>CM062808.1:587812939-588539186 GCA_031772625.1 Pinus tabuliformis | reverse complement strand
AAGCAAATTAACTGAATCTTTTTGATAAGTTGTAAAGTAGGCATGAAAGTTGTGTTGGAATGTAAGTATAGTAATTGAGCATAAAAGTCTGCATCCCACATTTAGTTGAGCATAGGGGGTTATTGGCAGCATTCTGCCCACAGGGTTTGTGACAGTCTATATCCCGCAATTTATTAACTGTTAGATTAGCTTTTTAATTATAAAAAAATAAATATATGAGAGGAAAATATTATATATTAATCATTTAAGTTAAAATAAGTTAAAGTTAGATTAAATATGTTCTTTGAATATGAAGTTTAAAAGATAATATAGCTATAAAGTAAATAGCTAATATGGAACACATGACTATACTTATCAATCAACTAAAAGTTACTTTTAGAAATAAAAATATATACCATTTCTATTTCTATCTATCTCCCCCTCACCGCCTCTCTCTCTCACTCACCCTATCACTATCTCTGTTACTCTTTAACACATCGTTGTCAATTCCTCTTTCTTCCTCTCCCTATCTCTATTTATGTCTTTCTTATTCTTCCTCTAGTATATCCATCTCTTCCTATCTCCTTTCCTCTCACCTTTTATCCACACCTCTCTCTCTACACTTCCTTCTTTATCTCTTCCCATCTTAATGTCCCTTCCTCTCTCCTTATCTCTCTCACTCTCTGTTTCCACATCCCTTGTTGGGTTGTGTTATATTCTTTCCAAGACTAACCTACATAGTGAACCGGGGGGTTAGACGGGGGGCGACATCCCCCCCTGTCCGATGGGTTTGAGGGGCGCGAGTAGCCCCCCTCTACGGGGTCCAAGGCAGTGCCTCGGGAAAAATAAAATTGGACCCTATATTAGGTTGGGCAGACCTACCTATGGTTTTTGGTCCATGGTTTTATATGCGATGGTTTTCGGTCCATAGTATTGGATGCTTTAGCATGTATAAATATGTATTGTAACATTGAAAGGAATATAATGAAAAATCAAGCTGGTAGTTTGGGTTTTGGGATCAAGGGGAAAATCTTTGTGTATATGTGTTTTATGTGTTATGCTCTTGCATTGTTTATTTTCTATGTTTTAGAATTCGTATGTACGTAATTTATGTATGGGGTTAAAACCTACATATGGTATCAGAGCTGTTTTGGCTTCAAGGGGATGCCTTTGTTGCTGAGGGGTTTTGCTTGGGCCTATGGTAGACCCTGTTCAGTGGGAGATCTACAGGATCGATTATGGTGGTGAAAGAAGATGGCGAGCAGTGGAAAGATAGAGTTCAAGAAATTTAGTGGTTAGAGTTTTGAGTTGTGGAAACTCAAGATGGAGGATCTGTTGGTGGATAAAGATCAGTGGATCACGGTAGATCCAGGTACTAAACCAACAGGAGTGTCTGATGAAGAATGGAAGAAGTTGGATCGGAAGGCTAAGAGAATAATATGATTGTGTGTCTCAGATTCAGTATTATTGAATGTATCAGGGGAAGCTATGGCGAAGGCTTTGTGGGACAAGTTAGGGACTTTGTAACAATCTAAGTCTCTGGTGAATAAATTGTTCTTATGGAGAAAGCTGTATAACCTAAGGATGAATGATGGAGACTTGGTGACAGAGCATCTGAATGCATTTAATACAGTGGTAAGTCAGTTATTATCTATTGATATTAAAATTTCAAATGAAGATAAGTGCATTAGTTTGTTGTGTTCTCTACCAGATTCGTGGGATAGTCTTGTTATTGCAATAGGTAGCAATGCAATTGCCTTGCAGTTTAATGAAATAGTCTCATTGTTGCTGATAGAGGAGATGAGACGGAAAAATATGGAGAGCTAGAGTGGTGTTGCCTTATCTGTATGAGGACGGTCCTAGAACAGAATCAAAAATAAGTTGTCGAGTGGGAGATCTAAATATATAGGGAGATCTAAATCTCCAGGAAAGGAAGCGCACTACAAAAGGGACTATAAATATAAAGCTTCTGACAAAGGAAAGGGACCCGATGATGCTTCTTCTGCAGAGGCAAAAACCACCTCAGATGAAGGTGGGGATGTGTACTTGGCTTCTTCAAGCACACATGTAGATCATGAGGCATGGTTGATTGACTCAGGTCCATCCTTTCACTTCACTCCCCATAGAGAATGGTTCTACAAGTATGAGAAATATGATAGTGGTGATGTCTTCTTAGGGGATGATAGGAAGGCTAGAATTGTTGTTCGCGAAAAATTAAAGTTTAAGTTACAAGGTGGAAGGGTTAGAACACTTCCAGGTATTCTTTATATTCCTGCATTAGCCAGAAATATGATTTCTGTAAGCAAGTTGGATGATGCAGGTGTAAAAATAGTGTTTGAGAAGGATACCTACAAGATGGTTCGGGGAGCACTGGTATTGATGTGGGGAGTTCGGACTGGAACTCTGTACAAGCTACAAGGTAGCACTTTTGTTCATGGGTGCAACAGTTCTGTGGTTCCTCAAAGTGGAGCATAAAATCTAGTGGTCTCTAGAGAGAAGACCATGTTGTGGCATCAAAGGCTTGGACATATATGAGCAATAGCTCTCTGGATTTTGATTTCTATGAAAATTGTGTATATGGGAAGTAGAATCGGGTGAGTTTCCCCTCTGGTGGTAGGAGGGCGAAATAGATATTAGATCTTGTGCACAGTGATGTGTTTAGACCTATGAGCATTCCATAACTTGGTAAGTTTGTGTACTATGTATCATTTATATATGACTTCTCAAGGAATACATAGATATATTTCCTTAAGAAGAAATCCGAAGTCTTTGATAGGTTTAAAGAATTTAAGGCTTAGGTGAAAAATGAGACAAAGAAGAAGATAAGGGTGCTAAGGATAGATAATGGTGGAGAGTCTTGCAGTAAGGATTTGAAGAATTCTGTAAGAAGTGTGGTATAGCATGACAGAAGACTACTCCATATACACCTCAGCAAAATGGAGTTGTAGAAAGAATGAACAAAACATTGATGGAAAGGGAAAGCAACATGCTCAGTGGTACCAGGTTAGGACAATAATTCAGGGCAGAGGCGGTGGAGACAGCATGTTACCTGGTCAATAGATCACCTTCATCAGCATTGGAGGATAAGACTCCACAAGAGGTATGGACTGGTAAAAAACCCTCTATTTCACATCTAAGGGTATTTTAATGTGATGCATATGTACATGTTCCAAAGGAGAAATGAACCAAGTTGGATAGTAAATTTGAAAAGTGCATATTTATTGGGTATAAGGATGGTTTAAAGGGTTATAAGCTTTGGAAGACAGTGACAAGGAAGGTTGTGTACAACTGAGATGTGGTGTTTAGAGAGGTGAAAGATGTTATTAAACATGAAGTCGAACCAAAGGAACCTGAGAAGATAGAGTTTGAGCTAAAGGAGGAAGAATCAAACTCTACAACAGAGGAGGAATCAGAAGATTAAGAGCCACAAACTCTGGGTGTAAGTAGATCAGTTCGAGAAAGAAGGTAGTCAGAAAGGTATACTGCATCTACTTTCTGTTCAAATTTTTCTTATCTATTACTAATGATGATCCCAGAACTATGAAATAAACAATAGATTTAGAGGATGGAAAACTCTAGAAAGAGGCCATGGTTGATGAAATGGAACATTTGCATAAAATGAGGCTTGGGATCTGGAGGAGTTGTTGGCTGGAAGGAAACCCATTGGCAACAAATGGGTGTTCAAGAAGAAGACAAATGTAGAAGGAAAGGTGGAGAAATAAAAAACCTCGGTTGGTAGCAAAAGGTTATTCCCAAGTGTCGGGAATTGATTTTGTTGATATTTTTTCTCCTATTGCCAAGGTAACTTCCATTAGATTACTTTTATCTATTACTTCCGCTTTTGATTTTGAGATAGAACAGATGTGAAGACAACATATCTTCATGGGGATCTAGAAGAGGAGACCTGAATGAAGCAACCTAAAGGCTTTATGGTGAAGGGTAAGAAAGAACTGGTATGCAAGTTAAAGAAGTCTTTGTATGGGTTAAAACAGTCACCAAGGATGTGGTATTAGAAATTTGATACATTTATATGGGGACTTGGCTTAACCAGAAGAAAAGTAGATCACTTTGTGTATTCTAAATTAATTGGTGACCATGTTATTTATCTGGTCTTGTATGTGGATGATATGTTGCTGGTTGGAAATGGCAAAGAAATTATCCAGGATTTGAAGACCCAATTGTCCTCCAAATTCGAAATGAAATATCTTGGTGCTGCAAACTATATTTTGGGCATGGAAATTAAAAGAGATTGGGAAAAGAGGAAGCTCTGGTTAAACCGGAGGAACTATGTCAAGACAATACTACAGAGGTTTAATATGAAGGATAGTAAAACGATGAAGGTTCCTATTCCTGTAGGTGTAAAGTTATCTACATAACAGTGTCCCAAGACACAAGAAGAGGAAGAGGATATGTCCGGTGTTCCATATGCAAGTGCAGTCGATAGCCTGGTGTATGTAATGGTCTATACTAGACCAGACATTGCACATGTAGTGGGAATATTGAGCAAGTTTATGTCAAAGCTAGGGAAGGAGAATTGGAGAGCAGTGAAGTGGGGTTTTAGGTATTTGCGTGGCACTAGTGATTATGGTTTGTGCTAACAAAGAAGACCAGGATTGGACAGATTTTTGGATATCCGTGGCTTTGTTGACGCAGACTGGGTTGGAGATTTGGATAAGAGAAGATCTACAAGTAGGTATGTGTTTAACCTATTTGGAGGTGCAGTCAGTTGAATGAATAAGAAACAATCTATAGTGGCACTATCAACTACAGAGGTAGAATACATGGCAGCCACTATTGCAAGCAAGGAAGCAATTTGGTTGTAGAGATTGTGTTCAAGTATGGGGTTAGTACAGGGAGCTATAAGGATAGACTGTGATAGCCAAAGTGCAATTTTCTTGGCAAAGAACCCTGCTTATCATTCAAAGACAAAGCACATTGATGTTCAATATCACTTTTTGAGGGATACGATAGAAGACAAAAAGTTGTTGCTCGTAAAGTTGGACACTTTGAAGAATACTGTAGATGCATTGACAAAATTTGTGAGCTCTGAGAAGTTGTCCTAATGTAGAGAAACAATGGGTGTTTCGGGGCTGGAAAAATGACTAAGCTCTCATGTGGCCCCCTATGGAAAGAAAACAACGAGTGGGAGAATTTTGGGTTCTGTTATATTGTTTCCATGACTAACCAACGCAGTGAACTAGGGGGTTAGAGGGGGGGCGGAGCCTCCCCTTCGTTGCGCCTATTATGCAGCGGGGCAGTTACGGCGGGGTGGCAACCCCCTGTCTCGAGGGTTTGAGGGGAGCAGGTAGCCCCCCTCTACGGGGTCTGGAGCAGCGCCCTGAGAAATTTTTTTTTGGATCCTATATTAGGTTGGGCAGATCTACCTATTGTTTTCGGCCCATGGTTTTTGACGCGATGCTTTTCGATCCATGGTATTGGATGCTTCGGCATGTATAAATATGTATTGTAACATTGAAAGGAATATAATGAAAATTCAAGCTAGTAGTCCTGGTTTAGGATCCAGGGGAAAATCTCTATGTATATGTGTTTTATGTGTTATTCTCTCGCATTGTTTATTTTTTGTGTTTTCGAATTCGTATTCAAGTAATTTCTGTATGGCATTAAAACCTACATCCCCCTATTGTTCCCTGTCTATCTCTCTCTTCTTCTGCTTTCTCTCCCTCACTCCCTCGTCTCTATCAATCTCCCTTCCCTCCTTCTCTCTCCTTTCCCTCATTGCCTCATTCCTTCTTTCTCTTTCCCTCTCCCCACTCTCTATATCTGTATTTCCAATTACATATTTTGATGTGTTTCTCTATCCATTTACCCCTCCATCTCTATCTTTGTCCCTCTCTGTCTCTCCCTAAGGACCTCACTATCTATGTCCCCCTCTTTACTCATCTCTCTTATCTTCCACCTCCACTCTCTACATCGGTCCCTCTCTCCTTCTCTTTGATGCTCCATATCCACTCTCTCTCTCTCACTTTCCCTCTTTATCTCTCTTCTTGCACTCTCTTCCCCTCCTCCTCTCTTGATCTCACTCACTTCCTTCCCACTGTCCTCCTTCCATTTCTTTGTTTTATTCCATCTATATCTCTCTTATTCCCAACCCTCTAACCACTTTGAATCTCCCTTCCCTCTTCTCTCTCCTTCCTCCATCTCTCTCTCTCTCTCTCTCTCTCTCTCTATTTACATATTTGTTTTCTCTTTCTGTCTCCCCCCTTTTCTCCTTCTCTCTCTTGTTCTATCTTCCCCACAATATCTTTCTCTCCCCTTCTCTCTCTCTCTTCTTCCCTCTTTATCCCCCTTCATTTTTTACCAATCCATTCCTATATATCCTTCTTGCACACTCTCTATATCAAACTACATCTCTCTCTCCCTCTTTTACCCCCTCTATCTCTCTTTTGATTCACTCTCTCTTTTTGTTTCTTTTTTCTCTTATCTCGATATCTCTCCCCTCCTCATATTTCCCCACTATCCTTGTTTCCCTCATATCCCTTCCTTTTTCCCCCATCCTTGGTTTCTATTTCCATTTACATACTTTTCTATCTCACTCTATCTATATATCCTTCCCTGCCTCCCTCTCTTTCTTTCCATCAATCCCTCACTCTCTCTCTCCCTCTCTCCCCATCACTCTCTCTCTATCTCTATCTCTAACTCTTTATCTTTCTCTTCCCCATTTCTCTCTCTCTCTTTTCCAGTTTATATATTTTTCCATGTACCTCAATATCATGTTCTCTCTTTGTCTCTATCACATACCCACGTTTCATTTTTTTTTAAATAATTGAAAATAATCACATAATGATAATCAACCAATATAACAATTTTAATGGGTTCGCATTCGTTGCGTGTATATCTTTTAAGTCGCTCCATGTTCTTATGAATCATAAAGGTTTCATCCTTGGGTAGGTTCCTAGCTACACATTGATTTGCAAGGTATGTTCCTAAATTTATTCGTATAACATATATAGTCTATTTCATTAATGTGACCCTCTAAAATGTTGTTTAAATTGATAGGGCACATTAGCATTCCAAGGTTCATAAACTATGTATTGAATTTTATAAATCTTTGTACCATTGGGTTATTATATACTACTATACATTTTTTTAATTTTTTTGTTACTAAACCTATGAAGGTTCTAAAGGCATAATACATGTGATTCCTTATTGATAAATTGCACTTGGCCTGTCCTTGGTGGATAACACGTGGCCGCTAAAGATTGGATATATTGTCCATTTCGTTTTCGTGAGCCAATATGGTTTTCCCAAGTCCTTTGGAAGTATATGATATCCATGTGCTCACCCATACTAGGGTTGTACATATGATAGTGACTCGTACTCCATGGTATAACTATGATGATGGCTCTCTCCTACCCTAACTTGAGTTTTGAGTCTTTCCCAATTTCCTTGTATCTTTTTTCCATTTCTGGAATTGGTGTCATGCTTGTAGAGCACCATCGTGTTTCTCCCAACATCTCAACAACTGTATCTCCACTCCTAGCTCATGGTAGACTTCTATTCCCTCCAGTTCTGGACTATCTGTCAATACCATGGTCGGTAAGGGTTTTAAATTAGATTTCATTTTTCCATTGTCTTTCTCTCTAAAGCAGTTATGTACTCTCAGATAACTCATGCCTCCGAGGTTCAATAGATTATTTATGTTTTATTTCATTTTGTCTATGGGAAGGTTTCTTACTTATTAGGTTAAGGAAATTTTGGGTATACCTTTGTGCATTCAGCTTAGGAGGAACTGATCTCCATTACTTTGATTGTTGCCAACATGGGGTTTGTTAACACAAAGGATTTCTATATAAAATTATGTTTTTCTTTTCCTTTTTCTTTAGTTGTTCTTTGTAGTGACATTACCATAACTATTGGGTGTTTCGGCTCGACAGGTTCAACGGTCTACCTCCCTTCTTCCTTTCTACAGTGTCTTGTTACTTGATCCAGATGGATTTTGATTGAGTCAAGTCATATTGGCTATGTAATGTTTTGAGACAAATATGTGCATAGATAGTAGTAGATCCTCCAGATTCTCCAAATTTTATAGTCTTAGATGCAGTTGAACTTAGGCCCATTGTGTAGATATCTTCATTTTGAATCTAACGCAACTTGAACGACTGAAATCTAACTTCGTACAAAGAAGTTATGGAAATTCAAAGATAAGTTCAAGCTAGGCAAGGAATCAAAGTCAATTGGTCAATGTCAACACTCTCATATGATTGAGAGACCAACGCCAATTCAAAGAGATCATCGCACTAATTCCAGTGGTATATTCGATTTCCAAAATGGCCTCTGTATGAGGGAGAAAACATGTTTTGAAGTTATTGTCAAACAAGCAAAAAAATGGGCCTTTGTAGGCCAAGAGGTAGTCTCTTAGCATGACATGTGGCAAGTCAAAGTCAACGCATAGGTCAAATTCAAACTCAGTACCATGTCAAACTCTAAGTCCAAACCATATGGCACACCATAGGGAGTATGTAAGTGCCAAACTGAAAGGTTGTTTAAGTCGGAACTTAAAACAAACTAATGGAGCCTTCACTCACGGCGCAGACAACAACCATAACACATATGTCGCATATGGCAAGAGGTTATATTTGTTAAACCATAAATAATACAACACTAATGGTGATGCCAAAAAGTTAGGTCATGCACCACGAGTTTCATTTCTACAGGGTTGTGCCACAATGATTCACCACCACGGGGAGTTTCACCACCAGGTTAAATGGTCTTATGCCAATAGGGCACGGGTAGGTTAATATGTTTATCCACCACTAAAATGTTGATACACACTGCCGGACCTATGATTAATATATAATATGTTTATATATATGTAAAACCATATTTTTTTATATGGTGCACAATGTATGACTATGTAAGATATTTTAATATGTGTATTGGTAATCCGTTATAAAAAATTTCCATAGTTTCCAATTCAAATCCTGAGAGGTCAGCAGGTTTGACCTCGGGTCCTACCTGGCGCTTATAAAAAAATTGCCAATGCACTAGAGGGCATGAAGTTGAAAGGTGTAGCCTTTGAACTTGTGTTCAGTGTGCTTGTTATTTGCCTTTGGAGGATAACTTGACAAATATTGGGCCTTTTCAAAAACTGTAAGTTGCATTAAGAAGTTAAGGCAGAGGCTGATCTTCTCACAATAGCCATTCATTCCTATGTGCAGAGTCCATAATGGCTACGTAGAGGAGTTAAACAGAGAGTAGCTCTAATTTGTATTGTTGTGCCTATAAATGCCTTTTGAGGAATAACTTGGCCAATATTGGGCCTATTTTACATCTGTGACTTGCATTTAGAAGATGAGATCGAGGCCCATCTTCTTATAGTAGTCATTGATGTCAATGAGCACATTCTAAAATGGAAAAGTTGATGTAAAGAGACTTTTTGAAATTGTCATAGCTTTTTGACATCGAGTTGAGTATGAGGACCGTGTTTATTTAGTCCTCCTTGTAATTGGAACAATCGTCTCTTTGTAGAATTGAGTTAGTTCAAGGGTGAGATTTCTCTGTAGGAGGATGTTTCTTAAATGGAAACCTTGCCACTCCATCATTATCTTCACTCTAAAGATACAAATATTATGGACATACTGATTTTGTAGTGATATCAATAAAGTGGCCTAGCCTTTTGAGAAAGGCTTGAAGGGGTAGCCCAAGAGGAGTGAACTCCATCATCAACTAGTTGTATCTTTTGTTTTGTGTCATTTTTGTGATTTGAATAATTTTCATCTTCAAGTTCATTAAAATTTGATTATTCATATGTGAATGAATTATGAGCTAAAGACATAATTTTAAAAGATTGAAAAGTGTCAGAGGATGATCATCACACGTTTTAAGATCATTACACGTCCTCTAGATGTTGTTACAGGTAAATTGTCAAACATCGTTCCATATTTTTTTTTTAACATTATGGCCATAACTAGCTCATCCCTCAACTCTTACATGTATTGGGATTCTAGGATTTTTTTTTCCTTTCATTGTTACGATTTACTTTATTGACCTGATTACAAAATTTGACCCAATGTTTATAATTCTTCTATGATTAAAATAGTGCAAAGTTATGCATCAAAGAAAAGATAAAATATTTTGAGATACTTGGTACCAAATGTTAAAATAGCTAATTACTCCCGCATGAAGAGTTAACTAAATTTAGAGAGTCGTTCAAGCCAAACTTAATGTGTGGTTGCATGTCAAGTTATTTTAAATGAATTTCTAGTCGAAAAAGGTTTAAATACCCCTCACCGGGTTCATTGTAATCATCAAGTTTTTATGTGATCAATAGAAGAGATGCAACTCGTGTGTTTTTTATTTTAATTTGTGTTTTACGTCCTCCATGTTTCCAAAAAATTGGTATCATATCTATGGAAGGATCAAAAGATTTGTGGAGCCAACAAAACCAGTAAGAAGAAGACCAAGTGAAGAAGGTCCATGATTTTTGTAGATTGCAAAATTGTCAAATAATTAAGATATGCTGCAGATTTATTTCTTCGTTAAAGAATGTTGACCAACGCTTCTCCCTGTCTGTCATAACCTGCGTTGATTAAGGCAACCCTACAATTATCTCATTTTTAGCGATCCAACACTGCTCCACTCTGTCGAAATATGTGTTGATGTATTAAACCCGTGACCGTAACTTAAAAGTCGAAAACCGTAAGTCAATTACAAAAGTCGTATGTTTTCAAAAGGTGTCACGTGGGTGAAAGGTTTACTGTTAAAAGAGTTGGTTAAGGTTTTATTTAAATTCTAAAGTTTTTATTAAAATAGACATTATATGTACTCTGAGGGGTTTAAAAGGATTATAAAAAGGTTTTTCTTTATAAAAATATTTTATATAAATAAAATAATCAAGGGTTTTATTGAAAAGGGAAAAGGGTATATTGAAAGGTTTTTTTAAACAAAAACAAGGGATTTATTGGAAATGCCTTATAAAGTTTTTAGCAAAAAAGAGTTTTATTATTTGAAGAGTATTTTTTGGAGAAATATGGCTTTTTCAAATTTCCACTGCCACTTTCCACTGTTTACAGGGAAAGATTATGATGTGTGGGCTATTGAGATGAATATCAAATTGAAGGCTCATCATGTATGGGATGATGTCCAGTTTGGGTTTTGAGAACCTAAGGATGAAGCATAAGAACTAGGTCTCACTAATGCAGAGAGAGAAATATACAAGAAAGACAAAAAGAAGAATGGACAAGTGTTGCAGCTTATACAGTAGGGAGTGAACCAGGTAGTGTTCTAGAATATTATGATCGCGTCTTCAGCTAAGAAAACATGGGAGACCTTGGAGAAAATCTATAAAGGTATGGCCAAAGTCAATATTATTAAGTTGATGAATTTAAAGAAGTCATGATGAAATAATTGTAGAAATTCCTTGTAGATTCAAACTATAGATTTTAATGCTAAAACAAGTGACTTTAATCTACTCTACTCATTAGAGGAAATTATAAACGGTCAATGAAATCATGAAGTATAAATGAGAAAGAATTTAGTCACACATAACACAATGAGTTTCTCGAGAAAGCCACAGATAAAAACCCTTGATATCTATATATTGCATTAGTCAAAGAATTTATATGAATACAATATGTTCTACTCAACCTTGAGCTCAACCTACACAAGTGCTTTCTATCCTCTACCTATCTGACTGCCTTCTGCCAATAGTTAGCTAAATTTCCAAGACTCTGAGCTCTTAATTCCTTTCCCTCACAAACTCCACACATAAACCTTTTCTTCTTATTGTTTGGTCTCACCAACTCATGTTCACCAAAACAATGATTAAACTTGTGCCTTCTTTCCTCCTTTTAAAGGAAATTCAAATGGCTAGAATTAGTGAGATTTCTAATTAAGGAATGATTTATTTTAGGCATTCTTTTGACTACATGCACCATATGGTTAATTTAGATGATTTTACAATTGATAGTGCATTGTCCCTAAACTCTAATCTCAACTGTATCTTTCTTTGATCTGACATGGATGAGTTAATTATGAGTGAATCTTCAGTTTACTGGTTGACGACTGTAAGCAACACCCCATTGTTCAGCAGGTTACACCCCACTATTTGACATGTAGCACCACATTTTACATCAGGCAACAACACAATTGACTGTAGATTACAGCCCACTACTACAGGCTAAACCCCACTACTGGACCTACCGCTAATTCCTCAATTAGTTGGAACTAGTTTAACTGAACTTACCTCAGTTAGACTGAACTAAATAATTACAACTCAAAATAAACTAAACTAGTGCTACTAATTGTATGAGACACTCTACATGACTCTAGTTGGACCCTCAAATTGAATTAAATGAGATAACTAAGCCAAATTAACTTATTTAACTTTTACAAGTTTTCATGAGATTCGGAATTAAAAGTTTTATCCCAATTTTTTTCAAAAAAATTAAATTAGTCTTCTTCCTGATGTTATTTTTAAGTTGTTTGTCAGGCCAGGTTAGCTCAGAAATTAATGAGCGCAAAACAACTGAGTGATATTATTCATTCAACTATTATTATTTATACATATACAAAAACGGATCAGTTCATCTTCTAGATGACTGTCCGGCTTCACCTCATCCGTTTCGGATTAGGTGTCAACATTCCCCCCCTTAATCTGAAGGGATGTTGGTGAGTCCAAGCATCGTTCTGAATCTTTCAAGCTTTTCTCTTCCAAGCGCTTTGGTAAAGATGTCTGCAATTTGCTCGTTTGTGGAACAATGACGGAGATGGATTGTTTTGGCCTCAACATGATGTCGGATCAGATGATATTTAGTATTGATGTGCTTAGTACGATCATGGAACTTTGGATTCTTGGCCAACTTTATTGCAGATGTGTTATCAATCATGAGTGGGGTAGATTGTATTTGTTTTACTTGCAAATCTTCAAGAATTTTCCTGAGCCACACAATTTCTTTCGTTGCTTCAGCTGCTGCCACGTATTCTGCTTCTGTTGTGGAATCTGCTGGTACTGATTGTTTGCGTGATCTCTAGGAGACAGCTCCTGATCCAAGACTCATAGCATATCCTGAAGTAGATACCCCAGTTTCTTTGTCTCCATCGAAGTCTGAATTAGAGTATCCAATCAAGTTGAAGTCGTCCACCTATGTATACTTGATTCCAAGGTCTTGAGTTCCCTTCAAGTACCTTAGAACTCTTTTTGCAGTAGACCAATGTCCCTCACAAGGCTTTTGCACAAACCTGGAGAGGATTCCAACAGCAAATGAAATGTCTGGTCTGGTAGTAGTGAGGTAGATGAGACTTCCTACAAGCTGTCTATACTTTGTTGCATCCTCAAATTCTTTTCCTTCAGTAGATGTGAGCTTCAAGTTTTGTTCCATTGGAGTAGAAAGGGGATTGCACTCTGTCATGCCAAATCTGTATAACAAATCTCCAATGTATTTCTTTTGAGAAAGAAATATGGACTTTGGATGTTGGGTTACTTCAATGCCAAGATAGTAATGAACATAGCCCAAATCAGTCATTTCAAAAAATTTTCCTAATTCTTTCTTTATGGATGCAATATAGCTTTCATTGTTCCCTGTTATTAAAAGATCATCTACATATACCACAAGATATACAACTGTTTTGCCAACTTTCTTGAGAAATAAAGTTGTATCATCAAGATCAAAATGTTTGAAGTTGAGTTTCAGAAGATGCTCAGTTAGTTTTTCATACCAGGCTCGTGGTGCTTGTTTGAGGCCATACAAGGACTTCACAAGTTTGCATACTTTGTGTTCATGTCCTTTCACAGCAAATCCTTCAGGCTGGGACATAAAAACATTCTCTTTTAGATCTCCATTCAAGAATGCAGTTTTTACATCCATTTGATGGACTTTCCAACCGTTCTGAGCAGCTAGTGCAAAGAGTGTCCGGATGGTGGCCCATTTTGCTGTGGGAGCAAAAGTTTCCTCATAATCGACCCCTTCCTTCTGTGCAAAACCTTTTGCCACAAGCCTAGCTTTGTGCTTGTCAAGTGAGCCATCAGCTTTGTACTTGTTCTTTTAGACCCACTTGCAGCCAATTGGTTTGGTTCCAAATGGAGGATCAACCAGCTTCCAAGTGCCATTCTTTATGAGGGCATCATACTCCTTCTGCATCGCTTCTTTCCATTCATCATGAGAAGCAGCTTCTTTGAAGGAAGTTGGTTCAAAATCTGTAGACAAGTTCAATTCACAATCATAAGTAACATCCATATCAACAGGTGAATTAGAGTTATCTACATCACCTCCATCTTGTCGGTTTGAATTTCTGGTTCCTGTTTTTCCAATTTCATCAGGATGAACACTTTCAAGTGTCTTTGTCAGCCACTTTGGGGGACCTTTCTGAGATGGTCCAGGCTGTTTTGTTGATGGAGTTGGGTCTGAATCAAGATTGAGTCTCCCAATTCTATCAATTACATCACTTAAAGCATCATCCGTTGTTGGAGTGTCATGCAGGGGAGATTGTTCTTCAGAAGAAGATTCCACATCTTGATCTAGTATAGGAATCCCCCCTTCGAGATGTGGAATCTGATTATCAAACTCTTGAAATGATTTTGGTTTTGTGAATCTATCCAAGCGATCAAGTTGCCGCTCAACAACACTGTCAGATTTGGATGATTCAAGAAAAATGACATCTCTAGATAAAACAAACTTTTTATTTACTTCATCATAAAGGCGGTATGCTTTAGATGTGTTTGAATACCCCAGGAAGATACACTTATGACTTCTAGCACCAAGTTTGTTTCTATGTACCTTTGGTATTAAAGCATAACAGGTGGAACCAAATATCCTGAGATGTTTTATCGAAGGAACATGTCCATACCACAATTCATAAGGAGTCTTGTTTCTTATAGCACTAGATGGACATCTATTCTTTATATATGCAGCACATAGAACAGCATCAGCCCAAAACATTGTCTTTACATTTTTGAAGAAAAGCATGGATCGTACCATATTCAAAATTGTTCTGTTCATTCTTTCAGCTACACCATTCTGTTGAGGATTATAAGGCACAGTTGTTTGATGTTTAATCCCATGTTGGCGAAGATAGTGTTCAAATTCATTTGATGTATATTCTTTTCCATTATCAGTGCGAATAGACCCAATATGAGATTGTGCATCATTTTCAATCCACTTATGAAAATTCTTGAATGTTTGAAAAGCATCAGATTTGTTCTTCAAAAAATAAACCCAACACATTCTGGTGTAATCATCAATAAATGTCATGATATACTTATTTCCATTTGCAGAAGGAACAGGCATTGGACCACATAAATCTGAATGAATAAGTTCAAGCTTCCTATGTGCTCTTGAATGTGAATCATGACAAGACTGTTTGCTATGCTTTCCTAGAATGCAAGCATCACATTGTTTATGTTTTCTAGGAATTGTAGGCAAACCAGCAACACCATTTTTCTTCAACAAGCGGAGACTATCATAGTTTAGATGTCCAAATCTAGCATGCCATAATAAACTTGATGGAAGTGTACATTCTTCATGATGAGAAATATATGAGAAATGTTGTGCATGAGCAGAGGTTCCTTGCAGTTTAAGGAGTCTTTCTTCTTCTATACCCCTCATGACAAGTGAGTGGTCAGATGCCTTTATTACCTCAAGCTTGCCATCAAACATGTGAATGGAGTGACCTTGCTGGCGGATGTGGACTAGGGACAGCAAGTTTCTCTTCAGCTGTGGGAGATATAGAACATGATCCAGAAGAAAGTCTGGAAGACCAGGCAGTTTAAGCTTGATTGTGCCAAGCCCTGATGGCTTGATTTTTGACTGATCTGCAAAGTATACTGCTCCATCAACATTGTTAGTGAAATCTTCAAAGAAATCTCTCCTATGAGTCATATGACAGGTTGCTCCTGAATCAAGCAACCAGTCATTTTTCGAAGAAGCAAGTGAAGCATTAAACAAGTCTTCATTTACTCCAATGTTACATTGTGCCTCAATATAGTGATCGGATTCAGGTGCTTTACCTTTGTCTGTGTCATCAGTTTTATCTTTCTGCTGATTTCTTCTCTGCTCAACTTTGTCCCATGGTAGCTTGCATGTAGAAGCATCATGTGATCCATTTCGTTTGCAGCGAATGCAATGCAGATCTGACTTTTCTGCTTGAGGATGTCTGCCCCCCCTGCCTCTGAAGTATCTTCCTCTTCCTCTTCGTCCACCTCTTCCTCTCGTAGAATCTTGAGCAGACTGCTTTTCTTTATGAGCAAGGCAAACAGTCTCTTCAGAAGATTCAGGGACTGTTTTCTTTCCAAAGGCTTTCTCTCTTTCAGCAAACTTTTTCACAAGAGTGTCAAAAGTTATATCTTTAAGATTTCCATTTGCTTGTAAAGACTCAAGATAGTTAGAGTAGGTAGGATAGAGTGCTTTGAGAAAGGCAATAAGAGAGATATCAAGCTCAACCTTAGTGGATTTAATGTCATGCACTATAGACTTTATTTCAGAAGCAAGAGTAAGAGGATCATTATTTTTCAGTTCAAGAGTGAAGAGTTTAATCATGAGCTGAACAACTTCAAGTGCAGAATGTGTATCATAGAGTTCTTTGAGCTTTTGTAAAGCTTCAAAGGCAGTGGAATAGAATGAAATATGACGACTTACTTCCTCATTTACAGATGCTGTGATCAATGCAAAGGCTTTGCTGTTCTTGTTTTCCCAAATGGCTAGTTCTTTGTCTGATGTGGGCTGCACAGGGTCTCTGTCTTCTTCTCCGACACACACACCTTTCCACAGCTCATTGTAGATGAGGGTGTGTTTCACCATCCAAGACCATTCAGGATAGTTCTCCTTGCCAGTGAGAACTATTCCGACCATTGAAATGATTGAATGCATTCTGTAAAAAAAGAATTATCTCTGCCAAAAACACTTCTGTTGAGAGAAAAAAAAATCCTTATATGATTGCCTTATGCAACAGTATATATATATATCACTGCTCATATATATATATATCATTGTTCAACAAAACAAGGGTGCTCAATACACTGTTCACTGCTCAAAGACTGCTCACATATATGACTACTTACATATATCACTGCTGAACAAAAAGAGGGCGCATATATATATGTCACTGCTTACATATATTAAACAAAGGCGCTCATATGAAAATCACTATAAAAAAGGGCGCTCATCACTGTGGTCTCAATATATATCACTGCGCAGGTCAATAGCACACGTAGGTATATATATCTCAGCATTAATATATATATCCGCAGGCCTATATCTCAGCATTAAATCTCAGCATATATTATATATATCTCAGCATAAAATCTCAGCATTAATATACATCGTTATATATATCTCAGCATTAAACGCAGTCACCAAAACCATAAACGCAGTCACCAAAACCATATATATATTTCCATATATATATATCCGCAGGCCAATTTCTTCAAAACTATAAACGCAGTCACTTCTTTCACCAAAGCTTCAATACCGACCGTTGTGGGATCATGATCCAAGGCTTCTGTTTCGATGCGCATAAACGCTGGCTTCAATGTATTAAGGCGCAGTCACCACAGTTCACCATTCACCAAAGCTTCACAACCCGATCAATGGAGTTTCAACCAGGATACGCCAGCAGCGTTCAGTCCATAAACACGCAGCAATAGACGCAGGTTTCAATAACATTAAAGGCACAGCTCTCAATACATTAAAATGCAGGAGTCTTCAGCAACAAAACGCAGGAGTCTTTTTTTTTTAAAACGCAGTCCATATGAACAATAGCCCAAACGTTAAACAACACAGTCCACAGCTCATACCTCCAAAAACGATACCTCAATTCAAGTACTGGCAGCAACGTACTTAATGGCAGAGGGCGCAGAGAGCATATGCAGTGCTGGTGCGCCAGGGAGCAGAGGCAGCAGAGCCTGACATACAACAGCGCATTCCAGGGGCGCTCATGACAAAGGGCGCAGTTATGGACAGAGGCGCAGAGACAGGTATGTCAGAGGCAGCGCAGAGAGCAGATGTGGCCAGCAGGAGTTACAGCTAATTTCTGGAACCTGGGACCTGTGCTCTGATACCATGTCAGGCCAGGTTAGCTCAGAAATTAATGAGCGCAAAACAACTGAGTGATATTATTCATTCAACTATTATTATTTATACATATACAAAAACGGATCAGTTCATCTTCTAGATGACTGTCCGGCTTCACCTCATCCGTTTCGGATTAGGTGTCAACATTGTTGTTTTCTACAAAAATTTGAGATGACAGATCTTGCTCTGATGAAATATTTTCTTGGCATAGAAGTTGACCAATTCGAAGAAAAAAAATTATTTATCAAAATAAATATGTTAGAGATTTGTTGAAAAGATTAAGGATGGAGAATCACAAACCTATCCCTACACCAGTTGTAACAGGTACAAAGTTAAGCAAGGATGATGAAGGGTCATATGTCAATCTACCTCTATTGAAAATACTGGTTGGCAGCCTCATGTATTTCATAGCTACAAGACCAAATATTATGCAAGGAGTGAGTTTGATTTCCAAATTTATGGAGACTCCAAAAGACACGCATTAGAGAGAAGGAAAAATAATTTTGAGATCCGTAACAAGAACTAGATATTGTGGCATAATGTATGCAACTACAGAAAAGAAAAGAATGATTTGATTTGATAAACAGATAATGATTTTGCTAGTAGTTTGGATGATAGGAAGAACACTTCCGTTTATGTGTTCCATCTTGGTTCAGCTGTTGTTTCATGGGCATCTGGGAAGCAACCTATTCTAACACTTTCATCAGCAAAGGCATAATATGTAGCAACAACTTAACCAACATGCAAAGTAGTGTGGTTTAGAAGAGTGTTTGATGAACTCGAGAAGAAACAACAAGGATCAACAACAATATATTGTAACAACATCTCAACGATTGCACTATCCAATAATAATGTGTTAAAGGAAAAGAGAAAACATATTGATACTAGATATCACTTTATTAGAGAGCTTTTGAGCAATGGAGAAGTTCACTTGAAGCCTTGTAAATCTAGCGATCAATTGGCTGATATATTTAATAAGTCATTATCAAAAGATGTGTTTGAGTTTCATAGAAGAAAATTGGGTGTTTTAAGTCTAGCTGAGACATAGACCAACTAGCATGTTTGAGTTGTCATGAGTCGTGTCTTATTTTAACAGTCGTAATTAAGGGGAATGTTAAAATAGCTAATTACTTCTGCATGAAGAGTTGGCTAAATTTAGAGGGTCAATCAAGTCGAATTTAGTGTGTGGTTGCATGTCAAGTTATTTTAGGCAATTCACTAGTGAGAAAAAATTTAAATACCCCTCGTTGGGCTCATTCTAATCATCAAATTATTGTGTAATCGATAGAAAATCTGTAACTCGTGTGTTTTGTGTGTTAATTCGTGTTTTACCTCTTCTTTTTTTCCAAACAAAATCACCAAAATATGTCACAATTTTCTTAAATCCCTTCACTTGATATGCCTAGAGTTGTTTTAGGATTTTGGATTTGACTATAGTCTTGCCTTAATTTAAAAATGTGTGTTTCTTATTGCAAGACCAAGCATGGAGGTAGTCAGGTCATAAATCAAACACATCCCTTGTTTAGTGGCGCCATACCAAACCCAAAAGATTACGTTAGAAAGCACCGATTACGAAAAGTGCGAGTCAAATACAATGAGACTCCTAAGACCAACATTCATACACTCGAAGAACTATAAAAGAATTGAGTTCAATCCGTGGAAAATAGAAAGTGATGTTTAGAACTCCATGCAACAATCGCATAGTGCTACAGAGCTTTCAAATAAAATGCACACGACTATTTTCAGAATTAAAATCTAGAATCGATTTTGAACCTCTAAGTGTTATCGACTCTACCATTCCATGATCCAAATTTGTCAAAGAAAATCATCACGATATGGTTTATTCGAAACATTTGTTCTTTTCTGTCTAGAATTAAATTTTGATTTACAACAATGCAATATTGTAAGGGTTATCATTGATTCTCGCATGTACGAGCTTTGAAAAGCAATATGTTACAGATCTGGTTAGAAATAAAAGAACTAAGGTCAATCTTCCTTCTGAGGAAGGAGTAAAGAATTTAGTTAGCAAATCTCGAAAATTCGTTTTGGAATGATCAACAAAACCCACATTCTATCAGCAGTGTATCATTATAAAAAGCGGAAATAGTTCTTTGTAGGGGTTATCGATCAGTAGTTCTACAACATGACGGGAAAGATTAGTGTGTTGTGGTTGCAGGGGGTCTCTGAAATGGAGGAAATGATTTTCATATTTCCTTTACCCTTTTTCCTTTGTAAACTTTATCTTTTTAAGGAAGGAGAAAAAGAGGTCTTTCCTACCGGTGCAACTATTTTTCTTATTCCTTTTGTAGTCAATCTCATATGTTTAAGTGTGTAAGGATTCTCTTGATAACGAAATTTGAATATTTAATCAAATTAATAATGTGCGCATTTCTATGCCTAAAATATTTTTTAATTGTGTTAAATGATTGTAGACCTGTGGTTAAGCCATACTTAAGAAAACAATTAAGATTTATTGTCTTTGTTTCTTGTTGATCATATTGTAAGAGTTCAAATTTATTTAAATTATTAACAACATAATCATTCTTTTAAGCATTAGATTCTTTTTTAAGTTTATTTACCACATTAATTATATATTTAATAGTTTAGTTTAGATCTAATAGATATTTGTTTTACATTTTATTTCTTTTATGATTTTTAAGGTAAAAATCATTATAGAAAACTGAAATTGCTTTTGGGTTGTTTAAATGGAGCAACAATCATAGTTTTGTACTTTTCTATGTCCATTCAATTTAATTTAACACCTTAACTCACTTTTAGCTTTTTATGATTCAAAATGTTTATTTTTTTAATTTAAACTATTTTTTAATTTGTACAACTTGTCTCTTCACACTTGTTAGAGGTTTTTATATGAGGACTCTAAAGATTTCTTTCTCTAATGAGAAGGAAATATCTAGCTAATGGAGTCATAAAACTAGCGAGTAACAACTACACCAGATGACATAGGTTATTTATAGAATCCTAGTTGGAGTTGTCTCCTCCTGTTGATGAGTGGTCATTTTGTCCCATGAAGAAGCTTTTATACTTTTAATCTAATGATAAATAAATAATAGTTGGACAACATATATCTAACCTTTATGAATATTTCTAGTACTAGTCATGAAGGGAACACATAATATAAATACTTTTTAGATAAATCTCAACCTTTTGCTTGTGACTACTTGTGACTAAGTCTACTAAGATTGGCACTTTCTTTAATTAATCAATTTAATAAAAACACTAGAAAAGTGAATGCTTACTACTGAGATAATTATCAATGTTTGAATGGTTACTACTACTAAGAATATTCTAGAATATGTCATGTAGGTAAAATCCCTACCATAAACCTAATAATTATGAATAATTAAATTAAAATTATGAAAGTTTATTCCAAAATAGATAAGCCTAGTGTTATGGTTTTTGGGGTTTGAGCATGTAGTGTTGACAAGTCATAGTATTCGCAAATGGTATTGTGATGAAACCTATTTACATATTAAGAATATTAATGGGAATGTCTGGGTGAATATCCATTGCTAAAAATCCTGTTACATGTTGTTTTAAAGGTGTATATATGTTGAACTCATATATTAATTATTTTGATAATTACTAATAATAATTTAAAACAAAGTCACAATTGCTAGAAATACTAAGACAAGGTTAAATCAATATTTTGTTACTTTTAACCTTTATATAAGAAACAATTATACAAAAAAAATTGTGAATATTTTGTAAACTTCTTTGTACAATTTAAGCACCAACTTAGAGGAGACTTCAATCTCTCAGCTAAGCACCAACTCAACAATTTTGTAGTAACTAGTCTACTTCTTCAAGATACTTCACATATTTTACTAGTTCACATAAATTTCCTTTAGTCAGTGATGTTGTCACCCAAGCATGCACCCTTAGGTTTGCATCGTCAGCCTTGATCACATCCACATATCGTCCAAATCTAACATTTCCTAGTCTTTGGTTCTGTCATTAGTAGTTCCTTAGCTTTCCTTTTGTTCTTGATTTGCACTTCATATGTGATTTCAACACTATTCTTCTCCCCTTGTTTTAAATTATTGTTCCTTAGTCTACTTGACCATTTATCTTGAACATAATCTATTGTTATAATATTGTTTATACCACAAAAACTCTTCAAATCCAACATACAAAGGTATCACAATTTTTCACAATTGAAGCATGCATAAAGAAATAGAAATTTGAGAATGGCTATGTTGGAAGTGAAATGATGGATAGTTTTGTTGGTATATCATTCCTTGACTGGATGCTTCAATAATCACTATATAGATTCAATGTTATAGTTTATTTTTTCTAACAAACCCCAAGATAGACTAATTTTAATAGAGTCCTTCGTTGAAAACACCATAAGGGTAATCAAATAGAGGAAATAATTTATGAGATGGATAAAATATGAAATCAGTAGGAAACAACCTATACTTTATTCTCTATAAAATGAAAGTTTTTTTTTTCTTTTAATTATGGTTTTAAGATGTATGAAGACCTTGTTCTCAGTGTTAAAAATAGAAACAAGAAATGTTAAAAATAGCATCAAGAAGAATTCTAATTTAGTTCATCCTTGAATTAAATTATGAATTAAGTTGTAATTCTATTCTCATAGCAACTTGTAGTAGTTAACTAAGTTAATTTGACTTAGTTGGATAAGTAAATTGGAGTTGGAAGTATATCCAAAGTCATATAGAGTGATCCCTAAATTTTATGGGCCTAGGTTGAGTTATTATTGAATTGTAATTATTTAATTTTGTTTAACTGAGTTAAATTCAGTTAAACTAGTTCTAACCATTGGAGGAAATAATGAGTGGTCAAGTGAATTAAATTGGATTTAATTCACATGCAATGATCAATGATATAACTAATAATTCACTCAAAATAACTCATGCATGTCATTTCAAAGGAAGACCCAGTTAATACTAGACTTTAGGAACAATGTACTATCAGTTGTAAAATCATCTAGAATAAATTGATGGTACATGCAACCAGAGGAAGGCATATGGATGGATTGCCAAATTATGAAAGACCAATTTCCTAATTAAATATGAGTTCATTACGAAGGGAACAATAGAAGGAAGTAGGAGCTTGGCAGGTAGCAGATTTGGCTAAATATTTCCTTGAGTTGGTTTGTGAAGTAGTGAGATAGATTGTACTTGTATAGAGATTGTTCGGGTTGAACAAGCATTGTATTTTCTTCTCAATTTTTTTGTTTAATGCAATATACATATAGTGGGGTTTTTAATTGTTTCTTTCCCTAGATAAATATTGTGTTGTATGCGATTGAACTTATTCCTTTTCTTGCTCATGATTTCCTCGATCATTTTTTGTTTATGTTGATGAGTAGAGTGTATTCAAGTCGTTTGTTTTAGCATGTTACATAAGCAGTTTGAATCTACAATAAAAATATACATGGTATCAGAGCAGGAATTTTCTGGGTGGCAAGTGTGCAGAGAAGATATGCAACTTTCTGTGCAAAAAAAAGAATAGCATATTTGGATTCCTTTCAAAAAATACCCAAATTCGAGAAAAATATCGGTCGAATCAGTGTTCGGGTGAGAGAGATATTGTTGATGGTGGGACAATTACAGTGCAGATTTGAGTCCAGAATGCCCAGACAATGTGATATTTAGCAAAAGGAATGTTTTCCTTATACACATCGATACATGACATATGAAATAGATTAGTGTGCGAGTCAAGAACCTATATGGTCTCGAGGTTGAAGATGCATGCAAAGCTTTGAGGAGAATGGAAAAGGTTAGAGATTTGGTGGTTGAGAGGGAGCATGAATTACCTCTCAACGTTCAACCTCAGAAAGTTGTGGACCAGTCACAATTAGATAATAAGAGAGGAGACTGAATGGAGACATCCACTCAAATAGGGATCTCCAATGGGGGAGAATTTCGAGCCAACTGGGCAGAGGGAGCACATGCAACCATACCTCTAGGTGAGAGCCAAGGTGATGTGATGTAAGAGTCCCGACAATGAAAAATTTGGGCAGGGTCCATTGAGATGTTTTTTCTCATGGATCATTATCCTTCTACGAGATCCCACGGTACACAGTAGCAGGATGGATCAGTGGTGGTTGATGCAATCAAATGTGAGAGTGACAAAGGCAAATACTAGCATAAATCAGATAGTGGGGAGAAGAGAGCAGAGTTGGCAACAGTGCAGATGGCACAATGCATAGTTAGCAACAATGCAGAGTTTTTAGTAGACAGTTCAATAGCTAGTAGCAGTCAAAGACTATGATGACAGATGCATCATACCGATTCATCTTGGATACTTTTTCAGTTTCAGAAGTTGTAGCAATAGCGACACTAGAGAGATGTGTCACATGGAGAACATTCCAAAGCTACTAGATCATGATATAATTAAATTCCTTTATTGCTGAGAGGGAGTGTTCAAAATAGCAACAAGAATTGTTAAAATTAGCATCAAGAAAAATCTTAATTTAATTTGTTCTTGAATTAAATTAGGAATTAAGTTGTAATTATATTCTCATAGCAGCTTGTAGGAGTTAAATAAGTTAAGTTGACTTAGTTGGCTAAGTAAATTCGAGTTGGAAGTCTATCTAGAGTCATGTAGAATGATCCCTATATTTTAGGGGTGCAAGTTGAGTTATTATTGAGTTGTAATTATTTAATTTAGTTTGACTGAATTAAATTAGTTCTAACTGTTGGACGAACTAGTTATTGGTCAAGTGAATTAAATTGGATCTAATTCACATGTTGTGATCAATTATATAATTGATAATTCACTCAAAATAACTCAGGCATGTTAGTTTGGGGGATGACCCAGTTGAGATTAGAGTTCATGGACAATGTAATATTAGTTGTAAAATCATTGAAATTAAATCGATGGTGCATGCAACCAAAGGAATTTGTATGGATGGATTACACAGTTATTAGTGAGTAATTTCCCAATTAAATATGGGCTAATTCCCAAGGGAACAACGAAAGTAAGTAGGAGCTTGGCAGGCACCAAATTTGGCTAAGTTTTGGCTTGAGCTAGTTTGTGAAGCATTGAGATAGATTGTACCTGTGTATAGATTTTTTGGGTTGAGCAAGCATTTTATTTTCTTCTCATATCTTCTGGTTAATGTTATATACATATAGCAGGGGTTTTAGTTGTTTCTTTCCCTAGATAAATATTGTGTTATGTGCGATTGAAATTATTCCTTTTCTTCTTCGTGATTTCTTTCGTTGATGAGTAGAGTATATTCAAGTCTTTTCTTTTAGCATATTACATAAGTAGGTTGAATCCATAGTAAAAATCTAAACTCAAATCCATCTAAAAATTGCACTAAACCAACAGAAATTATGCAGATTGAAAATGTGTTAATTACAAAATCAAAAGGAAATATATCACGTGTTTAAAAGTATATGTAAATGGATTGGTTTTAGAACAACATATATGATCACTAACATTTATTATGAATATATATTTAATTTAGTTTTATGGCGTATGAAAACTAAAAGTTTGTTACACAATATTTTGTCATACCTCCTATTCACTACCTATTCCATACCCCGAAGTGCCAAACCATTAACGACTGCGTAGCATATCCATCATGGTATACAGGCCAAAATCTCCCCAAAGAATCAAAGGAAAATTGCCCTAAATCCATCTCGAATAAGGTTGGCTAAAAACCCAAATTTTAGCAGCAATGCATTTTTGCTCCAATGGCTACCCGTGTCGATGGAAGGTTGCACAGTTATACACTAGTGCTACCAGCACAGGTTTTCATATGAAAATCCACATTGAACCTCCTCTAGCAGGCTTTCCCAAACTGGAGGAGAGGCTTTGTGCACTAGAACCTTCAGGAACAACGAGTTGGATATTGGTTGTTGTTCATATGGTTGAGCTCTCCCTTTTGGACCTCTTGGTCTTATCATCATGCAATTTCCTCTTGAGATATGGACCTTCTTCCCTCTTTTGTGGATCCCTAAATCCCTCCCCCTTCCTATAAATTCACTCCCTTTTATCTCCAAATGGTGGGTCATTGATTGTTGCATCCCTATGCTGAGATTATTATTACATGCTACCCATTCTAGACTAGAGAAGGAATGCTTGAAGACTTAGACATCCACCAAAATGAGGTCTCCAACATCAAGGAGTATGTTATATGCTTCCATTTTTAGTTCATTAATATATAAATCTGATGTTCACTTTCCAAAATCATGTAAATGTTTATGCTATTAGCTTAGTACTCATTGATCTATTAAGTATTTTATGTTTGATGTATGCCATATATGTTCTTGTATCTTCTATAGCTCTTTGATCTCACTTGCAGGTACTTGGACGTGAAGAAGATGGCCTGGACTGAAAGATTAAAAGTCATATTCAAAGGATCAAGCAATAAACAAAAAAACAAGGTAGGTTTCTGATTCTCTTTGCATCTGTTAATCATAAACTAGGAAAGTGTATTTTAGTTTATTTATTTTGTTTCTAGACCAACTCATTGGGCTAGAAAGACCGCCTTTGTCCCCAGAGGGGATTTTTCTTCACAATAAAATAGAAAATCAACCAGGGAAGGTATAGTCTTTTCATCCTCTTTTTACAACTAATCTCTTGATCAGTTTAACTAACCATAGTGTTATCAGTTAGTTTGGGTCTATATAGGTCTGCAAAATCATTAATTGCTACCTTAGAGTGGTAAGTCTTAAATGTTTATGAAATATTTTTTGTTTTCCCATTTTCCTCACTTAATGCTTGTTTTATCGGTGACAATCACATTGGAAGCCCCTTTTTTAACCTGTACAATCACGTTGGAAACCATGTCTTCCACTTTTTAGCTGCACTGAATACCATCACAAGTTTTGCTATGAAAAGTAGCACTGACAACACAGGTTTTAATATGAAAAGTAGCGTTGATGACTCTGTCAGCATGTTTTTTCTATATAAAGTAGTTTTGATCCTTGAATGTGAATTTTTTTAAGGTTTCTCTATCATAATCCAGTGTGTCTTGGCCACTAAGGTCTTTTCCCACCCTGTATGCTTGGATTTGTCAGTTTTTTTTAATTATTTGTCTTGATTAATATGAAAAATTTATCTCATTGGCTTTGAAGTGAAATGTTATTAATTTCTACGGTTTCTAGTCAATTGATCATCACTTGCTACTTGTTGGGGTCATTGAGATGCTAGTTTTGCTAATTGATTGAGTGTTGTTTTCTATGAAAATCATTGAAAATATCATTGTGCATTTGTTTTAGATTGTCTTTCAAAATTTACATGTCGTGAAAATGTGTTAGATTAGTTACATTGAAAAGTTATTTTTTGAGATTCATCATTGAAAATAGATCACACATTTCAATGATTGAAAGCTAAAACTGTATTAGGTGCATCAAATCATTCAAAACAAAAAGAAAATCATAATCCATATAAGTGCATCTTAGTAAAGAAAAATCATTTTTCTTTCAAAAAAGTTGCATTTAGGACAGTGAAAAGTGAAAATCATTTTTACTTTTGGCATTACATTTGGAAGACGAAAGTGAAAGTTAATGGAGGCATATTGTTTGATGCATTATCTTGTTTGATGCATTAATTGATTTAACTCTCTTCCCTTGCCAGAATAGCATTCATCGAAGTGAAAAGTTTCCTTTTCTCATATAGTTGCATTCTACAATTCAGGAGAGAACGTTTGAGCCCAAAATCGAAACGTAATTGAAGAAAAACATTAAAATTTACTCAATTAACCTAAGAAGCATTTGGAGCTTAACGAAAATATTTAGAGGTCTAGGATAAAGACATGTTCTAACTTCTATAAGTCTAACAGTTGTCATTTTCTTCCAACATTGTATCTGGGGGGGTGAAATCTTGTTCCACGTACAAAACTATATAGGAGGTTCTCTAGTACTCTTTGGTATATTAGAGGCACTCCAGTATGGAAATTATATGGGAATGCTCTCACTTAATGGTTATGCATTAGACAATGCTAACATGGACTTGTGGTCCCCATACCGTCATCTATATATTTCGAGACCACACTAGGTTTCTATCCTTTAGCCATAGGGAACTGATTCAACCGCCTTGTAGACATGATACACTGAACACAACATTTGGAGAGATTAGTTGTTGTACGTCAAGTCCTTGGTTTCGGATAAGGTGTATATAGTGGTTCATGGATACTTGGTAAACACTCTTCCCTAGCTTACCCCTCTTTTATTTTTTTTTGTTAATTTCTAAAATTAGTTAATTCACCATGAAACAACATCCTTCCTATGGAAATACTCATTAGTAGATCTTAGTGATGTTGATGATAACATTTCTTGACTCTACTAGTCAAGGAAAGCCCTCTCATGGGAACCCTAGTCCTTTTTCTTCTCTTGGAAATAGTGGTGCTCCCTATATGGCAACGTTGTCCCTCCCTGGACTGACCATTGATCTACCAGTTTGGTTATGTTTAACCTACGTGATTATGAGTGTCAAAACTTCTTGTCAATCGAATTCTCCTCCACCTAATCAACATCAACCTCATGCTGATCCTAATTTTGGCCCCTCACCTTCTTCACCTATTTCTTCACCTGTTCTTACTCTTCACTTGGTGAAAGTGTGGATTCTAGTAACTAGGAAGGTAAGAAGAGGAAGCAAAAGACAAATAAGAAGAAGAAAAATAATCAAGGGGGAAACCAGGCAACCATTGCTACAGATGAAACTGATATAGAAAAGCCTTCCAATAAGCCCCGGAAAGTGAAATTCCCTTGCATGTTATGTAAGAGTGACCACCTTTTAGAAATTTTCTTGGTATTCCCAAAGTATTAGAAGTTTGGTCCACAAGTTCACATTGACCTTCTTCATTAGCCTCTAGTGTTCATGTTGGTGACAAACCCTGAACTAGTAACAATAAAGCATATGGGAAAAAGGGAAAAATCAAATTTCCTTGTAAGTTGTGTGAAGGTAATCATCCCATTCACCTTTTTCCTCTTTTGGATGAGGCTTTGAAAGATTTTGAAAACCTTACATCTTCCTAGCCTTGTCATCCATTTGGTTATAGAAAGATTTTCCCTAATCCTTCGCTACTTAATCAAGTGATTGATCAAAATCCATCTTTGGTCAACACCCCTCTCTCTGAAAGTAAGTCTCATAAGTCCATTGTTGACCAATCATTGGTTGAGCAAACAATAGACTTGAATCCACCTTCAGTTAGTTGTACCTTTCAGGTAGAGAGTGAACCTCATACTTCTCAGGTTCTTCTAGTTTCTTCAATTTCAAATTAACTGGAGGGAAATTATCCCATTCCCATAGAACAAGAGGGAAGCTCTCACATTCCTATGGCACCCCCTCCAAGTTTTTTAGTAACTTCTTTTTATTGGAGTCAGCTGGTAGGATATCATATTTTGTCTTATATGCCTTTCCAGATTATAGTACAGGCTTCCAATATGGTCGTACCTAGCATAGTCATAGACAAGGGAACATTTGTTACCATTTTTTGCTCAACTTCTTGGTGAGATTACGTTCTCCTCAACTTGTCCCCATCACCCAGAATCTGTCAGCTTTTAACAAAGGAACCAGTAAATCGTTAGGGATCCTTCCTAAGTTACCTATTAATTTGGGAGGAAAGATTGTCTATATAGATGTGATGGTGGTCTAAGGACCTTAATATTTTAATATACTCCTTGGCCATGACTATGTTTATGTTATGGGAGCTCTTGTCTCTTCTCTCTTTCATGTGATATGTTTCCCACATGAACGAAGAATTGTGATCATTCATCAACGTACATTCAATGGTCCTGAATGAACCCACAATCAACCATCATCCCTAAGTGGTTCTTATATGCAATCGATATCACCCCCGCTAGAGGTTAATTACATGGCCACCTGTTCCATGTCCACATCTACTGATGATCAACTAGGTGATGTCGTATATCATGTACTAAAGGTGTTGGAGCCCGATTTTTCATATGGATCCCTAGACATGTATCCCTTCTAGAGTGTTGTTCTTCCATCTGATGAGAAACTCATGGAAGCCATAGTCTCTTATAGTTCATGAGAAAGGTGCCCATGAGGATAGTTATTTTACTATTTCAACCTCGCTAAAAAATGAAATAGGTGCTATGAGGATAGTTATTTTACTATGTCGGCCTTGTTAAGAAATGAAGTGGGTTATGAGCATGGTTCCTTTACTTGTGTCAAGATTGGTAAAAAACTAAAACAAGGTGTCATGAACATGGTTATTTTCCTTTGTCAAGCTCTTTAAAAAATGAAACAAATCCCTTTCAATTCGAGTCTTTAACTAGATCTCATAAAATCCTAGTCAAGTCTTTCACTTGATCTCGTGAGTGAACCTTCATTCGATCCACTTGTTAGTAACCAGTAGTCTACTTAGGTGAACGAAATGAAGCTTGAGGGGCCTGTACCTCGAATTGAGTCATTATGTTATGGGCATGGAAGCTTATCACAAGCATAGCTTATTTTTGTTTCAAGCTTTTGTAAAAATGAAACCAAATCCAAGCATAGTTTTTTCTTATGTTTCAAGCTTCTAAATAAAGGAACCATCTTTGAGTATCCTCAAGTATAGTTTCCCATGCTTCAAGCTTATATAAAAATTAAACCATTACCACGTTACATCTTGTGATTTCCATTTTTATCAGCCAATGTTTCCAAGATGGGCCTTGGTTTGTCCATTCCATCACCACCATCTCTTTGCCCATTCATTCACTTTCACTTGGTTGTTTTACCTTTGCTTGAGGAACATAACCGATAAGTAGTCTTATTATACAACCTCTTTACCTTTACATGTTTTAAGTAGTTCCGTCATGACTAGAACTAACTTCTATCGTTTCATACCACTCATTCCTCCAGGAGGAGTCATCTTTAAGCTCTTTTATGACTCCCTAAACATGAAGATATTGATGAGTACTTGATGTTTCAAACTCGTTAAAGTAGTTGAAATTACATCTACTCAGTATAAGTTTAACCCTTTTCCAAACTGAGATAGACTATTGTACAAAAAGGGAATACCTTAGTCGAGCATGGCTAAGAGGTTCTCTTGGATATTGTTTTCTACCTTTTCAAGTTAAAGAGATGATTTACAAAAGGGACCTATGGAGTTTCACTTTTTTCTTCTTTATCAAACTCTGCAAACATGAAAAAGACGTCAAGTTTCACCATTGTCGGACTCGCAAAACATAAATGACATAGGACTTCTCACTATGACAAGACCAAATTTCTCCTTCCTACAGCTCATAAACCTTACTATGATGGATTCGTTTGATGGATGAACTTATATGGCAAGCATATGATATCTCCTTCAAGCTTGCACTAAAAAATGTATGGGCTACTCGCCAAAATTGGTGGGGGAAAATGTGAAAGTGATAATCTCTTGTATTTTGTAAAGGCAGCATATCACTCTTGAACATGAAATGTGTCTGTTGCTCATGTCAGGTTTGGGACATCCTCACTTAGTCACTTGCCTTCTTGGGTTTGGGGAATCTATTTTACCTCTCATATGATTATACCACTTTGTCATCATGACCTTTGATCTTATGTTCAGTCAAATGCTAGCAAACTCCGGAGTCATGTTGCTGATAAGTTCAAGAGAAGTCCTATCTGCAGTTTCTTACCGTGTATACATTTTCTGACTTTCTGCCACAGTCTTGAATCACACTTATCTACTCTAGTACATCCTTTTTTTCATGTCGATGATGTGGGATTCATTATGACCCTCCTTTGATGGATAACTTCATGTTGACTTCAGTTCATTATTTGGGAAGATGATCTAGAAACTCCCTTCCAGTACCTTAGAGCTTGCATGTCTCAATGGAAAGTTCTTTGCATTCAGTGATAGGTGTACATCATTGGCATTCGATCATATGATTCCATGGGTGCTCGACTTAAGCTTCACTCTTTAGGGTCATGGATTTTTCTTATTGTACCTTGAGAACCATTAACAATTTACATAATTGATCAATAATCAGGTGGTTTTCTATCATGTTCGACTTTGACACATATATTCACATGTTATGTTAGGTCCCTACACTACTAGTGTAACCCCTTATTGTTATTAGTACAACCCCCTTATTATATTGTTGTGTCCATGTAGTCCCCATATTGCTATTATTGAGCCCCATAGAAGCCCACTATTGTTATTATTGCGCCCTTACATTATTATTGTTATGTCGACCCTGATTATATTATCACCACTTAGACTCGTAGATATAGAAGCGAGGTCTTGTCATTTGTATCATCCAAGAATTATTCATTTGTGTAATTTCAAGGAGGTTTCCCCCTCAAAGAGGCTGTATTCTAAGGTGTTTATCTCTCTTTTCTATCTTTTTGTGAGTTGGTTTCATAGCATTTGGTATTAGAGCTTTCGATTCTAGGGTTTCATTGCTCCAAACAGGTCATCATGGAATTTTTGCTATAATTTTTTTGCTACGAAGTTTCAGAAGATAAAAAAACAACCCATTTGAGAATAAATTTGTTTGGACCTTGGGTCAAAATTTTCGATCTTGTCTCGGTATATTTCCAGATACATAATCTGAGGAAGTTAGGGTGTTTGCAGACTCCTGAATTACATTATAAACAGGTTATCTTAGGAAACTGGCCATAACTTTCTCTCTCAGCATAAGATTCAAATTTCGTAAGAATTTGCAGAAAGAGGATGGATTATAGCTTTCTGTATATACGTTTCACATCCGAAGGTCGAAACAGTGACACGTGGCACTTCGTACAAGTTGTATCTACTGAAAAAGTATATAATTAGGTCATCTTGGGAGATTGGACATAACTCTTTCTTCGAGAATCCAATCTCAAGAAGATTGGTGGCATCGGAAAGACGATGCACAGGGCTACTAGAGGAGGCAATTTCAAAACTTGGAGATTTCAAATTATAAAGTCAAATGTGTTTCAAGATTGAGTTGCTAAAATTAAGAAAATGTGATATGAGGAAGTTTGAAGGCAAGGATCCAGTAAATTGTATACTACAGATGGAGCAATATTTTGATGTACATGAAGTGCAACTATTACAAAAGGTATGTATTACATCTTCATATTTAGAACCGGATCAATTTTTATGATATAAAGGGATTTGTTCTTGTAAACCACCTTTTACGTGGTCAATTTTCATAGAGGAAATGGTAGCACATTATGAGGATACAAGGAGAAACAACTTCTTTAGCCAATTGATAAATCTCAAACAAAAGTGTTCAATGGAAGATCACATTAAGGATTTTCAAAAATTGAATATAAAGGAAAATTATCTTCCAGAGAAGCAGAGGATTGATGTCTCCATAGGGACTTTAAAGGATAACATTCAACATGAGGTTCATCTTTGGGAGCCCGACTCATTGGAGAAGGTGTTTCGGTTGGCAAGAAAAATTGAAAGCTAAATTATGGAAACAAGGAATCCCACAACTGACGACTATAATTATGGAAGTGTTTTTGCTCGTAGCCTTCCACAACCTACAAGATTTACACCACAATATTTGGAAGAAAAAAGAGAAAAAGGTCATTGTTACAATTGTGATAGCAAATACACTAAAGGTCATAAGTGTGCTGAGAAGAAATTATTTTACATAGATTACGAAGAGCAGGAAGAAAAGGATCAAGAAACATCAAAAAAATAGGATATACACCAGGAACCAACCTCGGAGATAGAAGAAATGAATCATACCATTTCTTATAAAGCATTGACAAGAATTACCACTCCTCAAGCTCTCAAGATAGAAGGACATATCAAGAAGAAAAAGGTGCAAGAAGTGAAAGATCACATGAAGAAAGAAGAAATGAATCCAACCATATCTTGTAATGCATTGATGAGAATTACCGCTCCTCAAACTATCAATATAGAAGAACATATCAAGAATAAAAATGCTCAAGAAGTGAAGGATCACATCAACCATCAAGAAATGAATCCAACCATATCTTGTAATGAATTGGAAGAAATTACCACTCCTCAAAATCTCAAGATAGAAGGACATATCAAGAAGAAAAATATTCAAGCAATGAAAGATCACATTGAGCATCAACAAGAAGCTCTCCAACTTTTAAAGGATAATGCCACTTTGGTGCAAAATCGAATGAAACAACAGGCAAATCAACATCATAGTGAAAGAAGTTTTGATGTAGGCGATTGGGTAATTTTTACGGCTACATCCCAACAAAGCTATTTATGAGAAGGAAATGTTGGCAATACTACATGCACTTAAGAAATGGTGACCTTACCTAATGGGAAGACACCTCAAGGTAAAAATGCATCATGATAGTCTTAAATACTTTTTAGAACAAAGATTATCTTTAGAAGGACAAAAAAAATGGGTCACAAATATGTTGGGTTATGACTTTGAAATCATCTACAACAAAGGGAATAAAAATGTTGTTGCATATGCACTCTCAAGAAAGGATGAGGACGTGGAAGCATTATTTTGTGTTATTTATATTATCCAAATAGATTGGATAAACGAAGCAAGGGATGAATGGAGGAAGGACGAAGAAGTGTGGCCACTCATTCAAAAGTTGCAGAAGATCCCAGTTCAAACAAAATTGTGAGAAACTAACAAGGAAGGAAAATTCATATTGGAACCTGGAGCAGTCACCGAAACAAGAACCTAACATCTATGAAATCAATCAATTTCAGAGTATCTCATCAAGCGAAATAACTTACCTACTAAAGATTCCACATGGGAGGACAAGAATTTTATACAGAAGCATCAAGAACTACTAAAGCATTGAGGACAATAATTTTTGAAGGAGAGAGGGATGTTAGGTCCCTACACTACTAGTGTAACCCCTTATTGTTATTAGCACAACCCCCTTATTATATTGTTTCTCCCATGTAGTCCCCATATTTTTATTATTGTGCCCTTACATTATTATTGTTATGTCAGCTCTGATTATCTTATGACCCCTTAGACTCCTATATATAGAAGGGAGGTCTCATCATTTGTATCATCCAGGAATTGTTCATTTGTGTAATGTAAAGGAGATTTCCCCCTTGAAGAGGCTGAATTCTAAAGAATTTATCTCTCTTTTCTATATTTTTGTGAGATACTTTCATAACATGTTAGAAATCATACATCAAATGGGTTGGGACAGAGTGCAAGACCCTGGATTTTGTTTTATAAAATTTAGGTTGCATGGAGTTACGAGTTATTCATGATGTACACATGTTTCCTCTGGAGGAATGGTTGCAACCGTACCATGGGTCCATATTTATCATCCTTTTTATTCGAATGACTAGGACCATAGTGAGGATCTTTGCACATGATCCCTCCTATTCGGATGGTTGCATCCATACTGCATATTCATGTATTATTAGATACCTATTCATGTATCATTAAGCATGATCATTACAGATGTCATATATGTATCTGTATATGCTTGATTTCTAGGTCTCCTGACGGTGTTGTTCTCGTCCTTGCACTGACTTGTAAAGCAGCTTAGCCATCACTCCCTATTCTGCCTTCATGCTTTAGGGGGTATTCGTTACACAATATTTTTTCATACCCCCTGTTCACTTCCTATTCCATATCCCAAAGTAAAATATTGACTACTGTTTAACATATCGATCATGATATAAAGACCAAAATATCCCTGAAAAATCAATGGAAAACTGCCCTAGATCCATCCTAAAGAAGGTTGGCTAAACACCCAAATTTTAGCATCAACGTTTTTTCTCTACTACTTGGCCATATTGATGGCAGGTTTCACAGTTATACACTGGTGCTTCCAGCGCAGGTTTTCATAGGAAAACATGTCGTGAACCTCTTCTAGCAGGATTTCCCAAAATGGAGGAGAAGCTTCATTCACTAGAACCTTCAGGAATAACGAGTTGGATATTGGTTGTTGTTGACATGGTCAATCTCTCCATTTTGGACCTCTTGATCTTATCATCATGGGATTTCCCCTTGAGATGTGTACCTTCCTCCCTCTTTTGTGGATCCCTAACTCCCTCTCCCTTCCTATAAATTCACTCCTTTCTATCCCAAAATGGTGGGTCATTGATTGTTGCATCGTTATGTTGAGATTATGCTTACATGTTGCACAATCTAGCTTGGAGAAGGAGTTCTCCAAGAATCTTTTCTTTGACTTGGGCACCCACCAAAAGGAGGTCTCCAACATCAAGGCATAGGTTGTATGCATGGGAAATTTTAGGGGTGAATGTTCGCCCTTAGGCGAATATTTTGTATCATAGTACATTTTTACAAATCACCGCAAATATCCCTCTTTATTTTAAGGGAGAGGGTAAAAAAGGTAAATTTAGCCTTTGAAATTAGGAGTTACAACCTTCCATTTGCCCTAATTTTCAAGAATAGGTTTTATTTAAGTGAATCCTATGGGAAAATACCATATTTATAAAAGAGGTATGGTAAATTAATAAAAATATAAATAAATGAGAGGTATGGTCAATAAATAAAACATTTTTTATATTTACTCCATAAGCCACCTTATATACATGCAAGGGTGTAAACAAATAAAAATATAAATAAAGTGGAGGTGTGGTAAATAAAAAAAACTTTTTTTTATAGTTACTCAAAAGGTATGGTAAATAAATAAAACCTCTTTTTATATTTAGTCCATAACCCTCTTTCTATTTATGAAAGCTCAAAAAAGTTGTTTTATTTAAGTGAATCCTATGGGCCAAATACCATATTTGTTAAAGAGGTATGGTAAATTAATAAAAATATAGATAAACGAGAGGTATGGTAAAAAAATAAAACATTTTTTTATATTTACTCCATAAGTCACCTTATATTTACGTACAAACAAAAAATGTGTTATATTTAGGTGAAACCTATGGTCAAAATACTATGGGCCAAATACCATGGGGTAGATTATTATTAATACCATGAAAAAAACATTATTAACCCTAAATTAATAATAGTATTTTTTAAGCTCCATGTTTATGATAACCCATGGTATTGACATATGGTAATACCATGGTATTCATGTGAGCATAGACTATTTAAAGGGGAAATTCTATCATCTTAGATCCATCTTAATTCTGGCTCTACTAGGTGCTCAGAGGGATAAATAGATTTAATCCCCCTAAGAGTGGTAGATGTGGAGTTGAGATGGATATAGGTTGGTTTTTATGATAATGAAGATATTAAATAGACTTAGGAAATTATATTGTAAAAACATCTTAAGGTGAATGGTTAAAGCTACATTTAGCCACTTCACAAAATTTAGTAAAAAGTACCAATATCTCCATTAATATTTGCTTTTAACTTTTTCTTATTTAACAAAAACAATTCAAAGCAATGAAACCTTATCACTCTTTCCACATCACCCTCGTAGAATATTTCTCACCATTTTTCAAACATTCTCAATATGATATATTCATGAAGAAGTTTAGGTACTAGTGTTGGATTAGTTGTTTGAAAAATAAGCTGGTTTGTACAAACTTTCATATTCTGTGCTATTCTTAGTTTTTCCTAATGATCTGTAGGGGTTGGAGCCACTACACCATATTTTCCTAAAAGGTGGATATTGTTCACCAAAAAGGAAATTAATCTACATGTTATAACACTGTTAAAAAATGCGAGACCTATGAGGGTAGTGAATAATGCTACTAAGCAATTTAGATTGGGAGAGACGTAATTAAATTTTATTATTTAATTGAAGATTTCCAATTAAAATAATAATAAATCTACATTTATATATTCATATATTTATTGGAAGGATTCTCACAATGGTCACTTCTTTCAATTAGATCCCCTTCAAGCCTTTGGGATACCTAATACTTTCTTATATAATATAGTTGGGGCTTGCTACTTGTTAGCATGTTGGGGTAAACAAACTTGATGTGTTTTTTTTTATCTCGCAGTTGGAGTCTATGGAATAAGAAAGAAATTTGATAACTTGAAAAAAGTGGCAGCTTTACAAAAGTTGTAGAGAAAAGATTAATCTCTCCTACCTTGACAGAACTCGTTGTCAATATCAACACCTACAAGAACTTTGTTGTGGAATATTATCAATACTAATAGAAGGATATGAAAGAGTATATTGTAAGAACCTTGACAAACATGTCCATTGAAACTTGGAACATTGTTTGTAGGAAGAGAAAATTATGTTTCTTTTTTCCAAACATGTATGTTAGTATATTACAGTTTAATGAATATGTTTTCTTATTATCATATATGGTTTCATACTTTAACAAAACATTCTCCAAGGCTTCACAATGTTTTATTATACAGTAAATGATTTGCCGAGATCTTAAAAGATTTTATAATTCAGTGAAAGATTCTCCATCATTGTACAAGATAATATAATCTTGTCAGAGATTTGCCAAAAAAACTATATATACATGTTATATTATTGACAAAATCACCTCCCATTTTTCCTCTATATCATGGGGATTAGCCAATTTATTATACATATAAATTTAGGGTGGTTCTTAAAATTTTCCATGGTTGTATGGATCCCTTTTTAGTTCACTGATATATACATATGATGTTTACTTTCCATAATTGTGTAAATGTTTATGCTATTAGCTTAATACTCCTTGATCTATTAAGTAGTTTATGTTTGAGGTATGCCATATATGTTCTTGTATCTTGCATAACTCTTTGATCTTCCTTGTAGGTACTCAGATGTGAAGAAAAGGTAAGGAGCGAGCCTTGGAGAGAAAGATTCAAAGCCATCTTCAAAGGATCAAGCGATCAACATCCGAATGAAGTAGGTTTATCCTTTTCTTTGCATCTGTTAAAGATAAACTAGGAAAGCATGTGTTATTTTGTTTAGTTTGTTGCTAGACCCACTCAATGGGCTAGAGGGATCACCTCTGTCTACAGAGGGGACTTTCCTTCACAATGAATTCCCCTTGTTAAGATTACATATGTCTAGCAAGACACAAAAGGGTTTGGAAGAGGTAATCAAGAAACGCTCTTCTCAAATCCCCTATCAAATGTATCTTCTACATGACTCCTTACCCTGCCCATGTAACTTCACCAAAACTGAGGATCCTTTAATGGACTAGGAAGATTGTGCATCATTGATGCATAATGTGGAATAGATTCCTCAATTTCATGGAGTAAGAAAAGTCTTGCAGAAGTATTAGAAAGACATCTTCTCTTTGTCTCAATATGCAAGTTTCATTGAATAGTGAAAAAATTCAATGTGCTTATTACCTCAAGGTGACCCTCTAATCAAATCCTTGTTTCCTCAGCTAGCTTAGTCATGACCTGGTCTTCTTATTTCTACCTCTTGTGTATAGATCTTGTCTTAGACCTGACACAAAATTCACCACTTATTCATTATAGGGATAATTCAAAATAGACCCAAAAATCACTCATTCGTGACCACAAAGCTTCACCTTCCCTTAACTGTAAATACTTTAATTCAAACGACATACCTCATCATTTTATGGCACATAGTTTTTTGTTTTCTTAATAAAAATATTTATTAAATATAGAAATAGGAACACATTCACTCTATTTATATGAGTTTAAATGGTGTATTTTTTGGTGGCTGACTTGTCTTATAGAAACACGAACTTGTCACTTATTGAGGTGTTTTGTATTTCAATAATTTCATAATATTGGGGACAATGTTAATAAATATAGGTTGGGGCATATTATATTTCATAAAACGAGTTGTTGTTTGATAATATTAATTTCGGATGTTATGTATGGAGGTCTATGCACTAACATCAAACACATGGTACTCTCTTTCTAGAACAACATCATGGTTAAAACACACCATTAGAGTCTACAAACCCAATGCACACAAGCTTAGAGTCTATAAACCCATCATTTGGAGTCTTTTGTGACTTAATCATTATCCTTTTCTTGTTGCTTTGACATCAATGGGAATATTTACTCAACAATAATTCATTTAAAGTTTATGAGTTGTTAAATTTTGGCATTGTGAGATGTATCTGGCTGTAAGAGTTTTTATGCCTATCAACTTTTACGAACAATTTAATCTATATGGTCACTCTAATGAATAGTCAAATTTAATATGACTAAGCATATAAGTAAAGAATGCATTTTTTTGACAAAAGCAATTAAGAATAAAAAAAAAAAAAATAGTCATAAAGCCTATAATAGAAACACTTAAATTAAATTCTTGGTAAATTTTGATAAGCATTCAAGAGTTACTTTGAACATTATTTATATTATAGTAAACAAACATAGTTAGCAAGAGTTGATACATACCATAACTTATGCATTATTTGAAGAAATATAGGTAGAAATAAACATAGAAATATGAAAATTTACCAACATTAGTCCCCATCAAAATTTATACAAGTCATTATGAAAATTTATGCAAGTCATTATGTAATGTTTAGGTAGGAGGATTGTTAATGTTGTTAATTTTACATCAAATCCAAAAGTGGATGGTGATGATTAAAAAAGAGGATGACAATTTTAGAGAAAGAGTTTTGATTTCCCACAGTGGTAGGTGAAATATGCCAACATTTCCAATCCCAAATAATATCCATGAAAATTAAATCCAACCCCGCCATTCAATATATATATATATATATATATATATATATATATATATATATATATATATATATATATATATATATATATATATAAACTATCATATATTTGGCCGACATATATATATGAATTTTATATGGAAGGAGGTTTCTTGACTTTTTTTTAATTGAGGGCTAGTTTGATTCTCAAGGGAATATGCTGAGCATATTTTTCTTCTTCTTGTTATGTTTTGTTAGGTTGCATTCACTTTTAATAGATTTACAAAATTATATTTGTGCCATGAGGCTCCCCACCCACCAATTTTTTAGGGATTTGAGATTATTTCAATTCTAATAAGTTACTTCATGTTGAGATTATTCCAATTCTAATAAGTCCGTCACTATTATTTATAAAATTAATTTATACATAAGAAAAATTTATTTAGAAAAATGGGCCATTAATTTTAATAAATTTAAAAAATTATATTCCAACCACCAATTTCCTTGGGATTTCAAATTATTCCAATTATAATAAGTTCCTCCATGTTGAGACTATTCAAATTCTAATAATTTGGTGATTATTATTTATAGCATTCATTTTTATATGAGAAAAATTTATTTAGCAAAATTGTCCACTACTTTTAATAAATTAAAAAAATTAGATTCATTCCAGGTGGCTCCCCACCTACCAATTTCCTAAGGATTTGAGATCATTCCAATTCTAATAAGTTCTTCCATGTTGAGATTATTCAAATTGTAATGATTTCCTCATTATTATTTATAACATTGATTTTATTTAGAAAAATGTTCGATTACATTTCATAAATTTAAAAAATTAGTTTTGTGCCACATCGCTGCCACCCAACAATTTCGCAATTTGAAATGAGATTATTCCAATTATAAGAAGTTACTCAATATTATTTATAACATTCATTTATATGTAAGAAAAAAATATTTAACAAAATGGTCCATTACTTTTAATAAATTTAAAAAATTAGATTGCTTCCACGTGGCTTCCCACCCACCAATTTCCTAGGAATTTGAGATTATTCAAATTTTAATAACTTCCTCTGACCCACTAATTTCTTCGGAATTCAAATTTTAATAACTCCTCCATGTTGATATTATTCCAATTCTAATAGGTTCCTCATTCTTATTTATAACATTCATTTATATGTAAGAAAAAATTATCTTAAAAATTGTTCCATTGCATTTGATAAATTTTAAAAATATATTCATGCGATGTGTCTCCCCACCCACCAATTTCCTAGGGATTTGAGATTATTCAAATCCCAATAAGTTCCTCCATGATAATTTCCTCATTATTATTTATAATATTCATTTATATATAAGAAAATGTATAAAAATATATTTTCCTAAGTCTATACTATGATGCAAATAAATTCCATCCATTCTAGTGTTAACATGTGCCTTAATATGTTTGAAGATCATATTGTATACTCCAATCTTCTTCTCAAGTGAAAGAATGTGGCGTACAAGTTGTGAATGCTACATCTTTTTCAAATAATAACAAAAAATTTCATACCATATATAAACAAATATTTTCATATAATTGTGGCAACAACACACTTCCCTATCCGCTTTACTAGTATCTGAACATACATATAGTTGTACGCTACCATGAGTGTATGATAGTGGTAAATATAAAGTGGACAACCTATATGAGAAGTGTTGGAAATAATACTAAGAGGGGGGTGAATCAATATTTACAAATCAATAACTTTTTCATTTCCATAATCATATTTATATATGCTACTTCAATGAAGGGAACTTGCATGTGCACGCAATTGTTCTTTAGGTAACCAGCCTATATCCAGTGAACTTATGATTCAATTAATTCATCATATGTTGATCTTTAATCACTGCATCAGTACTTTATTAAACATTAAATAGTAACCATGCACAGTAATAACAGAATAAACCATCACACATAAGTAACACACATGAACACCAAGATTTAAGGTGGAAACCCAATGTGGCTGAAAACACCTACTATTGTCATCTCTGTCTTCTTTTAATAATAAGAAAATATATTTACAATCTTGCACTGGTGCAGACTCATACTGGTACGTAGGCACCCACCTGTAGAAGGCTACAACCCTTTCTCATCCTCCAACTTCTTCTGGAAGGGAGCTACAACCCCCTAGTTCTTGTACTAGTGGATATATTTAATACTTCATAGGCTTCAACCTACAAAAGGCTACAACCTTCTCTCCTTCTCCAAATTCTTCTGAAAGGGAGCTACAACCCCCAAGTTCTTGTACTAGCAAATATATTTACTAGTATGTAGGCTTCGACCTATAGAAGGATACAACCTTTACTTGTTCTCCAGCTGCTACTGGAAGGGAGCTCCAACCCCCTCATCAAATCACCAGCCACTATTGGCATGGAGCTTCAAGTTCCTCACTGAAGGCTCCAACCCTCAATATCCTCCAGGGACCATGCTTCACAAATTTTCACACTATATGGTCTTGGTACACAACAACACTATATGTAGGCCACATTTCATCAAATTTTCACACTGGACCCATTAGTAACATTGAAGCTCAAATTCAATCACCACTCCAATACATCCATCAAATACATTTGCATCAACCAATCACTGAAACTCAATCATCAATCTTAGATATGACTGGAACCCAATCATCAATCTCTAAATCAATCAATCACTGAAACCTCTAACATAAAACAATCACCGAACAACTGAATCAAACAATCATTGAACCTTTGACACAACTGAATCAATCATTCATTCAAACTTAATCAAATTCAACCAATCAACTCGAACAGATAGATCACTATAACCAGTACACAAATCTGAAACCAGAACACTGCATCATCATTCAGAACTAGTTGTAACCTCAAAAACCATGCATCAGAATGTATATGCTACTTGGCTAAACCCAAATTGTGTGTATACACTACTTCCATTAATAAAACCTGTGTATATCTTCAAAACTACTGCAAATATAAACTTTTGAATCAAGTCTGTACCAACCAGCAATATACCAAACATCTACTGTCAACTTGCAGAGCTTTACACAGGCAACAACAGAGATCACTTCTTCTCACTTATAAAATCAATCAATCAAATACTAGCCTCCTTATGCATTCAGTTTTACCTTCAAATCTAAGAACACTTCATTGACAAACAACAGTAAAACAACATCACTGATCTGATAGATCAATCATCCTTTAACATCAAGCTTTTCTTTTTCATATGCTACTTGGAAGAGCCGAACCAGCATGTATACGCATGTTCACCAAAGCGAACCAGCATATAGATCTACAAATACTTACTTATAACTGCGATGCAATTCTCGACTTCAAAAATACCTAGATCATCACATATAAAGGATAAAACACGTGCTAGAAATGAGATCTAGGCCATCCATTATCAAATCACCTAATGATAAGTCATTATGATCTTGATCCATCATTAGATCTCATCCATCATCAAATGCTCAAGTGCATATTTAGTCTAGATCAAGAAAAGCATCAGAAACCCATAACATGCATATTTTCTTTTGATATAACACTTCATAAGATATTCATTACTTGTGCATTAAGCCCTTGACCTTCTCCTCCTTATATACTTAGATCCTTTGTCAATACTTTGGACCAAAACCACTTAGGACCAATACCTTGGACCAAATACCTCGAACCAAAACCTTGGTCTTCCAATCATGTATGCACCTTTCTTCCTCTAGAAGTGCATGTATACGTATACACTCTTTCTATTATGTTGACTAGCATGTATATGTTGTTTTGACTAAGAGGACATGCGTATACTTCTTAAACTGCTTTTCATCAACCTTTTCCTTCACCTTCTTTATTCTAATCAAAAGATCTTAGTTCCATCTTCTTGTTCTTCTGTACCAATGCCCCGTTACCTATGAATAGACTTGTTACACTATAATTTACCATATTACTTCTGAAATGATTCCTTTGAAATTCCATGCATTTTGTCACATATGTAAACACAACTGCCATGCATTCTATCACATCTGATATCTCTCCTATAGATTCATCTAGTTACGTAGATTCATCTAGTTACCATATACAAGTGAGTTGTTCTACTACAAGTGGGTTGCCATCAATAATGCTAACAATCTCCCCATTTGGACTTGATGGCAACCATGTTGGTGTTGATTACTACAAGCTATAGAAACTGTTAGATATAACAAGAAATAGTAAAATACTCTCCCCCTTTGACATCAGGGGCAAAGCATGGACCAAGATATTCTCTCCCTTTGATATCAAGGGCAAAGGGCTGACCAAAATGAAGACTTCCATATCTTAACAACTAAAAATTGATCATGATCCCTCTAGGCACATGCTAAATTCTCTGATTAAACTCCCCCTTTGTACATGTTGTGATGCACTAAACCATCAATGCTCCCCCTAAGCAGACGCAGAACCTGCAAAATTATTTTCCAAAAGAATAACATGACTCTATAACTCAGCTATGTGAGTTTGACATTATTATCACCAATGACTCATACATACATCAATCTCCCAACCAATACCAAATTTGACTCATCCACCCAACCAAGCAGGGATATACCAATTGTTTATACATGACTGGAATATAGCAATCATTACATCATCCTTCCCATGCATTGTGGGGGTACAAATTACATCATATGACCAAAAAAAGGACTCATCAAAAGACTACGATAGACAGAGACAAATTATTACATCATGGGTCTTTATATGAAATTTACATAGAATGATATACATGACATTTATAACAGAGACCAAAGATCTAAACAAGACTATGATAGTCATCAGCAACTATCATACACCATATATGATCTGCTCCTTAAGCATCTGTTAGCAACATCCAGACTAGCAACATGTATATGTCCATCATCAGTTTTCAAGATATGACAAGGTAAATATCATCAACCCATGACAAAGTATGCCGCATATAGATATCAACACATCCTCTTGATCTCATCAAGATCAACTAGATTCATTTCCTTAGAAGAGAGAGCCTTATCATAACCTTCCATGTCCAATTAGTAACACAAAATCATTCACATCATATGTATGTGAAAACACCACAGTCATTATCTCTAATCATAACATTATCATCAAGAACTGCATCAACTTTCCAGAAGAGCCCTTAATATATCAACCATGTATCATCACTAGGGAACATCCCACATTTGATAAGCATCAACCAGGATAATCAACAAGTGTGAGTATCAAACTTATCATCATAAAGTAAGAAGTCATCATCTTTAAGCCATGTCTTTGAATATCCATGTCTTGAAATAGCCATGCCTACAATATCACCATTCTCTTGGCCAACCAACAATATTTATGAATATGCAACTTAAGTAATCATCCATGTATCCAACATATTGTATATCCATCAAAGAGATAGCAATATGTATCTAGCAAACCATGGGCTCATAGTCATTTGTAATTATTTCTTAATACCATCAATAACAACAATCCTCAACCATGTGAGAGCAAGGAACTATAGGAATCTTGCATCATAACTGCACCATATGAACTTTATGCATCTTTGAAGGCATGATGACAGCAACATGAAAGAAATGAGTGGCCAATCATCAAATAATAAAGTTGTGTACTCAAGCTTTATACTTCTCCTTGTCCTTATGAAGATCACCATGTAAGCATAATATATGTACTGTATGCATCATCAAAAATTCATTCACAATCACCCATAAATCTAATTGGAATAACAATTATGTAAGCCCAAGCAATACAAGTATCATCATCATAGGCAACTTATAACTGCAACATAGCATGATGTATCATTTAAACACTTTAGCCATATAAGAATCATCACCATTAATAAAAATCCTTAGGTACCAAAGACATAATGTCAACAATGCACTATTAGCAGTATAACATATTCTCCCCATGAACCTATGCCACCTATTCATTGTCAGGTCTGATCATTGCATATATCAATAGCAATATCAAGGCATCATCATGAATCAGATATACATCAAGTCATATACAACTTATGAGGATCAAAAGCACTTCTAAATAACATCCACATACTGTGGTCATTGATCATCAAGACAAAAAAGATAATTGATATTTGTCTGAACCATATCAAATCTTTTTTCTGAGTCTATCCCATTGCTTCTTCATCAAACCAACATATAGGAGATTGTTCAACTTCTAACTCACGTATATACATTACTTGTCTTCATGATAACTGCGTATGAGAATTAGGACACTGAAATTTCATACATTCAGTTCCTTTTGAGTCTATTCTATCTATATACTAAGCTATGCCACATCTTTCGGTCTGTAATTCCTTCTTCTTCCATACCTTCGAGAGTGATGATGTTTGTACCTTTTGGTATGTTGGCTGAAATTTTATCCTTCATTCTTTTCCTATATGCCCAAACTTGTTACAATCATAACATCTTATATGTTCCATATTCCTTCTAAAGAAATCAATGGCTTTATGACCAAACTTATTGCAAGAAAAACAATAACAATATCCCTTAAAGTACCTGGAAGTTGATGATCTTTTTGTGTGACGATTATTAGGTTGAAACATTCTACTTTTGCATCTTGTTGCAACATGTCCAAAATTATGACATACAAAAAATTCAATATTATTCATCAGAGGAAAGAATTGATTATCACTTCCATGGTTAGGAGTAAATGATTTTCTTTGAAGTCTTTCTTTCCTTGGTTGTTGATGGGGTTGACCTGTTATCCCCTTGTTGAGCATTTCAGATTTTCCATTAGAGTTCCCTGCCTCATGTTGTGAACTAGATTCACCTTCAATAGTTTCATGAAAACCAAGACCATATTTGATGATTGGGGACCTTTGACTACTAAGAATATTATCCAAAATCTTAGTACTAGCTTGAAATCATAAAAGTTTATCCTTTTCTTACAATCTACCTTTTAGGATACTTAGCCCAACCTAATATTGTTCTTCCTTTTCAAGATACTACTTCTTCATGATTTCTTTAGCTTTTCTTCCTTTTTCCAGTTGTTGCCTTAATTTTAGAACTTCATTTTCTTGTTCTTCAAATGCTTGGAGTAGTTCATCATTCTGCTTATTTTAATTTTTGAGATATTCTTTTAGAGAAATGACCATAACTTCAAGACCTTCACAGTAGTTGGTTCTTTCTATAAGTTCATTGGTTGTTGTGTCTTTTCCATTCACTTTATTTCTCAATGATGTTAGTTCATCCTCCATCCCTTGACTTTGATCTTCCTTTTTCTTGTATTGTTTCCTTACTTTGTTTCCTTCCTCTAACTAAGCCTTTAACCTTGTAATCTCGTCTTTGCAGGTACACTTCCTTTCTTCCAATAGATGTTGTTGATCTCTAATTGTGTCTGTGAACTTTTTAAATTCTTCCTCTAATTGATCTCTTTCTCTTTCACCCATAAAAGAAAATTAAGTTGTTTCATTGCCGCTTTCATTATCTTCAAACGAACAGAGAAATGTATCACCAGAGGGCAACGAATTCACACCTGATTGTGCTTTTTCTTGTTCGTATTCATTCTAAGGTGATTCTAAATCTGAAGAGTTGCTTCTACATAAAGGAAAATCATCTCTCCCACTATCAAAGTTCCTTTGAGATGTCTTCTTCTTTTGGGGTGCTTTCTTCTTTAGTTTCTTTCCCATTGTTGCTATGGATCTCCTTCAAGTGATCAAGCTTCTGCCAAAGGACCTGCTCTGATACCAATTGTTCGAAATAATACTAAGAGGGGGGGTGAATCAATATTTACAAATCAATAACTTTTTCATTTCCATAATCAGATTTATATATGCTACTTCAATAAAGGGAACTTGCTTGTACACACAATTGTTCTTAAGGTAACCAGCATATATCTAGTGAACTTATGATTCAGTTATTTCATCATATGTTGATATTTAATCAGTGCATCAATACTTTATTAAACATTAAATAGTAACCATGCGCAATAACAATAGAATAAACCACCACACATAAGCGACACACATGAACACCAATATTTAAAGTGGAAACATAGTGTGGGTGAAAACCACCTACTGCTGTCGTCTCTATCTTCTTTTAATAATAAGAAAATCTATTTACAATCATGTACTGGTGTAGACTCATACCAGTACGTAGGAACCCACTTGCAGAAGGCTACAATCTTCTCTTGTTCTCCAACTTCTTATAGAAGATAGCTACAACCCCCTAGTTCTTGTAGTGGTCGATATATTTACTAGTACGCAGGCTTCAACCTACAGAAGGCTACAACTTTCTCTCATTCTCCAGCATCATCTGGAAGGGAGCTACAATTCCCTAGTTCTTGTACTAGCCAATATATTTCTAGTACATAGGCTTCAACCTATAGAAGGCTAAAACCATCACTCATTCTCCAGCTACTACTGGAAGGGAGCTCCAACCACCTGATCAAATAACTAGCCACTATTGGTAGGAAAATTCGACTTCCTCACTGAAGGCTCCAACCCTCAGTATCCTCCAGGGACCAGGTTTCATAAATTTTCACACTGGATGCTCTTGGTACATAACAACACTCTATGTAGGCCACATTTCATCAAATTTTCACACTGGACCCATTAGTAACATTGATGCTCAAATTCAATTGCCACTGCAATACATCCATCAAATATGTCTACATCAACCAATCACTGAAACTCAATCATAAATCTCTAATATAACTAAAACCCAATCATCAATCTCTAAATCAATCAGTCATTGAAACCTCTGACATAAAACAATCACTAAACAACTGAATCAAACAATCACTGAACCTCTGACAAAACTTAATCAACCATTAATTCAATCTTAATCAAATTCAACCAATCAACTAAACAGATAGATCACTATAACCAGTGCACATATCTAAACCCAGAGCACTGCATCATCATTCAGAACCAGCTATAACCTCAATAAACCATGCATTTGAATGTATATGCTACTTGGCTAAACCCAAACTACCTGTATACGCTACTTCCATTAATAAAACCTTCGTATACCTTAAAAACTACTACAAATATAAACTTTTGAATCAAGTCTATACCAACTAGCAATATACTGAATATCTACTATCAACTTACAGAGCTTTACACAGGAAACAACGAAGATCACTTCTTCTCAGTTATAAAATCAATCAATCAAATACCAGCCTCCTTATGCTTTCATTTTTAAGTTTAGATCTATGAAGACTTCATTGACAGACAATAGTAAAACAACATCACTAATCTGATAGATCAGTCATCCTTTAACATCAAGCTTTTGTTTTGCATATGCTACTTCGAAGAGCCAAACTAGCGTGTATACACATCTTCACCAAAGCGAACCAGTGTATAGATCTACAAATACTTACTTATAACTTTGCTATAATTCTCACTTTCAGACATACCCAGATCATCACATATAAAGGATAAAACATGTGTTAGCAATGAGATCTAGCCCATCCATTATCAAATCACATAATGATAATTCATTATGATCTTGATCCATCATTAGATCTCATCCATCATCAAATGCTCAGGAGCATATTTAGTCTAGATCAAGCAAAGCATCAGAAACCCATAACATGCACATTTTCTTTTGATATAACACTTCATAAGATATTCATTACTTGTGCATTTAGCGCTTGATCTTCTCCTCCTTATATGCTTAAATCCTTTGTCAATACCGTGGACCAAAACCACTTAGGGCCAATACCTTGGACCAAATACCTAAGGTCAATACCACAAACCAAATACCTCAGACCAAATACCTCGAACCAAAACCTTGGTTTTCCAATCATGTACGCGATTTTCTTCCTGTGGGAGTGCATGCATACGTATACGCTTTTTTTGTTCCGTGGACTAGCGTGCATACGCTGTTTTGACTAAGAGGACCTGCGTATACATCTTAAACTACTTTTCATCGACCTTTTCCTTCACCTTCTTTATTCTGATAAAAAGACCTTAGTTTCGTCTTCCTATTCTTCTGTACCAAATCCGTGTTACCTATGAATAAACTTGTTACGTTTCAATTTACCATACTACTTCTGAAATGATTCCTTTGAAATGTCATGCATTTTGTCACATCTGTAAACACAACTGCCATGCATTCTGTCACATCTGATATCTCTCTTGTAGATTCATCAAGTTACGTAGATTCATCTAGTTACCATATACAAGTGAGTTTTTCTACTACAGGTGGGTTGCCTTAAATAATGCCAATAATCTCCTCCTTTGGACATGATGGCAACCATGATGGTGTTGATTACAGTAAGCCATAGAAACTGTTAGAGATAACAAGAAACACCAAAATAATCTCCCCCTTTGACATCAAGGGCAAAGGGCGGACCAAGATATTCTCCCCCTATGATATCAAGGGCAAAGGGTTGACCAAAATTAAGAATTTCATATCTGAATAGCTGAATATTGATCGTGCTCCCCCTAGGCACATGCTGAATTCTCTAATTAAACTGCCCCTTTGTACATGTTGTGATGCACTAAACCATCCACTCTCCCCCTGAGCACATGCAGAATCTACAAAAATAATTTCCAAAAGAATAACATGACTCTATAACCCAGCTATGTGAGTTTGACCTTCCTATCACCAATGACTTATACATACATCAATCTCCCAACCAAGTGGGGATATACCAATTGTTATACATGACTGGGATATAGCAATTATTACACAATCCTTCAGATGCATAGTGGGGGTACAAATTACATCATATGACCAAAGGAAGGACTCATCAAAAGACTACGACACACAGAGACAAATTATTACATCATGGGTCGTTATATGAACTTTACATCGAATGATATACATGACATTTACAATAGAGACCAAAGATCTAAACAAGACTATGATAGTCATCAGCAAATATCATACACCATATATGATCTACTCCTTAAGCATCTATTAGCAACATGCAGACCAACAACATGTATATGTCCATCATTAATTTTCAAGATATGACAAGGTAAATATCATCAACCTGTGACAAAGTATGCCACATATAGATATCAACTCATCCTCTTGATCTCATCAAGATCAACTTGCTTCATTTCCTTAGAAGAAAGAGCCTTATCATAACCTTCCATGTCCAAACAGTAACACAAAATCATTCACATCATATGTATGTGAAAACACCATAGTCATTATCTATAATCATAACATCGTCATCAAGAACTGCATGATCTTTCCACAAGATCCCTTAATATATCAACCATGTATCATCACTAGGGAACATCCCACATTTGATAAGCATCAACCATGATAATCAACAAGTGTGAGTATCAAACTTATCATCATAAAGTAAGAAGTCATCATCATTAAGCCATGTCTCCGAATATCCATGTCTTCAAATAGCCATGCCTACAATAACACCATTCTCTTGGCCAACCAACAATATTTATCAATATGCAACTTAAGTAATCATCCATGTATCCAACATATTGTATATCCATCAAAGAGATAGCAATATGTATCTAGCAAACCATGAGCTCATAGTCATTTGTCAATCTTTCTTGATAGCATCAATAACAACAATCCTCAACCATATGAGAGCAAATAACTATAGGAATCTTGCATCATAGCTGCACCATATGAGCTTTATGCATCTTTGAAGGTGTGATGATGGCAACATGAAAGAAATGAGTGGCTCATCATCAAATAATGAAGTTGTGTACTCAAGCTTTATACTTCTCCTTGTCCTTATGAAGATCACAATGTAAGCATCATATATGTATTGTATGCATCATTAAAAAGTCATTCACAATCGCCCATAAATCTAATCTGAATAACAACTATGGAACCCCAAGCAATACAAGTATGATCATCATAGGCAACTCATAACTGCAACATAGCATGATGTATCATTTAAACACTTTAGCCATATAAGAATCAACACCATTGATAAAAATCATTAGGTACCAATGAGATAATGCCAACAATGCATTATTAGCAGTATAACATATTCTCGACTTGAACCTGTGCCACCTGTTCACTGTCAGGTCTGATCATTGCATATATCAATAAGAAATATCAAGGAATCATCATGAATCAGATATACATCAAGTCATCAAAAACTTATGAGGATCAAAATCACTTCTAAATAACATCCACATACTATGGTCATCAATCATCAAGACAGAAAAGATAATTGATAATTGTCTGAACCATATCAAATAATTTTTCTGAGTCTATCCCACTGCTTCTTCATTAAACCAACATATAGGAGACTGTGCAACTTCTAACTCACATATATACGTTACTTGTCTTCATGACAACTGTGTATGAGAATTAGGACACTAAAATTCCATACTTTCAGTTCCTTCTGAGTCTGTTTTGTCTGTATACTGAGCTATACCACATCTTTCAATCTATAATTCCTTCTTCTTCCATACCTTGGAGAGTGATGATGCTTGTTCCTTTTGGTATGTTGGCCAAAATTTTCTCCTGCATTCTTTTGCTATATGCCCAAACGTGTTACAAGAATAACATCTTATATGTTTCGTATTCCTTCTAAAGCAGTCAATGGCTTTGTGACCAAACATATTGCAAGAAAAACAATATCCCTTAAAGTACCTGGAAGCTGATGATCTTTCTGTGTGACGATTATTAGCTTGAACAATTCTACTTCTTCATCTTGCTACAACATGTCCAAAATTATGACATACAAAACATTCAACATTATTCATCAGAGGAAACAATTGATTATCACTTCCATGGTTAGGAGTAAATGACTTTCTTGAAGTCTTTCTTTCCTTGGTTGTTGATGGGGTTGACCTATTATCCCCCTGTTGAGCATTTCAGATTTTCCATTAGAGTTCCCGGCCTCATGTTGTGAACTAGATTCACCTTCGATAGTTTCATGAAAAACAAGACTAGATTTGGTGATAGGATACATTTGACTACTAAGAAAATTATCCAAAATCTTAGTACTATCTTGAAATAGTAAAAGTTTATCCTTTTCTTCCAATTTATCTCTTAGGATATTTACCTCAACCTAATATTGCTTTTCCTTTTCAAGATACCGCTTTTTCATGATTTTTTCAGCTTTTCTTCCTTCTTCCACTCATTACCTTAATTCGAGAACTTCATTTTCTTGTTCTTCAAATGCTTGGAGTAGTTCTTCATTCTTCTTATTTGAATTTTTGAGATCTTCTTTTAGATAAATGACCACAACTTCAAGACCTTCACAGTAGTTGGCTCTTTCTATAAGTTCACTGGTTGTTGTGTCTTTTCCATTCACTTCATTTCTCAATGATGTCACTTCATCCTGCAGCCTTTGACTTTGATCTCCTTTTCCAAGTATTGTTTCCTTACATTGTTTCCTTCCCGTAGATGATCCTTTAACCTTGTAATCTCTTCTTTGCAGGTACATTTCCTTTTGTCCAATAGATGTTGTTGATCTCTAATTGTGTCTATGAGCTTTTTAAATTCTGCCTCTATTTGATTTCTTTCTCTTTCACCCATAAAAGAAAATTAAGTTGTTTCGTTGTCACTTTCATTATCTTCAAATGAACAGAGAAATGTATCACCAAAGGATGACAAATTCACACCTGATAGTTCTTTTTCTTGTTCATCTTCATTCTGAGGTGTTTCTGAATCCAAGGAGTTGCTTCTACATAAAGGTCAATCGTCTCTCCCACTGTCACAGTTCCTTTGAGATGTCTTCTTCTTTTATGGTGCTTTCCTCTTTAGTTTCTTTCCCATTGTTACTATGGATCTCCTTCAAGCAATCAAGCTTCTACTAAGGACCTGCTCTGATACCAATTGTTGGAAATAATACTGAGAGCGGGGGTGAATCAATATTTACAAATCAATAACTTTTTCATTTCCATAATCAGAATTATATATGCTACTTCAGTGAAGGGAACTTGCATGTGCATAGAATTGTTCTTAAGGTAACCAACGTCTATCTAGTGAACTTATGATTCAGTTAATTCATCATATGTTGATCTTTAATCAGTGCATCATTACTTTATTAAACATTAAACAGTAACCATGCGCAATAATAACAGAATAAACCATCACACATAAGCGACACACATTAACACCAATATTTAATGTGGAAACCCAATATGGGTGAAAACCACCTGCTGTTGTCATCTCTATCTTCTTTTAATAATAAGAAAATCTATTTACAATCTTGTACTAGTGTAGACTCATACTAGTACACAGGCACCCACTTGCAGAAGGCTATAACCTTCTCTCGTTGTCCAGCTTGTTCTGGAAGGCATCTAAAACCCCCTAGTTCTTGTAGTAGTCGATTTTTTACTAGTACGTAGGCTTCGACCTACAGAAGCCTATAACCTTCTCTCATTCTCCAGCTTCATCTGGAAGGGAGCTACAACCCCCTAGTTCTTGTACTAGTTGTTATATTTACTAGTACATAGGCTTCAACCTAGAGAAGGCTAAAACCTTCACTCGTTCTCCAGCTGCTACTAGAAGGAAGCTCCAACCCTCTGATCAAATCACCAACCACTATTGGTAGGAAGCTTCGACTTCCTCACTAAAGGCTCCAACCCTTAGTATCCTCCAGGGACCAGGTTTCATAAATTTTTACACTAGATGCTCCTGGTACACAACACTCTATGTAGGCCACATTTCATCAAATTTTCACACTGGACCCATTAGTAACATTGATGCTCAAATTCAATCACCACTGCAATACATCCATCAAATACATCTGCATCAACCAATCACTGAAACTCAATCATCAATCTCTAATATAACTGAAACCCAATCATTAATCTCTGAATCAATCAATCACTAAAACCTTTGACATAAAACAATCACTGAACAATTGAATCAAACAATCACTGAACCTCTGACACAACTGAATCAATCATTCATTCAAACTTAATCAAATTGAACCAATCAACTGGAACAGACAGATCATTGTAACCAATGCACAAATCTGAACACAGAACACTGCATCATCATTCAGAACCTGTTGTAACCTCAAAAACCATGCATCAAAATGTATACGCTAATTGGTTGAACCCAAACTGTGTGTATATGCTACTTCCATTAATAAAACCTAAATATACCTTCAAAACTACTGCAAATATAAACTTTTGAATCAAGTCTGTACCAACCAACAATATACTAAACATCTACTATCAACTTATAGAGCTTTACACAAGCAACAACAAAGATAACTTCTTCTCACTTATAAAATCAATCAATCGAATACCAACCTCCTTATGCATTCAGTTTTCCATTCAGATCTAAGAAGACATCATTGACAGACAATAGTAAAACAACATCACTGATCTGATAGATCAGTCATCCTTGAAAATCTAGCTTTTCTTTTGCATACGCTACTTGGAAGAGTCGAACCAGCATGCATACACATCTTCACCAAAGCGAACCACCATATAGTTCTACAAAATACTTATAACTTTGCTACAATTCCCAACTTCAGACTTACCCAAATCATCACATATAAAGGATAAAACATGTGTTAGCAATGAGATCTAGCCCTTCCATTATCAGATCACATAATGATAAGTCATTATGATCTTGATCCATCATCAGATCTCATCCATCATCAAATGCTCAGGTACATATTTAGTCTAGATCAAGCAAAGCATCAGAAAACCATAACATGCATATTTTCTTTTGATATAACACTTCATAAGATATTCATTACTTGTGCATTTAGCCCTTGATCTTCTCCTCCTTATATACTTAGATCCTTTGTTAATACCTTGGACCAAAACCACTTAGGACCAATACCTTGGACCAAATACCTAGGGTCAATACCACAGACCAAATACCTCAAACCAAATGCCTAGGTTCAATACCATGGACCAAATACCTTGGACCAAAACCTTGGTTTTCCAATCATGTACGCACTTTTCTTCCTGTCAGAGTGCATGTATATGTATATGCTCTTTTTGTTTTGTGGGCTAGCACGTATACATTGTTGTGACTAAGAGGACCTGTGTATACTTCTTAAACTACTTTTCATCAACCTTTTCCTTCACCTTCTTTATTCTGATCAAAAGACCTTAGTTCCATCTTCCTCTTCTTCTGTATCAATGCCCTGCTACCTTGGAATAGACCTGTTACACTCTAATTTTCCATATTACTTCTGAAATGATTCCTTTGAAATTCCATGCATTTTCTCACATGTTTAAACACAGCCGCCATGCATTCTGTCATATATGATATCTCTACTATAGATTCATCTAGTTACCATATACAAGTGAGTTGTTCTACTACAAGTGGTTTGCCATCAGGTACAACACATGCATCATAATTCCAACAAGAAGTTTGGGCATTTACCTATATGACAAGTTTGGTCATTTGATATTGGATCACAAGGATAATTACGGGACCTCCATTATCGAGAGGGATATGTGTCTCCACATAGATCAGGAGTACAAGGTTGGACATGCTTATGCCACAACTCTCCACCAGATCAATTATGTGTCCGCTATAAATTTAGTAACTAGGTGTGGTTTAGATGTTAATGATTTGAAGCAGTGTTCTATGGAAGGTTTCTTTACATTTAAAATACAAATGTATAAAATTAACTCAACTATGAATTTGATCTATCCTAGGTTTTCAGTGTAGGATCATTGTAAATAACATTAATAACATTAATTCTTAATATTATTGATAATTGATATATGTGCTTGATATGGGACTATCAGCATTTATCAACCACATTTATTAATGTAGTTATGCTGGTTATATATTAATTGTGAATATTATACAACTAATAAATGATTATCTTCAAAATATTATATATCTCAATAAATAAATAAAAACAATTGAAAAAAGTTAATTAGTTATTGTTTTCTCGGCTTTTTAAATTTCATTTTTATTAATTTTTAAATTTGGTTTTTTTGCCCACGGGGCTTTGGATTGACGGTGAATGGGTGCGCTGTTAAGGCACTCCTTGCGATAGGTCACCGGTTCAAATCCCCCGTGGGTACTTAGGTTAGTCTTAACTAGAAAAAAAAAAAATTTGGTTTTTTTGTAAATTCAATTTTAATGAAATTTCAATTAAAATATTAATATATTATACATATAAAAATAAAATATATTTATGTATTGTTTTAAATTAATAAATATTTATTTTTTCTGAAAAAATGATTAAAATCCTCCTATTAAAATTAATTCCCACATTTATTTATAGCAAAAACATGAAGTGTGTAACAAAACCATCACTCTAATACTAAAAAAATACTAATAAATAATAAATTAAAATAATAATATTTTAATTTAATCACTCATCATTATCTCCACGGCAGTTTTTCAAGTCCCATCTTAAAACATGCATAAAACACACATTAGTGTCTGTAAACCCAACATTTTGATTGTTATCATCATTTGGGGCGGCTGACTTCATCATTATCCTTTTTCTATTTAGTTTGACACTAATAAGAATAATTAACATTTGAGATTTTGAATGCATAAAACACACCTTAGTGTCTGTAAACGCAACATTTTGATTCTTATCATCATTTGGGGTCGCTGACTTCATCATTATCCTTTTTCTCTTTAGTTTGACACTAATGAGAATAATTAACATTTGAGATTTTGAATATTTTCAATGTGAGTTATATTTTTTAAGAAAAGTTTTGATTTTTATTAGTTTTCATTAACTATTTAATTTATAGACTCTTTTATTAAATAGTCAAATTTAAGATGATTAAATATAAAAATAGTAGATGTTTTTTTTTTTCAAAAGCCCATAAAGATAAATAATTAAAAATTTTATATATAAAATATATAAAGAGAATTGAACCATTTACATTAAATGATTGATAAATGTTGACAAGTATTTAAGTGTTACTTTGAACACTATTTATATTTTGGTAAATAAAAATATTTAGCAAAAAATACTATCAACTATAATTTATATAAATTTTTAAATAAAATGCAGGTAAGAATAAAAATATAAATGTGCAAATATACCGAGATAAGTCTAAAATAAAATTTATGCAAATCATTTCACAATATTTAGATAAGAGGATCATTAATGTTGTTCCCTTCTAGCGAGTTTGAAATTGGATAGGAGAATTAAAAAAGAGTATGACAATTAAATGCAACCCAAACATTTAATTTAAAAATTTCTTTCCAATTCTAAAATATATACTCCTACCTACTTAAAAATAAATAAATAAAAATTAAATCTTTAAAAATACAAATCCACATTAAAAACATGTAAGTTTTACTTATCAATACCATCATACTATTCTACATATATTAATTATTAATATTATACAATTAATAAAAATTAAAAATATATATAGATATAGATATAAATATAGATATAATAAAATCAATCAATCAATCAATCAATAAATAAATAAATAAATATATATATATATATATATATATATATATATATATTATTTTCTTAAAATTTCATTTCGTAAATGTTTTGTCAATAAGCTTACTGGGCAGAATGGGCACAATGATTGAGATTCTAGGCCGTCTCAATTCCCCTTCTAAGTAAATATAAATAAATAAATATTTTATAAAAATAACTAAATTAGGTGAATGACAAAACAATCGCTATACCAGAAACCTTTGACAAAAGATAAAAAATCGTAATTTAAGTAAATAACATTTTTTAAGGATGGATGATACGATACGATGGTCAACCTAAGCATAAGCACATGTTATGGAGAGTTATCATTCATCACTAAGACCACGGTACAAACTGAGGTTCGATGAGAAGGGGTTATAATGCGCTGGGCTAATGCCATTTTTGTTGCTTTATTTGTGAGGATATCACACATTTGTTTTTACTTTATGTCTACATGTCAAGTTTATTTAAGAGCAAGTGGTGGTTTGCTTGATAAGATTTGGTATTCCATCTTCGATTGTTTAACGCAGTGGTAAATTGTAACAAAGGTCATTTCGTGGTCTGAACTTATATGTTTTTTTAGGGTATCTGATGTTCCAGAAACACTTTTATTTTTTAAATGTTTTCTATGATATCCAATCTACCACTGTTAAAATTGTCGGCCATTTCTTAGAAATTGATACATGTTTCCCTCATCTCCACGACACTCTGTTCAACTGATGGATTTGGTTGATCATTTTCTTTTGGGCTTTTTCAATGGGGCATGTGTTGATGGTTCATGTGGATGCGAGGATTTTATCCATCTCCAACTTAGTAGGGAATATCATTTCTTATTGAATGGTGGAAGAGGAACTAATAGTTGGGTCGAGATAGTGGCACTGTGGAGAATGCTCCAGAATCTTGTGTGGCTTTCCATTGATTCCTTTAGGGTCGTTGGACACTCTAACATGGTCATAGATTGGTTGGAGATGCGGAAATCCCTAAGGTTTCTTTGCTTTACCATTGGATGGTCAATACCATGGCTCTTGATTCCTCCTTCTCTGATATCTCCTTCATGCATGTGTACAAAAAGCAAAACTTGATCGTTGATGTTCTATCTAAGAGAGGGATCACCCTTTGTCCTGGTTTTATGTTTTTTGCGCTCCATATTGATGGAATTGTACAAGAAGCTAGCTCCTTTGGTTTATGATCTTATGTGTTGTTTCTTTTGTGGAATCCTTTGTTTCTTAGTATGGTTTATCTTTTTCTCCTTGGTTTTAGCTTTCTCCATCTGATGCTTCCACTATTGATTCTTAGTGATCTCCTTTCTTCTTCTTTGATTTGGTGTTGATCTAATCTGATGATTTGCTTACTTATCTTTAATTTCTGCAGTTTATAAAATCATATGTAATTTTCCATTAATTAACGAAAAATGAAAGATTACTTCGTCTAACAAAATAACTAATGTTTCCAATCAATTAGTAAGATGCATTCATTCGATTGGATCTTTTCAGTTACATAATAAGATAATAACATGGAGACTAATTCTCATTACCATATAGCTTCTCTGGCACCACTAACAACCTCCTTTCGAGTGTTAATGGCATCACAGTGGTGAGTGGAAATACGCTTCTTTTCTCTGTTGTGCACGCATTGTAAGCATCTCAACTCTCCACGATAATACCCTTTCTTGAAAAAAAAAAAAAAAAAATAGGATTTAGATATAGTAGCAGCAGCATATCAAGTGGAAAAAACGGGTGACACATTGTGCTTTCTTCAAAGGTATGAATGTGACACATTTCTTTTTTTTGATGGGTGCGAAATTCAATTTTCTTTTACACTTTTTTCTGGGCTTCTCAGGACTCTCATGACCCAAGGAAAAAAAAAGTTGCTAGTCTTATCCGATTTGGTACGTTGATACCATGACATAAGAGAAAAAGGGGATCAGAGAATTGTTTTTTTCAATATTATAAATCAGTTCAGTAATATTACAATAGAGACGTCAACAAATAATTAAAATGAAACTGAACTGAATTTAACAAAACTAAACTCAAATCAACTAACCATAACTCTTAAATGCATTCAACTAAACTAACCATAACACTTGATTATGACACCTAACAAATGATTAGAATTAGATTTTGCAACAAATAATACATTCTAACACTTGTGTACAATCCAAAAAAGCTCGTTTCGTGGAAACCTTGAACACGGTGGGCACGACTGTCACAGCAGGAGTTGTTAATGCTTATTATCGAATGGAAAGGTAAGTAAAGAACTTACAATAAGACAAATTGGAGTTGCTTTTCTCTGCCATTGAGAAAATCATCGGACAAAATCTTGTACGATGCCAGTATTTAGAATATACCGCGCGTCGTCTGATACCGGAAATTCCAAAGCGCAAGTTTACTCGATATCCATTTATTTATTATTTTTTTAATCTAGGATAAGCCGTAATTAGTGAAAATTATCTGAACAAATTCAGCATTAAATTTAACTAGCTGCCACTATAAACTAGGCCACATGCAACAACCTACAAACTACACAATAGCAGGAAACTTATGCCTCAACAAAAACCCAGACATCCTCTATGGGGTTGCCTACTCTTCTAGCCAAAACACAACAGGTCATATATTTATCTTGTAGGTTTCAGCCAGCGAAACTCACCGCTAAACCCCATATCACTATATAATACCCCATCTATTGTTATCTCAGACCGTCTGTAGTGTCGTAGGACCCATTTGGATTGTTGTGGGCCGTTCACTTCGCAACAAAGGAAATGATATCGCTGCTGAGGATGTCCAAAAAAATCCGAGATTAATATTCTCCTACTTTTTGAAAGGGAAAAGAACACAATTTAAAAAAATGAAAAAGCCAAACGAAAGCATTTATAATTCCCGAGATGTGAAATTGGCGGGTTGTATTGGATTGCGAGCTTTGAGGCACCCTGAAATGGGGCTAGGCACAAGTTGTCACGAAAAAGGTTCGGATGACAGGAGAGGATGTTGAATCTTTTGTATGTTGTGGTGCTTTGGAATCTCAGACAGCATTATAAAACTTTCTTTATCATTTTCCTTTTCCTCCATGTCTATAAGTCCCTCTTGATCATGAACATGCGGTTGATGAGACAACCTATCAGTGATTTCCTCTTCGACAAAAATGGAGAATCTATTTCCTTTTCTTCGCACTTTTTCTCTGCTTCAATTGCTCGTTGATCATGAACTTGCGGTTTAAGACTAAAATGAAAATACATTTACTCTTACTGTTCACATTTCTCAATGAAACATAACCTTTGCTCCTACGTATCATGAACTTCGGGTCTAAGAATAAAACAGAGTTTACATCGCCTATACGTTAGAGTTTCTTATAAAGTCATATTATGGGAAGAACGATTACAATTATCCTTTATTTTATGTCACTTATATATATATATATATATATTATAAAAAATAATTACTTAAACTAGGAAGATAATGTTATATATTAATCTTTTAAATTAAAATAACTTTAATTTAGATTAAAAATGTTGATTGAATACAATCCTAAAATTTTTCAATAAACAAATAATTAAGATGAAAAGCATGACTCCGCTATCAATTAATTGACATGAGATGGTAATTAGTTTGTTTGTTCTTGTTTGGTTTTTTTTCCTTTAACTAAAATTTAATTTTAGAAATAAAATGGTATAGCATCTCTATTTCTATCTATCTCCCTCTCTCCGCTTCTCTCTCCCACTCACTCCCTTAGTATCTCTCTCACTCTCTATCCCATCATTGCCTCCCCTTCTCTCTTCCTCTCCCTATCTCTATTTATATATTTCTTATTCTATCTCAGCTACCTCCATCTCTCCCTCTCTCCTTCTGTCTCATCTTCTAACTGCACCTCTCTCTCTACACTTCCCCCTCTATCTCTTCATATCTTAATGTCCCTCCCTCTCTCCTTTTCTGTCTCCCCTCACTCACTCACTTTCTCTCTCCCTCCATCTATCTATCTCTCTCTTCTTCTCCATAAACTCCCTCCATCCCTCCCACTCTCCTCTCTCACACTGTATTTCCACATGTCTCTCTTCTTCCCTCCCTATCCCTCTCTTCTTCCACTTTCTCTCCCTCGCTCTATTTTCTCTATCAATCTCCCTTCTATCCTCGTATATCATCTCCTTCATTGTCTCCTTCCTTCTTTATCTTTCTCCTTTCCCACTCTCTATATCTCTATTTCCATTTACATATATGTATATGTCTCTCTATCTCTTTACCCCTATATCCCTAACTCTATCCCTCTCTCTCTCTCTCTCTCTTAGACCCTCACTATCTATCTCCCTATCTTTATTCATCTCTCTTATCTTCCACATCCACTCTCTGCATCCCTCACTCTCTCCTTCTCTCTTATGCTCCATCTCCATAGACTCTCTCTCCTTCCCTCTTTATTTCTCTTCTTCCTCTCTCTCCCTCTCCTTATCCTCTCTTGATCTCACTCACCTCCTTCCCACTATCCTCCATCTATGTATTTGTCTTCTTCCATCTACATCTCTCTTGTTCCCCTCTCTCTAACCTCTCGCAATCTCTCTCCCCTACTCTCTTTACTTCCTCCCTATATCCCTTCGTCTTTGTCTCTCTATCTGTCTCCCCAACTCTCTATCTCTCTGTTTCAATTCACATATTTCTTTTTTATTTATGCCCCCCCATCTCTCATTCTCTCTCTTTCACTCATAACATCATTATCTTTCTCCCCCCCATCTCTCTCTCTCTCTCTCTCTCTCTCTCTCTCTCTCTTCCCTTATGTCCACTCCATCCCTATATGTCCTTCTCTCTTACTCTCTATATCCACATATATCTCCCTCTCCCTCTTCTTCCCTATTTATTTATTTCTTATTCGTCTCTCTCTTTTTCTCTTATATTCAGCTCCCTCCCCTCTTTCTCTCTCTCCTCTATCCATGTTTCCTTCCTTCTCTCCCTTTCTATTTCCCCCACTTTTTGTTTCTATTTCTATTTACATGCTTTTCTACTTGTCTCTATATCTATACTCCTACCTCTGTCCCTCTCTCTCTCTCCAACACTCCCACAATCTCTCTCTCCCTCTCTCCCCATCACTGTCTCTCTATATCTATCTCTCACTCTTTCTCTTTCTCTTCCCCTATTTTCCATCTCTCTTTCAAATTTACATATTTGTCCATGTATTTCAATATATTGTTCTATCTTTGTCTCTATCTCCATCCCTCTCTTCTTGTCTCTCCATCCATCACTCCCTAGTTATGTCCCTCCCTCTCAGCCATTGATCTTATCTCTCTCCCTCTCACTCTCTTTCTTTTTCTCTCTCTTATTCTGTCTATCTCCCCCATATTTATCCCTCATGTTTCTTCTCTCCATCTTTCTCTTCTTCCTACTATATCTCTTAAGCCTATCTCTATCACTCTATCCCTCCCTCTCTATCCCTCTCCCTCACTATCTCTATGATTCTCTCCCCATCACTTTCCCTCTTTCTATTTACCTATATCTCTCTTCCTCCATCTCTCTCTCTCTCTCTCTCTCTCTCTCTCTCTCTCTCTCTCATCTTCCCTAGATATCTCGCCTTCTCTCTATCCCTATATCCTCTCTCTCAATCCCTTTATTTCACTATATTCCTGCTCCTTTCTATCAATATTCATCTCTCTTCCCCCTCCACTCTCTCCATCCCTCCCTTTATCCTTCTGTTTCACTCTCAATTTCCATCTCTCTTTCTCTCTTTCCTTATTTATATCTCTCTTATTTTTTCTTTCTCTTCCTCTCCCCTACACTCTCTCTTTATTTTCATTTACATATTTTTATGTCTCTCCTTTAATTTTTCCCTCACTCCCTATGTTTATCTCTCCCTTTCCCCCTCATCACACTCTCTTTGTTTATCTCTCCCTTCCCCCCCTTTTCCCCTACATATCTCACTAACATTACTATTATCCCTCCCTCCCCATTATTTGTATCTCTCTCCCTCCCTATATTATTTTCTCTCTCTTTGTCTCAACAGACCCCCTTGTCTCCTTGTCTTCCTCTCCATATTTACTTCTCTCTCTCCCCCCTTCTCCCCACCACCCCCTACTATCCCTCTTCCTCTCCCCCCTCATTTTCTCCTTCTCCTTATTCTTCATCCCTCTCTACTCTCACACTAATGCCATAATTCATCTCTATACCCCTTACTTGTCACTTTCTCTCTCTCTCCCCCTCCTCCTTTTTTTCACCCTATGTATCACCCTCTACTTCTATGTCTCAATCCTTCCCCCCCTCTCTCATTCTCCCTCTCCCCTCATCTCTCTCTCTCTATATATGTGTATGTGTGTGTGTGCATGTGTCATTCTCTTTATCCTCGTTCCTATATATATCTATCCTTCCCTCCCACATGGAATACATGCTTCACAACAACCCCCCTCCAAATTTCTCCTTCACAGTACCCTCTAGCTCTATCTCTATATATCTTTTGTTATCCTTCTGTATATCTCCCTCTCTTCCTCTCTCCTTGTCATCTCATTCCTTCCTAACTCTATTCCTATCTCCCTCTTCTATCATTATCTCCCCCCTCACTATCTCTTCTCATATATATCTATATCTTTCTCACTCCTTCTATTTCCCTCTTCCTCTCACTCTCTTTCCTCCTCCCTCTCTATATGCCTTCTAGATATATATATCTTTCTCCCTATATATATAGATATATAGATATATATATACCCATATTTATCTATCTCCTTCTACATATCTACTTGTCTCCCTATTCCCCTCACACTCATTCTATGAATCTCTCTCCCCTCTCTTTCCCCCTTACCTTCTTCTCCACCCCCCCCCCCCCCTATTTCTATGCTCTCTCTCCTCCATCCCTCTCTCATTTTCCCTCGGTGTTGTTACTCTCTATCTCACTATCTCTCCCTCATCACTTTCTCTCTCTCTCTTCTCCCCCTCCATATTTACTTTTCTTTTCCCAACTCCATCCTCCTATCTCTCTCTCTCTCTCTCTCTCTCTCTCAATATTTATCTATCTCTCTCTTACTACCTATGCCTCCCCATTCCTCTACCTCTCTCTCTATCCCTATCTTAGTATCCCTTCTAACCCCTCATTCCTTTATTTATCTATCCATACATCTCTGACTCATTATTTTCTTCATAACAACTTCCATTCAACTATGTCTCTCTGTCTCTCTCTTTCTCTCTCCCCCCTTCACTACCTCCTCTCTAGCTCTATCTTTATCTCACCCCTCTCTCCATCTCTCCCCCCAACTCTCTCTTTCTCTATATTACTCCCTCTTTATATATGTATCTCTCTGTCACACACTCCTCCTCCCCCTTCCTTTCACTCTTCATCCTCTCTCTCTCCCACATCCTCTCCCTCTTTAACCCTCCTACCTCCCCCTTCCTTTTTTATTCTATCCCCCACTCTGTCACTTGGTCTATTATCCACAAAGAACCCCTTCCAAATATTTCTCTCTCTCCCTCTCTCTCTCTATCCTCCAACTTTGTATCTATCTCCCTCCCTTTATCCTTATTTGTCTCTTCCTCCCTCACTTTCTCTCCCTCACACCCTTCACCTATCTTATTATCTTCCTATTGTATCAACTCACTATCTATCAGTACTCCTATATCTCCCCCCTCCACTATATTCCCTCTTTCTCTCTCTCTTTCAATACCTCATTCATAAAATTTCCCTAAAAATTTCTCTCTTCCTTCCTCCCTGTGACAACCACAAATATCTCATTCCCTCTCCCTTTCCTTCTCTCTCTCACTTTTAAATTCTCTGTTTCTCCATTCCCTCACTCAAAAGCTCATACTTCCCCACCCCGTATTATCTATCTCTCTCTTGTCCGCTCTATCCTTCCCTCTCTCACCTACCCTGCCCCTCTAAAACCACCTCAATAATTCCACCCCCAAATCATTTTTCCTTAGCCCCCACTCTCAATTTTACTCCCTCCTTCATACTTTATTTATATCCCATCATGCCTCTATCCATTTTATTAACATCACTAGCTACATAAATGTGTGTGCATTCTTAGTTCTATAAATACACACATGTTTTTGGATAGCACACATGTTGCTAGTGATAGAAATCCACAAAACTTGATGGCACTATGAATGTGGATGCGCTATTAACATGCACACATTTTTTTATTTTTTATTTTGGAAAGAATCCTATGGGCATGGTAAGTTGGATGTTTCATATATAGGCTTGCTATCATGAATCTGGTGGTTTGGGCTACAAATACATGAAAACATCAATTCTTGAGAAAACACATATATGTATTTTTCCTTGACATTATTTTTCAATATTCTAGAAAAATCTATTGTCCATGATATATAGTCAACTCTCCAAATTCTAAATATACAACTTTTTAAAATAGTTAATGGTTTATTCTATTTTTAATAGAATTTTGTCTTGGCATCTATCAAAATCATAAAATACATCCCTTTTCTATTTTTGCTATAGTCTTTTTGGGACTTAATCATTTGGAAAACAAAATTATATGGTGCACTAGAGGACATTAATCACTATGATCTTAAAGAAAGAGGAATTTTTTATAATTGTAAGATCATTTTAGGATGTAGTAATGAAAACATTTGAATCATATTTCTCATGAAAATTAACATACCAATGTTAGGAAAAATCAAAATTCACATAGCTAGATACAACTTTTATCAATATAAATTATACATTTTGAAAGCCAACCTTTTTTCCTACATTTCATATTTTTACTCCAATTTTAAATTCATTATGCTAGTACCTCTAATTTCCCCCCTAACAAACACGTCGTTTTTCATTTTTTTCATTGCCACTAATAGCTCATGAGGGAAAATCATTAACTTGCACCAACACAAATACATAATTATGCTAATAGGAATGTATATTTTGGGTTAGGGCTTCCATAATTTTAATTTAATTATCACTAATTAATAACTAGATTATTGGGATCAAATCCTTATGAAATATCCATGTAATACTTTTACTACTAGTCATGAAGAGAAGAAAGGGTGTAACTTTTTTTGGGATAAATCTTAACCTTTCATGGGTGAATACTATTAGGAATGACATTTTCTTTAATTAAAAAAGTTCCAGAAAGATAATCAATACCTTTGAGATAAATCTCGATGTTTTATTGATGACTATTACTAAGAATATTCTAGAATATTTTGTGTAGGTTAAATCACAACCAAACACCTACTAATTATTATTAATGAAATTAAAACTTTGGAAGACTTATTCCAAAATATATAAGCATATTAGCATAATTATTTAATTTTATAAAATTAAGTGATATGTATATGTATATATAGATATAGATATATATATGTATATGTATATGTATATGTATATGTATATGTATATGTATATATATATATATATATATATATATATATATGATTTATTATTTTTTGGGCATGTGGTATTGATAAGTCATGGTATTGCCCTATGTTATTGTAATCAAACCTATTTAGATATAAAGAATAACCATAGGAAAGTGTGGGTCAATCTCCATTGTTAAAAATGTTGTTACATTTTTTTAAGGGTATATGTGTATTTAATTCATATAATAAGTATTAGTATAATTAATAATAATAATAATAATAATTTAAAATAATGTTATAAATGATGGAAATAAAGAGAGGGATGGTGAATTAGTGTTTTATTACTTTTAACAAATTTAACCTCTTAAAACATTTAATGCACATAAATGATTAGACGCACATCTTTATATATGAAACGCTTATACATTTTCTTTTGTAAATATTTGCTAAACTTATTTGTATTAAGTAACCACCAACTCACAGGATACTTTAATCTCTTAGCCAAGCACCAAATCAAGAAACTTGTAGGCACCAACATGTAAGAGACTCTAATCCACTCAAGTGAGCACCGACTCAACAATTTTGTAGGAACATACCTACTTCTTCAAGATAATTCACAACCTTTCATGGTTTAGGGAAATTTCCATTATTTAATGAGGGTTCCACCCAAACATGCCGCCCTTAGGTTTTAAACATCAATATTGATCACAACCAGCTATCCCCTTCTGCTTACTTGTCATAATACTTGGCTCTATCATTAATGTTTCCTTATATTTCCTTGTTTTTCTTCATCTTCTCTTCTTACTCTACTTCAATAGCAGTCCTCTCCCCTTGCTTCATATTGTTGTTACTTAGCGTACTAATTTTTTTCCCAAAGTTTATATGATTTGAGCACATTATTTATACCCTTTCAACAAACATTCTTCAAACACTGCATCGTGAGGTGTCATAGGTTCTCACATTTGAGCTATCTTTTTATGTCTCTCCTAACACTTTTGCTACATAAATAAATAAATACTCCATTCATAACCATGACTAAATAATATAAATTTTCAGATAGGTATGTTTGAATCATGATCATGGAGAATTTTGTTGGGATATCATTCCTTCATTGAATGCTTTAGCTCCCAATATCTACTTTCAATGTTATAGTTTAAGTTCCCATAAAACCCCCACATCAGGATAAGTATAACACAGTACATGGATGAAAAGGCCAAAAAAGTAACAAAATACATGAAACCATCCCTAAGATTCAAAAAATATTAGCTCGATAGGAAACAATATGACCATTATTATCTAGTGAAAAAAATGGTTGTAATTATTATTTTAAGGTGTACGAAAACCCTCTACTTATATCTATTTGAGAAATGCGCATAACCAACAGATATTATGTAGGTTGAAAATGTTACAATTACAAAATCAAAAGACAATATACAATCTAGATTCAGAGTATATGCTAATGGCATGGTTTTAGAATGACATATAATATAGCTAACATTCACTATGAATATATATTTAATTTGTTTAAACGTGTATGAAAGCTAATAGTCCCCTTGTTCAAATTTTATGTGTCCAAGAAGACATGGAAGGATGTTGTACAAATAATTAAGAAATTATTTTCTTAAATCCTCTCTCAGATGCATCCTGTACATAACTCCTTACCCTGCCTTTGTGTCACTAATCAACTAATAAGAGGGGAGTCTTCTCTGATGCACCGAGGAGATTGTGCATAATTAACATACAATGTGGAATATGCTCCTCAACTTTATAGAGTAAATAAACTATTGAAGAGGGCTTAGAAACATATAATATATGTGTCACAATATGTAAATGTTACTGAATAGTGCAACCCTTAAAATTCCTTACTAACTCTCAAAGAAGGTTCCCCTTTAATCAAATACCTTGTTTCCACAACTATCATGGTTTTGCACCTAATCTTACTACTCCTACCACTTGTGGATAGGTCATTTACTAGAGCTAACCAAAAATTTGACTCGACTCGAGGGTTGATTCACAACAAACTTTTACAATAGATCAGACCCCCTTGACCACAGAGCTTGTTCTTCCCTTGGCTATAAATCATTCACTTCAAACTACATACTCCATCCATCTATGCCACAAAATATTTGGTTTTCTCTACCCCAAAGAATTTCTGAATATAGAAAAGGCCACATGTTGGCTTTATTTATATGATTTTAAACAATTTCTTTTTTATAGGGGCCAACCTGTCGTCTAGCAAGGCCAACTTGTCACTTATTAACGTGTTATAAATCTTAAGAATTTTAGAATATTGGGGATGACCTTAATCAATATAAGTTGGGGCATATGTATTACCAAGAATAGGTGTATTTGCATACTATTACTTTTGGACTTTATGTGTGGAAAACCATGCATTAACATCAAAATATGGTACTATATTTCTCAATTAGTAGCATGGTTAAAACACACCCTTACATTTTTCAATCACAACACTTTGATTGTCATCGTCATTTGGAGTCTCTCCCTGACTTTATCATTATCCTTTTCTCTTGGCTTTCACATGAGTATAAATAATTAACAATCTCCCCTTTTGTCATTAATGGAGAGAGTTTTGTAAATTCTTCCCCCTTGTTGTATTTTATGCCCATTTGAAATAAATAGAAAATGGAGTTCTCACTTTGTCTATATATTTTCAACCATCTTATTGACATGTTCTCTTCATATATGCATCGTCTCCTCTATTTTTTCAATGAGTACTATTGTCTCTTGAACACATTTTTTTCCATGTATTTCAATTTTTTCCGAAGTGAGTCTCCTCAGAAGTATGAAGAGTGGATAATTTTTAGATGTGGAACTTAATTCTACATCCAACATGTGTAACAAACCCAAAATTAAAATATGCAATTAATTAGATCAATTTTACAATTTACAATAAACACACCTCAATTCAACTAATTAACACATAAATTAAATTATGCAACTAATTAGATAAATTTTACAATTTACAATCAACGCACCTCTATTCAACTAATTAGCATATAATTTTTGAGAAATCGACGAAAAGGACACTTACCTATAGCGATGATATTTGTTACTTGTAATTTTGGAGTTGAACATTATTTGAATCCCGCTAACCACAACAAAGTTTTGCAGACGAATCTTCACCAAACCATAGGCTCAGTTGCACCTAATCTTTCTACAACTAGCCACACTCGAGCCCTCTATTAATGTTCTACATCCAGGGAATCTTTTGTTTCAACCCACTTTTCTCCCTAGAGAATGGGAGAAGGAATGATGAAACTCATCTTCCTCATCATTTATTAAATAAACCAAACAATGGAAAGGGGTCTGCATGGACACATTCCATGTGTCAAAATCAGCTCTTATTTCTTTATTTTAAGTTTTACTTAATTTGATATGTATCTCAATTTAATTTTTTTTCTTTTATTCATTTTTTTTTTTGTTAACTTTACTTATTTTTACTATTTTTACAGTTCTCTTAGTTTAACTCTTTCTTATTTTATTTTACATTTTGTTAGCTTTACTTATTTTTACTATTTTTATAGTTTCTTTTATATATATTTATTTAGAACTCTAGTATTATAATTTACTATTTTATTTATTAATTATTATTATATTGTTTTCATTATTTATTATTTATATACTATTATTATTTTTTCTTTAATTTATTTATTTACCATTATTATATTTTATTTATTGTTTATCATATATTTTCTTATATTTTAAAATTATATTATTTTATTTATTATATATTATTATTATTATTATTATTATTATTATTAGGATTAGGATTAGGGGACATTACATACTCCCCCTCTTTAAGGAACTTTGCCTCGAAGTTAAGTTGAATCATTTAACATTTTATTTATTTAGTTATTTATTACTTCATGTTTTCCATACACCCCTTGCTGAACTAGGATAACGAGGAGGCATCGAAAGTTTCCACAACACCGGGGAAATATCAAGGAATCTCTGTCCTTTTTCCCAATTTCAAAACCAGGCATATGCCTCGTTAATTTGTATCATATCCCAAGGCTAGACCCAAGGCTCATGCTTGGCTCAAACCTCATCCTCCCTAAGGCCAACATTTGGTCCTGGTACTCAATGACTCCAAGCATCTTGTAAGGCTGGCCCACCCCCTCCACGCATAATAAGGTGCACAACTGCAACCATCGATGTCCTTACACCCGCAATAGACTTCGGCCTCCCAATCTATTATCAGTCATGTAGCTTACAACAGCAGGCACTTGGCCTCCTCAAGATGGTCCCATAGCCCCTCAAGAGCTATCCATTAAGAGTTACACAAGACAAATGAACCATTGGCATATGAAGTGTTTATTGAGTATGTCCCCAACCCATATGGTGTTACATATTCTCTCTCTAAGCTATGGGCTCCCACAAGATCATCAAATAACCCGACCCTCTCGATGCATTTGTGGAGTTCCTATAAGTCTCCACATCTCAATATGCAACCATGTATTACTTATAACATCATAGTATCACATAAAATAATCCACATGGCAACTCTTGCATGTTATTATGATAACATAACATCATTTTTAGTCATAACATTCTGAATAATAACTAACTTATGCTTAGACATGTTATAAAATTTGCATGGAATTACCACATGCTTCAACCTATGAAATAGCATCATAAGTTAGAACATCAACATGTTTGCATCAAAGATATATCATGACATCACATGCTAAACTAACCATATGTCAAGTTAACCCCATATCATATCATCATAAATATGAGAATGATTGAAATACATATCAAATATACATCAATAATATACTATAAGTACTCTTATCATGATTCATGAAAAAAAATTCCTTTCCTTATATAAATAATGAATACCAACTATGAAATAATATTATTCAACATCCATCTAGGATCTAAGCTATCTCATTAATACTATTAGTGTCAATTCATCAAGATACCAACTACCCTTCAATAACAAATTCTAATTTCCAATTTACATCATTCTTAGTGGATTATCATTTAGTAATCAATATTTAGCAAAACATGCAATCTACTCCATATGAATAAACTTGGAAATTTTCTCATCACTTGGTTCTTATAGACTCAATGTTGATGTTCTATCTTAAAGCACTTCAATACCATCTCACCATTCCACTACTTTAGCTTTTAAAATTTTCTCATATTTCATGAACATCCCAATGTTATATATTTCACTAATAAATAAAATGATCTATCCTATTGTGAATCTATATTACATCTATTCAACCATAATATGATTGCTTCTATGGTCCATATACTAATTTTTTATCATCTATAGATTCAACCATATCACATTAAAATTTCTTGGGTTAACATTTGATAACTATTTATAGGTTGGTTTACCAATTCAAAAATGGCTAGTGATATTATTAATAAATAAAAAATCAAACACATAAGTTTTTAAATATCGATTTAATCAATATCAATATACACTAGACTTGTGATTTTTATTTTTCTTAAATAATATCCCATTGACCCTCTTTTTTTTAACCATTTCTCTTAATTAATAATTAATTACAATAATTAAATACTTTGAAAATAAGATAATAAACATAATAATTTATAACTTACGTTTTGCATATTGTTTTAATCCTAAAACATAACAAAATTAATATATATATATATATATATATATATATATATTAAAAATGCATTATTATATTCTAAAAGAAAATAACGATGTAAAATTTGTAGTTGTTTCTTAACTCGTTTCACACACTTCATATTTTTGTTTTAATTATCTCTTTGGAAAGTGTTTATCACGTTCCAAACCCATAAGAAGAAGCGGCAAAATATATATATATATATAGTCTCGTTGAGATTTTTATGCGGCAATATGACACTCATATATTTTCTTTCCACCTATAGAATTGTTGAGATTCACCATCTTCGATGCTAAACCATATTTAAAAAATTATAGAAACATGAAAGACTTCGATGTAATAATTAGTGCATAATTTAAGACGTTTGATGTTCATAAAATTGAGCACATAATGTTAAAAAATTAATTTCATATTGGACAACTATGTTTTGAGAACGGTAGCCGGACATCAAGTCTTTATTTTCATTCTTAAACTAACTCATAAGTAATTAATAGGTATTTAGGTTGGTCATCGTTAGCGTGAGGTATTTACTGCAACCCCATGAGAAGAGGGCGCGAGTTCGATTCAACGCAAGAACGGGTGCGATGACAGAAGCAGCTGTATTTTACCGTACCCAGCTGCGGTCCTCGGTAATTTGTTTGTCGAAATATAGATTGCATTAAAGGTGAGGGGTTCGATTAGCTGCACGAGAAGAAGGAAAATATGAAGAAAAGGTGGTGCTGTACAGTACCCCAACCACGCTTGGTTCATATAATTTAAGGTCAAACTAGTGGCACCGAGTTAATTTGCGGATGAATTTAGCATTAGAAGAATCAAACTTAGATCTTAAAATTTAGGTTAACATCAGTGAAGTACATCATTATTGGATCTTGTGGCATTAAACTGAGTTAGATTTTTTCCTCCGGGATTCAACAAACCTTTTTTTAAATATTTTTCTTTATGATTATGATGTTCGTAATTTCCAAGCAGGACATGTAGTGAATGTGGTAGGTGTCTTGTCATTTTCATATATATAAGCTAACTATTTTAATATTAAAAAAACAAAAACACACACTTCATTAAATTCTAATATAAAAACATTGTTATTTCTGCTCCTCCTAATAATAAGATCTTACCTATTTTATTGAAACATAATTTTTATTATTAAAATTTTATATGAAAACACTATTAGCTCTTCTCTTAAATTTAATAATAAAATCTTACATATTATATTTAAACAGATTTCTAATATTTATTTAATTTATTTTCTCTCAAAATAAAATAATTTTAATCTTCTATTATTTTAAGAAATAGAATATTGATATAAAATTGTGTTTGTATCATTTATATATTATGTTATTATAGGTAAATAAGTTTTAATTATCTATATATATAATAGAATTTAACAAAAACAGACATTCATATTAGGGTTCATAGGCCTCATGGGTTATAACCTTGTTCTGATACCATATATAACAACCTCGAAATTAAAATATATAATTAATTAGAATTTTGTGATTTACAATCAACACACTTCTATTCAACTAATTAACATAGATTTTTTGAGAAATAAGAACAAAGACAACTTACTTGTACTAATAATATTTCTTATTTGTAATTTCGGAGTTGAACATTATTTCAATTCCGCTAACCACAACAAAATTTCAGGGACAACTCTCCGCCCAACCGTAGGCTCAACTACACATAATATTTCTACAACTTGTCACCCCCAAGCCCTCAATGAATGTACTAATGCCAAGGAATCCTTTGTCTCACAACACTTTTCTCCCCAAGGAATGGAGGAATGAATGATGAATCTCATCTTCCTCATCGTCTATTAAATAGACCAAACAATGGAAATGGGTATGCATGCACACATTCCATATGTCAACATACAATTTTTATTTCTGTATTTTAAGTTTTAATTTGATATTTTTCTTTTTTTATTCATTTTTAGTTTTTGTTAACTTTACTTATTTTTACTATTTGTACAACTCTCTTAGTTTAAGTCTTTCTTATTTTATTTTACTTTTTGTTAACATTACTTATTTTTACTATTTTTATAGTTTTTTTATATATATTATTTAAAACTCTAGTATTATTATTTACTATTTTATTTATTTATTATTATTATATTATCTTCATTATTTATTATTTATTTACTATTATTATCTTTTCATTGATTTATTTATTTACCATTACTATCTTTTCTTTATTGTTTATCATTTATTTTTTTATATTTTAATATTATATTATATTATTTATTATTTAATATTTTTATTATTATGAGGGGATATTACAACAAGTGTCTACTCTTCAAATTTGAGTGAACCAACAAGGAGATCAGCCCAAAATACAATAAATAGTTAGTTTTCCTACTTTTTCTTTAAAAGTTCATTAACCTCATTTTATTATTCTAACTATTATTCTAACTATTGTTTTATTTTTTTTTCCTTAGGATACCTATTTTAGACATCCAAATTCTTCTTAAAAACACTTAAATAGATGCAGTTTCATTTAATATTTGATTATTAATATATCATTTTAGGTGGTTGTTGTACTGGTGTTTTTAGCCCTATTAAAGGAGTAATCGACATGGAAGTTAGAGTTATCTAAAGAGGAAATAACCATTCTTTATAAAATATGCTTCTCGTTATTATTCTCATTCAATTTAATATAGGGATTCACATTGCTACACAACTAATATAGATATTTAAATGAAAGTTATGTAGGAGATGCATAATGATTAAATCCCTATTGTTCCAATGATATATCTCGATTGGTCAAGGATGATTGTAATCAATATGAGTTAAATTTTTTCCATCTAATAGGATATGAATCAACAAGATTAAATAGCATCCTTTCATTAATATATAAATACAAGAGATTGAGAATCCTCCATAAATTAAACAACCAACGTAAGGGAAGGATGGAGTTAATCTCAGCCCGATAGAACTTTAATAACTATCGAAATGTAAATTTAATTTCTCTACAACAACAAACGAAAAGCGCCCTCAAATACCATTGCAAAGTTTATGATATTGTTTGGGATTTTTATTATAAGACAATAATTTGGTTGCCACATTTTCTTAACACAACCAATAATCCGTAAAAGAATACTACCCTTACTAGAAGTGATAGAATTGAGTGTCATCCCTCATAACAATTCCTTTTTCGGAAATCTTAGAGGAGCTGGTGTTATAGGAATAATGGAAAACAACACAGACTTGAATTTTCTTGACAACATAAATAGGAGTGCTAGTGGACACATCGATAAACCCAAAAGCCATATCAAAATCTTCACTCTGATGGTAGAGAACATCACATTCCTTTTTCTCCTCCTCAACCCACTAAAATACATATCATCTATTACATTTCTTCCAATCAACATTTATTCTAGTTAGATATCTCCATGAAAAATATGAAAACTATTCTTTAGAGTCAAGTATAGGAGAGAAAAAAGAAACTATCATAAAATACTCCTTTACAACCTTCGTGTGGTAATTATGTAGTAAAAAATAAAATGATGTTGCAAAGTATAGACTTCCTTTTCTTAAGAAGATTTCATCAACAATTTAGACCTATGTCTTAAGCATTTAGATCCATCTTTACCTCTTCTTGTTTTATTCTCCACACCATGGTGTAATTTTCTTATGCCTTGTAGAAGTATCTTGTTCCTTCATTTATTTAGGAGGCCATATCATGATACTTCTACATATATATGATATGTACCCATATCACCAATTTTTTCTTCTAGGGCTCTATAAAGGAGCTATATCACTTATATAATCATTTCTACTATAGGATTTACAATCCCTTGATTTATGTCCAAATTGTGTATATAAAAAAAAATGACCAAGAAATATGATTTGATTCTTGGATGAGTAGGATTTCCTTGATCAAGCACTTCTTTTGAAATTATCTTTTTTTGAAGAAGATTCGCTTGTTTGCAAATCCTTGTCTCTTATTACATTGTTGGTGGAGTTATGAATGGATCCTTTGACACCATCATCATTTCTTCTTGGTGCAGTAGCTCTTCAAAATCATCCTTATTTCTTTGTGTGCTTCTACTGTGATTGGGACATTGAAGAATATTAGCATAGCCTTCAAAATTTTTCTCAATTGTATTTTTGGATACTTAAGGGTTGCATCATTTGTGTACAAATTATAATCCACATAAGAAAATATCTATTTTGTCATATGGTGATCTTTTAATACTGAGAATATCATCCAAAATATTAGAACTTTTCAAGTTTTTGTTGAGTTCATCTACTTCACTCCTTAATGAAACAATTTGTGCATCAATATTCTAATGTTTTTATTCTCTTATTTTTTAGTTGGACTTTCATCACTTATTATTTTCTCTTTTCTCCCTCTACCTCTATTCTTAAGGAGATATCTTCTTCACTTTTTTTCTCTTTCTCCTTTTATTTTCGATAAACTCATGGTTATAACTTCTTGTAATCTTGAACCTTCCTTCAACTAACTTTGAAACATTTATTCTCTCTTTTCTTCCTCCTTAGCTTGAAATCTTAGGAGGAAAACTTTTATTTGGTCAATGTTATGAGTATTGTTTTTGAGAATTTGTTGATTCTCTTTAATCCTTAAATTTTAATTTTATCATACTATGTTTTCTTGAGCAACCACAAATTCTACTTTAAAATCCATTTCAATGATGTAACCTTCTTCTAGATCTAAATGTTTCTCTTGATCATATTTATATTCTTTAAAATGTTTTGTACACATCACTATGGAGGATACTTCTTTTATGGATTGGAATTTACACCTTCTCATCTTTGCAATATTTGTTTCGGAGGGATACCATCGATCTATGTGCCCGTGCCTGAAGGAAATAGCTATGAAACCAATTATTGGAGCTATGGAGAGGGGGTGAAAATCAGTATATCGTTTCTTTTAACAACTTTTACCTTCTGAAACATTAGATAGACATAAATAACAAGATATAAATATTTATATAAGAAAAAATTACAGAATTGTTTTTTTTTTTTTTTTTTTTTGTAAATATTTTGTAAACTTCTTTTCAAAAAGTGGCCATTAACTTATAGTAGAGTCGAATATGTTATCTAAGCACTAACTCAATGATTTTGTAGGCACCAACCTACTTCTTCAAGATACTTGACAACTTGTCTTCATTTAGACAACTTATCTTTCTTTAGTGGGGTTTTCATGCAACCATGCAGTGCTTAGGTTTGCACCTTCAATCTTGATAAAAACTTCCTATCCTACTTATCTGAATCAACCTATTCCATGGTTGTATCATGATTATTTCCTTAACTACCTCCTCTTATTGGAGGATTTCAACACTACTCTTCTCCCTTTTTTCCAGATTATTGTGCCTCGGTATGCTCAACCATTTTTGCTAAAATTGATTTGTTATCACCACACTCTTTATACCCTACCCACAAACATTATCCAAATGCTATTTCTGGAGACTTCAGAGGTTCTCACAACTAAAATATCCTTTTAGCGATCTTGTAAACCTTTTGGAACATAAAGAAATGTATGATTTATTTAGAGGCATGCATAAATAAATAGTAATTTGTAGATAGCTAAGTTTGAATCAAGATCATGGATACTTGATTTGGGATATCATTCCATGATTGAATGCTTTTGTAACAAGCAACACAATAAACTACGTCTAACAAAAGCCTTGGCTGAAAACACTAAAAGTGTAACCAAATAGGAAAAATGATCCCTAAGCTATATTAGATATTTACTTTGTAGGAAACATCCTGAAATTTATGTTCTATCCAATAAAATTATTTTTTTAATTATGTGTTTAAGGTGTATAAAGACCCTCTTCTCAGATCCACATAAAACTTATGAAAAAAGTAGCGGACAATATGTGGATTGAAAAATGTTAAATGAAAAATCGAAAGAAAAAATATAACACGGTTTCAAAGTATATGATAACAAATTGGCTTCAAAAAAATAGATATGATCACTAACATTTAGTATGAATATATTGCTAATTTGTTTTAAGGCTTATGAAAATTGGAAGTCCCCTTGTTCAAATTGTATGCGTCCGGGAAGTCATAGAAAGGCATGGTAGAGATAACCAAGAAAAAAATTTCTGACATCCCCTCTCAGTTGTGTCCTATAAATGACTACATATCCTACCACTGCAACACTGCTTGGCTCACAACAAGCAAAGTTTCTCTAATGCACTAGGAAGATTTTATGCAGTTAATGCAGAATGTGGAATATGTTCCTCAACTACATGGGGTAAGTGGACTCTTGCAGGGCTTAGGAAAACATCATATCTATCGCACAATATGAAAATTTTACTGAATATTGAAACCCTTCAAGGTGCTTATGACATATCTAATGAGGTGGCCCTTTAATCATATCCCATGTTTCCTCAACTAGCTCAATCTTGCAGCTAATCTTGTTGTGGCTACCACTTGTGTATAAGTCTTGTCTTAAAGATGAACACAAAATTAACTCATTATTCACTTCAAGGATAATTCACCAGATCACTCGTTCTTGACTATGAAGCTTGAAATTCCCTTAACCATAAATCCTTCACTTCATAACATAGAATTCAACTTCTATGCCACATACCTTTTGGTTTTGTTTACCGTGGAGCATTATTGAATCTAAAAATGGTGACATGTTCGCTCTATTTATATGATTTTAAATGATTTAATTTTTTGTGGGTGTGTTGTCTTCTACGAGGACTATTTGTCATTTACTAAGGTGTTTTGTATTTTAAGGATTTCAGAATATTGTGGCAAACCTTAATAAAGGGACATCCTATCTTGCCAAAAATAAGTGTTGTTTTATACTGTCACTTTTCCATATTATGCATGGAAGACCATGTATTTTCATCAAAATATGGTAATATCCTTTTCAAGTAGAAACATGGTTAAAACACACCTTAGAGTCTATAAACTCATCATTTTCGTTTCCATCCAAATTTATTGTTTCTTCTTTAAATTATCGTTATCCATTTCTCCTTTTTATAACATTAATGATAATACTTACTCAACCATAATTTATTTAACTTTCATGAGTTTTATAATATTCTTAGTATAAGACATATCGTGTAATAAGAGTTTTGATGCTTATCAACATTTTTTAACCATTTAATTTTTATGGGAACCCTACTAAGTAGTCAAATTTAATATCACTAAGTATACAATTAACAAATGTGCTTTATGTTCGAGAAAATTTTAAGGATGAAAACTTATTTTAAAGTTTAGAAAACTTGGTGAATCTTACTATTCCCTAATATGCAAACGAACATTTGGTGATATCTCTGTAAAAAAATTGAAATTTCTAATGACTTTATATATAGTCTCTATATAATTTTAGAAATATTCAAGGTAAAATAATCTTATACTATAAAATTTAGGCGAATCCCTTTTAGGAAAAATAGAAATTGGAAAATATCATTTTTTTGTAAAAAGAAGGGAAAATTAGCGCACATGCAAATATTAGCCCCTAAAAATTTCCTTGCTTTCTATAGAAAGAGTAAAAAAATAATAATTTGATTTATAAAAGAGAATTGAAGAATTTAAATTAAATGATTGGTAATTGTTAATAACCATCCAAAAGTTACTTTAGACATTATTTATATTCAAGAAAATAAACATATTTAAAGAAAATTAAATCCCACCTAAATTTTTACCATTCTAATAAAGGTAGGTAAGAAATATATATATATATATGAATGATAATTTACCAATGTAAGTCGTCATAGAAATTTTTTCAAGTAATTACATAATATGTTCGCATGTCAAGAATGAGTTAGCATAGTTTATAGGTCTTTACAATAGTGTATCGGGTGTATCCATTTATCAGTGGTTGATTAAGATTTTGGTATGTATTCGGTATAATAAAACCTTGCATTAACCAACGAAGAAATAAATCACAGTTTACGCCAGCAAATAATCTCAACCCTGCGTAGTAATCAATATATATGCTGGCTAGTGCTCCACATTCTGCGTAAATTACACATACTATTCATTATAAGACAATGTAAATGATGACAAGCTTTGAAAATAAGTTTTCGCATCTAGTGCTTCCAAAGCCATGGCTTTTCCGTTGGCATTCTCCTTGGTTTTGATGTTATCTTAATTACCATCAAATTATAGCATATAAATTCCCATGGTAACATGATTGGTAAGCTTGATTTGGTCATCAATAATTGACATGTATAAATATCCTAATCTAGCATCAAAGGCAGTGAACAATTGACGATTAGCTGTGTAGTTATGATCTAGATATCGATGATAGTTCATTTATTTCTTATATTTTGATATAGGTATGGAAGTGAGGTCTGAATCAACACGATTGCATGTTTGATTTATGTAGTGTCTTCCTTTTTTCTTATGTAGTTAGTGCGCATATTGTGATATGTGTGGTCTGGGTGCAAGGAAATAATTCTTCACATAAAAATTGCAGGTGTGTGGTCTGAGTGTAAGGTTGTGGTCAAGTTCCTTGTCAAAAGAACCTGTCCGACAGGTTGAAGGCATAAATATATTTTTGCGCAAGATCACGAGTCATATTCTCTATGGTTGCATATAGTTTTTAGATCAAGCGTGGAATACAAGGTATACCTCAATTAATTTTTTGGAATGGTTATTATTGGTGTTCTACCGATCTAGTGCAAACTTGCCTTTGAGTTGATGCCATTAAGGCATCCACATGTTCTAAATGGCGAAGTTAAGTGACCTGCATGTGAGGTGATAAATTTGAATATCAATCAGGTGTGATCAAGTTCGTAATGGATTGGTGCAAAACGCGTAATCCTTCAAAGCAATGAAATGTGTTGAAGCACGTTTAGGTCGAGAAGATGAAACTTTGTTTTGATGAATGAGATGAATAACTCTAAATTTCACGGATTTGTCTACAACCTGCGTTGACATTATCTAGATGGGTTAAAGCAGTTGGTTTTGATTTCAGATTCATGGCTTGCAAGTTTTATGGTGAGTTACTAAGTGCGCAGTTTTCTCATTGGTTGCAACTCGACTGACATGGAGGAGGATCATGATCTAAGGTTTTCTTCTCTAGTAAAGTGTAATAGTTTTTGACTTGGGTGGGTGATAATCTCAAGTGAGATATACAGCTATGTGACATGCTTGATTGATCTATTTTATAGGATATTTTGATGAACTTGTGTGCTCCGTAGATCTCCGCCTTGAAAATGAGCTAAGTTACTTGTTGAAGTTCCAATGTTGTTCGAATGTTTGTTGTTGTTGTTATGCTTATGAAAAGTGTTGAATGTTGAATAGATCTGACCCAGTTGCTAAGCCTTCGTATTATTGTACAAATGGCTGGAAGCATAACACAATCAAAAGGTTGATTGTTGCCAGGGATAAAAGATTGTTGAGTATGACAGGTTTATTTCAAATATGCGGCTTGGAATTCTGAATTTGCTATTTTGATAGGGTTAAAGTGTTGATATCGGATGCGGTGAGGTTTGAGTTGTCTAGCCCAAGGTTTGAGTTCTCTAGCCCAAGATTTCTGAGTCACAATCTCATTTCTTTCTAGTTATTCATGTTCAAACGAGAAATCTATTTTCCATTGTTAATGAATGTTGAGCTTGTAAAGCTTGTACTTCATAATGTTCTCAGCAATAAAGTCTACCATAATTAATTCAATTGTGAAGTATGTTGTGAGTAATTAAGTATTATTATGAGAAGAATTACTGGATTGTTTATCCAACGAAGTTATAGTTGCTAGGTACTATATACAACCTGATTATGCTACAAGAGAAAGTATTAGACAAGGCTACTATCGAGTAATCGCACCTAAACGTTTGTTGGAGAGTGACATAGGTTCGCTGTTATCATTATCTGGTTAGGTTGTTATTGTTGTGTTGGGAAGATCACACGCTTGAGGTTTCTGTGCAAGATCAACATTTAACCATGAATCATTTATATGAAAGAATATGCACAAGGGTATATTTTTGTTGTTGGATTTATCTTTAGAGTAGTTTGTTGAAATCTAATTGTTAAAGTATGGTTTAAGAATATGATTCTCATAATTATTAGGGTGTGAATATTTATCTGATGTATGACAATAATATTAAGCTTTTAATGTATGAATTCCATGAAGTGGTGAATTCACATATAAGGGATTTTGGTCTAGAGATCATCACTCTCCCTAACCATGAGAATTGATGTAAGCCTAAGTTGCTAATGTAGTAGTTACTCTTAAGTTAGAGAATTTGTGCAATGTTGATAATATAATTTATTTTTGAGAAAAAAAAATTATTGAGTTCATAATTAGTCTTTTGTTATTTATTTTTCAGAGGAATATGTCATATTCGTGTTGACAACTATTGCAATGATGAGTTAAGTGCTGCTAATAACAAAGTGTATGGTTATGTTGTTAATGATGAAAATTGTATGTTGAACATAGCTTCTATTTGAAGTACAATGTTGGTTCATTTTTATTGCTAAGGTTTGAATGAAAAATGACTAGTTTTAAATAAGGATGTTACAAGATATGTCTTTATTTTTTAGAGGTTGTAATGTTGGGATGTATGGTGAGACTAATTACCTAATGTTTTGAGGAAATTGGATTGTTGATAAGATAAAATGTATTATTGATGAGTGAGTTGGAGTGTGTTAGTAGAAGAGAAAGTGTTAACTTTGAAGTTTGTGCCAAAGGGAGTGGATCTAGTTTCTAAATCGAAGAAAGGGTGGTCCACGATGGTTTTGGGGGTTTGTGCCTCAAACTCATTAGTGCAAGCAAAATTATCTAAGGTAGTGAGTGCTTCTTCTTGGTGGGTGCTAGAGAAGCTTTCATAGTGAGTGGGTGATTCTTGTTGTTGTGTGTCAATGAAACATTACTAAGGAGTGGGTGCAATTTGTTGGTGGGTGCCAACAAAACTTTGTTAGGGAGTGGATGCAAGTGAAAATCTGCAAGGGAGTGAGTGCTTCCTACTAGTGAGTGCCAACGAAACTTTACAAGGGAGTTGATGCTTCATATTGGTCAGTACAAGTGAATTTATGTAAGAAAAAAATGAAGAACAAGAGAAGAAGTATGGTGTTTTTTTCACTCTATATATTTCCGCCTTAAATCTATGTGTTCGTGTGTCTCATGTTTTAACTTTACTATGTGTTCCTTGATGATATTTAATAATTAAGTGATGAATGCAATTGAAAATACACATATGTAATAATTGGATAACTATCTAAAATAATGATTTACCCCTGCCCCACCTCAATACTTCCAACGTAATATTTAGATATGAGGATTACTAATATTAATAATTTTTGAACAAGGTTAAAAATGGACCTTGAAAATTAAAAAAGAAGATACAATTAAGTGCATTTCTACCGTTAAATTTGGAAACACCTTTCCAATTTCAAAATATATACACCAATGAACTTAAACAAAAAAAATTAAATACTCTTAAAAAAATTCATATCAAAATTCTCAAATTTTAGTTATTGACATCATCATATTTTTTTTTTCTAGTTAAGACTAACCTAAGTACCCACGGGGGATTTGAACCGGTGACCTATCGCAGGGAGTGTCTTAACAGCGCACCCATTCACCTTAAATCCAAAGCCCCGTGGGCTATTGACATCATCATATTATTCTATACATATATTACCTATTATTACTATTATATATATAGATATAATATTTTTATATAGATATAATATTTTCAAAACTAACCTAATATGTAAATTGTAACTTACAAATAAAAAAATATTTTTTAATACAACTAAAACTTTATTTTAAAAAAATTATTGGAGAAAGATTTTATATTTACTTGTATATGCATATATATATTTCAACCGAGCGTGCATGTGGGGTTGTGTAATTTTTTTTTTTTTTTTAAATGGAAGAGTCAGATTGATTATACACAAAATATGCTTCATCTAATTGTCTCATCTACGACTGCGAGTTTTGAAGTCCAAGGTTGCAGTTTAATTTTAGCGGAAATGGAACGATTTTGAACATGGCTCGATCACCCTTTGCGCTGGCCATAATGTGGTGTTTGAAAAAACCATTCTCGGTATTTGGAAAATTAATTTTTTCAAAAACCTTTTGTTTCCCGTTGGCCGGAGTTTTGCTGTGTAGAACGATGGCACTGCGCATCTCGTACTGCTAAATGAAGCATATCATGTTACCAGAGATACATTTTGGAACACGAATCACTTGGTGGAATGAAATATTGTAGGTTTTGCTATGTGATACACACAGACATTCATCCGATAAAGCCGCATATGGCGTACTGGGCTCTCCATTTGAGTATGGAAAGGCACGTCAGTGTTTTTAACATTGCATTCATCATTCTACTAGCGATTCTGGTGGCCTGTAGAGGCCGGTTGAGAATCGAACCTCTTGGAAACGAATAACATCCTAGTTTTTTCCCTAATGGGGGCCTAGTGACAGAAATTTATACAATATTATTACACTAAATGGTTAGGTTAGATGAGTAATGTCAAAAGAGAATGAAGATTGGATAGGGAACGATGAAGCCTTGAAGAAAACCACTTACAGTCTGAATGAACAGCTCAAACCATTTCAGTAGTTGTTGAATAGAACCTGCAAAACTAGGCAACGTCATTGCAAAATGCAATAGAATTGCCTTGCCATCCCTGAGCTCTAAGGTTCACTACGATGCAAAGGAATGGATGGCGTAACGTGGTTAGTTGGTTGTCTAAATAAATCGACAACCACTTCGTGCTATGAGTTCACTTTCGAAGATGGACTGCATAGAAGATGCCCTATATAGTCGTCTGATGAAAGCCATAGTTATGATATGCAAAGAGGTTCCTTTCGGGAATACGTTTCATGTTAAAAAGGTTTTATTTTTTGGGGAGATAAACTCTAGTAATGTAGTAATATTGCTATATGTATATTAAAAATAATAACTATCATGTGTAGGCTTAATGATTGATTAGTACATTTTCTTTTCATCTATAGTTACTATGTGTTAAGAGTTCATAGGCTATTTTCTAATATATACTTCAGGTTAAAAAAATTGGTTTTTTATAAATTATTACAATGTAATAAATAAAAAATAACAATTAAATTTTAATATAAAATTTTCACTAATGAAATAAAGTTAGGATTAAAATCAACATCATATTATGACAAATATTGTGTCAATATGAAAATCAATCATGGTCAACCATGGTCAACTTTGTTTATTTTAAGGTTTACTATATTTATCTCAGTTTTTATATACCTTGGGTTTATAAAATCAATCAGGGTCAACCTTGGTAAACCATGGTTAATAAAATCAATAATGGTCAACCGTGGTTAATCATGGTCAACCATGGTCCAACGTCACGTTGTGTCAAAGATTATCTCAATATGAAAATCAACCATGGTTAACCATGGTGTAATGTCACATTCTTACAAAGATTACCTCAATATGAAAATTAATCATGGTCAACCTGCTTATTTTAGGGTTTGTAATATTTATCTTATGTTTTATATACCTTGGGTTTATAGTATAAATCCCTTGTATTTAATATTATTTTGTTAGGTTAATAATACCTTGGAATTTTAGTATTAATCCATTGGGTTTATTATTCTCTTAGGTTTATAATATCAATCCTTTTGATTTATTAATCTAAGGGTGCAGATTCTTACTGTATAATATTATTCATAGGTTTATAATATCAATCCTATGGTTTAATATAAATCCCTTCGGTTTATAATGATGGTCAACCATGCTCTAACGTCACATTATGAAAAATATTGTCTCAATATGAAAATCAACCATGCTAAACCATTGTCAACGATAGTCAACTATGGTCAATCATGGTCAACATTAGTAAAACATGGTCGACCATGGTCAATCATTTTCAACCATAGTCCAACGCCAGACTGTGATAAATATTGTCGCAATATGAATATCAACCATGGTCAACCATGGTACAATGTCACATTGTGAGAAAGATTGTCTCAACATGAAAATTAATAATGGTAAACCATGGTCCAGAGTCACATTGTGATACCCATGGTTAATCTTCACATTGGGAAAAATATTGTCTCAATACAAAAATCAACCATGGTCAACAATGCTCCACCATTGTCTGATTGTGACTCTAATTGTCTTGATATGAAAATTAATCATGGTCAACCAAGTTTATTTTAAGGTTTATCATATTTATTTTAGGATATATATACCTTTGGTTTAGTATTATTGCCTTGGGTTTATAATATCAATCATGGTCAATGATGGTTAACCATGTTTTATAAAATCAATCATGGTCAACCATGGTCCAACATCGCATTGGGAAAAATATTGTCTAAAGATGAAAATCAACCACAGTCAACAAGGGTTCAACATCGCATTGTGACAAAGATTGTCTTGATATTAAAGTCAATCATCATGGAGCATGGCCAAACATGAGGAAATGTCACATTGTGACAAGGATTGCCTCAATATCAAAATCATCCATGGTCAACCATGTTTATTGTAGGGTTTATAATATTAATACCTTGGGTTTATAATCCCTTGGTGTTTTAGTGTCAATCCCTTGGGTTTATAATATCAATCCATTGGGTTTATTAATCTAAGGGTTCATATTTTTAGGGTATAATATTGTTTATAGGGTTTATAATATTAATCCTAGGGTTTAATATAAATCCCTTTGGTTTATAATCATGGTCAACCAAGGTCAACCATGGCCCAATGTCACATTATGAAAACTATTGTCTCAATATTAAAAACAAAAATGATTAACCATTGACAACCATTATCAACTATGATTAATCAGGATCAACATTGAAAAAGATAGTCGACCATGGTCAATTAGGGTCAACCATGGTCAAACGCCACATTGTGAAAAGGATTGTCTCAAAGTTAAAGTCAACTGCAGTCAACCATGATCAACCATTGCGTACTATGAGTTCACTTTCGAATATGGATTGCATTAAGCAGATGTCCTATAAAGTGACTAGATAGTCGAGTAATGAAAACCATGTTTATAATATGAAAAGAAGTTCCTTTCGGAGATATGTTTCATTTTAACAAGTTTTTTTTTCAAATAAACTTTAGTAATGTAGTAATATTATTATATCGATACTAAAAATAATAACTATCATGTATTGACTTAATGATTGATTGGTACATTCTCTTTTAAACTATAGTTACTATGCGTTAAGAGGTTATTTTCTAATACATAGGTTAAAAATATTGGTTTTTTTATAAATTATAATAATATAATATAAAAAAATAATAATTAAATTTTAATATAAAATTTTTAGTAATGAAATAAATTTATGATTAAAAGGAAATGATAAGATATATTAAATTAAAGGGAAAAAATGTTTAATGAAAGATTTTCAAATCGTAATTTAAATAAAATAATACTGTACATTTGATATATATTTTTAGTTTATTTTTTTCATAATATACTTTGTATTTCAAAAAACAAAAATAAAATTATTGTTATGGTTAAAATTAAAGTCCATAAGAAGTAGCTCAAGTGTCAATGGATGTGGAAATGAGGTCTCACCGAACTAGAGATCTTGGGTTTGATTCTTGTGCTACCCTCCTCGGAAATGGGGTGAAAATGGACATGTAAAAACTCGAAAATGAGAGGGTCCTACCTAAGCTTACAAAAAAATAAATAATAATAATAGATATTAAATTTTCTAATAAGCAAAAGATAAATAAAATTAAACATCCAAAACAGTTACCGTTAACATCAAAGTTGTATTATTTAATTCTTTTGTTAATGTTGTTGATTTTATTTGTACAATTCAACAATAAATTTATACATACATTTTTAATTGGTTTATAAAATTGATTAATTATCATAATGCCAATTCTCAATACGGATTTGAAAATTTTCTTTTGTGCCATGTTGGCGGGATGCGCACCATGCTTGTTTTTGTGTCATACTGATAGGAGTTTTTTGATGGAGAGTTCTAGCTGTGGAACATCTCTTAGAGCCACTCCTGCATGAGGGCATTGTTCCTTGTATGATTGAGACATCATCTCTGTGTACATCATCTTTATTGACAACACATAATGCAGCGGCGTACACCATCCTGACACTAGGGCCCGTAGACATACTCCCTCCTAGACGAACTCCGTTATCAATGGCTTATGTTTTCATGAGCTGATGATTGTTATGTTCCTCTTCTTTTCTACATGCAAATGTGTTCATTAATGTTCTTTTAAAATGAAATTTAACACATCACGAAAGTAAAAGGTCTTGGAAGGGTCCTTCTTCACGCCCAGACCTGGATCAAGTGGTATCAGAGCAATCTTTACGTGTATGTGAATTGCAATGTGAACAATTGAACCTGCAACGATAGAGAATGAAAAAGCAATGTATGAGACCATGGTCAACATTTCCAAGAGAGTTGAAATCATGTATGAAACTCTACAAAAAGAGACAGAGGAAAAGGAGTGATTGCAGCTTCAGTTGCAAGACACATAGGAGTCCATGAAAGAACTCAAGCAAAAAAAACATAATCTTGAAACAGAGAATGATGAATTGAAGATGCGTCTACACGAAGAGAAAGAGGAGAAGCATAGTTTGCTACTACAACTGCAAGCAAAGGACGAGGCCTTGGAAAAGCTGCAGCGTGACTCATGTGAGGTAAAAAGTAGTTCTCCATCTTCATGTATGTGTCCTGATAATGATTTCGCTATGTTTGAAAATCACACCACAAGAATTGGCTCCAAACTATTGAAGAGAATGGGGTATGAAGGAAAAGGCTTGGGCGTTAATGGCCAAGGCGTTATCAACCCCATCAAACTAGAGGAATTACCCTGTCAAGCAGGAATTGGGTATGTCAGGAAAGAAGATAGGGAATGCACTAAGACAGTTAGCAAACCACCAACGATGGATGATGAGAAACCCTCATTAGTTCTTTCCAAATCGGAAGAGAAGGTAAAAGATAACGCACTAAGACAGTTAACAAACCACCAACGACGGATGATGAGCAGCCCTCATCAATTCTTTCCAAATCGAAAGAGAAGGTAAAAGATGTTGATTTCCTTTTGATTTGATCTTCTCATAGTAAGATGTTTGTTGGAGATATGTAGATCCCGATTACAAGGACAAATATGAGGCTCCTTACAAAGACAAGGCACAAGGAGAAAGAGCTTGGTGCTAACAACCAAGGCATCACTCAACCTTTGGAGGTTGTGCATGAGCATTGATTTGCAGGATCGAGATACACTAAAGGAGAGTGCTCAAAGGTGTCAAAGTGGTCCGAGACATCGTCAAGGAAAGAGAATGATGGGAAAGCATCACCATCATCCCATGGTTGTTTCCATCATAGGGAGAGAGCTGAGGCAAGCTCTCATTGCCATGCTGACATCAGAAGCAACAAAGGAAGGTATAATCACTTTCGATCTTTGAATGTTCATTTTGATTATGATCATGTTTTTAATAATGAACGAAGATCAAGGCATCGAAAAACATGTACTTTTTGTGGTATACCTAACCATACCTTTTCCAAGTGTTGGAAAATAATGGCAACACTCATGAGGCATGAAAGACCCTCTCAACAGCATGAAAAGGAACAGGTTAAGCAGATATGGAGGAAGAAAACCTACTGCAGTCATTGCAACAGAAATGGCCATCAGAGAGGCACTTGCTGGAAGCTCCATCCAGAGTAGTGCCTTAAAGATAAAACGTCGGTGCGTGAACTAGGAAGAGCAGTTGTTCGACAAGAATAATCGCCACAAGGAGGAGACTCATTCACCATTATAAGTGAAAAATGGTTTCTAGACATGTTGTCGTTTCATGGTCATTTTTTTTTAAAATCATTTGTTGCATTTTAAAGTGTAAAAGTGATGATATGTTTTCCATCACTTGGTCAGCAACAATGATGTCTAGTCATGTTTTGAGTCGTATTTTGAGTTGCATGTAAAAACTCTGAAAGTGATGTTATGTTTCCATCACTTGTCAAAACAATAGTGTTTGGCCTTATGTATGTAAATCATGTGTTGCAGTGATGAGGTGTTTTCCATCACTTGTGGAAGCAACCATGATGAGTTGGCCTTGTTGTCATATATGGAATATTGCGTCCATCTTGTTGTAAACTTGTCGACTGAGTATGTGTTATAAACTCATGGCATGTGTGGGATGTTTGGATCATTAGTTGCTCATGTCATTTAAGCATGTAATTTGTGAAACAATGTAATACAAGTTGCAGAAGGCAAGTGTCGGCTCATCGCTTAAGGCTCCGAAGAACAAAGGTGAAGGAGATGGAAGCGGGACCTTTTCAAGATGCTTGTGATGCACACAAGGTATAGGGAAAGTTGCAGATTATTCTACATGCTTTTGGAGGACCAAAAGCTCCACAGTGGCGAGGATTGATCTAGATGAATCTTCAAGAACACACACAAGACAAGGAGGACTTAGGGATGCTAAAAAATCAAAGTCATCGGAATGACTTTGAACTAGGACTAGATTGTATATCTCGTTGTCCTGATCGCAGATGTGTGAACAGTTCATCAAACTCAGCTCATATGCAAAAGATAAAGCTCTTCAAAGTTTGACATTACAAGGGAAAAAGTGGGGCCCACTGTGTGTCACATGGTATCCCATCAGCACGTGGGACCCACATGGCAACCCATCAGCCACTAACACATGGCAGCCCATAACTGACCTCCTAAAACCTAAACAAATAACAAAAATCATTTTTGTATTAAAAAACCATATAAAAAAATAGTTTAAAATAGTTATTAAAATAACAATATAAAAACAATACAAACACAAATCATAACCAATCATTTTATATATTAACCAAAGTCAAAAACAAATTAATATATAATTTTTGTTATATTAAAATATTATAACAAACTCCATTAATAAACAAACCAACGTATATCCAGAAAACCATATATGAAATGTGGTTAATATATGTTTTTCTTAAAACAAACTCCAAACGTGAAGATGTCACGTAAATCAAGGTGGGAGGCTAATATTAACCATATCATCTATTAACCAACTCCAAAAGCCTTCATGGTTATTGAGGAATGGTTAAAAGAAATATATATGGTGTATATTGGTTGGGCTATAAAACTGAAAAGTGATATTTTGTGGAGAGGGGGATTTGACCACACAACCTTTTTCACACTAAATTAATCATTTATCAATTATGTTAAATAAATTTCTTAGTAACTCTACCAACCAAATTATTTAAGAACTCAGATTTTTCTAGAGCTGGAAGGAGAAGGACTGCACGAATTTTGACATGGGGTGGGCATGCAAATCAAGGTAGTTTCATAATTTTTTAATGCAGGAACTATGAATTTTGCAGGAATGCAAAATTTTCAACTTCTCAGAAATTGACAAATTTTCTATGGATTTTATACTTCTCGTCGCCACGAACACGATGGCGCTATCCATTTTTCAATCTAAGTTTTGAATCTTCCAGTCACTTCCAGGATGCACATGGACCCATGATTTTAGCAAAAACAAGTAGCGGACCCATGAGCCATGAAATTTTCCCACAAAGGTAAAATTTCACTTTGTCAAAGTATGGTCAAGTTTATACTTGTTTTTCATGGTTTTCCGTAGGGTTCCTATTCGTGAAATTAGATTTGACATCTGAGCAATAGATTATCAGCTCATCCCTGAACCAGAATCTTTGAGGAATCCCGAGGGAATCTAAAAAATTCCTCGAGCTCCGAATTTTCAAATTATTAGAATTCAGATTTGGGCAGTCATTTCAGCACTACTCAATTCCAAAAACCTGATAATGTATTCATGTTTGTCTTTCTCTCATTTCTTCTTTCAATCACTTTTCTAAGTGCCAGTGCAGATGTCCATCTTCATGTGCGGACAGTCTTCTTCTTGTGATCGATGTTGTGAAATCGATATTCCGGCAAACTTCAGCACTTTGATAGTCTTTGCTTCAGATGGCCCTTGGTGGTGAGGTATATGATGTGTTCATGTACTTCTTCTTTTTTCATTATGTTGTATAGATCCATGATTGATGATTGATGCAGGATCTTGTTTATTACATGTTGTCATGGTTCCTTGCTTGATTTGATGTGGAATCTTTCTATGTGATGCAATTTCTATCATAACTCTTTATGTTATGTTTTGAGATCCATGTGGTATGTTGTTGGGATACTCTTGTTTTCGTCATGCATGTGTTTTGCTTTAACATCCTTTTTGTGCCATGTTGGCAGGATGCGCACCCTGCTTGTTTTTGTGTCATACTAATAAGAGTCTTTTGATTGAGATTTCTAGCTGTGGAACATCTCTTAGAGCCACTCCTGCGTGAGGGCATTCTTCCTTGTATGATCGAGACATCATCTATGTGTACATCATCTTTATTGTCAACACATAATGCAGCAGCCTACACCATCTTAACAGCGGGGCCTAGAGACGTATTTCCTCCTAGACGAACTCCGTTATCAACAACTTATGTTTTCATGTGCTGATCATTGTTATGTTCCTCTTCTTTTCCGCATGCAGATGTATTCATTAATGTTCTTTTAAAATGCAATTTAACACATCATGAAAGTAAAAGGTCTTGGAAGGGTCCTTCTTCACACTCGGACATGGATCAGTGACCTAAGCCTTTTGGACCAGCTTCCCAATGAAATTTTGTGTACTTAGTTCTTGTGATTCTCATTATATTATTTCAAATCTCTCCTTTGAAGGTATATATAGTCAATTCTTGAGCGTAGGGTTCTTTTATTCTTCTTAATTTTATTTTTCTTTGTGGTTGTATCTTAAAGTTCAGCCATAGAAGATACTAGAGTCGAATATTAATTACCCTAAGTTGTGGATAAAATGGAAATCATTAAGGTGGGGTTGGGTTTTCTTGTTATGCTCCACTTTGATTAAATTTATGTCTACTCTATGTTTAAGAAATTAACGTTCTTCTCATTTGTAGATTTCCCATTCTCCTTTTGTTATGCATTTTCTCTACTTCTTTCCATTTACACTTTGTCAATAAAATGTGTGTTTATATTTTGTATATCTAGGAGACCCCATCATCACCGGCCACATGTATTTTCTCGTCTATGCTAACTTATTAACGTTTTTTTCGCTTTAAGGTGTGAACAAAGTATTCCACTCTAATCTTGTTTTTTTGTCCCTTCATGACAGGCATATATTTCTTCTAACTCAAGGGCTCTATTTCATGTTGGAAGCAACATCTGGGTCACATCACTGACATTCGTGTAATACTCACAGGTCAGTGCTCTTTGGGTTATCTTTGGGCGACATGTTGCTAATTGTTTCATAGGTTTATCGCGTCCCTCACTTCTTTTAGAATAGGATTCAAATATGCCATTATTCCACTTTGTAATGGTGTATTCATTACTTTTCATTTGTTGGTGTTTACCTTACTTATTCATGGGGTCGTAGTCGGCTTATGGCATTTCTCATTGTTAAGTTGTAATGAATCCTATATTTGTACTGTTAGAATTAAATTGAGCATGTAAATTCCAGACTATTATGGAGATTAATATATTTATGTCTATTATTGAACTTCCAATCTATATACTCTTAGAATTTTGAAGTAGTCAGCGTTTTTTAATTTAATGGTAACTATCACTACATGCATGTGTTTAACGTCCTTCGTTATACTTGACAGAGGTTTCTTAGCATAATATTCAGGTCGATGAATGTACTATTTATGGTTGTCATTTAAATATTCTTTACGAGCTTACACAGTTTGTTATGATTTCAACCTATTAATTTTTAAGGGTGAGTTGATGCCATATGTTCAGATGAGACCAAGGGGCATGTAGTCTGCTGGTTTAATTAAGTTTGTAACCAAGTTAATGCTCGTTACTTTACTCTTTCCCATTTTACTCTTTGCTGAGGTTTAACTGCGTAATCCTATATATATATATATATATTATAACAGAATATTTTTATCCCCTTATTCACATGAATTTCATTTTATTTAATTTTTTTAGCCTCAGAAGGCCATGTCGGCAACATGTAGTTGTATAATTTCCAACTCTTAAGTAATTTTTTTCTCCTTTAACAAATTGTCTAGAAATATTAATCTTTCAAGTTCTTGCTTATGTATATGATATTAGCCTTTATGTTTGTATTGTTCTTACTTAGGCTTATGGCGTACCAATATTCGGTGTTTGATTATCAAATATGAAGTAAAAACGCATTCAGGATTTTCATAGAGTAGCAGTACCCTTACTGCGTTCCTTAGTAAGAACCTCAGTTCGTTTTAGATTTTACCCAGTAAGAGAATATAAGTCATTTCCTTTACACAGAAGAGGAACAATGTACAAAAATATATGTATATATAGTCCAAAACTAAAGACGGTTTTTTTGATTAACTTGTTTAGCATGTATTTATTTTATTTTAAATCAATACAACTACATCCTTCATTAAATACTCCCACTGGTGGAAATATGAGATTATCACTTATTATGCACCTATAATCTTTTCGACTGCCGACATTACCCCATGTAAAACCCATTTAAGCATACGCAATTACTCCATAAGGAACTAGCTATTGTTTTCTAGTGCGCATAAGGCTTTGTTGTAAGATTCCTCCAATATAATTATCTTCAATCTCTTTGTACAAACCTTTGTTTCTTAATATGTTCTTCATTTCCTTACCTTTCAGGCAATAGCATATCGTAAATATTATAAGCATCCTAGTAAAAGCGTATAGCATTGAAAACTGTAAAATCCACAATCCTTTTTTTTTAAATATACATAGAAGAGCACTTTTTGTGTTTCTAAATAATATAAATAAATACCTCATTTAATGTTCACAAATGATCTATTCAGATTTTGTAACAACTTAAATTTCTGTATAATTTTTTTGTAAAATTCATATCTCGACACAGTCCCTAAATTTCCAGCATCTAAATCTAGATAAGATGTGATATCTGATACTATTAATACTATTTAATTCCGCTATAATTAGAATTAAATACAATAATTGTCAACCATTTTACTCTTCTATACATGCACACAAGAATTGGTAAATAGAATCTACATGATATCAATTTGGGCATGCATGCAGCTAAAATATGTAAAGAGAAATGCAATTATTAAATGAAATTGAAGTCCATAATACGATATGAACAAAACTTCATCTACTTGAAATTCTTGCTGGAAATTGTTCGTGATCGAGCATGTTCCACCCAACCATTAGCTACCTCTAATATCTCCCCCCAAGCAAGAACTTATTTCCAGTTAATCCACACCCTTGTGATTCTAAACAAGGTGTTTTTATGCTTTGCTTCCCTAGCATACTTTTCCTTAGCGACGTCTTCCTTCATATGGTCTGCCAAGCCAATAGCCTAAGCCTTTTTTTTTGTTTTTTGTTTTTTTTGTTTTTTGTTTTTTGGTTTTTTGTTTTTTGTTTTTTGTTTTGAAAAAGGTACTTTACCTTTTCTCTAGAGCCTTCTTTTCTCTCCCACATGCTTAATTTCACCCTACTTAATATTTATCTCCAGCTAAGTGATCAACATAATTTTCTCTCCCATTATGTTCATTTTATTTAATTTTTCTCATAGAGATTATTAGGAGTCTTTTTAGGGAAGATCCATCATGTGGATTTGACCACCACAATTCTTTTTATAAGTTGGCAAGAAGTCCTCTGTACTTTAGTGCTCTTCCTGAATATTTCCAAACAGTTTATTTCTTGACATACAATAGTAATACTATTCCATTACAACATAAGTCTCATCATGGTCTCCCTTGCCATTAAATCCCATAATTGTTTAATGTTTAAAAATAGTAATTGTTTAAAAAAATGCAGCAATAGTGGTGTTAGACATGTGATTGGAACCTTGACTTTGGACAATGATGTTCATTTCGATTGATAGGAAACCCCTCTCCAATTGATTGCAAAAACAATATTGGTATTTTTTCACTAAGTCTGTATTATATCATTATTGGTTCTATTATAGGCCAAAATGTGTTTCCATATAATCGATAAAATTACTCCACAAACTATTTCCATTCCCTGTAGACTTGGATTTCTCTACTTATTGACTTCGTGGGATAATATGCAACAATAAATTTTAGGATCAATGATTGACGCTACCTTCTATTATTAATTCCTGTAATTTTAATCTCATGTCCCACTCAAACGAGAATTGCGCACTCACAATATCAAATCATATATAACTTTTTTCACTAATAATCTTTAGAAAACTCCTCCATAAGCACACATTAACTCATTAGACAAATAAAAATAGATACACATGTTAATGGAGGATAAATTCTCACAATTCCTATTAAGCTAAGAATCTATACAATTTTTTCCCAATTTATAATATGTTAGCCTTCTCTCTCTTAGATATCTCTCAGATCTCTCTTGAACATTCATGACTTCCATTCCTATTCTTTCTACTCTATCCTTCTAAATCTATATTCATATTCCTTCCCTTATTTTCTCAAACTATACATAAAATGTATATCTTTTGATTTTCTAGAATATCTCATAACTAAACAATGACTATTTGAGCATCTATCCCAACTACTAGAAAATTTCCTACCCCATCAGTCTATTATTTTTCCCTCTCATTATGTGTCAGATGGCCAAAATTATAGATCATCAAAACATCTTAACTACCTAGATTCTTTCTAAAACTAGGGAATCTATATTCACATGAAATTTCCTAATTTTATACAAATTACAATTTCGTGAATTCCTTTCCCTTTGGATAATTTCATGACCCTATTGGTTCTAGATAAAATGGAATTAGCTAGGGTTGATTCTCATGCATCAAACATGTTGGGTTGAAAATTTTCATTACCTCATTTTCTTGTGCCTTCAATTTGTTAACTCCTCTAAGGTCTTATATTAATGTTATTGGTGTCCACAAGTTTGGCTGTATTGTTTCTCCATTAAGGATCTTAGTATTCTAGGATCCAAAACATTACTTTGTAGTACCCCATATGCTTTGTGGAGGTAAAATTGCAAAGGAAATTGTATCTACTTGTCATATAATTTTTGAAATGTTTCTCAATAGTATCCTCATATCGAAAATCTCATCATCTGCTCTACCTTCAAATGAATTTTATTACTACCATCCCTCATTTCATATGATATAAATTTGTTGCTCCCAATATCATAATTTTCCCTAAATGTAATAAAATTATGTCTCTATTACTAATTATTGTCCCTGTGTTAACTCCTTCAATATCTTCTTGGAAACAATCAATTTGGAAATCAGATGACATGTCTGTATGAATCCTCTTTTCTAACAATCTAACCTCTTCAGAGTTCATGAGCATGACATCTAAATGTTGTTGTTGATAATTTACTTGATGCTTATTTTGTCTATCAATACAAATCAATTTTGTCTTGCTCACTAGTTCTTGCAATTGTAATATGCTAACTACATTAGTTCCATGTGTATGGATTTCTCCTTTATTATCTCTATTAGATAATATTGTCACATCTTATTTCATGAAGATTATAATTTTTTTCCGACAACAATATATTTTGAAGGTACCCCTTCATCATTCTTTATAGCTTCATCCAAAAATAACTCGTCATGTTTAAAAATACAAGGCTCATTAGCCTCCTTTGATATCTCTTCTCTCAGATATCCAAGATATATTTAACTCTCCTTAAGGTTCATTCTGTTCTCACTATCCTCTTCTTATCTAAGAGTTAGAAAAACCTTATTAAATGTTGGTTCATATCCTTCATCTTCTTCCAATTCGCATTTTTCGTGTTGAACGCACATCCTTAAATATATTATCCCATCTCCAAGAAACATATCTCTTATTTGAAATCGGGAAAGCTAACTAGAATAGGATTTTTAGGGATTTTGTAAGGTTCACCCCTTTTTATCCACTCTTCTAATAGCCTGATATCTTTCTCAATATCTCTAATCATTTCTTGTAAATTTTATCCTTTTGGTTCACTTCCATTTATAGAAAATGGCATATATGACATCTCAATCATAGATTCATGTTCAACATCTACCTCTGTAACTACAAATGCATGATTATCTGATAATAAAACATTATTGATGTACCCTTAGATGTTATTTGCACATGCTATTTACTTGGTACATGTGAACATTCCTCATCACTAGTTCTAACTTCCCCATCTCTCACATGTTTTAGTTGAAATTCTTCTAGTCACTTGATTTCTTCATTATGCTTCATGAGGATTTCATTTCGACATTGCCTTGCATGTACCTCATTCACTTGTAGAGATGATTCTTTGGAACTCTATTGTTTTTCTCTCTCTCCTAGGAAACATTCTTCATTTTCCTCCTTCCTCATGACATTTTTTATGATTGTCTACCTGCATGATCTACATGACCTACACATGGACATAGTTGATTAGTTTTAAAAATGTGAGACTCTTGAGTCATAGTTGATGCTCCTATCATCATCTATTGTTCTATACTTTTCACATTGTCCCTCAAAATTCCAATCAGTTTCTTCTCCCCATATTCATTTCCATCCTCATTAATGATTGGTCCTTCTTCTGATTGATAGAGGTAAACATCCACTTCCTCATACTTAGTTTCCCAGAGTCCTCTCTTCTCTAAAAAAGCACTCAATTTTTGTTTCATCCACTTTTTTAACATAAGCCATTTTATCTTTTTCCTCCTTAACAACAAACCATGCTCTTGGTCTTCCTCCATTTCTTCTAGTAACATACCTACCTTACTATGTCTTTCCTCTAACTCAACCATTTCTGAGTCAAATTCCTCTTCACTCATCTTCCCCTTTATGTAATTTTCTTCGACATATTCCCTTCTTCTGCTATGGATTACACTTGAAAACATGTAATGGATATCAATAGTCATCTTCCTTTCTTCTTTGTGAGCTCCCTCTTTCCTATAGTGTGAGACAATCAAGCTACGGTAACAAGTCTTCTCCCTTAACCTATTACGCAAATAGCTTACCAAGATTTTTTATAACTTAGCCTTTTGGTATTCCTTTGCTTCTTTCCTCTAGAACCTATTTAGATATTCTTTCTCTTCTATGCTTCTGCGCATACTTCTCACCTCTCTCTTGATAACTTCTCTAGCTCTCTTGGATTTTCTTCGACGACTTCCATTGTTCTCTTTTCATTTCCTGTTGTAGTGCCCCACTCTAGTTAACTAATCTTGATATGAAATTAACATTGATTTTGCCTTAAGGCTCACACATTATTCATTAATGACCTCAGGTTGAGGATCCGGACCCTTGACTCTACTATTAGTGGACGCAATGTTTATGTTTGTTTCCTAGTTGATGTTATGATGATGATACTTGTGATACATGTGTTTATTTCCTAGTCGACGCTATTATGATGATAAATTTCTTAGATATGTATTTTTTCAACCAATGTTATGGTGATCATAGTGTTCATGGATATGTATGTTTTTTGTTGATGTTATGATGATGATAGTTGTGATGCATGCATTCATTATGTTGGCTACTTACATTAGTTCTGGTTCATGATGAACAATAATGTGGATCACTATGTCATGTTAATGGTTTAACATATGTTATTATGTCAATGAATAACACTGGGAATAATTGTTACTAAGCATTATCAAGTATGATAGGAAACAATGAGATGCACTCACATGTGATGATTAGATGACATCTGGTTTAATGGAATTAAAAAAAATTATCTTTGAAATTTTAAAGTTCATTTTGAATCTTCCTATAAATTTTAATTACATGTTAGTGGTTACAGGAATAGGTTAGTTACTCACTTGAATAACTCAAACATGGGTGATGGGGATATACAAATATATGGAAGTACATGGGAGGGGTGGGACAAAATTTCACCCAATATCACTCTCGCTATGACTTGGGTTGGAAGGGTTTGGACACCTTTCCCGAAGATCACGATGTTGTGGGGGAAGGTCCCAATTTGTGTTTCTCACTGGGATTTTACTTGGTGGGGGGGGGACATCACAGTGGATTTCTTGATCCCCAAAACCATTAGTCTCACTATAGAGGGCAACACGAGCGATGATAGCAATCTGTGTCATTACACCTATATTTTTCCCCTTCGTAGTCACTGGATGTTTGAAGGAAAAACGATGTGGAACCCTTCCAACTTCAAGGGAATTTATCGAAGGGAACTACCAACTTGGCACCATTGGCATCAAGAAGAAATTGTTTGGTGTGGCACCCTTGCAACTTCAAGTGTAGTTCATGAACGATGAGACTAACCTCGCGTCCTTGGCATAAAAATGAAACTACTAAATTTAATCAAGATATAAAAATCCTACTAATTCACATTAGGTGGTAAATGAAGTTAAAATGAAGGAAATATAATCAACAATAAAACTTGGGATAAACGAAGAATAGGAAGAAACAAAAATGTTGTACCTTGCAAACTCTATCCTTCTTATATTCGAAAATATTAGGTAGATAATGTACATAAGTATTTAATAGGTAAAATGGGAGAAGAGGGGCACACAATTTATTATAAATATTAATCCTATGAGAGTTAAAATTCATTCAGAAAAAGAGGGTCATGAATTAAAATAAAGATTAATAAAATATGTTGGAATAAGGAATCGTAAAGAGGGGGAGGTGAATTAGTAATTCAAGAAACTGTTAATTTTCTTTTCTTACTACGCTTACAGTTTCTTCTTTAGTTCTTTCACATGTGAGAGCATTCATTCATGAAACGATGAATCAATAAAATTTCAGACACACATACTCAAATTAAAATATGATGAGCAACACACATTAGACACAATTTTTTCACTTGGAAACCGAGAGGGAAGAAAACCATCAATTTATTGTTTTTTTTTATGATGTAAATTAAGCACCAACTTCATTACATATGATTGTTTGTGAGAACCCACTCACTGGAGGCACTGGTGCCCTTTGTTTAAAAGGAACAAACTTACTAAGAGGCACCAACCTCTTAAGTGTGTAGGCACCAACCTATCACTACCATTGTTATACTATTTCATACAATTTTCAAACTGAAAACAGAGGCTTACACATTAGAAGTAAAATACCAACTAATCTTTGTCTTACAGATTCAACTTCTACACTCTGCTTTCTAAACACTTATGGTAGGCCTCCTCTTGTTTCTCATAGCAACACTTCCTTTATGCTCTACTTTCACTGTCCAAGGCTCTCCACTGACTCCACCTCAGCACTACCCTTGCAACATGCTCCTTAGATGCACAAGCTCAGTGCTCTTCTCTCCCATACATATGCTCATTGAGCCCAATGGAGGTTCTAATTTTCATTCCAGTGCTACACTTGGCTCGATTTAGCCACTGTCACCATCAACTTTAACCAAACATGTACCCATGCCATGGCACCCCATTCTTTTGTTGTTTCATTCTTTCTCTAGTTTTGTCGCTGCATTAAAATCATAAAAATGGGCAATGATTCATTCTCTGTCTCACTATTGACTCTCCATGCTGTGCATTTCATTTTAGTCCACCATACACATTTCAAAGAGACTCCCCATGGATATTTATGGCTTGCATAGATTTAGTTGTACATCCTCACAGAGTATTTATTCTTCATTTATATTTACAATGTGTGCACGGGTGTTCTTCAACCATCAACCTTATTGTTCTACATTTAACACCACAACTCCTGATACATACAACTTTAATGGCTCCCTATATCATCATATCATAGCTTTTCATCGCAGTGTTATGTAGTGGTGTTAACACTACGAAATAGCTAATTTCTGACCTCTGATCATGTCTAGCCCCTTTTGATTCGACCCTTATTGAAATTCCATCATAGGACCAAGGGCAGTGCTCAAGCGCTCAACCTCAAGGTGTTTAGTCCTCCATACCCCAAACGGGGGCTATATCTCCTTTGTTATCACCTTTGCCTTTGGTTTCATTTTTGTTTCAAATACAAGTGCTTAAGACCAAAGGAGCCCTTTTATCGAAGATTTCTACCTGTTTCACCTATGGTACCCACCAAAGATCATTGATCGTCGATGTGATGTCATCACCTACCACATGGAACTTTTTGATTGGTGACACATGTCTCCCAAATATGGTCCATTAGGTCATGAAAAATAGTCCAAAACGCTTGCCACTTGTCCTTCCATACTTCCCTGTCATGCTGACTTCAGCAACCACTTTGCATTATCGAAGCTAATCGGATCGTGCCACTTGTCCTCATCATAGCTCATCACTAGCTGCCATGTGTCCTTATCAAATCCAATCGGATGCCTCCATGTGTCCTCCTGGAGGAGAGTGAAAGAGCCTCACCCTACTTGGCTTTTCCACTGATTTCCTTTGTTAAGTGTATTCTTGGCTCTCTCACTTCCCATGCGTCGATATACAATACAACCAATCCTCTGATCATCGATATGTCAAGACGTCTGATTTCCAATATCACAAGTCACTAATGAGTGAATTTCATAAGTTGTTGTGTTTCACCTTGGAACCTTTGATCATTGATTTTTGATTGGACATGTGTTAGAAGGACAACAACTCATTTTTCTTTGCCTTCTCTTTTGGAGAGGAAGAACTTCAACTAGCTCTAACTTCTGATCCAGAAGTCTATTATGGGACTTCCACATACTATTGGAAATCATATTCTGAACACTATCTAATGGACAGAGTTCGATTAGCCTTTGATCTTGTCCGCTACCTCAAGAAGGGGTCTCTGCACAAATGGAATCACAACAACCAAGGCATGGAGCCCAATCATCAGGATAAGCCTTGTTTGAAATTAATGGCAACATCTACACAGGCAACCACCTACATACCATCAAATTTCAAACAATCTCGCCTTTTCGCATTGATGGCAACTCTGCATACTCCCCCTCAGACTTGGCATGGTATGGCTTGATGACAAATTTCTCCCCTTTTGACATCAGTGGCAAAAAAAACTTCACTTGCACTCCCCCTCAACAAATGAAGCCTACTCACTCATGTATTCCTCTTGCTGAGTAGCTGCCACCACCTACCAAAAAGAGGTAGCTGCCACCACCTACCAAAAAGAGGTCACTTGGAGGGAGGAGTCACAACTCCTATCTGTTGCTTGAGATACTCAAATGGTTCTCTTGCAAGTGGCTTGGTAAATATATCTTCCAATTTCTCTTTAGTGGTTACATGCACAAGCTTAACTATGTTAGCTGCAACTTTTTGCATTAAGAAATGATAATTGAAAGGAATATGCTTGGTTTTTAAATCCATGAGTAGATTTTTTGAGATGTTTATTTCACTTGTGTTGTCACACATTATTGTTATGGTATTAGACAACTCTAACTATATATCCTTTAAGGTTTTCCTCATCCATATAATTTGTGTACAACAACTATAAGCAGTAATATATTCTACTTCAACAGTCAATAGAGAGATTGAGCCTTGTTTCTTACTAACCCACGATAGCAAGCATTCACCCAGAAAGAAGGCTACACCAAACTAATTTTCCTGTCATCAAGACTCCAACCCAATATTCATCTATGTAGGCCTTTAGATTGAATTGTTTACTCCTAGCATACCACAGTCCATACTCTGTTGTATCTTAAAGATATTTTAAAATTCTCTTAACAACAACCATGTGACTTTCTCATGGATAGACATGAAATCTTGCCACAATTCCCACTGCTTGCATGATACCTAGCCTTGTAGTTGTTAGATTCAGTAAGCTTCCTAAAATTGACCTATATTTAGTTTGATTTACCTGCAACGTTGCATCTTCATGGTATGATTTGTAGCCTCTAGCCATGGTTGTGCTAACAGGTTTACAATCCTCCACTCTAAATTTCTTCATAGTTTCCTTGAGATATTTGGATGGGGATATAAGAACTCCTCATGGAGACTGAGTAATTTTCAGACCCAAGAAGAAGGACAACTCACTAATCATGGAAATTTCAAAATTTGTTTGCATACAATTTGAAAACTGATGCCCCACCTCCTCCTCATCGTTGCCAAATATAATATCATCCGCATATACAAGTTTACAACCACTATCAGTAGATGATCATCTCCATATTTTACATAAATATTGATGTCAATTGAGCCTTTATTAAACACTTTTTGCTAGAGATACTTATCCAACTTTTCATAGCAGGCTTTAGGGGCCTATTTTAGACCATACAGGGCCTTCCTCAATTTTCAGACGAGCCCTTCATCAGAGAAGGGTAGAAAACCTTTAGCCTGCGGAATGTCAACCTCCTCTTCTAAGTCTCCATTGAGAAAGGAAGACTTAACATCCATCTGATACACTTTGATGTTCTTATGAATGGCAAGAGCAAGAAATATTCTTATGTCTTTTAGTTGAGTGATTGGTGCAAAGGTTGATTCAAAATATACCCCTTCTATCTAGGGATACCCTTTGCAGACCAACCGAGCTTTGTTCCTGATTACTTGACCTTTTTCATTCGATTTGTTCTTGAAAATGCACTTGGTTCCAAAATCATTTTTCTCCTTTGGTCTTGGAATAATCTCTCATCTATCATTATTTTCAATTTGTTCTAGCTCTTCATTCATGGCTTTCACTCAAAACTTATAGTCACTTGCTTGAAAAAGGTTCCTTGATTCAGTTTGTGGCAGTAGAGAAAAATTTGCATAATTTGTACTTCCCACAAGTTTTGTTCTAGCCTAGACACCCTGTCTTTGATCTCCAAGAGTCTAACTCCTAGGGTGTTCCTTTTTCACATACCTAGAAGGAATTTTTTGACTTGAAGATTTTCTTGCTTCCACAACTTCATTTTCTAAATTTGTTTCATTCAGATCAACGACCCTCAACTCTAAACTTTCTTGATCATCGAAGCCCAATTTATTTTCAGAGGGACCAGTTTGTGAGCCTACTTCATCAACTACTATGTCAATGTAATCTTCTATATTTATTGTCCTCTTTTTGTAGCATCTATACCCTTTGCTTTGAATACAGTATCCAAGAAGTATTCCTTCGTCAGTGTGTATGTCAATCTTCCCAAGGTTATTTTCATTTTTTTTAATGAAGAACTTGCTCCCAAACACCTTTAGGTATTTAACTGATGCAGCCATACCCTTCCATAACTCATATGGAGTTTTTTCATTATCAGGGCTGAGATAAGTTCTGTTTGAAAAGTATATTCCTACTTGAGCTACTTCTCCCCAGAAGTGGTGAGCCACTCCTACTTCATCTAACACCACTCCAACCATTTCCTAGATTGTTTGGTTATTTATCTCCACAACTCAATTTTGTTGAGGAGTTTTGGCCACTGAGAACTCCCTTCTAATACCTTTCTCTTCACATAATTCCTCAAACTCTGTTGAGGCGAACTCTCCCCCTCTATCTGATCTCAACCATTTTATTTTCAAATATTTCTCATTCTCTACCTAAGACTTAAACTTCTTGAAGTGCTCAAATGTTTCAGACTTCTCTTTTTATAAGAGAATCTAGGTAGCCCTCGTGTAATTATCAATGAAAAATAGGAAGTACCTTTCTCCTTTTGACATTTTTTTCTAGTGCAGCCACATATATCTGTGTGAGTAAGCTCCGTAGGTCTGGATTAGGAGCACTCTTTTGATTTGAAATGAGTCTTATTCCACTTTCCAAACTGACATGACTTGTAGATGGTGTTATCAGGCATTGACAATCTAAGTAATCATTTTACTACGCCTATATTTTCTATGCTGATAAAGCTTTCAAAATTCAAGTGTCTGAGCATCTTATACCATAGTCATGCTCTGCTTGGTTTTATTAAGTGACATCTAACCCTTGAGTCATCGAACACATAAACATTATTGTGAGTCCCAACTACCTTCCCCACTAGTTTTCCATATTTTATATTGCGGATCTCACAATCTTTAGATCGGAAGGTCACATTATAGTCATTGTCACACATATGTCTAACATTGAGCAAATTGTGTTTGAGGCCTTCCCCATCAGGGAAAATTTTAAGAACCCCCCCTAAATTTACATGTATAATAAATGGGCGAATCTCCATGGTATATAGGAAAAATGGAAGGCGATTTTATCAATAATATGATATGTATATATAATTTTTTGGCGAATCTCTCACCAGGCATGGCGAATATTTTACTCAATTATAAAATCTTGTGTTTATTGAATACACAAATGAAATCATTACATTTATTTAAAATATCTTTTGAAATCAAAATTACTGAAATTACATATCGATAACCTAGTGGGTGTAGGATAAAATTCACCCGTGCCATTCACGGAAAGCATGAGAAAAAACCTAATACTATATATAAAACCAAGAAAAATTCAAATTCGTCACTTCTAGGGACCTTGTAACCACCCTGCCAATACACAAGTATGTTCCTGTTTGCAATTAGAAAAATTACCCAAATTACAATCTGTTTACTCCAGCATATGTTGGAAAGTTATAGAAGGATGACTAGTGCAATCAATCCATTCCTTTTAGCCCTGGATTTGTTTCAGTTTAAAACAGAAGTATACAAATATACTTGTCCAATGTCTATGCTTTAACCATTCACCTTAAGATGTTTTTACAATATAATTTCCTAAGTCTATTTAATATCTTCATTATCATAAAAACCAACCTATATCCATCTTAACTCCACATCTACCACTCTTAGGGGGATGAAATCTATTTATCCCTCTGAGCACTTGGTAGACCCAGAATTAAGATGGATCTAAGATGATAGAATTTCCCCTTTAAATAGTCTATGCTCACATGAATACCATGGTATTACCATGGGTTATCATAAACCTGGAGCTTAAAAATTACTATTACTAATTTATAAAAATTAATAAAATTAATAGTTGATTTTTATTTTATTTTTTATTTTAACCAAGCTAAAATGTTTAACATACATTAAATTACAACATCCATTTTTACTCTTGATCGGATCAAATATTTTTTCACTCTATGCTAGTTTGCATATCATGATATTTGATACCTCTTGGGGGTTAGTAGATCCAGAGTAAAGATGGATCTATGCTGGTTTAATTCCCCCATTTAAATAGGCTACATTCCACGTGAATACCATGGGTCAATACCATGTGCCATTTTGGTGAATACCATGGGTCAATACCATGTGGCATTTTGGTGAATGCCATGGGTCAATACCATGTGCCATTTTTATTTTTATTAATACTAATATTAGGGTTAAATATAAGGTGACTTATGGAGTAAATATAAAAAAATGTTTTATTTGTTTACCATACCTCTCATTTATTTATATTTTTATTAATTTACCATACCTCTTTTATAGATATGGTATTTGGCCCATAGGATTCACTTAAATAATGCCTCTTTCTTGAGCCTTCATAAATAGAACGAGGGTTATGGACTAAATATAAAAAGAGGTTTTATTTATTTACCATACCTCCACTTTACTTATTTTTTTATTTGTTTACACCCTTGCATGTATATAAGGTGACTTATGGAGTAAATATAAAAAATGTTTTATTTATTTACCATACCTCTCATTTATTTATATTTTTATTAATTTACCATACCTCTTTTATAAATATGGTATTTGGGCCTTTGGCCCATAGGATTCACTTAAATAAAACCTATTCTTGAAAATGGGCGAATGGAAGGTTGTAACTCCTAATTTCAAGCGCTAAACTTACCTTTTTTACCCTCTCCCTTAAAATAAGGTGGGCTATTTGAGGTGATTTGTAAAAATGTACTATGATACAAAATATTCGCCCACTAAAAATTTAAAACCCCTTAATTTCGCCAAACGGCGAACATTCGCCCCTAAAATTTTCTATGTTCCCCATACAACACATTTCGTGATTTTGTACTCTGATCAAGACTAACCACACCTTTTCCCTTTATTTTTGGTGAAGTGTTGTTTCCAAAGGTGACATTGCCTCCTCTGTCTTTTTCTTTTAGTCATAGAAACATGATTTTGTCTCTAGTCATGTTTTTGGAACAATCATTGTCTACATAACATTTGTTTTATTTATCATGTGTTGATAAGGAGAGCCCACATGGCATGCTCTTCTTGGTATTTTGTTTCCATCTTCCTTTATCATTTTGTATGTGTGTGTATGTGTCAGTTTGAGATTTGGACATGTATTCAAACTTGCTTCTACATTCGCTGGCCTTGTGTCCAAAGTTATTACATTTAAATATTTCACCTTTTCTTTGTAGGGGAGTGAAGACATTTTGATTCCTAAAAGAGGAATATTGAGAGTTAACAGGCTGCTGTGTATTAATCTTCATATTTTCATCTCTTTCAACTTTGACACTACCACAATTAATAGCTTTGTGTCCAAATATATGATACTTATAGCAGGGACCATAAAACATGTAGCACGCCTATTGTTAAAAGCATTATGAAATTTAGCAGAGAAATACCTTGGTCGATTGATTGTTCGGTTCATCCTCCATTGACGATATCCTCTTTATACAGCTTCTCTTTTGTTTTCATGAACTCTTTCATGATGATTCTTCCTATGACTCTTTGGTTCTTCAACTCCTACAAACGTAAAGTTTATCTTCTTCCTCCCTATAGAAGATTATTTTCCATTAGATTACCCTAGTCTAGTTTTGATTCCTGAGGACCTTTGACAACTCAGAATATGATTTAGTCTTTAGGTCCCTTCAACAAATTTCTCATTTAGACCCTTCTTGGTCTTTTCCTTCTCAAGATCAGTTCTTAGAGAGACCACCTATGGTTCATGATACTGGTTTTTTCTTCCCATTACTAAATCATATCTTGAAGTGCCTATTTCTTTCTTCCACCATCCACCAGCTCGACATTTAAAGATAGAAAATCATTTTTGCATATTTTTGAGGTTGTTTCCCTTTTGAACTTGGTCATCTCTTGTTTTAGCTGCTTGTTCTCCTCTTCTAGTCCACAGTTTCCTTGTTCTCTTTTTAGCAGAACATCTAGGTTGTCCTTTCTCTTGATAACCTCTTCAAGTTTTTATTTCTGATATGAAATCTTCTCATTATCTAAGTTATACATTCCTTCCTCTGCACGCTGCAACTTTTCCCTCAACTGCTTATTTTTCTTCCTTGCTTTCTTGAACTCATCAAGGGAGCTCATGATTTCTCCTTCAAGGTCTACCACTTCTTCCTCTTCTTCCATTTTTAGATTCCATAATACTCTGCTTCCTAGAGTCTATTTCAAGGGCCATAAGAATATACTTATTTGACTCATTTTTCAATGCATCTTCACAATTTAATTTCGCAGTTGAACTATTCTCCTTGGAATAAAATCCTTTCTTCTTATACATGTCCTTCTTTTGATATGCTTCAAACTTATTTCTAAATTCCATAAATTCTTCTTTTCCATCCTTTTATTTAAGGGATTTTGGAAGAGAAATGTCTTCCACAGTCAAAACACCTAAAGGGAAACTTTCCTTTATATTTACCAGAGCCACGCTTAAGTTTTCTGGCTAGTTGAGCCAGGTCCTCATCAGATTCACTACTAGAGCAATCTTGATGAAGTATGTGCTCCTTGCCCTTATTGAATACTCTGAATGTTGCTTCCTTTGGTTCAAGCTTTTCGAATCCTACTTTCATCTCATAAGTTGTGAGAGTACCATGTAGCTGATCCATCTTGAGATCTTTTAAGTTATGCATTTCTTCAATAGTTGTGATTTTGGCATTAAATATCATGGGTAGAGATCTCAACACTTTCTAAACAATCATCTCTTCCTTGACCTATTCATCAAGTCCTCTAATCATATTAACCACTTCATCAACTCTGACGAAGTATTCAGCCATGCCTTAATTCTCAGTCCTCTTCAAGCTTTCAATCCTTACTCTGAAGGTCTGAACTTTTTCTTGCTTGACTTTGTCATATCCTTCATGACAATGGTTAAGCTTCTCCCACATTTCATAACAAGAATTAGAGTGCATAACTTCAGAAGTTTTCACTAACTAAGACTAGCAAGAATGAAATTCTTGGCTTTACCATTGTTCAGATAAAATTTCTTGCCATCTACGTCAGTGGGTGGAATGTCAGGGACATTGTAGTTTACTAGTACTAAGGTCCAAACCTCTACCCCTAGAGACATAAGATATGCCTCCATTCTTATTTTCCAAAATGCATAATTTGTTCCATCCAGGACCAATACTTTACTTGAGTAAACTTCTGGACTCTCTTTCCTATTCATAATTCCTTGTTGATCTAACTTCCAATATTTTAAGTATTGCTGAAGGATTCACTTATCTTCAATACCAATTGTTGGAATAAGGAATTACAAAGAAGGGGAGGGTGAATCAGTAATTCAAGAAACTATTAATTTTTTTTTCTTACTATGCTTATAGTTGCTTCTTATGTTCTTTCACATATGAGAGCATTCATTCATGAAACTATGAATCAATAAAATTTTAAACACACATACTCAAATAAAAATCTCATGAGAAACACACATTTGACACACCATTTTCATGTGGAAAACTAGAGGAAAAAATCCACCAATTTGTTGTTCGTTTTATAATGTAAATTAGGCACCAACTTAATTACATGTGTTTTTTTGTGAGATCCAACTTACTGGAGGCACTGACCCCCTTTGTTTAGTTAGCACCAACTTTCCAAGAGGTTCCAACCTCTTAAGTGTGTAGCACCAACCTATCACTGCCAATGTTCTACTATTTCATACAATTTTCAAACTAAAAACAAAGGCTTACAAATTATAAGTAAAATACCAACTCATTATTGTCTTGAAGATTCAACATCTGCACTCTTATTTTTGAACACTTGTGGTAGACCTCCTCTTGCTACTCACAACAACACTACCTCTTTGCTCTACTTTCATTATGCCGATCTCTCCACTAACTTCACCTCGACACTACCCTGGCAACACAGTCCTTAGATACACAAGCGCACTACTTTTCTCTCTCACACATATGCTCACTTAGCCCAATAGAGGTTCTAATTTTTGTTCCAGTGTTGCACTTGGCATGATGTAGCAACTAACACCATTAACTCTACACAAATATGTACCCATGGAATTTCACCCCATTTTTTGTTGTTTCACTCTTTCTCTAGTTTTATTGTTTCATTAGAATAATAAGAATGGGCAATGATCACTTCTTTGTCTCACTATAGACTCTCCATGGCATGTATTTAATTTTAGTCTCCCTTACACATTTCATAGAGACTACCCATACATATTTATGGCTTGCAGATATTTAGTTGTACATCCTCATGGAGTCTATGTTCTTCATTTATATTCACAATGCGTGCATGGTAAGTCTTCGACCATCAACCTTATTTTTATGCATTTAAGACCCCAACTGCTGATACATTCATATTTAATGGCTCCCTGTACCATCATATCAGAGTTTTCCATTGGAGTGTTGTGTAGTGGTGTTAAACTAAGAAATATTTGATTTTTGACCTCCGATCATGTCTAGCCCCTTTTGATTATACCCTTATCGAAATTCCAGTATAGGACCTAGAGCAGTACCCGAGGGCTCACCCTCAAGGATCTTAGTCCTCCAAACCCCTGACGAGGACCATATCTCCTTTATTCTCCCCTTTTCCTTTGGTTTCATGTTTCTTTCAAATAAAGGCACTTAAGATCGATAGATCCATTTTATCGCAGATTTCTACCTATTTCACCTATCCCAACCACCATAAATCATTAATCGCTGATGTGATGTCATCACTTGCTACATGGAACTTTCTGATTAGTGCCATGTATATCCTAGATATGGCCCATTAGGCCATCCAAAATGGTCTAAAATTCCTACCACGTGTCCTTCCATGTTGTCACGTCATGTTGATATTAGCAACCACTTAGAATTATCGAAACCAGTCGGATCCTACCACGTGTCCTCATCAGAGCTCATTACTAGATGGCACGTGTCCTTATTTGACACAATTAGATTCCTCAATGTCTCTTCCTATAGGAGAGAGAAATAGCCTCACCATACTTGGTTTTGCTTTTCATTTCCTTTTTTAAGTGTATTTTTGGCTCTCCAACTGCCGATTTATTGATATGCAATACAATCAATTCTCCAATCACTGATATTCCAGGACCTCTGATTGCTGATATTGCAAGTCACTAATTGGAAAATTTCATACGTTTTTGTACTTCACCTTGGAACCTCTAATCACCAATTTCTGATTGGAAATGTGTCAAAAGGAAAACAACTCATTTTCCTTTGCCATCTCTTTTGGAGAGGTAAAACTTCAATTGCCTCTAACTTTTGATCCAGAAGTCCATTTTGGGACTTCCACATACCATTGGAAAGATTATTCTAAGAATTATCTAAATGGGGTTTTGGGGGGGGGGGGGGGTCTAATTATACTTGAAGCCCATATTCCATGTAAAGTAGGGCTCCAAAGTCTTTGCACAACTAGAATCAAAACTACCAAGGCATGAAGCCCAATCATCAAGCTAAGCCTTATTTGACATCAATGCTAACATTTACACAACTAGCCACATACAAACCATGAAATGTATAACAAAATAAATTAGAGGGATTTAGAGAACCTCCATGTGGAAAGAGCCAACATTGGAATATCTATCTAAGGGGAAAATTGAGTTAAAATAAGAGATAATTAGCAAACCAAATTTGAGACTTATTAATTGAATTTAGTAATGAACACAAATTAAGAAGTAGAGAAGGGGGATCAAGAGAAAACTAAGAGATTAAATAGGGTGTCTTATTGATGTGAGGAAAAAATATTATTTTCAAATAAAAAATTAACAAAATAATTTTGGAGAGAATTGGTGAGAGGGTGACACATGGGTGTGTGAATATTCAAAATATTGTATTAATAAAAATAATTAATTATGCATGAGGTGCCAAGTGTCACCTATGAAGCATCCTATAAAATAAGGGGCATGCCATGGGAGAGGGTACATTTTCTTACCCTATTATTGGATCGATGCGATTATGTCATTGTCAGCTTCTACGAGTTGTAATTGAGTTTGGTGAGCAGGGAAAATTTTAAGAACCCCCCCTAAATTTATAAATATAATAAATGGGCGAATCTCCATGGTATATAGGAAAAATGGAAGGCGATTTTATCAATAATATAATATGTATATATAATTTTTTGGCGAATCTCTCACCAGGCATGGCGAATATTTTACTCAATAATAAAATCTAGTAAGATCTTGGCGAGTCTTTCACTAAATAATAAAACTTTGTAAAGTCCTAGTGAATCTTAGCATAGGCTACATGCTGGTTTAATTCCCCCATTTAAATAGGCTACATTCCAGGTGAATACCATGGGTCAATACCATGTGCCATTTTTATTTTTATTAATTCTAATATTAGGGTTAATAATGGTTTTTTGCATGGTATTACTAACAATCTAGTCCATGGTATTTGTCCCATAGTATTTTGGCCATAGGTTTCACCTAAATATAACCCATTTTTTGAGTGTTCGTAAATATAAGAGGACTTATGGAGTAAATATATAAAAATGTTTTATTTGTTTACCATACCTCTCGTTTATTTATATTTTTATTAATTTACCATACCTCTTTTACAAATATGGTATTTGGCCCATAGGATTCACTTAAATAAAACCTCTTTCTTGAGCCTTCATAAATAGAACGAGGGTTATGGACTAAATATAAAAAGAGGTTTTATTTATTTACGATACGTCTAGTTTATTTATATTTTTATTTATTTACCATACCGTTTGAGTAAGTATAAAAAGACGTTTTATTTATTTACCATACCTCCACTTTACTTATATTTTTATTTGTTTACACCGTTACATGTATATAAGGTGACTTATGGAGTAAATATAAAAAATGTTTTATTTATTTACCATACCTCTCATTTATTTATATTTTTATTAATTTACCATACCTCTTTTATAAATATGGTATTTGGCCCATAGGATTCACTTAAATAAAACCTATTCTTGAAAATGGGCGAATGGATTCACTTAAATAAAACCTATTCTTGAAAATGGGTGAATGGAAGGTTGTAAGTCCTAATTTCAAGGGCTAAATTTACCTTTTTTACCCTCTCCCTTAAAATAAGGTGGGCTATTTGAGGTGATTTGTAAAAATGTACTATGATACAAAATATTCGCCCACTAAAAATTTAAAACCCCTTAATTTCGCCAAAGGGCGAACATTCGCCCCTAAAATTATCCTTGTTGGTGAGGCATGTGATATATAGAGGGAACTCTATCGCCACGAAGTGCTCACATCTATCAGCTATCACACTTCCTCCATTGTAGATCCCCGTTGTAACTTGGAGGTCTACAAGGAAGAAGAATACCCAAGGAGTAGGTTGTGAGTTCAATCGGTGGGTCACTTACATCAACATTCAAACTTGGAGGAAGATGACAACAATGGAGTGTAAGAAGCGGTAAGGCCAAGATCGAATCTCCTCTCTTAGTGAATGGTACTTGTGGTGTTTATGTTCTGTATATGTGTTTTTTGTGCCCATAGTTAATAGAATGTAAAACATATGATATGTGGAATGTATTTTAATTCATATTTGTTTGATGTAAATTATTTAATATATTTGGGTCTCCAATTGTTATCTTCTTATGGTCGTATTCCTAATTTTTCTACATTGTTTAAAAAAATGGTATATGGATTGTTCATACACCAGCCTTAGTTGGAAAAACTTCTCTTTTTTTTTAGCCTTTCTACTGCAAGCTTATCTACCACAATTTTATTTTCTCCTATTGCTACCTGCAATTTTCAATTTCTTCACTAGCTTAAATTAAAATTTTAAAGACTAGGTTTATTTGCTAGTCTCCTCAATAATAAGATATTTTTTCTTTAAGAACATCATTGGTTCCATTTTGAGTGGGACGAATTTCACCAATTATTCTTGGCTCATCATTCCAATATTTGTGTACTTCAATTTATCAAAGCAACTAAAAATTAATTATTTACATCAGAATACATAAATTAGTTTTTAACCTCATATTTCAATCTTCTAGTCTTTTATCTTCTTCACTTTATTATGGCTATGGTTCTCTTAGTAATATTCATCCTTCATCACCTTCATGTGTAGTATTTTTTATCGCCTCTGATGGCTAAAAATATCATGACTTATCCTTCCCTTAATCCTTATGGAAATTTATTAGGCTAGGATACCACTTTGACACAATCAGTCTCCATTCATCATACGTATGGTGTCCCAGTTTAAAATGTGACCGTGCTCCCTTGATCCCCTCTTTGTTTCACTTCAACTTCATACAGGAAGATCCACCGATTCTTTATAAGCAATAATCTAGTTTGTTCTTATTAAATTAAGGTATGAGTTGTGTCAAATACACAGACCGAATGTTGCTGAACTCTAATACAATATTCACATGAAACACTTCTCATTTACCAAAAATATCTCTTGGGTGCTTGACATAGTATTCTTAGGTGATCCTGGGTTGGAACCAATCCCTTAACCTAAAAGGTTCTTCATAAAACTCTTGCATATATAAGATCCAAATGGATATGGATATGTTCACTTTCAATGTGATGATCTAAATGGATTTGGCTCTATGACATTCTCACAATGCCTAGATGCTTACGAGACTAGATATAACTATAAACATTTTCTAAAATCCATGTGGTCCACACAAAATTTTATATGTCCAGATTATCTAACATTTGCAAGGTCTAGAAGGTTACATTTTTTAAAAAATCCCAGTGTATTCCAACCTAGATCTACACTTACTAGATAACCTCTGCTAGATGTTACCTAACCAAATGTGGTTCCCCAACTAGATTACTTTTTCAATTAGTGCTTAATCCACCTACCTAGGGATCTAGTTAAGACTAAATTGCATCCACCTATACCAAGCTAGATATACAAAGCACAAGATCACTTTAACTCTTTGTTGTGGTGACTACACTCCAAGAAGTTAAGGTTAAGACTTTGATTTGGGGATTCAAGACTCTATTCCTTTCTAGATACTCAGTTGTAACAATGGATATGCTAGACTACAAATAAAAATTACTTCACTATAGAACAAATAGGTTAGACTAGAAGCATATGACTAGAACCTTGAATTCTAATAGAGATATCCACTTGTATTGATGGGAAACCCTAATACAATTGACAACAAAGTCCATATTCAGGTTTTTTTCACTAAGTTATTATCATATGTTTTTTTTCTCTATTATAGCATGAAATTTTCTTCCATACAATTGAGAGGCTTACTCCATAGACTATATTTTTCCCATATACTTACTAACTTCATGGCCCAATTTATAACTATTAATTCAGCACCAACCTTTTGCACCACCCTATATTGATAATTCCTTCAACTTAACTCTTGTTTCTCACTCAGATGACAATTTCATACTTTCAATATCAAACCAAATCTAAATGTGTTTAATGACATCCTTGAAAATGCTTGTACATAGAATAATTTAACTAGATGCATAGGGACCAAATATATCCAGGCGTTAATCAAGGATAAATTCTCACAATTCCTATTAAACCAAGAATCTATACTAGACCATCATGATTTACAATATCTCACCCTTTCTCTTCCTCAAACCTCTGTTGGGTCCCTCTTTCCTTTTCTCTAATTCCATACCTCTCCTCTCTACTCTGGCCTTATAATTATCTGTTTCGTCGCCTTCCCTTTTCTTCTCAAAATATACATACATATATATCTTTTGATTTGTTGGAATATCTCCTAATGGAGCAAGAACTATTTGGACATATGTCCCAACTCCTAAAAACTTTCCTAACACATATATTTTTTATTTGTCCCTCCTATTAGGTTCCACATGGCAAAAATGATAGCTCATCCAAACATCCTAACAACCTAGACTCTTTTTTGAGCTAGGGAACTTGTATTTACATGAAATTTCCTAATTTTATACAAATTAAAATTGAGGATATGCCTTCCCCTTTGGAGAATTTCACGACCCTCTTAGGTCTAAACAAAATTGAATTTCCTAGGGCTAACACTCTTGTGTCACAATGCAAACAAAAAATGGGTACCATTAAATAAAAACAAATGGTTTGATTTTGAACCATGTATAGACAAAAGAAATAAAGAATAATATTCTAATGATAAAGAAGTCACCCATTCCAAATATATTTAGGAATATGTGGAAATTCCACAGCTAATACCGATAATATCTACAAGGGAGAGAAATTATCCAAAAAGGTAAAAGACTTTTATTTCATCTAGTAATTTGATTACTAAATAAAAACAACCTTCTTATTATCCGAAAGAAATAGTTGATATCAATAATTCCATATGGAAAGTAATAATAAAAGAGGAGATGGATTCCTTGAAGAATAAAGAAACATGGGACCTGGTATAACATTCTAAAGATGGGAATGTTCTTGGATATAAGTAGGTCTACAAATTCTGGAAATGTTTTGGTGGCCACTATTGAGAGGTAGAAAACGTAAATGGTCACAAAAGTTTACCCTCATATGGAAGGTAAAGATTTCCATGAAATGTTTTTCACTGGTTGTTAATCTTATATTTTGTTATTTTAGGTTGGAACTAGTTTTTTTTTCTTGATTTAAAGTTAGAGAAAATATATGCTAGAACAACATTTTTACATAGATATTTGGATGAGGAGATATACGTGGAATAAACTTAAGCTTTTATGTAACATCACAAAACATGGTTATTTCCCAAGACCAAGGAATTATTGTATGGCTTAAGGTAATCTCCCAAGCAATGGTAGAACAAATTTTATCCCTTCACGATGATCCATATTTATAATAAAAGTGAGTATGTTTACTTCAAAAGTTTCAATAGTATATTCATGATGTTAGTATTATATGTTAACAATGTGCTCCTTGCAATTAAAAATATGGACAAGATCAGCATGTTGAAGGATTAGATGGATAACACCTTACCTATGAAGGATTTAGGAGTTTCAAAACAAATCTTTGTCATTGATATGCTCAAAGACAAAACAAATTGTAATCTTATTTTTTCACACAAAAAAAAAGCGTCGAGAAAATATGAATATTTTGAAACTTGGGAAAATAATAGTTGTATTTAGGATTATCTCCTAGTTTTGAGGAATAACAGTATTATATATTCTATGTACATTATTAGAATGTATTACTAAACATATTGTATGTAATGGTATGTACCAAAATGGATATTTGACACACGATGGGTGTTGTTAGAAAGTACATGGAAAATCCAGGAAGAGAACACTATAATGCATTGAAGTGGGTGCTTTGGTATCTTAAAGGCACAAGTAATTATTGCATCACCTTTAATGGTAGTAGTAATATTTTATGTACTTATGTTGATTCAAATTTTATAGGTGATGTGGATAAGAGGAGGTCTACGTTATTTTATGTCTTTACTCTTACATGACGATTACTTATTATTTTGATGTCAAAGATTTAGGAAATAATTTATTTTTCCATTAAATAGGTACTACCTTTTCACATTAATTATATCCTTTTATTTATCATTATTACACTTCTTTTCCTCTTCAAATTTTCCTAAATGGTTGTGAAATTAAAATGTTAGTTATCGAATAAAAAATTGCCACATGGCTTATGAAACATATCAAAGAGTGGAAAAAAGATGCATGGTCATCTCAATTTCATTTCATGGTATGAATGGATAAATAATTTGGTATTAAAGAAGAAATAAATAAAATAATGATATTAACACACAATATATATCTATGATAACACAACAACACATGGACACAAAACATAGACACCATTAATCAACACCTAATAGCATATCTATCATTACTTGGTGGAAAGGCATATTACATGGAGTTATCATGCCTTTAAATAGGTTACACTACATGAAAATACCATGGGAAAAAATAGGGTTTGCCAAAACTTGTACACCATTAATTATAAACCCTTTCGTGACCATATCAAATTTCCTTTATGATTGAGTCAAGTTGACTCTATCTACCAAAACCATTCCCCCTTTCAACTTGAATTGGGGAGAGCAACTTGTTCTTAATATCCTTGTTCAATTTAATATATAAAATTAATGATCCATCAAAATATATGGATAATTATTGAGTGTATCTACCATTATTTAGGATATATATAATCATACATGGGTTGACAATGATATGATATTCTAATATATTACGTTTTCACCCCAAACTAGCATAGAAGCACACATAATATCAACATATTCAATTATCCATTCCAAAAATTAGTGATACATCAGTTCATGTGACACCTCACTCAAAGGTGTATGCTTGAATATTACATCTTACAATAATATAACCTTCAGCTCGTGTATGATTACACAGACTACCATTGTACCTAATAAAGTGGTCCATTCTACAACTTGATCTTCCATTCTCTCTATGAATGTACATGGCTAATCAATAATCTCACATCTTGATACCTCACATTTCCCATTCAAGCTAGTGTATGAGAATATGTACCACCCTCATACCTACATAATTGGTTCATTCCAAAGCTTTATGATACATAAATTCATGCACCATCTAACTGCAACATCAATGTAGGAAATTTTTTCTTTAATACACAATATTATTTGATTACATACATTTATCTACTATATTTATAAAGTCTTTATCTATTTTGGCTTCATGAAATCTCTTGGTTGTAGACCTCAAGACTCATTGGTTAAAAAAATATTCTCCAAATCACACAAAGTTAATTTCTCTATAAGTATGTTCTTATGCATTTTTTTATTATTGAAAATCATGTACATAAGAGCATTCCTACTATCATGTATATTTTTCTAGTGTTAGAAGGATGGAATTTACACATATTTTTATGAAAAGGAATGGAACTCAAAAAATTAACCTTGGGTTCCAAATTGCATATCCAAAATTTTATGCTTATGTCATATATAATTTGACTATCCTTCATATAATAAGTTACATGAACTCATTCATATACTTATAATTTTCAATTCTTATATTATCCCATTCCTACCCCCCACCTTCCCTCCACAAGTCATAATTCAGGTTCATGTCACATGGCTCCTTTGGCTACATGTCAAGTATGTATAACATGATTCTAATAGAGCCACATATTGATGGCTTTGATGAATTAAGGGAATCGAGTGGTGATAAAAACCTATTCAATAAACTAGTCAGATTGACTACCCTCCTAGACATGTTAATAAGCATTTTTCTTGTGCGTGCAAAAAATTATTTTTGGGTGATAGTCTAGGGTTTTAGTTCTTTGTATTTTATTTGTCTCTATAGAATGATATCTCCTAGGTGATAAATTAGGGTTTTAATTTATTGTATTGTATTCATCTTTATGGATTGATATTTTTCGAGTGATAAATGAGGGTTTACTCTTTGTGTATTTTGTTTGTCTCTCATGAAAGATGGTATTTTATTTTTAAAGAGAGTTTGGTCTTCACCTCTCTTGGTGGTAGAATCTCAAGCCATAAGCAACATGTAAGTAATTATGTACACATTTTCTTTTGATTATGCTCATGAGTGTTTATAGATTCAAACATTAGTTCTTTTATTTTTCATCTTCAACTGTTTAATGTAGAAACTTGACCAACAAGTTCTCTTGATTTTGATAAGTCCTTCCAGGATCTTCTCTAAAATATTATGCTAATCAACAAATTATTTAGTGGTTTTAGATCCTCATCTATTTTTAGAGAGGAAACTCTAAAAAACAATGTCCCTTAATAATATTTATTTTAACACATTCAACTCAAGATCTCTAAAAAGATAGGAGTCAGTTCAAGGTTGGATGTTCAAGAAATTAAGAACATAATACATGAAACCTAGGATGTCTTATTTCCCTCTCAACCTCCTTCCCACTTCTAGCACACATGATTTTTATTTTACCATCTAATTTTATTCGTTAAGGGTTTTTCTCACTATTTTCCTCTGAGGGTTTCAAGGGTTTTTTCTATGTAAATTCCTTCTAGGATTTAATCGATGGAAGGGGCCTTCAGGGTTCTTTTGTTGGAATTGTTCTCATGGTTTTGAATGAAGAGAACCTTTATTGAAGGAATATTGTGATCAACACGATTCCATCCGAGTACCAATATTTAATGTCTTACTAGGTTATGCTCCTTTGTTTTTCTTGAATACTTAAATTTTGAATTCATTATATCTCATTTTAGAGGAAGTGGTTTTGATCTTGCAAAACCCATCCTTTCTATTTTAAAGCTTATAACCTCTAATGAATTATTATAATAATATTACATATGCATTAAACATGTATTCAAGGCCATGTCTTGTTGAACATCCTCGATGTAAATTTTCACTATATATTCTTTTGGTTCAAGGTTATTGTTCTACATTTTTTAGTATTACGGTCAGGGTACTAACAAAATTTCTCATTTTTCTTGTAACAAGTTTTTGTCCATAACCAAACTCAAGGTTTCTGAACATGTGATATTCTTTTTTACCTCTTTGGATAACAGGTATCTTAATACTTCCCTACTATAGGTATTTAAATGATATGGAGGATATTGTCGACTGATGATGGCCACAACCGCTTGTAATAGATTTTTGTATAAGGTTTTTATTTGCATACTTGGCCTTGAATGTGTTACTATTATGTGTTCATTTTACTTAACATAATATTTAATTCTCTTGAAAAAATATTTATTTTAACTCCGGAGAATGCATAAGTAAATCATTTTGGAGATATTTGAACATTGGAATCACGGTGTACTTATTCATATGTACCTAGGCTTCCTAAAATAGCTGTGTATAGATATCTATATATATATATATATATATATATATATATATATATATATATATATATATATATATATATATATATATATATATATATATAACAAGTACTTTGAATATATTACTTTGTGTATGTACACTTGGACTCCGTAATTTCTTTTAATCTATGGCTTACTTTAATATGATTCTCAGCAAAGAGGTATGGTTGCTACTTTGAATTGGCTCAATGCCTCTTTTTTTTTTTTAAATAAATACCTCCTTTATCCAATTGTGTCTTTGTTTCAATCAATAACTTCTCTCTTTAAAAGCACTCCACCAAAGTCAATTCTCATAATTCTTCTAAATACACTTTATGCAAAAAGAGTAGTTATAGGGTATGTATGCAAACAAGATCTATAATTAATTCCTTAGAGTGTTTTACATATCAAGTGGGTAATACGTGTGCTTGGATATTGATATGGATATTATCTCTCCATACCGATTTACAATAATACTAAACCTGCTCAGTTCCTCCTTCAAGAATATATTATGATTTGTAGGAAAAAAATGTCTCTTTGACATTTCCACCTTTCATTGTTCATGTTATGACCATATTTATAATCTCCTATGTTACAATTACCATTCATTAATTTCCAACTTTTCATAAAAAATATATACATTCGTAACTATGCTTTATTCACCATAAAAACAATTACTCAATTTTGTACTACATTTCATGTGAAAACATACATGCATTCATGTTTAGTTTATTGTCAAAAGCCTACACGTATTCACTGGAATTACTCAATATTTTGTTACTGCATGTTGGTTTTTCATTGATCATTTTTTGTACAAGCACTTTCATACTAAAGATCATTGATAAAAATATAACAATAGTAAATCTTTATTATCTAGATAATATTGACCACCTAGAAATATTTTGGGTACAATCTCATTCCTCCCAACTAGAAAATTTCAAAGAAAAAAATTTCCTCTCATCCATAGGATCCTCTATCATTAACAACATGTTTTCATTTTTTTTGTATTTTTCATCCCCTCACAAAAACTCTAGTAGTGTCCTAATTTCCAATGTCATTTTGTTTTTTCTTTTATGCTAGGATTTTTACAAGATTCTCTTACTTAGCATTCAATATTTAGTTTCTCTCCAACAATGCCTACTCTCCTCTCTCCACCAATCATAATCTTTATCTCTAGCTACGTTGCCTTTTGGTGGTGACTATTCCTCCTAGAATCTTCGAGAATCATGGGAGGTTATAATTTTGATAACTTCCAGCTTTACTTGTTCACTACCTGGGATCCCAACCACTTAAACAACTACTTGATAGCATAATCGCCTAACTATTCACGTGTTGATTCGCATAATATTTCCAAATAAAACACTATTTTGTTCATAACTGTAAATAATTATTTACAGTTGTTACTTAATTATTCAAATTTCGCGTTCACCCCATGGCTATTGTTTCTCAATTATGTAGTTACAAGTGAACTTAAAATCACAAAGTCTTGTAAAAGAAATTGTAACAGGGTTTTTCATTTCCACTGCCCTTAATTTAAACACCATCCTTGATGTTTTATTTATAGTCATCAATTTTGAAAGAGCGAAGGAAACACTTCTCATATTTTCTCTTCCATGGAGAATGTTTTCTCCTTAGGGACAATGTTCCCCCGTTGCAATTTAACCTGGATGATGGCTCAATTCTAGAGAAACATTTCCGTCCTGTGAAATTTGTACAGGCCTCACCTAGAACTCACCTTCTGGTTCGACTTGTATCACATTCCAACCAATGACATGAGTCTTTTCATGCATATATTTCTTTAAAAGTGATACACTAAATACATTATGAACTTTTATGTCAGTCGGTAGAGCTAATAGCTATGGCAATGGTCCTACTACAGCTAATATTTCAAATGGACCACAAAACTTGGGTGCTAGTTTAGCATAAGATTCAAGCGTCAATGTTCTCTTCTCTAGTATAAATTTGATATAAACATGTTCTCCTACATTGCATTCGTTGTGAATCCTTTTATGATCTACATGACTTTTTCCCTGTTTAGATTTGTTTTTAAATCGTCTTACCTTTCTAATTACCTCCTCCATATCTCTTAAGAGATCATGTTCGAATAAAATTTTATCTTACCGTTGAGTCCAATTTAATGGAGTATGACATTTTTTTCCATAAATTAATTCAAAAAGACTCATCTAAAGATATTCCTGATAACTATTACTATACACAAATTCAACCTGATGCAAGTAATCCTCCCATTTAGTGGATTGATCCATTGCATACATATGAAGAATGTCTTCAAGGATCTTGTTGGTTCTTTTAGTCTATTGATTAGTTTGGGGATCGTGAGTGGTAGTGAAATTCAATTGTGTACCTAATCCTGTGAAAAGTGTCTTCTAAAAATTTTATGTGAACATTGCATCTCTGTATGAAATTATTATTTTTGGCAACCCATGAAGTATGAATATCTTGTTCATAAAAATATCAGTTATAAGGATGAATTTGAATGTTGATTGCACTATTATAGAATGGGATTCTTTACTCAATTTATCAACTACAAATATGATAGAATCATGTTGTCCTCTAATTCTAAGTAACCCTAAAATAAAATGTAAGATAATTTCTCATTTCTACTCAGGAATCGGTAAGGGGTTTTAAAACCTATTAAGAAGTTGGTATTCCAACCTAATATTTTGAACTTGCAAAACATTTTCTAGATAATCAACCACTTCTACTTTCATTCATGTCTAATAAATCCATTTAATAGGTTTTGTGGTAACTTTTTGATAACTTGGATGAGTTGGAAAAGTCTTATTGTGATGTTTTTATAGGATCAAATTTTTAATTCTATGAAGATTCAGGATATAGATTCGATTTTTGAAATTCAAAAGACCATCAGTATTTGGAGCATAATTTGGTCCTTCTAGTGGGCAAGTTTCACTTACTGATTTTTCTTATATTTATCTATATTTGTGATCTTCTAATGCCACAATCCTAATCTATCTCGTGGGGTTTTTTTTTAATGCTAGTAAAAAATATTCCACATCTGATTTAAAGTTCTACTCAATGCATTTGCAATTTTGTTTTCTTTTTTCTTAATGTGTTCAATTTCAAAAATGAATTCACTAAGGAAAGCCATCCACCTTGATTTCCTTGAATTTAAATTTGGTTGATCAAAGATATATTTCAGGCTAATATGATTAGTTACTGACGTGATTTTCTTTCCCAAAATGTTGTACCACCACTTTTTTTATGCGTGAATTAATGCAACTGAGTCTAGGTCATACACACCATACTTGTTTTTTTTCCTCATTTAGCCTCCTATATTCATAACCTATAACATGGTTATCTTTCCTTAACTCTCCACCCAATCCACCCAAACAAGAATATGAATGTACAATCATTATTGAATTATAAATCTTAGGTATGGGAGCATTAGTTAGCAAATATTTCAACTAATAAAAAAAATCTTGAACCCTTTCAGGCAAAATAAATTAAACTCCTTCCTTTTATAAGGATGTTATAGGGTAGGCTAGTTTGGAGAAACCATTGTTGAAGCTATGGTAGTAAACTGCAATTCCCATAAAGTATTTGATGTTAGCTACATCTTTAGGAATATGCCATTTGAGGATTTTCTCTATCCTTTTAGGGTCTCTTGAGATTCCTTTATTTGATATTATACCCGCAAAATACTAAATCTAATCATGATAAAACTCACACTTAATAAATTTGGCATACATAATATGCTTTCTTAGTGCTTGCAACACTATTCTTAGGTGGTTTTCATCATCTTATTGTGTCCTAAACTAGGATTTCATCAATGAATGTTAATAGAAATTTATCAAATTACTAGATAAAAACATTGTTCATTGGACACAAAAGCATGGCTACAGTATTTGTGAGTCCGAAATAAAGAAAAATGAACTTGTAATCACGATATCTAATTCTAAAAGTAGTCTAAAGAATATCCTCATCTTTAATTTTGATATGATGGTAACCAAATCTGAATTCTATCTTAGAGAATATTATTGTTAACCTTACCTGATCAAAGAGATCATCAATTCAAGGTAATGGGTACTTATTTTTTATTTTCAACTTGTTGAGCTACCTATATTCAATACCTGATATAAGAGTATCATCCTCCTTCCTTACAAAAACTATTGGTAATCTCCATGGTGAGACGACTGTTCTAATATATCGCTTGTCCAATAATTCATGAAGTTACATATTTAACTTAGTCAACTCTCTAACACACATCCTATAAGGTTCTCTTGATGTTGGTGTTTCCCTAATATCTAACTAAACAGTAAAATTGATGTCTCACTTTCTTGTAAAACCAAGAAAAACATATTTGAATTCATGCACCATTACAAATTCATCCAATGTATTTACTCCACTTTCTCATGTTAAATATTCCACCTTTATTGCAAATAGTTTATAGCCCTTCCTTGCTCATATTTTTAATTAGAATGTTGATGTCTGTGTTAATGAGATTGGTCTGGTTATACCTCTAATGACTTGTACTACTCTCTCATCATTAGTACAAGTAACAGTATTTTCTTAGAAGTTAATACCAACTCTATGCTTTTCTTCCCAACTTAAACCCACTAACAGATCATATGACCCCAAAGGTAGGATATTCAAATTCGTTTTGTTTTTAACCCACTTAAATTAATGGGATATTCCCTAATGAAATTGGTAATCTTCCTTTTCGTATTATTTGTTAGTTATACCAACTAAGAGATTTTATTTTTTTTCAATTTCAATATAAATTTGTCCACTATTATTGGACTAAGATAACTTAAACCGAATTTTCGGTTTATTAAAATTAACATAGCTTGATTCAGAATAATAACCTATACCTAGATTATAGTGGATTGTTGTTCATCTTGTTGATCTTCCAAGACTACATTAATTTTTGGAATACACCTAGCCACATGATCTATTGTGGAAGATTATTGCACAATTTTTAAATCTTGATTAAAATTAATGTTATATGGGCAATTTTAATGTAGACAGGGCTTTCTGAAGACCCAAAACTTTAAGGGTTATCTTTCCTTCTCATTAGCTATTTTGAACTTAACTCAATCTATCTAAATCTTGTTTGGAATCGAGTCTTCTATTGTATATTATTATTCCTATTGAAATTTGTATTTTTATGAATCTTAATATAGTTCTTAAAAGAATAGGATTTAAACCCTTTATTTCCTTGCATTAATTTATCATTTTCCTTATTTTTCCAAGATTTTGAGTTATAGTTTCATTGTTTAGATTGTTGGTAACATATTCTGGTATTTCATTTTGCTTCATCCATTTTCATAGGGTTGTCATACTCAATCTTATCTTTAAAATAAAGGGGTAAACAATTGTTGAATCATTGAATTTTGACTTTCTCTTTACGAAATTATGGTATATATCACAGGAGATGGGGAAATTTAGTGACCAATTGATACATGGTCATTTGATTAAGCTTCATCTCATGGAGCTCTTTAGCTCTATCATCATAATACCTTTCTGTCAAATATTTTCCTTTCAATTGTTTTCAAAAAATCCTCCCAACTCATGGCCTTATACTGTATATTATCAAGAGTTCTAATTTCATCCCACCATAGGGATGTCTTAACTTGTAGTTGTTGAGTAGGCAAACTAGCATTAAGATTACATGGATATTCATATACCTGAGATATTTATTCATGTTTAAAAATCGTGCTTCTTAGCCTCCTTTGATTTTCCATTAAATACTAAAGGCCTCATCTTCTTAAATTCTCCTTACACTTCTACTTTTGTTTCTTCACCGGATTAGGTGTCATAAGTTCCATTTTGGCTTAGTTGTGTTCAATTCCCTCTTCATCTAGATCCTTTTCATTTTTAGGTTTGAGAATCTCACTCTTGTTTATAATGTCCTCATCCATTCTTTTGTGAGATTCATCTTTACCTCGATTATTTGAGGTTTTTCCCAATATTATTTTTTTTAATTTTTTTGTTAGGATTTTTATGAGTTTTACCTAATTGGCACTAGCTTTCAACAAATTTCACTATCTGGTCTGAATATTTCTAGTTCAACTTTTAGACCTCTTACGATGTCTAACAAATCTATTGTATGTGATGATGCCTCAACATGTAGCGATAGGCAAAGTTCCAGTCCATTAGGAGGTATTGAATATGGTTATGTCATGACTATTCTTTACTTGTCTCATTATAGTGTAAGACAAAACATTTATTCTATTATATTCTAGATATCAACTGGCTCATAAGCCTCAATTTTGTAACCTATAGGTCTGATACCACATGTAATGCACCGTCAATTTACACATTAAATTTTGTTTTGTTAATTATACTTAATCCAATATTAAAATGATCAAATTTGCATAATGCAACAAGGTTGTTCTTTATTACATGTTTTTCTTTTAGTACTCAGATTTATCTACTATCTTAATAAATTTATTTCTTATATATGTTTACAATCATGTAAATCGTAACATTCTTACCATTATTTTTCCTTTTATAAGTTTAAAAAAATTTACATTTATATATATTAAAAAAAAATTACATTTATATATATCTTTATGAAAGGAAATGGAACTTGAACCCTTAACCATGTGTTCCACAACAAAAGGAAGTGATCCTCGCCTATCCACAGTGGTATTCTTACGTCATATATCAGTTATCTATCCTTCATATAATACGTTATATGGACCCTTCCACCGTGATTTCAACCTTTTCTATACTTAAGATTTATAAGTTAATACTAGGGCATTCTCAACCCCTATATTCTATGCGCCTTAAATCTGCATTATCCATTTAATAATAATTTATTATTATAATAAAAATTTTGAAATTTTATTCGAAAACATAATGTTATAAAATTAGATTATATAATTGGGAAATGAGTTCTAGTTTTTTTTGAGCATAAAGTATTAATAAGAAATATTATTGACCCATGATATTATAATGAAACTTATTTATAAATTAAGAATCTTCATGATAAATTTTCAATATATATATATGATTTTTATAAATACTAATAATAATAATAATTTAAAATATAGTTATAATTTAGTTAATTTTTATTATATTAACAATGTGAGATGTATCATAAGTAAATATTTTTTGTGTTCATTATTTTTCTTGTATGTGTAGTGTAGTGAATAGTAAATTTAATATGACTAACTATATTATAAATGAGTTTTCTTGTGAAAAGACAATAAGAATAAATGAAATAGTTTTTACCTGTAAAACATATAAAGAAGATTAAGCCATTTAAATTAAATGGTTGGTGAGAAGAAGCATCCAAAAGTTAGATTGAATATTATGTTGAATATTATATATATATCCTAGTAAATAAACATATTTACCAAGATTTACTACTTAACATAATTTATGCCATTCATAATATAAATGTAAATAAAAATGTAAAAGTACATATTTACTAAAATTAGTTCGAGCAAGATTTATGCAAATAGTTACACACTATTTAAGTAAAAGGATTAAGGATTATTAATGTTATTAATTTTCTCACATGTTTAAAACTGGATAGTAATGTGTAAGAATGAAGATAATGATTAAATACAACCCACAATTCAATCCAACAACTCCATTCCAATTATAAAATATATATACACCTATCTACACAAAGAAAAATAATAGGTTGTTTTTTAGTTTTTCAAAAATTTATTTCTATTAAATATTTATATATTTATATTAAATTATATATTTATTCAAAATTTTAGATTAATATATATCTTAATATTTTTTCAATGGGAGATAATCTCTAATTGATAGTAGAAATGGTTGGATTTCCATTCCCAAAAATAACATCAGAAAAATTAAGATAATGCCATGTTCTTTATATTAAATATAAGATTTCCATATGAAAAATATACCTATATATGGTGAATGACAAAACCATCACCGCGATCCGGCACTCGTGTAGCACGAGTAGAGCAGCACAAAGACCAAACTACTCTAATTTCCGTAAACTGCGAGGAGAACTGTAGTTTTCACTCAGTTAGTAATATGCATTCATCGGATCGCCACGTTGCCTTTAAACAATAATAATATGGCAACGCCTAATCAGTTATTTATAGAGTATTTAATGCCTTAGCCTGATAACACGTGAAAGCTCAAATATTATTTAATGCTGAAATTCCCCGCTCCCGTGTTATCGCGTTAAATAGACAACATTAAATACTCTATAGATGTCTGATTAAGCGTTGCCATAATAATATAGGGGACTAATTCTCCATGCACCTTCTGTCGTACAACCAACCACCTCTTCCTTTCGAGTGTTAATGGCATGGGAGTGGTGAGTAGAACTCCGTTTCTTTTATCCAATAACATCTGGACATGCTCTGGGCTACAGCCTCGAATATTGAGTTTCTGAGAGTTGTGCACGCGTAAGCATCCTCGCTCTCTGCAAAAACACTCTTTCTGCAAAAGCAAGCTTTCACGACTTTGATTTAGTACCAGCCGCGTTGTAAGTGGAACAAACGCAAGTAATTTGATTCCGAAATTGAATGTTCCGGGCCCGTCCAAATAATACATTCCAACACTTGGTGCTCAATCCAAAAAGGGGCTGCTTTCCTGGCAACTTTGTCACTGCAGTTTTTCAGATGTTAACGCCTATTATCCAATGGGAAAGTAAAATACTTTCAATCAGATAAATTACATTAGCATCTTTTAGATATAACGCCCTTCGTCTGATTTCCGAAATCGCAAGCGCAAGTTTATTCAACACCCCGTTCATTCTTTTCCTAACACCGTGTGTAGTATCGAGGAGGCATTTTAATTGTCGTGGGCCATTGACTTCGTGACAAAGTAAATGATATCACTGCTGAGGATGCCCAAAAAAATCCGACTTTAATATTCCACAGCTTTTTTGAAAAGGAAGAGAGCACAGTTTCTAAATATTAAAAAACCACACATGAGCATTATAATTCCCGAGATGTGAAATTGGTTCGTTGTATTCAATTGTGAGCCTTGAGCTTTGAGGCACTCAGTGTTGGGATAAGCACAAGTTGTCACCAAAAAAACTTGGTATGAAAGGAGAGGATGCTGAATGTTTTGTATGTTCTGGTGCTTTGGAATCTTAGGCATCATTATAAGAAGCTCCTTTATTCGTTTTCGTTTTTTTCGATGTGGCTAAGTCCCTTCTGATCATGAACATGCGGTCGAGGACACAACCTGTGGCTGATTCCCTCTCAATGAGGAACATGCGGTTGACGATAAAACGTGAGAATCTATTTGCTTGTCCTCTTCACATTTCTCATTCAATGTAACTCATCTGGAACGCATACGGGTTATCTGTTTGAGATGTTTGTACGCATACGGGTTATCTGGAACGCATATGGGTTATCTTCACATTTCTCATTCAATATAACTCATCTGGAACGCATACGGGCTATTTGTTTGAGATGTTTGTACGCATACGCGTTATCTGGAACGCATATGGGTTATCTGTTTGAGTATTATTAAAAAGACAAGGTTGATTGGAATTGTTCTGGTGATTTATGTTGATATATATAGCTATTAAAGTGATATAGCTTAAATGGTTAATAAGCATTAATTTATAATAAGTACCATAATATTGTTTAGATAATCTTCGGCAAAATCACATAACCAATTTTTTGTCGACGCGTTTCGAACCAACTAGTGTGGTTCATCGTTTGAAGAACCAATCCGGGTTAGCTTGTTTAAATAGAGTGTGCAGAGACTCCAACGGCTATATTGCCAACAGCTAATTTGACCTAATGATCTTAGTCAAACCCTTAATATTTAATTATTATTATTCTTAGAAAATAGCTAAATCAGGTAAATAATATATAAATTCATTTGTTAATTTAAATAAATGTATGTGTATATCTAAAAACAAATAATATATAATTTATTAGAAAATAGCTAAATTATGTAACTTATATATTAAAAGAATTCATTTGTTAACTAACTGTATTCGTTTAATAATGAATAATATATAAAATCCATATTTATTATCTAAATATAATGATCATTAAATTACTAAATTATATAATAATTCATATTTATTAAATAATCTATATTTATTATTATTCCCATATTATCTAAATACAAACAAATAGGATTACATTACTACTATTCTTAGAATTTAGTTACATTAGGTAATTGTATATCTAATTTAATAATTATTTAAATCTAATGGTCCATTGGTAAACTAGATCATCTCTATTAGTTTTTTATAGATGAATATGCGAATCATTTTAATTTATTATTTAAATATAATGAAAATAAATCAATAAGTTATATATAATAATTTATATTCGTTAAATAATATATATTTATAATTCCAATATTATTAAAAACAAATAAATAGTATTCTTGTTAAATCATTAAGTACCTGTTTATATCTAAATTATATCTCATCCCAAGATTTTAATAATTTATATTCATTAAATAATCACTATTTATTCAATAATCTGTTATTCCAATAAAATTACTAAAATTAACTATGTAATTAGGTAAATATATTATTACTTATAAGGTTTAAAGAAGGGGGGTTTTTACTAATTAAATATTAAAGGGAATTTTGATTCTAAAGGTATAGTAGAATTAAATATAAATGCATAAATAATTGAAATTATGGAAACAAAAATCTAATCTAATTATAATAAACCCAATAGTACCATAAACGAGATAAGGTTAATATAATAATTAGCCCGAAATTAATTGAAAACCTATTAATAACTCATACAACCCATAATAATAGGACTAAACTGTGCTAATACTATAGGATGCAAGGATTAACGGGAAGAAAACATGGGAAAAAAGGGGGACCAACTGCCTAAAACAAATCTTAAGGAGAGGGAAGACAAAAACCCTAAGACCTAACACAAGGGGAAAGAGGAGGCTAGGAAGACAAGGCTGGGACCCAGCAACTGCTAATCCTCCAGCCATCATCCCTATTAAGATTGTTCGGCCTTTTCTCAATCTCCAGGGCCTCTCTAAATTTGCGATGGTGAAACTGCGCAACTTTGGCAATGACTTGAGCCTCTTCTATACATATATGATGCATAGTCTTCCCCGCATGCTCAGCCAGGGCTGAGGACTTGGTCCTACCATGTCTTAAGTCAGCCGAATGCTCGCTAATCCTTTGATTGATAAAGCGACCAATTTCACCAATATAAGGGGTCCCACAAGAACAGGGAATGACATAGACGCCCTTCATGTCCTTAGGGTCAATAGGGTCTTTCACAGACCTGAGGGAGCCACGGATAGTGTTGAGAGGTCTAAAAGTAGCGGGCACATCGTACTTCCTCAGAATCCTCGCAATCCTATCCGTGGTCCCTTGGATGTAAGGAAGGTTCACACCCAAGATACAATCTTTAGGAACCCTTCGGATTGAAGGCTCCTTCTTGGCCTTGAGGAAGGCTTTTTGACCGAGGCACCTATTGTAACCATTCTTCTCAAAGACATCTAGGAGATGAGCCTTCTCCGTTTCCAGGCTCTCCTCATCAGAAATTCTTACAGCACGGGTGGCAAGCGTGCTAAGAACCCCTAACTTCTGAGCGGGGAAATGATGCGAAGAAGCATGCAAGTATTGCTCAGTATGCGTCTTCTTTCTAAACACCTGATGAGAAAAGGAACCATCCACCTTCTTGGAGATGAGAACATCCAAGAATGGAAGACAACCATTATCTTCTTTTTCCATCGTCAATTTAATGGCGGCGGACTGGTTATTGAGGTGACTGAAGAAATGATCCAGCTCATCAGGACCATGAGACCAGACAACACCAGTGTCATCAATGAATCTTTTCCAAAGCTTCGGTAAGAGACGAGAGGAGGCCAAAGCCTTAGACTCAAACTCCTCCATGAAGAGATTAGCGACGACAGGGGAAAAGGGGGAGCCCATGGCAACTCTGCAAGTCTGCTCACAGAATTCTCCCTCGAAGCTGAAAAAGGTGGAGGTAAGGCAAAGCTCAACTAACTTAGCCGTATCAGGGTCAGTTAGCTTATTAATTACCTTCATGGCCTCATTGATAGGAATACAGGTATAAAGAGAGACCACGTCAAAACTTACCAGAATGTCCTCGGGCTCAAGCTTAATTCTCTTAAGATCCTCAATAAAGGAAGCTGAGTCTTTGACAAAGGACTCAGTCTGCCCAACCAAGGGTCTCAACTTTGCAGCAAGGAACTTGGCCAAGAGGTAAGTCAGACCACCAATGGTATTGACAATGGGTCTAAGGGGGACCCCATCCTTATGGATTTTTGGAAGACCATATATCCTAGGAGTGATGGGGTTACCCTCAATAAGTTTCTGGGCTAGAGGAATCGTGGAATTGCACGACTTGATCGTAAGAGCGACTGCTCTGGAAACCTTTTTGAGGGGATTTTTTGAAAGCTTCTTATAACTCCCACTGTTACAAAGATGGTCAAGCATCTTATTTCTGTAATCCCTTCTATCCAAGATAACGGCAGCCCCACCTTTATCAGCTTTTAAGACCACGACGTCACGATTACCGTTCAAGCTCTTCAGAGCCTCAAACTCAGCCTTGCTGATATCGCTGCGAGGCTTAGCCCTTCTCAGGGTAACGGCACAATCTTGCCTAATCGTGTCTTTAATCTTATCAGGAAGGTTCTTAATGCCATATTCGACATCGCAAATGATGTCTTCAACCGGGATTTTTCTAGGCGCTAAGGCAAAATTAAGACCTTTCCCTAAGAGACTAAAAACCGAAGGCGGAAAGGAAAAACTCGACAGATTCACCACCTTATTATCCTGAGGGAGGGGACTCGAACTACCCACCGACATACCCTTAATATCAACCTTACAATTAAGGCTGTTAATCCCATCTACCACTTTATTACAACGACCACTCTTATTATTATATATCTTACTAAAATCACAACTAAGATTATTATAAACCTTATTATCGACTACATCATTTATATTATTACTTTTATAAATCACTGCTTTATTATCATAATGACTATTACTATCCCATTCGTTTATCATATTATGCTTATTATTCCTTACATTTAAATTCCCATTATCACCACTATCCTTATCAGAATTAGGGACTCCATTACTCATAATACTACAGGATTTAAAACAAACGGTCTCACCACCCACCGAATCGATCTTCCGGACAGCCTTACCTTGAACACTTGATTCCAGCTCACAATCGACTGGATTACGCCGTGTGCAGCGTCCATTAGAGAGGCTTGATCCACACGAGCATATCAGTTCAACGGAGCCTACGCGCAGTCCTATATCCGCAGGCCTGCTAGCAGCAATACCTTCTGAAACACGCGCGCAAACTCGCTTATCAGAACTAACGCGCAGTCTCCTATTCAAAGACGAGTAAGCCGCAATACAATCCTAAGAACCTGCCACTGACTTCTGCGAACCGATCAGAGAGTGTTCACCGGAACACGCTGCTTGGCTCACGCCCCCCCGATCAACGCAGTCAGATAACAGGAAAGACTCACTGCTCGACACCTGAAGAGACTTGCTGGGAACAACCGAAACCGGCAGGGCCCGTATAGCGACGCCCGAACACACCGCACCATGCTCACACGTACACGAATCAATCGGCGACCGGAATCCAGCGCAGTTAGAAGAAGGAGAAACTGTATCCACGCAATGACTTACCCTGTCGTTGCTCACACCGACGCTCCCTTTCATCAAACCAGAGCCGGAGGGTGGCGGATCAAGACCAACGGAAGAAGAGCCGCTTAAAACCCAAGCCCTCAGGGAGGAGACCTGGTTAAAGGAGACCCGACTGTCTGATCCCCGATCATAGAATAGACCAGACTCCGGATTCGAACAGCCCGAAAGTTTATTATACTTGGCGGACTGTCTGACCTTAAGGGACTCTTCCAATCTCATGGACTTCAATGCCGAACAGGCATCAATCCTGGACTAGAGAGAAGCAGGGAAAATATTCGACAGCCAGTCCACCAAGTATAATAAACTTTCGGGCTGTTCGAATCCGGAGTCTGGTCTATTCTATGATCGGGGATCAGACAGTCGGGTCTCCTTTAACCAGGTCTCCTCCCTGAGGGCTTGGGTTTTAAGCGGCTCTTCTTCCGTTGGTCTTGATCCGCCACCCTCTGGCTCTGGTTTGGTGAAAGGGAGCGTCGGTGTGAGCAACGACAAGGTAAGTCATTGCGTGGATACGGTTTCTCCTTCTTCTAACTGCACTGGATTCCGGTCGCCAATTGATTCGTGTACGTGTGAGCATGGTGCGGTGTGTTCGGGCGTCGCTATACGGGCCCTACCGGTTTCGGTTGTTCCCAGCGAGTCTCTTCAGGTGTCGAGCAGTGAGTCTTTCCTATTATCTGACTGCGTTGATCGGGGGCGCGTGAGCCAAGCAGCGTGTTCCGGTGAACGCTCTCTGATCGGTTCGCAGAAGTCAGTGGCAGGTTCTTCGGATTGTATTGCGGCTGACTCGTCTTTGAATAAGAGACTGTGCGTTAGTTCTGATAAGCGAGTTTGCGCGCGTGTTTCAGATTGTATTGCTGCTGGCAGGCCTGCGGGTATAGGACTGCGCGTAGGCTCCGTTGAACTGATATGCTCGTGTGGATCAAGCCTCTCTAATGGACGCTGCACACGGGGTAATCCAGTCGATTGTGAGCTGGAATCGAGTGTTCAAGGTAAGGCTGTCCGGAAGATCGATTCGGTGGGTGGTGAGACCGTTTGTTTTAAATCCTGTAGTATTATGAGTAATGGAGTCCCTAATTCTGATAAGGATAGTGGTGATAATGGGAATTTAAATGTAAGGAATAATAAGCATAATATGATAAATGAATGGGATAGTAATAGTCATTATGATAATAAAGCAGTGATTTATAAAAATAATAATATAAATGAGGCAGTCGATAATAAGGTTTATAATAATTTTAGTTGTGATTTTAGTAAGATATATAATAATAAGAGTGGTCGTTGTAATAAAGTGGTAGATGGGATTAACAACCTTAATTGTAAGGTTGATATTAAGGGTATGTCGGTGGGTAGTTCGAGTCCCCTCCCTCAGGATAATAAGGTGGTGAATCTGTCGAGTTTTTCCTTTCCGCCTTCGGTTTTTAGTCTCTTAGGGAAAGGTCTTAATTTTGCCTTAGCGCCCAGAAAAATCCCGGTTGAAGACATCATTTGCGATGTCGAATATGGCATTAAGAACCTTCCTGATAAGATTAAAGACATGATTAGGCAAGATTGTGCCGTTACCCTGAGAAGGGCTAAGCCTCCCCGCAACAATATCAACAAGGCTGAGTTTGAGGCTCTGAAGAGCTTGAACGGTAATCGTGACGTCGTGGTCTTAAAAGCTGATAAAGGTGGGGCTGTCGTTATCCTGGATAGAAGGGATTACAGAAATAAGATGCTTGACCATCTTTGTAACAGTGGGAGTTATAAGAAGCTTTCGAAAAATCCCCTCAAAAAGGTTTCCAGAGCGGTCGCTCTTGCGATCAAGTCATGCAATTCCACGATTCCTCTAGCCCAGAAACTTATTGAGGGTAACCCCATCACTCCTAGGATATATGGTCTTCCAAAAATCCATAAGGATGGGGTCCCCCTTAGACCCATTGTCAATACCATTGGTGGTCCGACTTACCTCCTGGCCAAGTTCCTTGCTGCAAAGTTGAGACCCTTGGTTGGGCAGACTGAGTCCTTTGTCAAAGACTCAGCTTCCTTTATTGAGGATCTTAAGAGAATTAAGCTTGAGCCCGAGGACATTCTGGTAAGTTTTGACGTGGTCTCTCTTTATACCTGTATTCCTATCAATGAGGCCATGAAGGTAATTAATAAGCTAACTGACCCTGATACGGCTAAGTTAGTTGAGCTTTGCCTTACCTCCACCTTTTTCAGCTTCGAGGGAGAATTCTATGAGCAGACTTGCAGAGTTGCCATGGGCTCCCCCTTGTCCCCTGTCGTCGCTAATCTCTTCATGGAGGAGTTTGAGTCTAAGGCTTTGGCCTCCTCTCGTCTCTTACCGAAGCTTTGGAAAAGATTCGTTGATGACACTGGTGTTGTCTGGTCTCATGGTCCTGATGAGCTGGATCATTTCTTCAGTCACCTCAATAACCAGTCCGCCGCCATTAAATTCACGATGGAAAAAGAAGATAATGGTTGTCTTCCATTCTTGGATGTTCTCATCTCCAAGAAGGTGGATGGTTCCTTTTCTCATCAGGTGTTTAGAAAGAAGACGCATACTGAGCAATACTTGCATGCTTCTTCGAATCATTTCCCCGCTCAGAAGTTAGGGGTTCTTAGCACGCTTGCCACCCGTGCTGTAAGAATTTCTGATGAGGAGAGCCTGGAAACGGAGAAGGCTCATCTCCTAGATGTCTTTGAGAAGAATGGTTATAATAGGCGCCTCGGTCAAAAAGCCTTCCTCAAGGCCAAGAAGGAGCCTTCAATCCGAAGGGTTCCTAAAGATCGTATCTTGGGTGTGAACCTTCCTTACATCCAAGGGACCACAGATAGGATTGCGAGGATTCTGAGGAAGTACGATGTGCCCGCTACTTTTAGACCTCTCAACACTATCCGTGGCTCCCTCAGGTCTGTGAAAGACCCTATTGACCCTAAGGACATGAAGGGCATCTATGTCATTCCCTGTTCTTGTGGGACCCCTTATATTGGTGAAACTGGTCGCTCTATCAATAAAAGGATTAGCGAGCATTCGGCTGACTTAAGACATGGTAGGACCAAGTCCTCAGCCCTGGCTGAGCATGCGGGGAAGACTATGCATCATGTATGTATAGAAGAGGCTCAAGTCATTGCCAAAGTTGCGCAGTTTCACCATCACAAATTTAGAGAGGCCCTGGAGATTGATAAAAGGCCGAACAATCTTAATAGGGATGATGGCTGGAGGATTAGCAGTTGCTGGGTCCCAGCCTTGTCTTCCTAGCCTCCTCTTTCCCCTTGTGTTAGGTCTTAGGGTTTCTGTCTTCCCTCTCCTTAAGATTTATTTTAGGCAGTTGGTCCCCCTTTTTTCCCGTGTTTTCTTCCTGTTAATCCTTGCATCCTATAGTATTAGCACGGTTTAGTCCTATTATTATGGGTTGTATGAGTTATTAATAGGTTTTCAATTAATTTCGGGCTAATTATTATATTAATCTTATCTCGTTTATGGTACTATTGGGTTTATTATAATTAGATTAGATTTTTGTTTCCATAATTTCAATTATTTATGCATTTATATTTAATTCTACTATACCTTTAGAATCAAAATTCCCTTTAATATTTAATTAGTAAAAACCCCCCTTCTTTAAACCTTATAAGTAATAATATATTTACCTAATTACATAGTTAATTTTAGTAATTTTATTGGAATAATAGATTATTGAATAAATAGTGATTATTTAATGAATATAAATTATTAAAATCTTGGGATGAGATCTAATTTAGATATAAACAGGTACTTAATGATTTAACAAGAATACTATTTATTTGTTTGGAATTATAAATATAGATTATTTAACAAATATAAATTATTATATATAACTTATTGATTTAATTTCATTATATTTAAATAATAAATTAAAATGATTCGCATATTCATCTATAAAAAACTAATAGAGATGATCTAGTTTACCAATGGACCATTAGATTTAAATAATTATTAAATTATATATACAATTACCTAATGTAACTAAATTCTAAGAATAGTAGTAATGTAATCCTATTTGTTTGTATTTAGATAATATGGGAATAATAATAAATATAGATTATTTAATAAATATGAATTATTATATAATTTAAGATAATAAATATGGATTTTATATATTATTCATTATTAAACGAATACATTTGGTTAACAAATGAATTCTTTTAATATATAAGTTACTTGATTATATATTATTTATTTTTAGATATACACATACATTTACTTAAATTAACAAATGAATTTATTTATTATTTACCTGATTTAGCTATTTTCTAAGAATAATAATAATTAAATATTAAGGGTTTGACTAAGATCATTAGGTCAAATTAGCTGTTGGCAATATAGCCGTTGGAGTCTCTGCACACTCTATTTAAACAAGCTAAGCCGGATTGGTTCTTCAACTTGTCCTGACGATGAACCACACTGGTTGGTTCGAAACGCGTCGACAAAAGATTGGTTATGTGATTTTGCCGAAGATTATCTAAACAATGTTATGGATCACAGAAGTCTAAATTCCTTAAGTACCATAATATTTATTCCAAATTTATTATGAATATTTTTAATATTTAATATTTGTAGATATGTTTTGTTACAATATCCGGTCTAATAGAGTGGTTTATCAACCTCACATACTAAAAAATGATAGACTCACTTGATATGACATTTATAGATATAATTTGTTTTATAGTTAATCAATTTAATTAAAAAGAGAAAAAGAGCTTTGAATGGGGTGATAATGGTGAGGGCCAGTTGATTGCGCATTGGATCGTGGAGCCAGAGGGGCCTCCACATGCCACATGAAGGGATTGAAGGGTCATCGGGACCTGTACCCAGCTCCCTGCGAGTACTACTTAATGCAGCGTGGGTGGCCATTAGCGAGCGTTGGGCGACGAGAAGAGATTGTTGGGAGAGGAAGAGTTGTGGGTTGTTTGCATCCTGGCTCAGGCTGTGGCTTGGGGAGAAGTGCAAGGCAAAAACATCAAATGTTGCTAGGAGGAGAATTGGCACCTTCAGAAATCTTGGCCATGGGATCTAGGGGAAGAATTGCATGTGCATAAAAGGTTGTATTGCTTCGGGGCTGTAGAGTGTGGATGAGGAGAAGCCACTAAGCTCTTCTCGTTTTGGCTCTATATTTGGTTCACAGAAGCTCCACCAGAGCATCAATTTGTTGGGAAGAACAACTTCTAGTGCCTTCTCTATAGTGGTTCATTCACAATGGATCCCAGGACCAACGATGTGCCTCCCTACTCCCTGGAAGGTTGCGGATATGGGGTTGGTCTTCGGCATGTAGGGCTCTTCGGCTCTGGAATTCTAAGTGGAATTTGATTTTGGTATGTTTAATTTAGAATTGTGAGATGGGTTTCACAAGGCAGACAAGACCCTCCCCATGGTGGTGCTACTGGTGTTGTTGGTGTTTGCCATATTCCTTGAGATGAGGATGTGCCCGAAGAGTGGGTGGTAGCCCACATATGGATGAGCGCCAACACCATGGAGAGCCCATTTCGAACTCTGAGTCAACTGAGAGTCATCACTCTAATGCGGACATTGCCATGTCCCTAGGCCGCTCCATGAGCCACGTCGAAGCTTCGGCCACCTTGGAGTTCATCACGGGCCAGCTAAACAACATCCAACTCAGCATGGAAACACTGTGGGAACAAAGATATGATGACAAGAATGAATTGGTGACTTATATCAATGACCTCTAGCATATGTAAATTGAGATCCTCGGCTCCATAGAATGCCTTTAGTGGCAGCTCCAGTGCATAAATGATGATCTCGGCACCGTGGAGACTCAGGTGGAACACATAGACTATCACACGCATGAGCGGGTCACGTTCTTTGCTTCACCTCCTACATTTCCCCCCAACCCTCCTCCTTAATGTTTGTTCCTACGAAATGTATTTTTGCTCCTTTTGTGCCAAAAATAACCAATGACACCGATTGTCTTGACTTCTTCTCAAGCTTCCTATTGTTCAAAGCAAGGCTCGTGCTAGCTCTTAAGCTTGTGACACTGTATCTTGTTGTAGTGGTGATGTATTTTGGTGGTGATGTATTTTGCTGACTTTTCTGCTATGATAATATAAATCTTTCTTTTTACTGACCAAAAAAAAGAAGAGAAAAAAAGCATAAATACTTCGAAGATAAATTTTAGCCATTGATTTGTGTATACTGATATGCTACTATGAAATATTCTATATTAATATCGAGAGAATTAATTCTTACCATCCACTTATTAACTAGTGTACACAAATAAATGCCACATCAATTTATAATTAGCACAACCACATAAATAAATGTGATTGATAAAGGCGTATATCAACCACATTTATTGTTATTTTTTATTTAACATTATTAATTTTATTATTATTTATAAGTTATATATTAGTATTAGTATTATGATTTAATACTAATACTAATATATAAATTTGTCCTGACGATGAACCACACTGGTTGGTTCGAAACGCGTCGACAAATGGTTTCTCATGTGATTTTCGCCCAAAAATCTCTCGCAAAATTATGATTTAATACTATTAATGAACCAATTAATAAAAATCAACCAAAAAATACAATTATAATTATAAATATTAATATTAATAATTAATAGTTAAAAATAATATTGATATTAAAAATAAATAATTATAATAGTAATAAAATCTAATCATTATAATAATTATTAATTATATATTTTTAATTATTAATAATACTTATAAAAAATTATTAATAATTAATAATTAGCAATTATAATTTTTTAATAATAATAATAAAATGATTAATAATAATACTTATGAAAAATTAATAATTAATAATAATTAATAAATTATGGATATTAACAAATATATAATAATAATAATAATAATATTATTATATTATAAATACGATAATAATTATAACAATTAAAATGATAATTTATAAAAAATATTATTATATTATAATAATAAGAAAATATTATTATTATTATTATTATTATTAACCAAACAGATTATTAATATTAAAAACCTAAAGCATTATAAACCCCAAAAATAATATTAAATATAAAAGATCAATACTATAAACCAGAGATTATTATTATAAACCTAAGGGATTAATAAACCAAGAGGTTTAATATTAAAAACAAAAGAAAATAATATTGAGAACCTAAGAGATTAACAATATAATCCCTTGGGATTAATATTATAAACATAAGTGATATTAATATTATAAATTCAATAGATTAATAAACCCAAGGAATTTGTATTATAAACTCAATGGATTTATATTATAAACCCTATAAGTAATATTATACCCTAAGAATATGAGCCCTTAGATTAATAAACCCAGAGGATCGATATTATAAACTCAAAGAACTAATAAACCTAAGGGATTAATACTAAAAACTCAAGGGATTAATATTGTAAACCTATGGTATGTAAACCCTAAGATAAATATTATAAACCATTAAAGAAACATGGTTGACCATGGTTGATTTTCATATCGAGACAATCTTTGTCACAATGTGACATTGCACCATGGTTGACCATGATTGATTTTTTTATTGAGAGAATATTTCTCACAATGCGATGTTCGACCCTAGCTGACCATGATTGAACATGGTTGATTTTCATATTGAGACAATATTTTTCACATTGTGACATTAGACCCTGTTTGAACATGGTTGACTATAGATGAACATGGTTGTCACAATGCAACATTGGACCATGAGACAATTTTTGTCACAATGTGACCATGGTTTCTAACTATGGCTTCCCATGATTGACCATGGTTGATTTTCATATTGAGGCAATCTTTTTCACAATGTGATGTTGGACTATGGTTGACCATGGTTGATGGTCATATTGATACAATATTTGTCACAATGTGAGGTTGGACCGTGGTTGACCATGATTGATTTTCATATTGAGAAAATATTTGTCACAATGCGATGTTGGACCATGGTTGACCATCGGTAATTTCATATTGAGACAATATTTATCACAATGTAACATTGCACCATGGTTGATAATGCTTGATTTTCATATTAAGACATTCCTTGTCACAATGTGACATTGGGCCATAGTTGACAAGGATTATAAACCCAAAGAATTTATATTAAACCCTAGGATTAATATTATAAACCCTATGAATAATATTAAACTTAATGAATATGAAGCCTTAGATTAATATACCCAAGGTAATAATAAACCCAAGGGATTACTGTTATAAACCCAATGTAGATAAACCCTAATATAAGTATTATAAACCATAAAATAAACATGGTTAACCATGGTTGATTTACATATTTAGACAATATTTGTCACAATACAATATCGGAAAACCATGGTTCACCATGATTGATTTTCATATTGAGACATTCTTTGCCACAATCTGACGTTGGACCATGTTAAACCATGGTTAGCCATGATCGACCTTGATTGACCATGGTTAACCATGGTTGATTTTTGTATTAAGACAATCTTTGTCAGTCTATGACAAGAATATTTTTCATGGTTTTCCAAACTCTAAAATGAGATTCATGCCCCACTCATGCTTGCCATCCAAATTGTATCATAGTAAGATTCCCCATTCGTGGCCCATGTGTATTAGAAATAACTCATCTATGTTTAAAGCCCCTATATTTCTTCTCTAAACCATATTTTGGATGAGGAGAACTATGCTTAATATCCTAAATAACAAAATCAAACTTCTAACTTAGTGGAGCATAAATTTCCAATTTATAACATAAAATCAACCTAAATGAAATAAAATAATGGAAAAGATAAAAATAAAAATAAAAATAAAAATAAAAAAAAAATATAACATAACAATATCCTAACATAATTCATACACAATATGAATAAAAACACACTCAATTGATAACACCATCATATCAGACATAAAATACATAATAAGACCTTTAATAAGAAGACAAATTAATTTTGCAAAAATCATCATTAATTATAATAAAATTTTACAAACTACCATTAATATGTAAGATATATGATAAGATTAATTTGAATAAGAAGACAAACTCATTTTGCAAAAATAATCATTAATGATAAAATGTTACAAATTATGCCATTGATTCTTATGCTCAACTACATGTAACTATGCTTAATATGCTAAATAACAAAATCAAACTTATAACTTAGTTGAGCATAAATTTCCAATTTATAACATAAAATCAACTTAAATGAAATAAGATAATTGCAGCGATAAAAAATAATTTAGAAATAAATATAACATAACAATATCATAATATAATTCATACACAATATGAATAAAAACACACTCAACCAATAACACCATCAAATCACACATAATATACATAATGAGAACTTCAATAAGAAGCAAATTCATTTTGCAAAAATCATCAGTGATTATAATAAAATGTTACAAATTACCATTAATACATAAAATATATGATAAGATTAATTTGAATAAAAAACAAAATCATTTTGCAAAATAAGATAAAATATTACAAATTATGCCCTTGATTCTTATGAACTAAATATGGCATATGGCATGTGCTACTATTTGCTTATAAATTGAGCTTCATACATTGCTCATGATTGACCATATTCAAATCTAACAAAGCTAAATATCGATGTATTATTATTTTATTATTATTATTTCAATGTGAGAGACATCCGTTATGAGAACTCCCCCAACGGATGTTGATATATTGTACACTTAATTTTGCTATGGTGCAAGTGATGGCCATTGGCCGTGATGGTGTATTTAAACTATATAGATGTTGATATATTCAATTCAAGTTTTCCATGATTATACAATTCTTATGAAATGGTGATATATTCAACTCATGTTTTCCATGATTATACAACTCTTATGAAATGGTTTTGATTCCTCAGGGTACGAATGAATTTGTCATGTTCAGTGTTTTTGTTCAACATAATTGTGACGCCCATGTTTCCCTGACTTAGCTTTTTTTTCCATGCGCGTGCCAATGTTGTCTAACGTTGGGGTCCAATTTCTTTCTAAGGATTGTATATTAATTAAAATATAAATTTATGTGAATAAAGTCTTCGTTGTAATCGGTGCTCTCTATGCAAAAGTAGAGCAGCAAAACCATTATGAGGGGATAATATTATGTATTATTGGTAGGATTTATTTGTGCTAGGTCAAACTCACGCGTTTCATGCCATCGTTCTCCTTGGGTGAACATAATATATTTTAGTAACCCATTTTATGTCTAACAATTTTGTCACTCACCAAGCCTTTCACTCTGGAATAACACTTCTAATACTCATTCTGTAGATGCGAGTATATTAGTCTCTTCCTTATGGTATGGTTTCACATAAGGGATAATTGAGTGTTCTTGAAACTTTTTATTTATCTATATATTTTTTTAAAGGGTATGCAAATCCAACATTATGCAAGGCATGATATCAGTGATCCAAATTTCCTAAAGTCTAATTAAAATTATTCCAACCCTCTAGATTTTATACTCGACGAGACTTTGTTATTACGGACGTGAACGTTTAATAGGATGAAATTTAATTTAATGTTACGGTCGATGATCCTGGCTTTCCACTTGTCAAGAATTTAATTTAATGTTACGATCGATGATCGTGGCCTTACACTCATCAAGAAATTAATATAACGACCAGAAAACACTCCAAGTTAGGTTTGGAATAACTGTTGATGGGGAATAGCTCAGTTGGTGTCCTCATTTTCTCTGGAGGGTTCAGCACAGAGACTTTTTTGTCGTTGCTCCATTTGGCCATTCTTATCCCCTTTAGCTCACATACTTTTACAGTGGCTTAAGTATTTTCATGAGTCCTAGTTTCTACCTTGGTTTACTCGACCCAGATGATGATCAATCCTCCCGGTATGACTCCATCCAGTATTGCTTCTCAGGATAGACAGAGCGTTTCCTTTATAGTTCGTCTGTATTTTTTTTTTAACTCTTTCTTGGTCCTTTCCCTTTTCTCGGATGGTGTCTGTAAGGTTGCGAGGGAAGGAAACTGTGTTGTGAGATTCCTAAATGGTTTCCCTTTTCAATGCAACTACCATTACATAGTTTTCCATCTGTTGCGTTTCAGTATGTAACGCCTACTTCTTCAAGTTTTATTAGGTGTGTTAATTAAATTCCCTTCCTTCAAGGTCCTCCACTTATTTTGGTTTGTCTACAAAAGCTTTCATGGAAACATGGCAAAGAAACCTAGTATCCACTACAGGTTATTTTCTTCTCGTGCAAGGGTTTCTCCCTTTCTCTTGCTATACCTGTCTTTATTCCTGTCATTCAAATTTGGAAAGTAATTACATTTTTTGGAGGGATATATTTGTAGGTTCCTTTGTAGAGGGAAAATATGGTATGTTCTCTAGATAAAGAACCTTTCTTGGTTGTTAAATTTTGAATCATCATCCATGTGCCCTTACTACCCTTTGAAATTTAATTCTGCAAGTTCGGTGTGCGGTGCTGTAGCTGAACATTGTGGTCTGAACATTATGGTCAAGAAGTATCAGTTCTATATATGACCCTTCGGGTTATTAGTAATGTTAGCTGTATGGTTTTCATTTTTCTGTGGTAGAGAATTTGATAGGATTTACAGATTACCTAGCCCTAGTAACAAATTATAATACTTATCCATTATTACCTCGGACATTTTTTTCTTTGGTGTTTTCCTATGGTGTCAAAATCGGAGAGCCATATTGTACCCTAGGTAGAGTCCTTGGTCTATTTTTGATTCTGGTTAATCTTTTTTTCATAGTTTATACAAAACTGTAAACAAATAAATATACAGATTCTAGAAGAGCATTTTTCTCTTTCTTTGACGGAAAAAATAAAGAAAAGCAATAGCTACAACATTGCAGACATGTGTTCTATTTTTTTTTCTTTTACCGAAAGAGAAAAAGAGTAACTATCTACACTATTCTTTCTATACAAATCAAAATTTCACAGTAATTAATTCTTCTGTTTTTTTTTTTTAATTTAATGCACATGCGACCTGCATTTCATGGGTTACCATATACTAAACATATACAAACATACTCTTCTTCTTTCTAAAAGAAAGAGTAAGGATTATACAAATCAAAATTTCACAGTAATTAATTCTTCTGTTTTTTTTTAATTTAATGCACATGCGACCTGCATTTCATGGGTTACCATATACTAAACATACGCTTCTTCTTTCCAAAAGGAAGAATAAGGATTGTGCAGGAAGTTATAGCTTTTATTCACCAGTCACATTCCTATGTGTTAACATCAATTTTTTTACATGCATATCGAAAAACTTTAAGGTAAAATCCAAGGCCTTCTACGCCTCCAAGCGATTAGCTAGATGAAGATCTAGCTACCCCAGAGCTAATATCTATTTCAACCAAGATTTCATAGGCCTCTTTGTGGACAAGGGATTTTAGGCTACCATTCAGTAGATTCCCTGTCTTGCAGAAGGGCTTCGCTGGACCTTCACCAGACTTGTCTACATTAGTGTTGGGTTGTTACTATATTTCTCCTCTTCAATCCCCTTTCTGGGTTAGCAGCCTTTTTCTCCTGGTCGTAACCAATCTTTTTTCCTGACGTTTTTCTCCATCTAGTTCCTTTTTTGTTGTTATGCTTTCCCCATTTCTTGAGATAACTCCATTATTTTAACTAACTTTGACACCCCGCCAATACTTCGAAAGTCAATTCTATCTCCTCCACAAATTTTTAAAGTCAATTCTATCTCCTCCACAAATTTTTAAAGTCAATTCTATCTCCTCCACAAATTAAATTAATTAATTAAATTAATTTAAAATGGCATTGCTTCGTGAACCGCAAGTTAGCACTAACACTCGATTTAGCACTCAGAGACCATAAAAAATACCATTCCATTATTAACAAAACACAAAACTCAACAAACCTGCATTCATCCAAAGTTCATATATATGCCTATCCCCTAATAAACATCAAAACATTTCATCATAATGGCTAAAATAAAAAAATAATTAAATTATAACATTATTTAAATTTATTATTATTATTAATGATAAAAAATAGTTAATATATAAAAAAACAAACATCAAAACATTTTATCATAGTTACTAAAATTAAAAAAATCATAATGAATAATTAAATTATAACATTTTTTAAATTTATTATTATTATTATTAATGATAAACCAAAGTTAATATATAAGAAAAACGTTACATAAATTGTTTTGATTAATAAATTTAAATAAAAGAGAAAAAATGTATAACTACTTTTGAAATAGATCTCAACCTTTGATTTGTGTACACTAATAATAACATTTTAAAATATTCTATGGAAATAATTATATTAAATTTCTATTTGTCTAATAATTATTAATAATTGTATTAAAACTATGGAAACTTCATTTAGACATATAATTATTGATAAATAAATTAAAATTCTAAAAGTTTTTTTCCAAAATAGGCATGCCATTTCATAAATATCATAATTATCACAACACTATAAATTAAAGGGTTGTATTAATGCACGAGAAACATCAAAGCACTTATTTCATAATACATCTCACATTGGAAAAACATAAAATTTACTTAAATAGTACCTTTATGATATGGTATTATTATTATTAATCATTTAAAAAGTAAATAGAGAAGTTAAACATATGACACTTGTTCATAAAAAAAAAATTAAACTAATCAATTTAACTAAAAGGGTTGAAAGAGCATAATTTTTTAGATAAATTCTAACCCTTTTTCTTTAACTACTACTAATAATATTCCAAAATATCCTATAAAATTAACTCCCTACTACTGACCTAATAAATTTCACAACCACATTAATAAATTGATTGATATAAATAGATAAACATCATTTTCCATCTTTCATATGTCAATTGACCCATTATAAATGGAAAATGATACCTATTAATGTATATCAACTATTCCCTTAATGTTATTTTACTAATTTATAATAATAATAAAATAAAAAACTGATTTTATTTTAAAAAAAAAAACAAAAACCAAACCTTTATATTTTTAGTATTTGAGCATACATGTTCAAGAGAAACAAAAATCTTAACTTTAACCATCATTGAAAAAAGATTTACATTATTACAACTCTATTATGTAGTACACCGTTTTTTATAATTCCTTGAAATAGTTAAACTATTCGATCAAACATAATTTTTGGAATCAAAACTATGATAAAATATACAAGGAAAATAATGAATAATATCAATATGATGAGTTGTAATCAAGTTATCAACGTAATTAATATGGTTAATCACATTTAATGTAATTAATCACAAATCCAATAATCGAGATGAGTTAGTATTGAAGTAGTGTAACTATTACACGTTTTATCTTTTTCGCTAGAACCTTATTATTCAAATTTTTGGAAGCCATGGATTTTCACCATTTAAAACATTTTTTTGAGTGCATAAACGATTTGATTTTTGTGCCATAGGTGAGGAATCAAACCGCTGCCTAGAACTCCATGAAACTTCTAGAAATAATAAGTAACATAAAAACAGTGATACAAATGAAAATACTTGAACGAGGACTTGACTAGCCATGACAAGCATTTTGTCAAACATGTCACAAATATCCATTCTATAAGTTTAAACAATATATCTGAGCATAGGGGTCTCACACTTATTTGAGAATCACTAAGAAACATTATTGCCTCATCACAATAACTTCATTACCATCTATTAAGCCATTTATTAATTATACATTTAGTGATTAACCAAAAAATGATGAGGGCCATATATTGTCACTCTCATAAAACTCACTCATAACCAGCATATAATCAACAAAAATAACAAGGGTTTCAGAGTCAAATAAACCACATATAAACAAGTACATTTAGCCATAAAATACCATGGAAAAAGAAAGATCTTATTGATGAATGTAAAGGCCAACCAGTTTTGGGACTTCCACATTCCACTTGACCATAGGTTGGTTGAACCAAATCTCTCTTCATCCAATCACCCTCCTGCCATTTTGCAAGCATGCATGTAGGATCTCATAGAACAAATCCATCAAAATCAAACCAGGGCTTCCAAAGGCCAAACCACCTCAACCCTCAACCAGTGATTCCACCTCATAGTCAGACATCACTAACCATCACCAGATTTGTCTCTACCCAAGATGTTTAGGGTTCCCGAACATTTTTTCAAACCAATGCTCCATGACTAGTAACTCAACCCAAAACTCATGGTGGGCTCTAGAGCATTTGTCCAGCAAATGCTCCAGGACTACTAACTCAACACACTAAGGGCTCCAGAGCATTTATCCAAACAAGGCTCCATGACTAAGAACTTAACCCAAGTTGTTACAGGGCTCTACATCATTTTTCCAATGAAGGCTCCATAAACTAATAACTCAACACCCAACCAAAGGAACATGAGAACCAACCAGAAAAAAAGGGAAAGACTCCCACAACACCATGCCTATCCAAGGAATTGCAAGGCTAGTAAAAACCACTATCAACCTAGGAAATCCTCTATGCCAATGATAGATCATGACCAAGAAACCACATGCATGTGCCATGCATGCTAAAACTAGTAAGGAAATCATAAATACAACTCGGTACCTACAAGAAAAATCCATTGTAGTTGTTGATCCCACTGTCCTCTTGTGCTTTCCTTCTTTTTTTTGCCTTCTTGCTCTAAATCACAAATATGCCACACTCCTCCAAGAGTGCTCCAAGAAAACTCTAAGTGCCCAAGAGTATGAGAGAGAAAGAGAGAATAGAATGAGATCTCCAAAACCAAATCGGTCAAAATATTACTAATTGATCCTCAAAAACCTTTTTATTAATGAGGCCTTTATTTTCTTCAATTTCCATTATTTTCCTTTCACCTTCTTTTTCTCCTATTTTCTCCTATTTTCCTTTCACCTTCGTTTTTTCCTATTTTGCATTATTTTCTTAAATAAATGCCAAACAATTCCTCTTTCCTTTTCCATTTCCTTTGCGAATTTTCTTAGCCATTAATAAACCAAAGTGACACCCCACTAGGATGTTTTTTCACACCATTCATATTGGAATACATGTCCCATGACCTTGGTTTTATTTATTTTTACATGAATTTTTAATGAAGGTTGTTATAGAACCCTCCCCTTTGGGGGTACTTCATCCTCATTGTTCAATGACACCTACAACCAACAAGACTTCTAAAATCAAAACATACTTCCTATGGAGGTTTATCATACAACTCATTGCAGTATTTACAATGACCATTGTTGAAAACATGACAAGCATACCAATTTATTGGAGATTTATAACATAGCTCATTACAATATTTACAATAGCAACCACATACGCTCATGCACATTTTCTTCAACCAAAAACTAAGCATATTGTTTATGGAGCTTTATAAATCCAGCTCATTACAATATGTACAATATTATACACATATGCACATTTTCTCAACCAACAAATAAAAGGATATGATGCCTACATATGCAACAAGGGAATCCAGAGGCTCACACCTCCACCCTCAAAGTAATACCGAGATTCACTTCCTTCCTAGTAATTCCAAAATCTACTACCAAATTTAAAGTCCACATCCAATGTCTAGCGCTACAATCCTACACTATTGTACCGTCAATGAACAGTTACTAGATCCTCGTTCCAAGGAACACTCCCAATGTGCATTTGTTTCTATCTAGGAATGTTAATGACCAAAAAAAATCCATTCCCTGACCTTCCCTTCTCTACTACATAGTCCCTTTGGGAATTCAAACATCCCCTTCTCTGCTACACAGTCCCTTTGGGAATTCAGACATCCCCTTCTCTGCTACACAGTCTCTCGGGTGACCCCTCCTTTGGCAAGGATTCTTCACATAGGAAGGCCAAATACCCAAGGCATATACCTCCATCAAAACCATCATACTCGTCATGACATACTCATGGAAATCAATGGAAACTATTAGGTACCAGTGTCCCACAATGGCCCTACTCCTGAAGTGCTTTACCATCATATTGTTGCTTGTTCCAATTTCTTTCACTATTGACAATAATAATTCTTGCAGTCAGTTTCAACCATCAGAAACTGGGAATTGTATTCTTTCCTCATCGATGGCCCATCAATAAGGTACACCTATAATTTCGTTCACTTCTTGACACAACAAGTTAAATTATTTGTTTGATTAAATCATCATGTGCAACCATATCACATCTAGTTAGTTCAAAAATCAACCATCATAAATCAAGAATCATAAAGCACATGTAACCATCATAAACCAGAGTCATAGATCACATGCATAATCAAAACTAAAAAAAAACACTAATACATATTCATCAATTGTCCCTTTACTTCTGCCCTTATCCTTTGTCCTTTCCATATCCACTCCGGATCGGTTGCCACACTTGAAAAACACCTAGTGCCTTCTCTTGAACCACATACACATACAAAAAGTGTACAACACACATAATACATATACCCACACTGGGCACACAACACAACTCATACGCCTACACCCAGTGTATGACACAACACAATACATTCATAGAGTACAACACAACGAATGCACATGTTACGATACCATGACTACACAATGCACGTACATAGTACCACATGCCTACAACACAACATGTACAAAATACACATAATACCACATGTACACCAGTACCATATGTATAACATGTACATAGTACCACCTATACACAGTACCACCTACACACTGTGTACACGGAACCACATGTACACGACACCATCTTCACAATGTGTACACTATACCACATGTACAACATGTACACAATACCACATGTACACAACACCATATGCACAACATGTACACGATAGACATGTACACAATGCCACATGCACGACATGCACAAAGCACCAACTACACAGAGCACCACATCTACAACATGTACACAACACCACATGTATAATCATGCACACAAATCCATATGTACATAGCGCCACATGTAGAACATGCACACAACACCATATGTACATATCATTGCATATACAACATGTACATAGCACCATATGTACACAACACCGCATATCCAAGATGTGGACAACACCATATGCACACAACACTGCATATATATCATGTGCAAAGTACAATATGTACACAAAACTACATATCCAACATGTACGTAACACCATCTTTACCCAGCACCACATATGAAATATACACACAACACTGTATATACAACATGAACACAACACCATATGTACAATTACTGAATATAGAATATGCACCACATATACACAACAATATCACTCCACATCCAAAAGCACAATGTCTCTACCAAGCAACCTTGCTTCTAGTTCCTTATCCATGCTTTTCCCAGCATACCACAAGGCACCATGCTTTCATTCCCCTGATGTATCCCTCAACATAGCCTATCCATAACATAAACATATACATAGTATAAACACATAATATAGACTCATATCCACATGATATTGACCTCATAAATTTGTCATGGCTACACTTCCCACTTGATTCCTCATAAGACTAGGAACCTCTTGATGCCATCCACTTGCACAAGGAATCATTACTCCACAAGAATGATCCCTAACAACCATGTCGGATAGTGACATAGATACATAGATACATACATAAATATACATAAGCATTAGCATAAAACAATCATGATCATGTTAGAAAACAACATACCTACACACATATATACATATAAACATTAGCATTAAATAACCATGATTAGTGACGACCCTGTCGGGCACAAATATGTACATATGTACATGTATACATCTATAAACATCAACATAATCATAATTAAAACATAATTACGAGATATCATAAGTTCAAGGTTAAGAGAACACCATTTATCCTTGTAGAACATGCACAACATTGATAACAACAGTTCCAAACATAGCCAAGGCATATGGTTACTAAAATATAGTTACCTTACCTTTCCTGATTACGTTTCTCATGACTATACTGCCATTGTCCATTTATGCCAATGGATAGAACCAATCCAACCTATTGTCATATTATTACCTTCAAATCCCCTCACTCACGCATCAAAATTCATTCGGGTCTACATTACCTGGTAGGTTTCATTCAACTCTTCCTGAAATATATTAATTTTCCTCTTTCCCAACTAATTCCCAAGACCCTAAAAAAAATAAAGGAAAGAAAAAAAGGAAACAATAAGTAAACCAATAATAATACGACACTGTAAACAAAGTGGTATGGCCATACGCTAGACAAAAACAAAGCTGCAAATCAAGCGCAAATAATCACAAGACCAAAAGAACAAGACTGGAAATAATCACCATGACTCAATCGCCATGGTTCCCAATGCTTCCAAAGGAAATATCAACCTGGGCCTTCTTCAAAATTTCAAGGAAGTCTCTTTGCCATCCAATCCCGTACATCATATTGCCATAAACATATAACTATCAATGCATAAATAAACATAAAAACATACTAGTTACCTTACCTTGTTGTGCCAAGAACATTTCCTTGTAACTAAACATTTCCATGCCATATATCAAGGGACTCCAATTCCCTTGATGAATCCGTCAATAACTGGAAACTAGTTGTTATATCTATGAAATACACTTTTAGGAATATAACACATATCCACATAATTTCAGACAATAGCAAGGTTAAGAAGACTTCCTGTGTGCAAAGAACTCATTTGTTTGGAATTGTGGTTTCCAAACATAGCCAAAGGAATTTTCACTCAATTCATTTCTTTTACCCTTTCCCTACTTCAATTGAGTCTTACTATGCATTGTCACATGACCCAACTGTTAGTTATATAAACATATGAGCTATTACCTTGTCAAGCTAATACCAAGCATGTTTCCCTGTAGTTGCTCACACATGTCAGTCTCACATTCCAAAGATCATGATATCATGCATATTAATTTTAAATCATCCTTTACCATGTCTAACAACGAGGTCATAATCAACTAACAATCATAAGACATAATGCAACAACTATCACCTACTTACATTTGAGTATAGATTAGTTATCTCATCACATATGCATTAGTACAACCATCTTAAAACAAGATCATTCCTTCATGAAATCTTATAAATTCATACTCATACGATGTAATTAATAAAACATTCAAACAATGGATAAATGGCATAATATACACCAAACACTTACATAACAAATATACGACATAAGCAGACTCATACCTTAATGTATCTCAGGCGAGGCTATCTTTTCTACATAGTCAATCTAGATTAGCATGATATACTTCATAACATATCAACTCAAACATAATTAAGGTCATGATATCCAGAATAGTAACTAGCTAACATGTTCACATCATAAAATCTTAAATAATTTTCATTCATGCATAACAATCAGATATGCACCGTCAGTATAGATTATTATGATATAATATCACAATAGGTCAACTCATACCTGAATATCATAACCATAACCATCTGCATAGGTCAATCCAAATTAGCACAAAACATAATAACATCAAGATATTAAATGAAATAACCCTAATCATCAAGTTAACTAACATACAACAACAACGAGTTAACTTACTCATCAATAACATATAATATAATCATCAAATTAACTAACATAAAACAACAACAAGTTACTACCATGCATGGCTATCTAATGAACGTGCATATGACCACATTGAATCACTAACATCTATCATACATGTAACTACAAGAACCATAGAATAAAAAACATGTACATAACCCTAATGTTTATAACAACCATTAACCAACATACATGCATACCCACCATACAAACCTGTATGAAGATCTTCTCTTATCCAAAATTCTAGTGCTGCAACCTCACTCTAATGATCTGCATCTCCTACTCTATCTAAACCAACACATTAGCATCATAACATACCAATAGAATCATGATGACGTAATTGCATACAATGACCTCACAGTGCATGTCTGACCTACGATACACCCATAATCATAACCATGACAATGCATGCATAATGAAAACCATGACAATTCATGCATAACAACATATAAACACCGACATGAATACATGAAAAACACATACCAACAAAAACACTGCCAACTTCTACATGATAACGCAACTGAAACAATGACTACCACGGTGCATACATGAAAATCACATATACATCCTTCATGCATGCACGACAAATAGATTTCACCCATCCAGTCCAAGTGTTGAACCATGCTCTAATACCAGTCTATAGTATCAAATAATACCCAAAGAGAACAAAAACTAGACATCACCCAAAGAGAATGGAACCATGCTCTAGTACCACTCTGTAACACCCTCCTCCCAGATATACTCAAGTAACCAGCCAACCATGGTAACCATGTGACAAGAGTTTCTATGATATGATTCAATTCCCTATCTATTAGTTATGTAACTAGAACCGACGAAACATAGACAACTAAACCTTCTATACCCGAAACAGAACCCCAAGAGCCATCCAACCCATCCAAGTGACCAACGCCCAAGAAAAACTGACTCTTTTCTACATTGAAGCCTCAATCATTCCCTTTACATGGGCATGCATGTTATTGAGAACCTCTAGTCACTCCCACGATAAGGTGTTCTTGCGACTGGGAACCTTTCTAGGTAGTTATGTTGTAGCGACTCTAGATTTTGTGCCACATTTTCAAGGCCAGGACTCATGCCACTTCCCAAAACTCCATGAAAATTTCGTATATGATAAGTAACATCAAAACAATGATACAAATGCAAATACTTTAACAAGAACTTGATTGGACCCGTACTAGCCATGACATGCATTTCATCAAACACATCACAAATATGCATTCTACATGTTTAAACAAGAAATCTGAGCATAGGGGTCCCACGCTTATCTGACAATCACTAAGAAGCATTGTTGCCTCATCCCAAGAACTATCTGACCATATATTAAGCCATATATTCATTATACATTCAGTGATTTACAAAAACATGATGAGAGCCATACATTATCACTGTCATAAAACTCACTCATAACCAACATGTAATAAAAAAAAATAACAAGGGTATAACAACCATATAAACCACATTTGAACAAGTACATTTACCCATAAGATACTAGGGAGAAAGACAACTCTTATTGATGAATTCAAAGGCCAACCAAGTTGGGACTTCCAAGTTCCACCCAACCATAGATTTGCTAAACCAAATCTCTCTTTAGCCAATTACCCCCATGCCATATTCCAAGCATGAATGGGCGGTCTCATAGAACATATCCATAAAAATCAAACTGGGGATTCCATAGGCCAAACTGCCTCAACCAGTGATTCCACTTCACGGTTGTGAATCACTACCCATCACTAGATTGGTCTCTACCCAAGCTATCTAGGGCTCTAAAGTGTTCATTCCAACCAAGCCTCTGGGACTAGTAACTCAACCCATAGTATTTGTTGGGTTCCAAATCGTTTTTCCAACGAAGGTTTCACAAAAAGTAACTCAAATGACCAAGGGCTCGAGAGAGTTTATCCAATGAAGGCTCTAGGGCTAATAACTCAACCCAAGTTGTTACAAGGCTCCAGAGCATTTGCCAAACCAAGGCTCCAGGAACTAACAAATCAACCCACAACTAAAGGAACATAAAAACAAACTAGAAAACAAAAGGGTAAGACACCCATAACACAATGACTATCCAGGAAATGGAAAGCCTAGGAAAAACCACTATCAATCCAAGAAATCCTCCATGCGAATGACAGATCATGACCAAGAAACTACATCCATATGCCGTGCATGCTAAAACTAGTAATGAAATCATACATGAAACTCGGTACTTGCAAGAAAATTCCATTGTAGTTGTTAATCGCAATGTCCTCTTGCACTTTAGTGATTTTCCTATTTGCTTCTTGCTCTAAATCCCAAATATGCCACACTTCTCCAAGAGTGCTCCAAGAAAATTCTAAGTGCCCAAGAGTATTAGAGTGAGAGAGTGGAATGAGAGCTCCAAAACTGAACTGGTCGAAATATTACCAACTGATACTCATAAGCCTTTTTGTCAATAAGGCCTTTATTTTACTAAATTTCAGTTATTTTTCTTCATTTTCCTCCTCACATGCAACCTGTGATCTTTCAACTTCCTTTTCTCCTATTTTCCATTATTTTGATAAATAAATGCCAAATAATGGCTTTTTCCTTTCCAAATCTTTGTCAATTTCCTTAGCTATTAATAAATAGAAGTGACACCCCACTGTGGTGAAGTAAAATTATAAGTGCGGACACAAACAAATTCCTCTAGCCCGATAATGGGTCTAGCCATAACTGATACATTCTATGGAAGATTTCCTTAGGTTAGAACCAATTAAGAGGGCCTACCTCTTAGTACACTTATCTCATTTGATGATGTCCTTGCTTGCTTGCTCCGGCTATCTCTCGCTTCCTTCTTCAAACACCTGAAACAAGTAAACAACAGAAAACAACAACGATGATAATAGACAAATTGTAATTCAAACTACTTAACATGTCAAGAAACATTAAACCATGAATATTTAAGATGACAAAACATGTAGGAAATCAATTAATAGTTAAATATATATTGAATCAAGAAGAGATTACAACCATTGTCTTGGTGTTGTTGTTCTCCTCTGACTAGACTAGTTTCCCACACACTTTTGTTAGCATTCCATGATCACCTCAAAAAAAATAGTTTTAAGGCTCTTCCCTTTAGGCTTCAATCCAAATCAAATCACACTTCTCGCTCACACAACTAGAGAGCTACAACTATGAATAGCTTGTTGTTTACTCCAAACTTAATTAGCACTAGCACACCAACATGAACACTAGCTTGTGTTTGGGAAAAAGGGTGGTTTATATAGGATGGATGGATGGGAGATGGATCCTTTTCTCATGGGAGGTCTTATCCCTTGATTTAGCTCCATCATTATAGGGGAAAGAAGCCCAAACTGACATCCTCAACCTGATCTGGCCAAACCATTTACCAAACTTTCGTTATTAAGCTTCTAGAGCTTGAAGCTTCGACTTTTAATTTAAAAGACTTTCCATAATAGGACCGATGCGACTAGAACATAGCTCAGTCACTCTGTTCGATGCTTGTGATAGTGCTAATCCCTGCCTATTGGCACGAGGAAGATAAGGGCCATTAGCACTGGTCTTGTAAACTAGGCAAAACAAAAGTTTAAGGGGAAATGGTGCGAAAGGGAATTGATCTGCTCATGAAGAGGGACACAATGGGAGTTTCTTCATGAAGGGAAAGCATGTAGGGTTCACTGTAGAGGTCATCCATGATCAAGGAACGTGGAGTACAGGGACAGTGATAAAATGTTGTGTAATAGATGCCCCCTAAAGTGTGAATGCTGAAGTAGAGTGAGGGATGAAATGCTTTATGAATCAATTGGGGGTACCATAGTCTACAGTCGGAAAACCTGCAAGCAAGTACAGATACATATATATAATTGAGAACTCTGTCAAAAGATACATGAATCGTGGAATGGACTTAGCCATCCAAAGAATGATCATGTAAATGGATCCAAGTATTGGTGTAGCCATCCATCAAAGAGGATCATAATGAAACCAAGGTATAGACGCAGCCACCCAATAATGAGAAGGATCACAGATGATAACTCATGGTATGGTCATAGCCATCCATCTAAAAGAGACATGCATATCAACATGACGATGTCACAACACTTCGCAACCTACACTTTTGTAATCAGGGCCCACAGTCTTGCGCTCCAACATGACCCGATCAAAGTGCAAATTCTAACATGCGAATAGATGTGTTGATGTTGATCATGCTAGAAAGTCGCTTGATTACCAGTCAATGATGTAAAATGCTAACAAGTGTGAGAGAAACCACCAATAATGACAATGGTCCTGTTAGCTCTGCTACAACTTCAGCGTTGGAAGGTCTAACTTGGGTCTGGTGGTGTGTTTGTGTTGAAAAGGGACTCGCAGTAGTTGTTCCCCTTCTGCTCCTTCGGTTTCTTCATACCCCATAGCCTCGCCATCTTTGTTTATTTTTCTTCGGAAACCTCTTTGTTCCCCGCTCAAACACTCCATTTCACCTCTTCATCGCTGCGAGAGCTAATGATCTTTCGGCCCCCAAGCACTACCTCTGAATCGTCATATAACCGCAGTAACATAACTGCGTGCCTCCCCCACTATCCCTCTGTCCTTCGTTAAATCCCCACCATCGATCGCATCACAATCCAATGGTCTCTGCTATGTTTACCGCACGTTAAACCTTGTGCGCTTTTCTTGCCATCCAACCATCCATCGCATGATCTGACGGTGATCACTCCTCTTGCCGCTGAGACTTGCCCGCACATTAAACCAAGATATCGGGGGTTTTTGCCACGTCCCGTTGACCACGTGTCGTGCAAAGACTGGATCGCTGGCCATTGTATGTATACCACCAAACCCCAGTAGGTGGTGCGGGGAATACCGCTTACCACCTACCCATACATCCCCCGCGCGTTATCACCCGCGCACTTTCGCCGCCCGATGACTGTCGGATCTGCTCAACTACGATCTGACGACTCACGTTGTTCCATCCACGTCACCTCTCGATAATCCTATTCAAACGATCTCCACGGTTGATTTATGTGATCCAATGGCTAGGCTTCGTTCCTCCATTCAGATTGCTTCTGCCATTCCGTCCACGCCCATAGCCTGTTCCATGCTCCCGAAAAATGAAGGTGGCTGGCTACTAGTCTCGGTACTGTCTATACCACTCCCAACTGCTCTCTGCTGCCAAAGAATGAAGACGATCACCTACCTGTTACTGGCGTATTTATCCCTCAGCGACTGCACTTAAATGAAAGCATGGCCGAAGAGGAAAGTACAGATCTTGGGAAGATAAATGCAATTATTAGTTATGGAGCCTCGTATCAGTTAGTACTCCACCTACTCAGAGAAGGACAACAGAATATCTAAAAAGGCCAATTTTGTTCATTAAAGCACACAGTTTGTAGCAGAGACGCATATTAGATTGTAAATGTGGTTGGTGGTCCATTATGACCCCTCCACGCATAGCATAGCAGAGTGTTTTTGTAATCAACCTCTATATATATCCAGAAGACAGAATGTAATAGGGGTTGATGGTTGATGAATGTTATTTTGATGTAAAGTTCAACTTCTGGAGACTGTAACTACTGTGATACCTGCAGCGTTTGGTCTTCATTTTTAGCTAATGCAAGCTTCTTTTGCTGTTAATTGCTCACTTTCCACTTCTTCCTTGTTCCAGACTGTGCCTGTTATGCATTTTTCATGTTCTCTTGATGCTTAGCTTTAGAGGGGCTATCATCCCACCTTTGTGTTAGAATCTAGTTAGTATTATTGAAAGTGTATGTAGGTTTCTATTGTTTTAATGCCAGAGAGCTGTCATCCTGTGTGTGCATTAGGAAATAGATTTACAGACCTTTTAACTGGTTGCAGCTAGCCATCACAGCGTCCTGTGCATCTGCTGGTGTGGTCAGTATTCTCCATGTTCACCTATTCCTTAAACTGTGAGTAATTGGTGGTCTAAAGCCTTGTAGTCTGGGAGTGTTCACCCATGTCTGGGGTTAAGCATAGTAGAAGTGGTTATCTTGCTTGAATATGCATCATTCCTTCCATTCATCCACCATTTTCCAACATTTTTGTTGAGTTTGTAATGTTCCCGAGCATCTCTGATATACAACCTAGGAGATTTTCTTGGGGTGATAACAATAATTGGCATCGTTTCTAGGGAGAGGAGATTGAAGCTCAGCTTCCCTGGGAGAACGACACAGTTCTAGATTTTGATGATAGACAAGGTCTGGGTGCATTTTTGGTTGTAATCATCTATCTGGCGACTCCATTGGAGGAAGGCCAACCTTTGGTGACTCCACATTGCAGTTCTGGCGCAGTTGGTGAGGCATGCTCGGAGAAATCCTTAGAAACCATCAACTGAACCATTGCCTAATCCTGAGAAGATTGTTAAGTAGAAGAAGGTATCGTAGAGAGGAGCATTGGGACCAGGTAAGCCTTAGAAATTACATGTATCTCTATTAGTGAAAGTCACCTTCAGAGATTCATAAAGCTCCTTAGTTATTCATCTCCCTTTCGGATTCCAGTTCAAGGAAAGAAGCATCCATGCTGTCCATTATATTCCTCTGTCTCTGTCATTCTTTTTAGTGATCCATTCCACTCAATATACCAGTATCCTTTCATATACCCTAGTCATGGCAGGCCAGCAAGCTCTCACAAAGATAAAAAGAATAGTTGCTGCTAGGTATGGACCCCTGGTCTTGCCTGCCCCTTTGAATGCCATGCCTGTAGGAGATTATCAAGAATATATGCCGAAGTTTACCGGTGGAGAAGGAGTAACAACTGAATAGCATTTAGAGTCCTTTTATAGCTATGCTGATAACCTGGATATCAATGAAGAGGATGTGTGGATGAGGGTTTTTGTCCAAAGCCTAAATGGGGAGGCTAGAAAATGGTTTAGAGAATTACCCCCTAGGTCTATTGCAAACATTGAGGCCCTAGATGATGTGTTTTTAAAGCACTGGGGGAGTAATAAAGATCTGCTCTATTATCATACCAAGTTTGGGAAATTATAGAGAGAAGATGGTGAGCTGCTGTCTGATTTCAACATCAGATTCAACCATATGTACAGCATAATACCATGTGAAATGAAGCCTACCCCTACTTCTGCTATGATTACTTATGCCAATTCTTTCAATTCTCAGTTCTTCCTGTTGTTAAGAGAAAGAAGATGTGCTTCTTTAGCTGATATGCAAAATGCAGCCTTTGAGGTAGAAGCAAACATCATTGCTGCAGACAGACTCGAAGGTGATGCTGAAAGGAGAAGTTAGGGAGGTGAATCCTCATCATCCTCATATCCTGAGATAGATAAAATGGCTAGGATGATTGAATTGTTAGCCTCTGAAATTTCCAAGTTAAAAGCTAAGCAGTATTCTCAGGAAGTTGGAGCTCATTGTTCCTTTTCTTTTCCAACTCCATATCCATGTAGAGGAACACAGGAGAAGTTGCAGATTTTGCAAAGAAATAAAATTACAATTGAAGATAAAGGGGTGAAGACCCTTTTACAGAATGTAGTCATGGAAGAAGTGCAGTATGAAGAAGAGGAGGAGGTCCATGGTTTGGAAGATAAAGGTAGTGCCCCCTTCTTAACTAGAGTTGCACATGAAGAAGCATTATCTAGAGGCACTGCTTGTCAGTTTGTTGTACCTGCAAAACAACAAGCTTATCAACAGCAGCAACCAGCTGAAGGTCCCTTCATCCTCCAAGAATCTGTGCCCGAAGCTAGCTCATCTTCGCATGGCTATGCAGATCTACAAATTATTCAGCCTGCTATTATCCCCAGCACAATGATCAATAAAGGAGAGGAAAGCTCCCCATCATCTTATGTTTCTCTGTCTGCTCAAGTGACAATCCCTCAAAGTCCCCCCTTAAACACTAAGGTAGAACAAAATTCAATGCTCAAGGCTGAAACTGATCATCTCAATCTTGATGTTCTGAAACCTGCTCAGGTGGCCTCCACACAGATTGAAAAGGCAACTTTTTAGATGACAGAGGAAGAGGATGCATAGTCTTGGAACTCCTCCTTGGATGAGGATTGTTCTAAGAAAAATAAAGGAGCAGATGATGTCTCTGTGTCCCCTACACAAGAAATCGATGGTTCATCATTCATATTAGTTGTGCAGACCACAGATGACACAGAAAAGTACACAACAGCAATGACTATTCAACAGGTGTACAAAGGCTCCCATGAAGAATGTCCAAGGAGGAAAATACATAGAAGGGAGATGAAATTTGATCCATATTTACCTATTAAGCTCAAATGTCCTAAACTTTTTGAGGTAAAGGATCAAATTAATCCAGTTTTGTTGATCTATGATGAACCGGTCAAGAGCAGGAGAAACAATTTTGATGGCTCATCGGTTGGCCAGTTTTTTAATTTTTATGTTGTTTAAGGTCCTCTGGCCTTAATGATTGTAAGCATGTTCTTTTACAAGTTTTAGTGTAGACTTAATTTGACTCCATGCCTAAAGGAATACTAGGCACTATCTTTAAGCTTGAAGGCATTGGTCTGCAGTTCTTGAGACTTCACAGGGAGGATCTCATCCCCAGAAGGAGCCAGTGTTAGCTCTGCTACAACTTCAGCGTTGGAAGGTCTAACTCGGGTCTGGTGGTGTGTTTGTGCTGAAAAGGGACTCGCAGTAGTCGTTCCCCTTCTGCTCCTTCAGTTTCTTCATACCCCATAGCCTCGCCATCTTTGTTTATTTTTCTCTGGAAACCTCTTTGTTCCCTGCTCAAACACTCCATTTCACCTCTTCATCGCTGCGAGAGCTAATGATCTTTCGGCCCCCGAGCGCTACTTCTGAATCGCCATATGACCGCGGTAACATAACTACGCGCCTACCCCACTATCCCTCCGTCCTTCGTTAAATCCCCACCGTTGATCGCATCACAATCCGACAGTCTCCGCTATGTTTACCGCATGTTAAACCTTGTGCGCTTTTCTCGCCATCCAACCGTCTATCGCATGATCCGACGGTGATCGCTCCTCCCGCCGCTGAGACTTGCCCACGTGTTAATGCATGATATCGGCCGTTTTCCCCACGTCCCGTCAGCCACGTGTCGCGCAAAGACTGGATCGCTGACTGTTGTAAATATACCACCAAACCCCAGTAGGTGGTGTGGGGAATACCGCTTACCGCCTACCCGTACATCCCCCGTGCGTTATCGCCCATGCACTTTCACCGCCCGATGACCGTCGGATCTGCTCAACTACGATCTGACGGCTCACGTTGTTCCATCCACGTCACCTCCCGATAATCCTATTCAAATGATCTCCACCGTTGATTTATGTGATCCGATGGCTGGGCTTCATTCCTCCATTCAGATTGCTTCCACCATTCTGTCCATGCCCATAGCCTATTCAATGCTCCTGAAAAATGAAGGTGGCTGGCTACCAGTCCGGGTACTGTCTGTACCACTCCCGACTGCTCTCTGCTGCCAAAGAATGAAGACGATCACCTACCTGTGCCTGGCGTAGTTATTCCTCAGCAACTGCATTTAAAGGAAAGCATGGCCGAAGAGGAAAGTACAGAGCTTGGGAAGATAAATTCAGTTATTAGTTATGGAGCCTCGTATCAGTTAGTAATCCGCCTACTTAGAGAAGGACAACAGAATATCTAAAAAGGCTAGTTTTGTTCATTAAAGCACATAGTTTGCAGCAGAGACCCATATTAGATTGTAAATGTGGTTGGTGGTCCATTATGACCCCTCCACACATAGCATAGTATAGAGTTTTTGTAATCAACCTCTGTATATATCCAGAAGACAGAATGTAATAAGGGTTGATGGTTGTTGATGAATGTTATTTTGATGTAAAGTTCAACTTCTAGAGACTGTAACTACTGTGATACCTGTAGTGTCTCATCTTCATTTTCAGCTAATGCAAGCTTCTTTTACTATTAATTGCTCACTTTCCACTTCTTCTCTGTTCCAGGCTATGCCTGTTATGCATTTTTCATGTGCTCTTGATGTTTAGCATTAGAGGGGCTGTCATCCCACCTCTGTGTTAGAATCTAGTTAGTATTATTGAAAGTGTATGCAGGTTTCTATTGTTTTAATACCATAGAGCTGTCATCCTGTCTGTGCATTAGGAAATACATTTATAGACCTTTTAACTGGTTGCAGCCGGCCATCACAGGGTCCTGTGCATCTTCTAGTGTGGTCAATATTCTCCATGTTCACCTATTCCTTAAACTGTGAGTAATTGGTGGTCTAAAGCCTTGTAGTTTGGGGATGTTCACCCATGTCTAGGGTTAAGCATAGTAGAAGTGGTTATATGGATTGAATATGCATCATTCCTTCCATTCACCCACCATTTTCCAATATTTTTGTTGAGTTTGTAATGTTGCCGAGCATCTCTGATATACAACCTAGGAGAGTTTCTTGGGGTGATAACAGGTCCTCAAGGTACTGTCAGCACAATTCACAGAATGTGAATAGAGGAACTGAAGTCAAACACCCATGAAATCACTCGATCGAAAGCCAATGATGTGAACTTGCCCTTGAGTGCGATGAACTTGCCATTATGGCATCAAAGCTTTAAGGTACTGGAAGGGAGTCTCTCAATCAACTTCCTGGATAATGAGCTGAAGTCGACAGGAAGAGACCCTGTTGAAGGAGGGCCATAATGTATCCCACATCATAGACACGAGACAAAGGGATTCAAAATGATTTAAGATGATATAGAGAATCATGGTTAACTGCAGAAGGACAACTCTTGAACATATCAATGATATGACTAGAAGTTTGGCAGCTTTTGGATCCATAGGATCGGTGGTCATAATGACGTGGAAGAGATTAAATGGAACATAAAAATGAACGGACCATCCTAAGAAGGTGAACGATACAAAGGAGGATATCCCAACCTAACACGAACTAGAAAGTGTCATGTTCAAGAGTGAGCTACCGACACAATTGATTTGATTTCCAAATTTCCCCCCACCATTTCTGGCAGGTACCCCAATTTTTTTTAATTGCATGCTTGAAGGGGATAGCATATGCTTGCACTGTAAGTTCATCCTTCGAACGAATCTGACCTAGTAATTTTAACGAGCCCTAGGAAGGAGAAGCTCATATTCATCATGGTCATGCATCTGGTGTCATTTAATATTTTAACGAGTCTGACAAAGGTGTAACTCGGTATCTTTTTCATGTTTAGAGAGTTTGAAAAAGACACGTAAAAGAAAACTCCACATGGTACCTTTTCGTACATTTGTGTCTCTCGAGCACGAAAAGGTAGAAAATGATACTTGAGAGAACCACTTGGCCATTTCAGCCAAGGAGTACCTTTTTTGTAAGTAGTGCCTCCTAGCCCGAAAAAGGGGTAAACTTATACTGGGCGCATGACACTTCGCATCCGTTAACAAGTTCGAAATGACAAGGGCTCGAGCATTTTTTTTCTTTTAAAGGGTCGGAAAAGAGCTTGAAAGCGGACCCCCCATTTTATTCTCTTTTATGAGTCAAAATGGATAAGTGCTCGGAAATATTTTCATATGAGCTTAACGAGTCGAGAAAAGAGCTGAAACGTGACTTGTCATCATAGTCAAGCATCCATCACCTGTTGCTGCACAAGAAGGGTAAAGTGTATTATCCAGTTCTTGAGGCAAAATAGGTTAAAGTATTTACAAACTTAATATTTTCATGAAAAAATGAATAAAAAAGAGAAAAGTAAATATATTTTTGACCATTTACCATTTTACCTTGCTGTGAATATTTTTTACTCACTTTTGCACTAATTGTTTCGGAGTATATTGTGGGAGATCTAGGAGGTCATTCGCCAAGCCACTGGTCACAGGTAAGAGCCAAAGCCCTGAGCTCCATGTTCATGTCCTTTATTCCTATTTTTAACCATTTTTTTTGTTTTTTTAGGGGGTTTTGCGAAACGTTTTTCACCCTCCGTCAGCGTGACTTCCTGGCACGGAATCGCGCCGGCCAAGCATGATTAACAAAGCAGTTGCGCCATCGGTGCAACTATTTTTAAAACAGACATGCCAGTGCCATGAATAGGAAAAGACCCAATTTCTTCACAAAATCACTGTTAAACCTTAAAATTTATGGGCCAAGCATGATTGTTGACTCAAATTAATGGCTTTTGCAAGAAAGAATCACTGAAAATGGTGGGCTGGAAGGAACGGGAACATGGGGATGTGGACACCTAGGCACTGAATCATCCAAATTTCCTGGAAGCTTTGAGGGCTTGCGAGCTCCTAAAATTCTTTCTCACACAAGGGATGCGGGCCCAACCCGAGTTGCTTCAGTACATGATTAGTCTTTGGGACATTAATCGAGAAATATTTGTCATTGGTGACCAGGAGCTAGAGTTGGAAACTTCAGATATATATTTCATCACTGGACTGTCCCGAAGAGGGGAGCTAGTCAACTTGTACGAGTCACGACCGATTGGAGCAAGCATATCTTCATTGCTTGCTGAACACTGTCCTGAGGCCCTGAAATCTAAGAGTGGGAAAATTGAGATTTCCAATGTTCGGGATCTGAAACTAAGAGTGCTTCTGTCGACCATCAACAGAGTGGCGAGGTCCCAGGCAGAACATGAGAACAACGAGTTGAATTTCCTATATGCTATAGATTGTACGCACCTATGATATTCAAGTGGGTAGAGGCCATGAAGATCAACATAAAGTGCCAACTAACCAAAGCTAAGGTGGGGAATCTAAAGAAATTTTGCTTCAGATCTGTGCTCGTGACCTTTTTCTTGGAACAGGTGCCACTACTCCAGTATCAGCTGACTGAGGTAGATCCTCCTATTCCACGTGATCCGCAGATTGCCTGCTAGAGTCGTTTGATGCCCAGGATCACTGAGGGTTAGCATATGTCATACATAACTGCATTCTTTTCATGGCTACATTGACAGAAGATCATCATGGAGGACTAGCCTTAAATTGGCACCGACTTCAATCGACATCCGGATATGCCCTTACTAGATGGAGAGGATTTTGACGATGAAGGTAAAAAATCAATCTTTTAATTTTGAGATTTTTTAATCGTTTTTGGTATATATGTTCTTATAACATCTCTCTTCTCAATGCAGATGTTGGACAAGAGCGGCCTGCTCGGATGTCCCTAATAGCCAAGCACATCCCCCACCCAATTGATGTTGTCACTCCTTATCAGGAGGGGAGTGACAACGAGGAGGAGATCACGAGGAACCTTGAGGGGTTGACTCATGGTATCCCAGAGTATGCTCGGGTAGGATACATTCCTCATTAGTACCAGAGGCAGATGGTGGGAGTCTTAGATCGGATCCGCCAATTATTGACTCGTGTTGCATGAGCTATATCATGCTATCATGATCACCATGCTGATTATTTCCTAGGTCAAACACTTATATTTTTTGGAGACTGCGTGCCGCGGATATATGAGGCTGCGCTGTGCTAATGTTATTTTAGACACACATATTATTTTTTGGGGTTCTGATGTATCAAACATTCACCATATATATATATATATATAGATATATGTTATATTTTCTTTCTTACTATGGTACAAATGGTTTGTTTTATCTTTTCACATGTTTCGTAAATGTCTATCCAACAGATAATTAACTAATGAATCTGTCAATGTATTCATGGGCCTAGGAATATGATGATATGTAATGTAATCAAAATGTCTTTCCAGTAGATGAATACGGAGATACATTCTTAGTATTTGAGGGTTTCTGGCGAAATATTTCCCGTTGAGTTGAAGGATGACAAGTTGTGAATCCCGGTTGACAACCAACTCTCTAATGTCAAGAGCAATGGCTTCTAACAAGAGTTCGATGACCGAAGTGTATTCAGAAATGTTGTTAGTCATGTGACCTAGACATATACCTTGAAGGTCAATCAACTCACCATTAGGGTCAGAAATAGCCCATGCCACGGATGATAGGTTCCGGGTACTATGGCAAGCACGATCGGCGAAACCGATGTGAGGAGATCTGCAAAGCAAGAAAAAGAATTGTAAACAAGAAAATTGTTTGAAAACTAACACATAAAACCACACTGCACAAAAATGAATGACACACTAATGTACACAATTAACCATGCAAGATGACCTAAGCATAGTACTTCCTGAGGCAAAGCCAATGAGGATTTCCTTCATAATCAATGAGCTCATAGGCTCCTTTCTACAAAACACGTTTCAAAAATATAGGGCCCATGCCACATGGGTTTGAACTTGCCTGCCCACGGCTTATCATTAGCTTGGTCATATAATAAGACCAAATCATCCTCAGAGAACGTGTTAGGGGAGACCGACTGATCAAAATGGGACTTGACCCATTTATTTTGTGCTTCGATGACCAAGGCAGTGAGATAGTGACTTTCGTCTAGTCATTCTAAGTATAAGAGGCATTCCTCCTGAGGTGATGTTTCGGGAAGGAGTTCAACAACTAACTTGAGTGAAGGAATTTTGCATTCGATCGACAATGTTTCTTCCAGACCATAGACCAACAAGAATGGTGTGAAACCAGTTACGTCTTTGGTTGAGGTTCGGTAAGCCCACAGAGCTGAAAAGGGCATTAGATGCCAATTTGACTTGTGCATCCCAATAATACGCTGAAGCATTGTAACCGAAACCTTATTCACGGCTTCAACTTGGCCGTTGGATCAAGGGTAATATGGGGACGAGCAATTGTGGTGCAAGCCCAATGCCGATGTCAACTCAGCCATCATGTAATCTCTGAAATGGTAGCCATGTTCTGTGACAATGTCTTGAGGAACGCGAAACCTAGAAATAACATGGTTGAAAAGGAATTGAGTCATTGTCTTATCGTCTACAAAGTATGTAGGCAATGCTTCGGCCCATTTGGTGAAATAATCCATAGCGGAAATAATATAACCATGCCCCCAGGCCGAACAAGGGTTACATGTCATATAATCAATGCCCTATTTGGCAAAAGGACCAACGGTAATGACGGGGTGTAGGTGAGTGGGTGGGGCACGCATCCTGCATTGGTAATTCATGACACTTGCGAACAGCAAGGATGCAATCCTTAAAAATAGACTACCAAAAATAACTAGTGCGAAGGATTTTTTGAGTGGTAGCATATCCAGACATATGAACACCACATGCCCAATGTGGAAATCATTAAGAACTCTTTCAACTTCCTCCATCGTAAGCCATCAACGAAGAACTGTATCAACACTGACACAGTATAAAGTATCGCCAATAATACGGTAGGGTTGGGAGTAATGCCAAATCCTTTGGTGATCATCCTTAGTCAACATGGACCGAAACGCAAATGTCTGGAGATACACGATTATATCACTATACCATGGATCAAGGGTGCTAATCAGGAAGAGAGTCTCATCTGGAAGCTGTTTATCTGCACCAACAGGGAGAGATTTAGAGGGAAGGGAACAAATCAGTTCAGCGAAAACAAGTGACTTCTTAGATTTGGCAGTAGTAAATACCAAATCAAATTCTTGTACGATCTCAATCCATTGATAATATTCCCCCCTAGCAACTGAAGAGTCAGGATATAGGTCATGGGGTTACATTCAGAAATCACTGTGGTCGTGCGTAAAAGGATGTAGTGTCGAAAGCATTGAACAACTTGGACTCAGCCAAATCCAACTTCTGGACATGTGCATAATGTGTTTCAGTGTCAAGGAGATTATGACTAAGGTAGTAGATAACATGTTCATTTCCTTCATCGTCGTCTTGGAACAAGACCATAGCAACGGTGCTAGGGGCCGCAACTAGGTAAAGGTAGTAATCTTGATAATAATTTGGAGGGTGCAACAGAGGAGAATTTATGAGGATGGCCTTGAGATAATCAAAAAAATTTGGGCCACCTCATCCCATACAAAGGACGTTCCCTCTTTAAGAAACCAAGTAAATCTTATAGCTAGCCCAGCATAATTGGGGATAAAACGACGGAGAAAATTTTCCTTTCCTTGCAGGCTTTGGAGTTGATGCAGTGAAGATGGAGGGGGTAAATTTACAATTGCCTTGACCTTCAGCGGATCAAGGCGAATACCATCCTTGGAAATGATGAAGCCAAGGAGTCGTCTAGATTCTACGCAGAAAACACATTTATGCGAGTTTAACCGAATGCTATAGTGTCTACAGTGTAGAAAAATCTACCGAAGATGGTCTGGATGATCTTGGTGCTTACAAGAATAAGTGAGATGGTCATCCAAGTAAGGCTGGATAATGTTGCAAATATCATGAAATGCATAGGTCATTGCTCGTTGAAATGTAAACCCAACATTTTTTAGGCTGAAAGGGAGATTTTTGTATGCGGACGTAGCCCAGAGATAGATAAAAGTCGTCTTTTCTTGATCGGCTGGTGCAATGTTGATCTGGTTGTAACTAGAAAACCATCCATAAAGGAAAATATCTCACTCCCAGCACATTCATCAATGATTTAATCAATGAATGGAGTAGGATAGTTATCTTTAGGACAAGCATGATTGAGATCTCGATAATTGACGCAAACGCAGATCGTGCCCTATTCTTTAGTCACTCGGACAACATTGGACACCCAATCTGTAAGAGGGATGGGATAGATGAACCCAACTTTGAGAAGTTTTTCAACTTCACCCTTGATGGTGGCGGGCTTCCTAGGGTGCACTGGGTGGATTCGTTGGCGAGCGGGCTTCGCATGCGAATAAGTTAGTATTTCATGCACAACGATGCTAGGATGAATTTCGGGCATTTCTTCATAGGACCATGCAAACACATCACAGAATTCTTGAAAGAGATGAGTATAAGCCTTGATCTCATCCTGAGAACAAGATACCCCAATATGAACATGTTCAACAATACCAAGCTTGATAGAAATATCAATCAGCATTGTTTGGGTAATATTACCCAAATTTTCTTCTGACCACACTTCATGAGTTGTGATCAGTGGTGGAAATGAAGAAGAGGACTCTTCGACAGTGGTAGATATGACTGTTGGATGAGGCAAGAATGAAGAGCAATGATCAGTATTGATCCAAGGTGGTTCCTCGAGAGACATGACTTCCATGATACCTTCGTTGGCAAGGAAGGCCTCGGCTAAGGGATCAAGTGATTCCAAAGTGCCAAACCACAGGGATTGAGAGTACATATAGAGATAGGTCTTCGAAATAATAGAATTAGAGGATGCAGAACTTGAAGCCAAGATAATTTCCATGTAATTGACTTCAGGGGAACTAAGCAGCAAAACATCGCCCCAGCTATGAACAAGATCTGGTGAAGGTATGACCCAAGGATTGGATTTAATCGAGATCATGTTGATAGAGGCAACATGAGGAGGTGGTAGTGGAAAAATTCCGATTAAGTTAGAATATTTAAAAAGACCTGCCGCCGCACTCTCATAGGGAGCACTAGTGTGCTTGATGTACAGAACATTGCCATCTGAGGAGAAAGAGGCAAAGAAAGACAGCTGGTCGATAGTGACAATCTTCCCTTGGTGGGGAAAATGAATCACAAGAAACAACAAGGAGGCTATGGCATGCATAGCATGGGTCCAACTCCCACCGAGTAGAAGATTATAATTGAGATTGGCATGAACAACCTCTACCTCCACTTGCATTGTCTTGCCTTCTACAGTAATGGCAAGGTTAGGTAAGACACCGAAGGGTCACAAATTGCGCCCATCGAAAGCTTCTAAAGTGTTCGGAGATTGTCTCAAAGCAAAAGAACAAATAGCCTTCCAACATGCAGTTGACATGATGTAGGTGGAAGCACCTTCATCGATGACAGTACATGGACGGTCTTCTCATTGATGATTAATTAAATGAGAAAGGAAATCCGATGAGGGAGGCACAGAACATGGTTCTCTAGATAAAAACATATCAAATTGGAATTGGTGGGATCAATACCCCCGATAGCTGACAACAAAGATTTCTGTTGTGATGGGCAGCTTTGGAGCACCTTGATATCCAACATAGCTAATGGAGCCTGAGCCATGTCCTCAAAAATATTATAGTGCTCAGTGGCTCAAGCGTTGGGATTGTACGAGGATTTCCGCAGCACACCACAAGAGGGTGTTCGTATAGCGGAATCAGTGTTAGGGCACTCAATATGGAGAGTGCCAGAACTCAAGGTAGAAGAATAAGGGGTGGCTTCTTTCTCTTTCCCAACAGTCGAAGCAGGAGTTTGATAATATTTCAATCTAGTAGACACATTATTAGGCGTACTCATGATGAACACTTGAGATCTTGAGGAGGCAGATGATTGGGGTTTGTCTGCCATTTGGGTCTGCTAAGACGAAAATGGCTCTTTGAGGACAACGGGGGTCCCTTTGAGCAAGCGACTAACTTTAGATTGTCGTGGACAATCCTTAGTGTAGTGATCTTCCTTGCAAATGAGGCATGGATACTTAGGTTTCTATTGCAAATATTCGCCATCAGATGGTTTGGGAGGACCCTGTTTTAGGGCATTGGCTTTACCCTTTCCTTTTCCTTTCTTCTTACCTTTCGAGTATTTGGCCATTGTGGTAGAATGGATAACGTGGACCTCTGAGGCTTTACTAAGGCCAGGTTGATTCTGGGAAGAACTATTAGGAACAACATTTGAGACTGACTTATGTTTGGAAGAAGATTTAGCAGGGGTCTGAGATACCAAACCAATAACTCCATCGACAGGAGGTACAACTTCCAACTTTGATGCTTCAGGATCGGATGGCCATGCAACATCGAGTAATAACTCATACAAAGTGCCAGACTAAGAGTAAACTAGATCCAAGTACTGGGAACAAGTGATGGCTTGCTCTTCAGTGACGCATCCACCATAGCTATATCGCGAGCAATTGGAGCCATGAATGATTTAGTGAACCATTCAGTGAGCAACTGATCAGCAATATAAAATTTGATCAGGTGACATATACACCTGCATTCATAGACGTGATCAGAGATGTGTGTCATAGTATCTTGCTTAAGCAATGTGAACAAATAAGTGCTAGTTTCATAATGAATCGACAGCTGAAAATGTGTGAGGAAAGCCATGGCTAAAGAGTTAAAGTCATGGTAAGTACTTTGAGGCAGTTCGATGTACCACTTGGCTGTAGTGCCTCTGAGGGTTCATTAGAAAAGATGGAGATAAATGGAATTATCAACGTATGAGTTCGACGAGCACCAGAGGTTATATGTCATCACATGGGCCCGAGGATCTTCTTTTGCTTTCCCATTGAACTTTGGACAATCGCTTGGTATCTTGGATGGCATCGAAGGCTAGTATGACGAATGAAGGATTGGATCATTCGTAAGGCGAGATACATCTAGCAACTCGAGTGTGGCCAAGAGTGGCAATTGGGTGTTAAAAGGCATAGGAGGTTGATAAGCTAGTCCGAATGGAGGAGCCGATCCCTGCTGGTAAGAATTTTGGCCCAACGGTGGGGGATTTTGGCCATATGGCATCTGATTCTACCTCCATTGTGGATTACCTTGACCATAAGGAGGATTTTTACCTTGGATACCTTGGAAATGTTTGGCCATAGGTTGCTGATAAGCAACGTATGGGTTAAAAGGCTGTTGAGCATGTTGACCTTAAACATATGTGTATGGGACCTGTTGCCTTTGAACATACATGTGATGGGCCTGATATCCTTGAACAAGAGGATTTTGAACCTGATGTCCTTGGGCATAAGGTTGATACAATTTTTGCCCTTGGACACAGGGATTTTGTACCTGTTTCCCTTGACCAAAAGGATTTTGAACCTGTTGACCTAAGGCGTTAGGGTTTTGTACCTGATGCCCTTGGCTAGAAGGATTCTGGTCCCGTTGAGCTAGGACATTAGGATTTTGCGCCTTCTGTTGCAGGACTTGACCTTGGCCCTTCCCCTACAAGGGTTGAGCTTGCTGATACGTATACAAGGGTTGCTGCTGCCCCGGTTGGTTTTGTTGTTGCAAGGGTTGACCTTGTGGTCGCAAAATTTGTCCCTAAGGCTGCAGGGGTTGGCCCTACGAGGACATAGGCTAGGAAGTGTGCGTAGCATATTGCATCTATTGTTGCACGGTTTGTTGCAAGGGTCGACCTTGTGGGATCATTTGCCCTTGTTGTTGCACGGAGAGCTCTTGCTGCACCAAAGGCTTCCCTTGCGGAAACAAAGGTTACCCTTTTTGTTGTAGAGTTTGTCCTTGCTATTGGAAGGGTACATGAATAGTGCCTAGAAAATTTCCAAACTAAATCTGGCCATAACCACCCTGGAAGGTGGACGATCTAGGCTAAATGTACTAGCTAGACTAAAGGGTGTAAGATTGATTAACCATTCCTTGAGAACCATATGGAGCATAAGGAGTTTGATATTGGACCTGAGCCTCGTAGAGCTATTGATACTGGACATTGGTCGATCTAGACAGACCAACGAGATTCTAAACTTGTTGGTACTAGACATTGCTTGATACAGTAGGATCAGCAAGGTTATGAATAATGCCGAAAGAAGGCTGGTTCATACCAGCCATGTGAACTTGTGAGCCCCTCACATTGGTGGCACCTGACACCATGGAAGCATTCAGGTTTTGCCACCCAAGTGGTGGCACAGCCTGTCCACTGGCTAGAGGGATGGAGGAACTGACAGAGACATTCTTCAAAACTGCTAGTTGTGCCCGATGGGTAACTGTGATTGATCATACAAGGGTGTTTGGAACTGTGGGTTGCACCGAGACTAAGGTAACAACCTATTGGGAAGTCATGTTTGCAATGAACAGACCTGAAGTAGGCATGGCACTTGACGCCCAAACAGGGTTATGGTAAAGTGATGAGCCACTAGGTGTACCTAAAACCAACTGTGCCAAAGACACAGTTGGGTGGAAAACTGGTGGGAATACCCCCGGTATAGGGGAAACCCTTACGAAGAAAAGGATTCTCTTCCTCCTCGACAATGTGCGGAGTATAGACTTCAGACTCTTTCAGAGAGGTGACTGGAGCATCGCCTTCGGGTTCCATATGTGGGAACAAACGACAATGAGTGGTTGAAGAAGTATGAGGGGATAGTTCAAAAGGACACCCAGCTAGTGGTATGGACTGTAAGGATGCTACAGTGATATCACAACAGGGTAAAGTAGAGGATTCAGAGGGTAGATAACCAATCCAAGTTGATGGTTAGTTGTCGGCAAGTTCTCAGGAGTTTGAACGGGATTGTTCGGAGATTCAGGGCCAAGATCAGCAGTTGACCCAGTATCGAAAGTAGCCAGAGGATGAGATGACGAAGGTTGAATGCTCAGAACAATTCTGAGTTCAACACCTTGGTCTTCAAGTGACTCTGGTAACTGAGGAAATGACTCCTTAGACAATCTTTCAAATGGAGGAGAGGAAGAGGAACTGGGTGAACTAGATGGTTCAGCCACCATGACCTTTTCTTAGTCGACAGAAAAATTAACTTCAAGGCTTTAAAATGTTTTTTAAAGGGAAGCTCATGATTTGGTCTTAGGAAAGACTAATTGGGTGTTATCAAATCATGGGCAATCAATTATTAAGACACATAAAAGACTAGTTCTCTTTCATTCTTTAAGATTCAAGAAAGAAACAAAGATTACTCTATCGCTTTTGATTAGAAACGATCTTGAAAGGACAAGTGCTCGAATGATCTTTTAAGTTTAATGAGTCAAAAATATCAAATGACTGTTCTGGATCATCTAGGTAAACAAGATTACCAGGCAACCGTGAACTTGCAGAATACCTCCTGGAAAACCCAGAAGTACGAGCATGGAATCTCCCCGAATGTTGTGTTTGGTGTATCACATTTGCAAGGCAGCCGACTCAGCTTCCTAAGGATAAAGGATTGTACCCTAGAGGGGTCTCTTGTTACATACTCGACGGTACATGGAGTACAAATCCGAACTAGCGCTGTCTAATATCGAAGCTAACGACAGCTGCTAGGTTTAAAGACGTTGAAACACATCTCTTGACTAGACCTTTTAGATGTGATCATTAAGTGTCAAATGTGCCTTAGGTTAATTGAATTCATTTTAAAGTTTACGTTGAGTTATGTTTCAGTTTTCAGGTCTTAGCGATGTGACTTGAAAAACTTTAAATGCAACTAAATGAGACAAGACCCTTTCAATTCGATGAAATTCCTACACTGTAGAGGGTAGAAAAATACACAATCAAATCCAAATAACCAAGCAACTGAAAGCAAAATGATCTTTCACTACTTTACTTTTTCGAAAAATAAACTAATGAAAAATGCATTCCAATTCCTAGTTTCCTGACAAGCACATATCTAACAGTCCTTTCAAAAGAAAAAAGAGCTCTTTTCCTTTTTCAAATGCCAATGCAAGTCTAGTCTTTAATGGTGTAGGCTATCATAGCACAATGATGCAACAAACCAGAATTTCATACTTTTTCATGAAACAATGAAATAAACTTTTCACATAGAAGACTTCGATGAAAAGGTTTTTGAGATAATCAGATCTTCAAGAAAATGAAAACATGAAAAGAGAGACTCATTCAGACTAATGAAGCATCGACTTTACCAACAACAAGACAATCAACGTAATCCATGCCAGAAAAGAAACGTTTAAACAAGCAAATGAAATCTTTTCAAACTTGTGTAATGGAAGTCAAAGTTGTAAAAGGACCGCAAATGAAATGCAAGGAGTAAGTACACCTACAACTCGACTCACTGAGTCCACAAACAGTTGAATGGATGAAAATCTAGATACCCTAGTGCCACTGACCACTCAATGACTCAAGAAACCAAGCAGAAAGATGATAAGACAACAAGCAAACAAAACCAAATGAAAAGCAACTTTCTAGCCAGGGAGAAGATAGATTAAAAGGTTTACAGGGTCAAAATAATAAGAGCAAAATGCAGTGGCCAAGATTGGGGAAAAACCCTAATCTTCACTTACAAGCATTGGCGCGACTACCTAATTGAAAACAATCACCAGAGGTTGTTCGACGCGATTGCTTCTCAGCAAATCGCACTAATTGGCGTGACTATCAGTGGATTAAGCATGCTAATCGGGGGAGCCAAGAAAAAAATTTAAAAAAAATTGAAACAGGGACTAGATCTACTACTATGAATCGCAAACTCAAGCCAGTAAGTAGGAGAAAGTAAACTGAACCAAAGGGAAAACGTGGAACTAGAAAAGTTCACATGAAATCATGAAATCCAAGACAAACAAAAGGATTGGTTCCCCAGTGGAGTCGTCAATTTGTGGTGAACTAAAATTATAAGTGCAAACACAAACAAATTCCTCTAGCCCGATAATGAGTCTAGCCACAATTGATACATTTTGTGGAAGATTTGTTTAGGTTAGAACCAATTAAGAGGACCTACCTCTTAATACGCTTATCCCATTTGATGATGTCCTTGCTTGCTCGCTCAAACTATCTCTCACTTCCTTCTTCAAACACCTTAAACAAGTAACAATAGCAAACAACCACCATGATAATAGACAACTGTAATTCAACCTACTTAAAAAGTCAAGAAACATTAAGCCATGAATATGTAAGATGAAAAAACATGCAGGAAATCAATCGATAGTTGCATATATATTGAATCAAGAAGAGATTACAACCATTATCTTGACATTGTTACTCTCCTTTGACAAGACCAGGTTCCCAGACACTTTGTTAGCATTCCATGATGTCCTCAACAACAATAGTTTTAAGTCTCTTCCCTTTAGGCTCCACTCCAAACCAAATCACACTTCTCCCTCACACAACTAGAGAGCTACAACTATCAATAGCTTGTTGTTTACTCCAAACTTAATTAGCACTAGCACACCAACATCAACACTATCTTGTGCTTCAGAAAAAGGTCGGTTTATATAGGATGAATGGATAGGATATGGATCCTCTTCTCATAGGAGAAGGTATTATCCCTTGAGGTAGGTCCATCATTATAGGGGAAAGTAGCCCAAACTGACATCCTCGACCCCATATGGCTAAACCATTTACTAGACTTTCGTTATCAAGCTTCTAGAGATGGTAGCTTCAGCTCTTAATTTAAAAAACTTTCCATAACACGACTAGTACGACTAGAACACAACTGAATCGGTCTGGTCAGGGCTAGGGACAATGCTAATCCCTACATATCTGTGCAAGAAAGACAAGGTCCATCAACGTTGGTCTTGTAAACTAGGAAAAACAGAAGTTTTAGGGGAAACGGTGCAAAAGTGAATTGATCTACTCATGAAGAGGGACATAATGGGAGTTTCTTCATGAAGGGAAAGCATGTAGGATTCACTGTAGAGGTCCTCCAAGATCAAGGAACATGGAGTACAGGGACAGTGACAAAATTCTTTGTAACATACACTAAGATGTTTTTTTCCCACCATTTATCTTAAAAGACATGCGCCATGACCTTGGTATTATTTATTTTTACATGGATTTTTAACTAGGGTTGTTACAGTATCAACACATATACATGTTCATACATACATACATACATACATACATACATACATACATACATACATACATACATACAGATATATATATATATCTGAGTGCTTGCATGTAAGCCATGTGCCTATGTGTATCACTAATTCCCTCTTGAATGGACGCATATAGTACATACCCTCCCCAACATAAAAATGTTTACTGTAACAACCCAGGTTAAGAAATCCATGAAAAAATCTATACGACCATGGTCATGGGACTTGTATTCCACTATGAATGGTGGGAAAAAACATCCTAGTGGGTCTTCATTCGGTTTGTTATTGGTAAGGAAATTGGGAAAGGAAATGGCAAAGGCTTTGGAAAGGCAAAACTACATTTATTGGCATTGTATTTATGGAAATATAGGAAATCAAGAGAAAAGGAATGTGAAAGGCCATAGGTTGCATGTGAGGAGGAATTTGAAGGAAAATAATGGAAAATGAACAAAATAGAGGCCTCATTGATAAAAAGCCTTATGAGGATCAGTTGGCAAGATTTTAGCTCAAGCTTTTGCTGAAGCATAGTCATTGTGCCTTTTGTCAGTTTAGTTTTGGAGCTCTCTCATTATTCTCTCTCTGTCTCTCTCACTCTTGGACACTTAGAGTTTTCTTGGAGCATTTTGTTATTGGATCAAGAAAAGGAAATGAGGCAAAGAGGAATCAGAGATCAAGCAAAGAAGAGCAATATCTAACAGCTATAGTGGGATTATTTGTAGGTATCAATGTTCATGTGTGGTTTCCTTGATATATTTGGCATGCATAGTGTTGCATGTGTGTTTTTCGTTCTCTTTATATCATTGGCATTAGTTTTTCCAGGTGTGACAATGTTTTTCACATTAGCCTTGCCATTTCTGGATAGCGATGGTGTGATGGGGTTCTCATGTTTTGATTGAGTTGGATTTCCAGATGGATTCAAAGTTGAGTGAGGTGGATGTTTAAATAAAAAAAACACATGTCCTAGTAACTCCTGAACTGAACTGTGGTTTTCAATAAAGCCATTGTTGCCTTGGTGGGCTTAGGAATCCTAGACTGGTGAATGGTGGGATATATAGTAAATCCTAGAGGTGGGTTCTCTCCATCAAACCTAGTAATCTCGTGATGGGATATATGGTAAAGCCTGGAGAGTTGAGTCTTGGTTAGGGACCAATGATCTGGTGTGGGTTGTAGTAAATCCTAAAGACTAGTAGATAGCAAAATTCATCATGGTGTAGGTGGAGAAATCTGGTGGCATCCATGATTGTTTTTTCCTAGTGATCTAGTGGAAATCATGGTAAAGCCTATTATTACATGTTTATTTTTTTGGCCTAGTGATCTAGTGTGGATTGTGGTAAAGTCTAGTTTCTATTTGTTGGGTGCATGTTATATTCTTTCCACGACTAGTTTTGTGGATGGGTTTTGCACATGGTTTTGGACATGATAGTTTTCAGCCCATGGTATTTTGTAGATCTGATTAAGGGAACTACAATTATGCTCTAAACCAGGGTTAATGGATTTTTGTTTATGAATGGTTCGAGATGTATATATATGTATTGTAACATTGAAAGGAACATAATGAAAAATCAATTTGGGAGTCCCAATTTTGGGATCAAGAGGGAAATCTTTGTGTATTTGTGTCTATATTCTTGTCATTGTTTATTTTCTGTTTTTAGAATTCATTTGCAAGTAATTTCTATACAGGGTTAAAACCTACATTTGGTATCAAATTCATTTCAGCTTCAAGGGGAGGCCTTTGCTACTTAGGGGTTTTTCTAGGGCTTGTGGTAGACCCTGTTCAGTGGCAGATATATGGGACCGATTCTTGCAGTCAAAGGATATGGAGAGCAGTGGAAAGATAGAGATCAAGAAATTTAATGGTCAGATTTTTGAGTTGTAGAAACTCAAGATGGAGGATTTGTTGGTGGATAGAGATCAGTGGATCGTAGTAGATCTAGGTAATAAACCAATGACAATGTAAAATGAAGACTTGGTATAGTTAGATGGGAGAGAAAAGAGAACAATACGGTTGTGTATCTCAGATTCAATATTTTTTAATGTATCAAGGAAACCTACGACGAAGGATTTTTGCGACAAGTTAGGGACTTTGTATCAATCTAAGTCTCTAGTGAACAAACTATTCCTACGGAAAAAGTTGTATAACCTGAGGATGAAGGATGGAGACTTGGTGACGGAGCATCTGAACGCCTTTAATACTATTGTAAGCCAGTTTTTATCTGTTGGTATTAAAATTCCAAATGAAGATAAGTGCACCATTTTTTTGTGTTCTCTACCACATTCGTGGGATAGTCTCATTGTTGCAATAGGTAGCAATATAAGTACCTTGAAGGTTGATTAAATAGTCTCATCCTTGCTATCAAAGGAGATCAGATGAAAAGATATGGAGGGCTAAAATGGAGATTCCTTGTCTATATGAGGACGGTCCCAGAACAGTAATAAAAATAATTCCTCGAGTGGGAGATCTAAATCTAGAGGGAGATCTAAATCATCAGGAAAACCTTTAAAGGTGTTGTGGAAATACAGAAGTGAAGGGAACTTAAAATATTACTATAGATCTAAGGCTCCTAAGAAAGGAAAAATATTTGATGATGCTCCTTTTTCAAGGGGGAAAATCTCCTCGGATGAAGGTGGGGATGTGTACTTGTCTTCTTATTTAAGTACACATGTAGATCATGCGGTATGGTTGATTGAATCAGGTGCATCCTTTTACTTCACTCCCCATAGGGAGTGGTTCTGCAAGTATGAGAAAGATGATGGTGGTGATGTCTTCGTAGGGATGGAAAGAAGGCTAAAATCATCAGATGTGGAAAATTCAAGCTAAAGTTGCAAGATGGAAGGATTACAACAGCTCCAAGTGTTCTACATATTCTTGCATTGGCCAAAAATATGATTTTTGTAAGTAAGATGGATGATGCAAGTGTGAAACAGTGTTCGAGAAAGATACCTGCAAGATGGTTTAGGAACACTAGTATTTATGTGGGGAGTTCAGAATGGAACTCTGTAAAATATTTGGGTAGTATTGTTGTTGATGGGTGCAAAATTTATGTGGTTCCTGAAAGTGGAGCAGAAAATATAGTGGTCTAAGGAGAAAATACCATGCTATGGCGTCAAAGGCTTTGACATATTGGAGAGAAGGGCCTTCAAATACTTCATGGTAACTGTATAGTAGAAGATATGTGTAATTTCTCTCTTGATTTCGATTTCTATGAACATTATGTATATGGGAAGAGTGAGTTTCCCCTCTAGTGCTAACAAGGCGGAAGGGATATTAGAGCTTGTGCACAATGATGTGTTTGGACCTGTGTTAGTTCCATCATTGGGTAAGTTTGTGTACTAGGTATCATCTATAGGTGACTTCTCAAGGAATACATGGATATTTTTTCTCAGGAAGAAGTTTTAAGTATTTGATAGGTTTAAATAATTTAAAGCTCTAGTGGAAAACAAGACAGAGAAGAAGATAAAGTTGTTGAGGACAGCTAATGAATGAGATTTTTGTAAGAAGGAACTTGAATAATTCTGTAATAAGTATGGTATAGTGTGATAGAAGACTACTCCATAAACACCTCCACAAAATGGAGTTATAGAAAGAATGAACAGGACATTGATGGAAAATGCAAGAAGCATGCTTAGTGCTGTTGGGTTAGGACAAGAATTTTGGGCACAGGCAGTGGAGCCTGCATGTTACCTAGCTAATAGATCACCTTCATCAGCATTGGAGGATAAGACTCCACATGAGGTATGGACTAGTAATAAAACCTCTCTTTCACATCTGAGGGTATTTGGCTATGATGCATATCTACATGTTCAAAAGGAGAAAAGAACCAAGTTGGAGAGTAAATATGAAAGTTGCATCTTTATTAGGTATAAGGATGGTTTAAAAGGTTATACGATTTGGAACCCAGAATCGAGGAAGGTTGTGTACAACCAAGATGTGGTGTTTAGAGAGGTGAAAGAGGTTATTAAACATCAATTCCTACCAAAGGAACTTAAGAATATATAGTTTGAGCTAAAGGTGGAAGAATCAGACTCTACGACAGAACATGAATTAGAAGATGAAGAGCCACAAACTCCAAGTGTGAGAAGATCAGTTTGAGAAAGAAGGAAACCAGAAAAGTATAGTTCATCTACTTTATGTTCAATTTTTTCTTTATCTATTACTGATGATTACCCCGTAATTTTCAGGGAGGCATTAGATTCAACAAATGGAAAAATCTAGAAATAGGCCATGGTTAATGAAATGGAATCTTTGGACAAAAATGAAGCTTGGGATCTTGTGGAGTTTTTGGTTAGAAGGGAACCCATTGCAACTAAATGGGTGCTAATAAGAAGATGAAAACAATAGGTAAGGTGGAGAAATAAAAATCTCAGTTCATAGAAAAAGGTTATTCCTAGGTGCCGGGAATGGATTTTGGTGATATTTTTTCTCCTATTTCCAAGGTAGGTTCTATTAGATTAATTTTATCTATTGTTGGTGCTTTTGATTTTTAGGTTAAACAGATGGATGTGAAGACAAATTCTCTTCATAGGGATCTAGAAGAAGAGATCTACATGAAGCAACCTGAAGGCTTTTTGGTGAAGGGAAAGAAGGAATTGATATGCAGGTTAAAAAATTCTGTGTATGGGTTAAAACAGTCACCAAGGATGTGGTATCAGAAATTTGATACATATATCTGAGGACTTGGCTTCAACAGAAGCAAAGTGTATCACTGTGTGTATTTTAAATTAATTGTTGACCGTGCTATTTATCTGGTCTTACATGTGGATGATATGTTGCTGATTGGAAATGACAAAGAAATTATCCTGGACTTGATGACCGAATTGTCCTCCAAATTCCACATGAAGTACTTTGGTGTTGTAAACTATATTTCGGGCATGGAAATTCAATGAGATTGGGCAAAGAGGAAGATTTGGTTAAACCATAAGAAGTATGTCGAGACAATACTACAAATGTTTAATATGAAGGATAGTTAACTGATAAAGGTTCTTATTCTTGTAGGCATAAATCTATTTATTGAACAGTGTCCCAAGACATAAGAAGAGGAAGAGGACATGTCTCGTGTTCCATATGGTAGTGCACTCGGTAGCCTGATGTATGCAATGGTCTATACTAGAACAGACATTGCACATGTCGTTGGAGTATTGAGCAAGTTTATGTCAAAACCAGGGAAGGAGAATTGGGCAACAATGAAGCAGGTTTTCAATCATTTGTGTGGCACTAGTGATTACGTTATGTTCTACCAAGGAACACCAGTATTGGATAGATTTTTGGATATATGTGGCTTTGTTGACATATATTGGGTTTTAGATCTAGATCGAAGAAGGTCTACAAGTGGGTATGTGTTTAACCTATTTGGAGGTGCAATTAGTTGGATGAGAAAGAGACAATTTGTACTTGCACTTTCAACTACAGAGGCAAAATACATGGCAGCCACTAATGAAAGCAAGGAAGCAATTTAGCTCCAGAGATTGTGTTCAACTATGGGGTTAGTACAATGAGCTATAAGGATAGAATGTGACATCCAAAGTGAAATTTTCTTGGCAAAGTACCCTGCTCATCATTCAAAGACAAAGCATATTTATGTTCAGTACACTTTGTGAGGGATATGGTTGAGGAAAAAAAGGTGTTGCTGGTAAAGGTGGACACTTTGAAGAATGTTGTAGATAAATTGACAAAGTCTATGAGCACTAATAATTTTCATTGTCGTAGAGAAACAATCAGTGTTGCAGTGCTGGACCAATGACTAAGCTCTCATGTGACCCCCTGTGTGGAAAAGAAAACAACAAGTGGGAGAATGTTGGGTGTGTGTTAAATTATTTCCATGACTAGTCACATGTGTAGGGGGGTCACTCAGGGGGCGACAGGCCCCCATGTTTGTTGCGTCGGGTTCAACAGGGGGTTTTTGCATGAGGTCTATGGCAGCTCTTGGGGAAAAAAAATTGGACCCTATATTAGGTGGGCAAAACTACCTATGGTTTTATGCATGAGTTTTGCACATGGTTTTGGGCATGATGGTTTTCTTCCCATGGTATTTTGTAGATCCGATTAGGGGAACAACGGTTATGTTCTAATCTAGGGTTAATGGATTGGGGTTTATGAATGTTTCAGGATGTATATATATGTATTGTAACATTGAAAGGAACAGAATGAAAAATCAATCTTGTAGTATCAGTTTTGGGGTATAGGGGAAAATCTATGTGTATCTTTTATATATTCTCCTCATTGCTTATTTTTGGTTTTTAGAATTCATTGGTAGGTAATTTATGTATAGGGTTAAAGCCTAAACTATTGATGAAGGTGAGGTGGTTTAGCCTCAAGATGCCCTGGTTGGTTCCTTTGGTTTTAGACCCACATTCATGTTTCGAATATGGCATGGGGGCGATTGGCTAAAGAGAGATTTGGCTCAGCCAATATATGGTCATGTGGGACATGGTAGTCCCATAACAGGTTGGATTTTGCATTCATTAATAAGAGTTTATTTCCTTGGTGTCATATTTGTAAATGTACTAGTTTATATTTGGATTCTATGGCTAATGTATCCTTGATATTTCTGTTGTTATTATGCTAGTTATAAGCATGTAATATACAGTGAGGATGTATGGAGTTCCTCATGTTTTGATTTGTAAATGAATGAAAAGTGTATCTATGACCTAATATATGATAATGAAACTAATGATATAAGGGAACGAATATTTTTATCGATTCTCAGATAATTATGAGACACCTATTCTTAGATATGTTGTTTAAACCTATATATTACATATTTGTGACATGTTTGACAAAATTCCTGTCATGGCTAATAGGGGTATAGTTAAGTCCTTATTCAAGTAATTTCATTGGTATCATTATTTTATTATTATCTTTCAATTCTTAAAGTGTCATGGAGTTCTAGGTAGTGACTTGGGCTCTAGGCCTAAAAAAATGGCACAAATCTCAGAGTCACAGGCCCAAGACTGAGGATAAAAGTCCCCAGATGCACCCATGCCTTGCTATGGGAGTGAATGGAACCTCTCAGATGCACCTTTGTCCATATCATGGAAGCATCCAGGGGTTTAATGGCATAAAAGCTCAGTGGGACCCACAGACTAGTCATGGGGATGACTAAGAAGGCTTCTGGGAGTCCTGTAGTAGGTATATAAGGTTTGGGTTGTGGGTTTCGATCGATTCCACTTCCTTAAGGTCACCTAAGAGGTTAAATGCCATTATAGTGGCCTCTCATCGCATATTTACCCCGGTTTAATGGTTACTTGGGTAGATGTGGGATGAGGATGTAATAGACTGGTATCAGAGCGGGTTGCACTCTCTTTGGGTCATATATGATACCACATAGTGGTATCAAAGAAAACTACACTCTCTTTGGGTCATATCTAATACCATAGAGTGGTAACAAAGCACGGTTCACACCTCGGACTAGATGTGTGGGGTGTTGGTCATGTATTCATGTCAATTGCATAGGTGTTCCTTATGCTTGTAGTCCATGTTCTTATTGAACTTGCATGGTGTTGATCATGGTTCTAGTGATGTTTCCATGTGAGGTTTGATGGTGTTGTTGTGAGATGTGTGGTAATGAGTGTATGGTTGTATATGTATTTGTTATGCATGTTGGTGTCTATATGTTGTTATGCATGCATTGTCATGGTTATGGGTATGCATGTATGGTAGGTCAAACATGCATTGTGAGGTCATTGTATGGATTTTAGGTCATCATGATGTTGTTGGATGAGATAGAGTAGGAGATGTAGATCACGAGAGCGAGACTGCAACACTAGATTTCGAGGTAAGAGCAGATCAACATACATTTTTCTATGGTGGGCATGCAAGTATGTGGTTAATGGTTGTTATAATAACTAGGGTTACTTATGTGCTTTTTCTTTTATTTTTGTTATGGTTACATGTATGATAAGTGCTAGTTGATTAGTGTAGTCATATGCACATGTGTCATATAGTCATGCATGATAGTAACATGTTGTTGTATGCATTATTGTCATATGCATGATGATTATGTTCATTACATTGAAGATATTGATATTACATGTATAATGCCAACCTGGATTGGTCTATGCAGATGATTATGGTTATGGTATTCACGTAGGAGTCAACTTATTTGTGATAGTGTGTTGTACTAATCCATACTGATTATGCATATCTGATTGTTGTACATGAATGACAAGTTTTTATGAGCTTACGATGTGAACATGTTAGCTAGTTATTTTTATGGATATCATGACATTATTTATGTTTGGGTTGATATGTTATGAATTTATATTGTGCTAATATAAATTGATTGTGTAGAAAAGATAGTATCGCCTCATATACATCAAGGTATGAGTTTGCTTATGGCATATACTTGGTGCTTGACGGTTTGATTATTTTTTCTATTTTGTGTTTGAGTGTTTGATTATGTCATCTAGTTGAATTATCTAACATGGTACATTTTTAGTCTATTTGAATGTTTGATTAATTGCATGATATGAGTATGTGTCTATAAGATTGCATGAAGAAATGATCTTGTTTTAAGATGGTTGTACTAACACATATTTGTTGAGATAATTGATATGTACTTGAGTGTAAGTAGGTGATAATTGTAGAATTATGTATTATAATTCGTCAATGTGAGTTCATTATTGAGTATGACATGGTTGTTAGACTTGGGAAAGGTCGATTTCAAATTCATAGACATGATGCCTTAATTTCTGGAGCATGTGACTAACATGTGTGAATAGTTCTAGGTAACATGCATGGTATTAGCATGACAAGGTAATAGTTGAATTGTTTATATAACTAACATTGGGGTGATGTGACAGTACATAGTAAGACTAGATTGTAGCAAGGTAAAAAGGTAAAGAAGAGAATTGTGTGAATATTCCTTTGGTTATGTTTGGAAACAACAAATCCAAATGAATGAATTCCTTGAATATAGGAAGTCTTCTTAACCTATATTTTGTTTGATATTATGTCGATATATGTTATATTCCTAAACATGTATTTGATAGATATATTAGCTAGTTTCTATTTATAGTTAGGTTCATCGAGAGAATTGGAATCCATTGAGGAGTGATATGTGCCAATGTACAATATGGAAATGTGCTTGGCACAACAAGGTAAGATAACTGGTATATTGTGATGTTTACTTATGGACTGATAGTTGTGTGTTTATGGAAGTATGATGCAGGGGATTGCATGGAAAAAGAAACTACCATGAAATATTGAAGAATGCTTAGGTTGAATTTCCCTTGGAGGGATTGGGAACCCATGGGGTTGGTTCATGGTGTTTGTTGAGAGTTCTATTCCTTAAGTATTTTGGGATTTGTTTGAGCTTAATTTATGGATTTTGATTTCATTTGGTGTAAGGCCTTGCTACTTTGTTTGTGATGTCATATTGCTATTGGTTTTCATGGTTTTCTCTTGTTTGATTCTTGTTTTTTCCTTTTATGTTTTGATTCTTGGGAATTGGTTCAAAAAAGAGGAAAGTTAGTGGAGCTCAGGGAGAGATGAATGATATGTAGCAGGAAATATAAGACCCAAATGAAGTTGGTGTAGGTATAAGGGTAGTTGAAGGCAAGAGTATGAAAGACGACTGAGTTGGTTGGGTCCATTGGGATAAATGAACTATGGTAGATTAATAATGAGAAGGGTAATAGGAAAGGTAAAGTAAATGGATTTGAGGCATCAGATGCCTTGGCTTTGTTGGGAATCATTGTTCTCGATGTTGTGCATGTTGTGAACAGATAAAGGGAGTTCTCTTAATCTTGACCTTACGATATTTGGTAATTATGTTGTGATCATGATTATGTTGATGTCTATATATGTATACATGTATGTATCTATGTATGTATGTCATGTCTAATGGGGTCATCATGGATCATGACTATTTTTGTGCTAACAGTCATATTTATATATGTATGTATGTATGTTGTTGTTTGACAGGGTCATCAAGAATCATTCTTGTGGAGGAATGAATTCTTATGTAGGTGAATGACACGAAGAGATTCTTGGTTCATGAGGAATGAAGCGGGAAGAGTAGATTGACAAATCTCTAAGCTCAGTATCATGTGGATATGAATTGATATTAAGTGATTACACTATGTGTATGTTTATGTTATGGACAGGCTAATGTTGAGAGATATATTAGCGGAATGAAAACAATGTGGTCTATGGCATGCTAGGATAAACATGGATAGCAGAGAGACACTAGAAGCAAGGTTGCTTGGTAGAGGCAGTGTGATCTTGGATGTGCAATGCTATTGTTGTGTATATGTTGTGCATATTTTATATTCAGTGATTGTACCTATGGTGTTGTGTTCATATTTCATATGCAGTGTTGGGTGCATATGGTGCTATGTACATGTTGGATATGTGGTGTTGTGTACATATCGTATTGTGTGCATGATAGATATGTGGCATTGTGTTAATATGGTGTTGTGCGCATGTTCGATATGTAGTGTTGTGTACATATGATGCTATGTACATGTTGTATATGCAGTCTTATGTACATATGTTCTTGGGTGCATATTGTGCAAGTGGTACTATGTACATATGGTGTTGTCTGCATGTGGTGCTACGAACATGTTGTACATGTGGTGTTGTGTGCACAGGGTGTTGTGTACATGTCATGCATGTGATGATGTGTACATGTGGTGTCATGTACATGTCGTGAATATGGTACTATGCACATTTTGTATTGTGTACACTTTGTACAGGTGGTGCGGTGTACATGTGGCGTTGTGTACGCCTTGTGGAGGTGGTGTCATGTACATGTGATGTTGTGCACATGTTCTATAGGTTATGTTGTCTACAGGTGCTACTGCATACATGTTTTACACATGATACCTGTGTACATGTGCTATAGTGTGTGTGTCGTACATGTTGTGTTGCGGGTATGAGGTACTATGTATGTGTATTGTGTAGTTGTGGCATCGTGACATGTGTATTCATTGTTTTGTACTATGTGTACCTATGTATATTGTGTGGTGTTGTACATCAGGCATAGATGTATTATGTTTTGTTATACGCTAGGTGTAGGTACATGTATTGTGTTGCATTGTACATCAGGGATAGATGTATGTAATGTGTTGTGTTGTACCCTAGGTGTAGGTGTATGTGTGGTATGTCAGGTGTAGGTTCATGTATTACATGGTGTTGTATGTTGTGTTTGGAAGTATGTGTGTGATGCACATTATATGTATGTGCACATGGTTGAGGAGAAGGCATTGGGTAATTGTCGGGTGTGGAAACTAATCTGGTGTGTGTACAAAATAAAGACAAAGGTAGAAGCTAAGGATTGGTTAAAGGATAAGTATCGGTATTTTATTTCAATTTTATTATGCATGTGATTTATGATTATGGTCTATGAGATTACATGTGATCTATAATTTTGGTTTATGATGGTTACATGTGGTTTATGATTTTTATCTATGATGATTTTGTTTTGAGTTAACCTGATGTGATATGTTTATACCTAATGATTTGGTCAAAGATGCTAGTTTGACTTGTTGTGACAAGAAGTGAACTGAATTGCAAGTGTGCCTTGTTGAAGGGCCACCAATGAGGTATGATTTGAAGTTATTGAAATTTATTTTGAATCTAATCTAAATTATGTGCTTGGTACAAGAAAGCATGAAATGCCTAGTTGGGTGGTCGAAATTGACAGCAAGCATTAGCAACAACAACAAAAGGAATGGGAACATGTAGTAATATGATGGTAAAGCACTTAAGGAGAAGGGCCATTGTGGGACACTACTACCCAATAGTGTCCATTGATTTCCATGAGCATGCTATGATTGGTATGATGGTTTGAGGTAGGGATATGCCTTGGTTTTTGGACCTTCTGATGTGAGGAAAACTTTCCAAGGGATGGACTTCTTGGGATGTGGGTACTAGCGGATCCAGTAGGGGTCAAGTCAAGTCCTTGTTCAAGTAATTTCATTGGTGTCATTACTCTGTTGTTGTTTTCTAGTTATGAAAGTGTCATGGAGTTTTTGCCAATGACCTGGGCTCTCAGAATAAAAAAGTGGTACAAATCTTAGAGTCATAGGCATAGGAATGAAGATAAAATTCCTGAGATGAACCCATGCCTTATTTTGGGAGTGAATGGAGCCTCAGAAACACACCCTTGTCCATATAAAGGGAGCGTATAGGGGTTTAATGGTCAAAAAACTTAGTGGGACCCAAGGACTAGTCATGGGGATGACTGAGAAGGCTTATAGGAGTCTTGTAGAAGGTATATATGGTCTGTATTGTGGGTTTCTGGTGATTCCACTTCCTTAATGTCACCTAGGAGGTTGAACCCCATTATAGTAGCTTCTCATCACATATTTACTGTAGTTGGTTGGTTTCTTGGGTAAATGTGGGATGAGGGTGTCACATTTACATTATCCTTTGTTTGGTTTCGTGCATGTTTTGCTCCTGCATTTTCTACCTTAACTTCTTTCTTTCTTTCTATAACAACGAGTTGCCTAGCTGAGGTTCTTGTTATCTAACTGTCTAGACATATAAATAAATATACTTTATAGTTTTATATGAGAGCACAGTTTTAGCTCACATCCTATTCCACTGTTGCTATTATATTTATTTTCACTTGCCTTACTTATCAAAGTTATGGTATCCCACTTAACTCCTTTAAAACCAAAATATTACTGTCATTATTTAAGGTTGGCTATGATCCTATAACCATTAATGTGATTGTTACTGTGATGTACTCCTTGTTCTACATCTTGTTCCAAAATATGGAGATTTGGTCTTGGTAGTCCCCTACCTGCTGCTGTTGATCCTGACTGATATTCACCTCCATCTTCCCTACTTAATTTTACCTCTACTCCCTACTCAGTTCTTTGCAGTCCTACCAAAGGACATTGAGTGGTGGCGTTACAGAGATCCTATTGGGCTGGTGATTTTTCATGTGAAAAGAAGAGAGAAATTCATGGCTTGAAGGTGGCCCTCGGTCATACTACTCAAAGTTTTATTTAGCATCATCTTCATGGTCTTTATTTGTGCTACAAGACACTCTATTTAGTAGTATCCAAATTCATCATTGTGTAGCCATTCATAGTATCTGAAGATGGGGGAGCACCAAGTGATCAGATACTTCTTCTTTCTAAGAGGGAAATCAATGAGATAGCTCAATCTCTTTTAAGAAACTAAATGGTAAGAAATTATGTGATATATTTCTCTCCTTTTCATCAGTTTCAACCTATAATAAGAAGAAACCACATAATAGGAAGAATTATCATAGTTTATCTTCCTATTCAAGGGCTAGGTGAACTAGCGCCAATAATTTATGGGATGGGATATCAACTACTCAGTGGGGAAACTTGGTTACTCCACCGTGGATGCTTGGTTACTCGACTTGGTTATTCGGCCCAACTTGCTATCACTTGCTTGCCCAACTGGGATTACTTAGATCGCTGGCATGGTAAATGCCACTTCATGGAGCCAAAGCATAATTTATTTTTCCTCAATTAGATTCTGAGATTAAAATATAGAAACGCATAATATGTATTTGGCTATTTTCTTGGATGAGTTTTTCGTATTGTGTTCCATGTCTTTTTTATTTTCAACGATACATATCTTGTATTTGTATTCCCATTTTTTGTACCGTATAGAGCTATATAGAGATGTATAAACCACATGTTCTATGTTTTTATGGCATCCGGTGGATCCAGTTTGGGCCTTCAACAATTTTTTTTATTTCATTTCATTTCATATCCTCAATGATGGAAGATTGGATTTATATGCCTTCTAGCTATTTTTGGAGCTAGTTCAATCATTAACATGTTTACAAGAGTGGCTGGGTAGCTCTTTAGAATCTTGATTGCTATCTTGTTCATGAAGGAAGCTATATAAGGCATGTGCACTTACAATCCGTGTATCTGGGTGCCAAGTTTTCACAATTTTGTTGGAATTCCATATTAAAAGAATCTCGTTGAAAATATTCTTTTCAGGGTTTGGTATCCTTTTGGTTGTAGGCTGATAGTGACTATCTAGATCATCAACGAGTCCTATTCAATTTAGATAATGGTAGCTTAAAACAAAGAATTGTAGCCCTCGCAAAAGATAAGCTTTTCAAGGATGGCAACCACTCAATCACTGTTGCATCATAACAAAATGAATTTCTTATTGCTCATAAGTGGCTTAAACACATTCTTTGTGAGTTTGCTATCTACTTCTGGACTTAATATTGTTCACTAGTAGGTAATTGCTATCAGTTAGATCCAATTAATGCGAGAAATAACTACCAATGAGGTCTTCATATTGCAGATGCTTTCATTTTATAGAGCCTCTCAAAGTAGGTGAGTGGAACTAGCCTTCTCATGATGTAGCTTTAGTACAGAGCCACTCGCCAAATAGTGGAGCAAATCTTGTCCAAACAGTCCAAATAGGAATCAAAGAACTATGGAGCAATGCTTGTGCAAACATGAATCACAAAACCATGGAACAAAGCTTGTCTAAATGACAAAACAAAGAATATTTGATAAAAGAATAATCCAACAACAGATTTGATGGAGAAATAGAGTTGAATGAATGAATTTATATGCAACAAACAAAAATTTTGACATGACAGACAAGTAAAGTATGGTTGCTCTCATGAAAACCACAATTTTGACACAACCGGCATGACCTGCCTCCAGAAAATCACAAATATAATGTTAATCTCAACCTATACTAATAGCCCACACTAGCGGTTGTTCATGAGCTAGCATTTAATTCCTTCTATTGATTCTATCATTAGTTTACCAGTTTCAAAATGTGAAGCAAACGAATAAATATAACATATGTTTTTGCCTCCCCACTTCAGGAAGAGGCCAATTAAGTGTAAGTGTATTTTGTTACTTGTATTTTTATTTAAAAATACATAGAGGGCGTCCATTATATAGCAATGGAGGGGACCTAGTGTCAGATAAGGATACCGATGACAACTTGACAGATGCAAGTCCCTATGTGAGCTTACAACAGAACATATTTAGGTCATATGGAAATGAACCATTGGAAAATGCAAACTCCAAAAACCCCCCTTAAGTGAAACATAAGGAGTAACTAGATAAAAAATAAAAAAAAGAATGGAACTTGACAATGAGGCCTGATTAGGTACCCACGTACAAACTCTCATAAGCGAAGAAAGAGAGAAAAACCCATATGAAAAAACACCCGCCCCCCTCCCCCCCCCAAAAGAGAGAAATATTTCAATGCTCAAATTATCATGGGGCTGAAATTGCAGATCCCATAATGATCCATTGAATGGAAACATAGCCCTGCTCCAGTCAAGAATTACAAAATTCTGAAGATGAGAGATGTGAAACCTCAATGAGTCCATTCGATCTATGAAGTAGGATTGTTGTAGAGGCCCGAGGGTGGAAAACACTCCTAACATCTCCAAAAAATACTTCAAAGAAAATAGCTGCCGATAAAGAACTCGGACAAGGCTTCAAATAGAAGAAACACCGTCAACCAACAAATAGACAATGAGGCCAGTATGGAAATCTCAACTGAAACATCGTACAACAACACTTTTCATGTTTTCTTAACACTGTCACCATCCAACTGATCAAAGAAACAATATTTTCCACCCTCTAATCACAAACAAAAACTGTGGAAGGAGCGAGAACCAATAGTCTTTGTTGTGAACAAATTTCCCTCCCTGAAACACAATTAAGGGAACAACAACAATCAATAATGAACACATGGTGCAACACATTGATATGATTTCTACAAGAATTGCTTTATTAATAACATTACCATGAATCTCTCCATACACAAATGATCTTGATGGTCGAAACTCATCCACGATTCATTCTCTCACATCTATTCTGTAAAGATCTGAATGCAAGAATAGTAATTGACCAACAATGTTGATTCTTGGGTAATTTCTTCTGATGAGTATGTGAAGATGGCTCATTTTTTTTATTTTTTAGACTGAAAGTTGGGTGCCACAACATTTTCATCTAGAATGCCATTAGCAGCCATGTCATCAATATGTTTATCACAATTAACAAGAGCATTTTCTTCAAGCACCTCACAGTTGGATGTAGGTGATCAGGCAACAACAGGATCATATCCAAGACCTCTTCTTGATGTCTCCACTATAAGTTTAATTGAAGATATAATTCCTTGTCCATCTTTCCCAAGTCCTCCTCTGGTATATCCCATTTTTCTCAGTAATCGAGATCTAATAATAGTAGTATTATTTTTTAAAAGGGGTGTGACGAAGGCATGTGATTAGTCAACCTCAAGCTTCTAGCATTCAACATCATCAAGTTTGAAAGAAGGAGAGCTTGGAACCTTAACATCAACTATCTCCACCTCAAATTTCTAAAGACGGCTAACTTCCAATTCAAGTTCCTTCTTAGATTCTTGTAGCTTTTGAATGACAATGTCCTTCTCAATCAACTATTGAGACAATGCATCATAATCCTTTTTGAATATTTGATATTTCTTTAACATTTTTTCTTTTAAATAGTTAACTTCCATAACATGCTAATTATTTTTCTCTTCCAGCTACTTCTTCATATTTTTTGTTCTTGAGTCAGAAAAAGACTCAGCTTCCTCCTCCAAGTAATAAAGGAGGTCAATCTTCTCTTGAAATTCATCTACAAGCATTTGGAAGTAATTTCCGATGGACGAATGTTAATGGTCAACCTTTTGGGATTTTTTTGATATTGATTACATGTAAAAGTATTTTGTTACTCACATTGTTATTTAAAAGTGCATAGAATACCTCCTTTATATAAAAATGGAGGAGGCCCGGTTTCAAATAAGAGTAAGTATGACAACTAGATATATGCGTGTTTGTATGTGAGCTTACAACTCACCATACTTAGCTCATCGGGAAATGAAGTATTGGAAAAGACAAATTCCAACAATAAGATGGCATAAGATATTGTAATACTGAATATACAATGCGGGCATAGAAACTTTGGTTATTCAATGTATGTTCATGAAAGTATCTGCCTGAAATAATGCTAACTTTCCATTTCCATTACTATAGTCCCAATTGTGCATAATATCCAATAAAATACGATGTATCCTAAAAGTTTGAAAATTTCAATCATTGAAATATTAAATCCAATGAAGCAGACGAGGGATAAGTCAAGCATATACCTATATATTCTTTCATTTAGCATCTCAAAACTTACATCAGAGAGGCACGCTTGTCAAAACTTCAAAATCCAATGTCATAAAGCACAAACCAATGTCGGCCTTTGTTGTCGTATGTATTATTTCAATTTTTCTAGGTGGCATGTGGCATTTCTTATGTTGTGGAGCGAGAGTTTAAAAATACATAAATTAATACAGTTGCAATACACACAATTATTTTATTATTTTTTGTTGTAATTAATTGTTTTTTAAAATATTGGAATTAGTAATTATGTTGTGTTGTTATTGTGATATAAGATAATTTTGTTTACTATTATTATAATTTTTTGACATATTATCATTATAATTTTTAAGACAATAATAATACAAAGAAGTATCTCAACTATGGGGTTTTATTAGGGGAGATATACCATGCCATTTGCATTGATATTGGGGGATATATATTGAGGAAAAAATGACATAATATATTGGAGGTATATAGGGGGTAAAGAGTTTTTATATTAACAGGTATTAAAAAAATGGAGCTCAAAGTTAATGGAAAATATAAAAGGGTATAAATAATGTTAATGAGAAAATGGATATGTACAATATCTAGTGAAAGTAGAGGTTTTCTAAATTGGGAAGGTGTATTAAATTCGTATTGGTAGGGGGTTAAATAATGTGATTTTTAGAAGTATTTTCCAATATGTATTGAGGATATTATTTAGTATATCACTAACACACATAATATGCCATAGATTCATTTAGTCAATCCCCGTGACTTCAATGCTACATCTTATTACTCGCTGAACTACATCATAGAGGTTCCTCAAACTCATTTAAATTTGTTATTTTCAAAAAATAAATCTCATTTTGAGTAAATGAATTCAATAGCACCAAATATGCAGTGACCACATCCGTGAGTCAAATTCCGTCATGTTACATTACCATGCATCAACTACATTGGAAAATATTTTAATGGACAACGGTAAAATGCATGTATATATATATATATGAAAGAGAAGGTGCAGTTCTAAATTAATTTAATTATTTAAATTAAAAAGTTAAAAAAGCTTCATAAATTACTCAAACAGAAAATATAATTGTAACAATATGATTGGAAAGAATTTAAATCTTTAAATAATATAAATGATCACAAATTTCTATTTGTGAAATACAACTTAATAAATTTAATCATAAATTTTCATTATACAATGACTACCAAAGATCATCTTTCTTATTAAATATTGAACATACACATAATATTTCTAATAATAATAAAAACATTCTAAAATCTGAAGCCATCTTTCTAATATAGAGACACTTATGGATGTAAACTTATTATAATATAATAATAATAATAAAATTTATTAATTTGTATATTTTATTATTAGCAAATTTATGTTTCATATTTTTAAATGTTTAATTAATTTATGCTTTTTATTTTTATTTCTAAAATGTTTCTCAATATTTTACGAATACTATAGATTTATCTTAAGAGTGGATCTACCAAAATTTTGATAGGGATCAAATATTTTTAGGTGCGAACATTTTTTTGAGTGCAAAACTTGAAGAATGGTTTGCATCTCAGGGGATTTGATTCCTCCAGAGTCTGAGTATATTTGGAGTTAAGATGGATCTATCTTGGTTCTAAGAAAAACACTAGCAAAATGTTTTATCTATAATATTTATTTGATTTGTTTTTTCATTCATTTTATATATTTTTTTCATATAAACATGTTTATTTTGAAATAGGGCTTCCAGAATTTTAATTTAATTATCAATAGTTATTAGGTTGATGGTAGTAATTTAACCTCCACCTAATATTCTAGAATATTCTTAGTAGTATTGACAAATCAAAGACTAAGATTTATCTTGAAAGTAGTTACGTTTTTTTCCCTTTTAATAAAATTGATTAATTAAAAAAAGGTGATTGGAACACGTTTCATATGAAATGAGTTATACTTTTTTGGGCATGTGGTATTTCTAAACCATGGTATTCTAACAAGGCCTATTTATAGACTAAAAATATCCATGATAAAATGGGGTTGAATCACCATGACTAAGAATCTTTTTATGGGGTGGCGAGAGTAAAATGTATTCTTGTAAATCTCAATGAACATATGAAGTAAGGTACTCCTAGAGCCTTGGTCATAAATCAAACAATATCAATAAGATATATGGGCTTATGTTTGGTCTACACCTCATCAAATATTGGGAAATATCCAACATCATATAATTCTCGGTGACTCTTAACCATTCAATATCTGCAATATGTTTCTTTCCCTAAAAACAATCACCTAAGTCTTTTGTTGAACAAAATTCTTAGTGTCTTGCATTTCTTTCGCAGCAAGACCTCTCAAAATAAAATAATAGATGAGGAGGCCAACAATGCCTGTCTCCTAAAATCTTCCAAGGCAATCATCAACGGGCCACATGGATGGAAATTTATACCATGAAGTATTCTAATCAACTGTGCTTATCATGTTCTACTACTAGGAAGCATAGTATTGTGAGCCATGTATTCGATTACTTAGGGGTTCCAAATTGGTTCCTTTGTAAGCCCACCCCCATTCCCCTCCTCATTTCAAACTTCAACATAGGAATCATACGGAGTGGTTCAATCGTCATGGTGGAGATGGATGTCGAGGGTTGTGCAGGCCATGTCCCCATTCATTCCCCGCAAGTGACATCCTGACATAGGGGTACTCCCACGTATACCCACAGTATGAATATAACTATGCATAAACTAATTTCCCCAGGAATTTCAGACTCTCTACTGAGTCAAACCTTCATTATATTAATGATTAAGGCCCTCTTTATTCAACTCTTATGCGAAATGATTTCATTACAATAGCGCAGTCTTTCCCTTTACCCAATCCTTGTATCGGGAATTTATAACGCACTCTCCATCTGACTCTAGTCAGTGCTTGATTAATTATTTACAAACTTTAAGCCGCATATATATACAAACCCCCACTCTTTGTTTTGGTAAAATATATGGATTTACCCATAAAACCATCTATCGCCCTTTATTCTATTATAAAACCTTTATAATATAAATCCTTCGTAAACATGCCTTTTCCGCTTTAAATATAGTCTTTGCACATAATCCGAGATTTACCTTTATCTCTATCGCTAATCGCAATACCCATGGATTTCATTACACATGAACCTTATCTCCTCTGATTTGCGATTAACATAACGTACTTCAAACCATATACAAGATGTGCCCATATAACTCTATTGGGTCCACTCATTTTGCATGTCATATACTCCCGCACCGATAAAGAACTGTTGAATGTTTGCAATGCGATCACTTCGTTGATCACATCGGCATCGCCCGTTGCACTTATTTACAGCCCAAGGGTTATTCCTTTTCCGAAATACAATTAATTTTCCACCGTTGATCCTCTTCTTAGATCTAAAGGTCCTCGTTCCATCACTCAATTGCAAGTCGCTTGGGGTTAGGCTCGTTCACTTAATAAGTCTCGATACGATTCAAACTCTCTGATCTCTCCAATCTAATATCAACTGTTGATATGTTAGATCCAACGGTCCCTGTGCACCGATTCTTCATTTCTTCGCTCCTCCGCTTCACTTACCTCTTCCACGATTACTTCAGTTTTCTGTGGTTTTCGGGTTTTCAATGGTTTCATCCTTTCTTTCCCAATTCACTTCCGCTTGAGCTTAACTTCGTGATTTCTTTGATCACTGTCCTCTTGGCCCTAATTGATCCTTCAAATGGATCAAAGATCTGCACGATCCTCTATCTCTTCTCCTCCTCTGTGTATCTGCCTTGATTCTGCCTACATATATAAACTAAGCAAATCTCTGATTACATCATTCAATATTCAAATCACACACTTACAGTCAGGATCAAATTCTCTATATATAAATATAAACTAAATTTTTACATATTGAGACTATGTCTCTCTGGCCTGATCTTCTAATATCAGTGGCCTCTTTTTCACATTCTGCCCGCAGGCTTACAATCGCACTCTCCCTGGCTGGCTAGCTAGCTAGCTAACCTATCCAACCTCTCTCTTTTTTTCTTTTCAATACATTATTAGTAGTTTATTTACAGTTGAGGAACTGTTCCTTAGTTACTTGTTAGTTGCTCAACAGTTTCTTCAAACTAGTTCCTAACTAATCCTAATCCTCTCATGTTCTCCCACATTTGAGAACATTTAGAAATATGTCTCACAATATCTAATTAATTCCTATTCTCATTGGAAATCACCTAAAGGAAACCAACTTCCCTAAAACACAAGACCCCCTATGTCTACTAATATACAATGATATCGTTGGGCTGAATGCTCCTGCATCAGACTCCCAAGGTAGAAAATATTGATGATCTCGTGATCATGTGCCTTCATATGTTGTTAGACCTCTAGGGTCCCAAACTTTAGTTTGCAACTGCCCAAATGCTTTTCTCCTTTGTTGTTGTTACATATCTGTTGTCTTTTCCTTTATCTTTCTCTCCTTGTCAATCGGGTTCATCCTCTGATTGATCCTCCTTCCTGTTGCTATCAACCTCCTCCATATGGATTGCTTCATCATTAACTTCCATAACTCTTCAATTTCCATCTCTAACATATCTTTGCATTGGTCCATATTCTTCCATTCACTGTTACCTATTTCTCCTTGCTTCAGGTTGTTGCTTTTGTCTGCTAACTCTTCAAATTGATGTTGGTTACTTCCACCATGTAGTTGTTGGTTCCTTACTTGTTCCTCGCTTGTTCTTGATGCCTCCCTTTCATCCTTACCCTCTTTCACAGTTTTCTCAGTCTGCACTGAATTCGTACTTTCCGGCATTCTCTCAAGCAATTGAACATCTCTGTTCCATGGATTAAATTCTTCCATAAAATCTTCTTCATTCATTTTTATTTGGCTGCTCATTTGTGCCAAATTTCCTCCAGCATCTACAACTATACCTATGCTCACAAAATAATTATTAAAATAGAAAACATAAGGCCTCAGTGCCTCTTCTTCGTTTGGCAACACATCAGTATGCTGCTATTTTCTCCTCCTCTATCAGCATATCAGTCTGCTGATTTGAATTCTCAAAAGAATTCATGAGACTGTCAGTTAGTCTCTCCTCAACATCATCCGTTCCAAGGATGTCTCCTCGATCAGGTTCACAATATTGAACTTGTTCTTCTACAATTTCCTTGTAATCTTGATCAGTTTCTTTCTTCCCTACTGGTGCTTTCGGCCATTTCTCTAGTAGTTCCAATTCTGTCTCCCATTCACTGATCCTTTTATGAGAGTTTAGTCCTTCTTCTCTAATATGTTTCACCTCTTCAAGACCTCCACTTGGTTGCTTGACATCCTTCTCCACTTCATCTTTCTTTTGTCCATCATCATAAGCCAAAATTTCTTTACTCTTACCCCTTACAATATGCTAGAAAGCAACACTTCTACCCAACTATGTATGGACTTTTATATGTTACCTAGCTATACCATCTTCGAGTTTAGATTCTGCATGTCTTCTTCCTCCTTGATGACAATGTCAGAAAATTGTCCTTCTTCACATGTTCCACCTGCAAACATACACATGTTATCAAATTTAACACCATAAGGCCTCTTGGCCTCATTCAAAGTTTCAGTCTTCAAGTCTTCCTCCTAATACTCACTTATTCTAGGTAATTCTTCCTTCAGTTGAGCATTCATCATTTGCTCTCTTTTCCTCTGTAACTCTTCTTCTAGAGCTATCCTTGTCTCATCATCTGCAGTAATATTCTCCTGCATTTATTCATCATCAATAACATTAATCAAATTCATTTGATTACCTTTCTCAGACAATATTCCTTCATTCTTCATCAGAATAAGATCCTGATCCCCCATCTCTATGACAGCTTCCATGGACTATTTCTTATGTATCCAGTCAAATTCTTCTTCTTCTGAGAATTTTTATTTGTCACATTTTACTTCTAGGTCTTCATCTATTTTGAAGATATCTTCAAAAGGTTTCTTTTCTCCTGCAATACCTGCCACCATACACAAACTATCAGTTTTAACAACATATGACCTTGCGGTCTCACTTCATGCTTCAGTCATCATGTCTCCTTGCTATTCTAAATCCTTCACGTGATTCATAAGATCTTCTACAAATATCTAGTCTTCAACTTCACCCAGAATTTCACCCTATTCTGGTTTACAAATGGATTCTTCCATTTCCAACTCAGCCTCTCTGAGTTTTTCCACCAGAATCTTCACTTGCCTCTATTGTACTCTTCCATGTAGCTTAGACCACTTCACTACCTTTTTCATGACATAACCATATTTATGGTTCGTTTCATTTCTTTGCAACATTTCCATTAATACTTCAAGCTGAATTGCTATCTCATCCTTCTCCCTCTCAAATTCTTCATCAGTCCACTGCTTCCATATGCCATTTGCCTTGGCATTCTCCTTCATCTTTCTTCTATTGTGGTCTTCTCCAGAACCTTTTTTACCTCTGTTATGACTATTAGTAGTCATCTTCTTCTCCATCTTCATGAGTTTATTATTCATTCACTATGAGCTGCACTAAAGCATGTGCAACAACAAGTCCTCCTTGTTGCAACTTACCTCACAAAGCTTTCCTCTGAACTTGGCATTTTGGCAAGCATTGGTTCTCTATCTCTGGAACCTCTTTGAGCACTTTTCTTTGCTCCTTCTAGGCTTCAACTCATTTGCCTCTTCTATGAACACAATTGTCCTCTTATACTTCAATCACAATTGAAATACTAGGTTCTGACCACCTCTTTTTTCACTCATAAACTCTTACCATCTTTCTTCATCCTTTAGCAAATCTACCCACATCCTTTGTGGAATTGCCTTTGTGAGTTACAACACTACCTTTGCAGTAACAAGTCTCCTTCTTGCTACTTATGCCTCACTAAGCTTCTCTCCTTTGAGCTCAGTCTATTAGCATTTCTCTGGTTCTTTCCTCTTGAAGCAATTGGGTACTCCTCGCTCTAGACTGTTACAACCTTCTCATATTCTTACATTGTTACCTGTGCGTCCATATAAAAACCACACATTCTCCATTCTTCAAATCAAATCCAAACAAAACATATCATCTCACCTTTCAAGATCTCTGCATGATCTTGTTCCACCATTCTCTTGCACTTTGAATGGATTGTTCTCTGCCTCCTTGCATCTACAAGTTTTGCTGCACTTCACCTCTGTGTGCTTGCTATTTATCAGATTAAAATCTAATCTCCTCTTGCCTGCACAAGCGTCTTAACGCATAACTCTGTTCTAAGTTTTCTACAAATAACTTTAACTATTGTGATACCAATTGACGCAGGGGTACCCCTGTGTATACCCATAGTATGCATATAACTATGCATAAACTAATTTCCCCAGGAATTTCAGACTCTATGCTGAGTCAAACCTTCAATATATTAATGACTAAGGCCCTCTTTATTCAACTCTTATGCGAAATGATTTCATTACAATATCCCAGTCTTTCCCTTTATTCAATCCTTCTATCGGGACTTTATAACTCACTCTCCATCTGACTTTAGTCAGTCCTTGATTAATTCTTTATTAAACCTTAAGCCGCATATATATACAAACCCCCACTCTTTACTTTGGTAAAATATATGGATTTACCCATAAAACCATCTATCGCCCTTTATTCTATTATAAACCCTTTATAATAGAAATCCTTCGTAAACATACCTTTTCCGCTTTAAATACGGTCTTTGCACATAATCTGAGATTTACCTTTATCGCTATCGCTAATCGCAATACCCGTGGGTCTCATTACACATGAACCTTGTCTCCTCCGACATGCAATTAACATAATGGACTTCAAAACATATACAAGCTGCACCCATATAACCCTATCAGGCCTGCTCATTTCGCATGTCATATACTCCCGTGCCGATAAGCATCGGCATCGCCCGTTGCACTTCTTTATGGCCCAAGGGTTATTCCTTCTCCGAAATGCAATTAATTTTCGACTGTTGATCTTCTTCATAGATCTAACAGTCCTCATTCCATCGCTCAATCACAAGTCGCAATCGCTAGTCGCTTGGGATCAGGCTCGTTCACTTAATAAGTCACGATGCGATTCAAACTCTCTGATCTCTGCGATCTAATCTCAATCGTTGATCTATTAGATCTAATGGTCCCTGTGCACAGATTCTTCATTACTTCGCTCCTTCGATTCACTTAGATTTTCCACCATTACTTCAGTTTTCTATGGTTTTCAGGTTTTCGATGGTTTCAGCCTTTTTCTTTCAATTCAATTTTGCTTGAGCTTAACTTCATGATTTCTTTGATCACTGTCATCTTGGCCCCTAATTGATCCTTCAAATGGATCAAAGATCCACACGATCCTCTATCTCTTCTCCTTCTCTGTGTATCCGCCTCGATTCTGCCTACATATATAAACTAAGAAAATCTCTGATTAAATCATTCAATATTCAAATCACACACTTACACTCAGGATCGAATTATCAGTATATAAATATAAACCAATTGTTTACATATTGAAAATTTGTCTCTCTGACCTAATCTTCTAATATCAGTGGCCTCTTTTTCACATTCTGCCCGCAGTCTTACAATTGCACTCTCCCTGGCTAGCTCGCTGGATTGCTAACCTATCCAACCTCTGTCTTTTTTTCTTTTCAATACATTATTAGCAGTTTCTTTACAGTTGAGGAACTGTTCCTCAGTTACTTTTCAGTTTCTCAGCAGTTTTTTTAAACTAGTTCCTAACTAATCCTAATCCTCTCTTATTCTCCTCCATTCGAGAACATTTACAAATATGTCTCACAATATCTAATTAATTCCTATTCTCATTGAAAGTCACTCAAAGGCCTAAATATTTACATTAATTCAATACTTAGGAAACCAATTTCCCTAAAACACAAGACCCCCTATGTCTACTAATATACAATGATATTGTTGGGCTGAATGCTCATTCATCACCTCCTACATAGGTGATCAAAACTTCATTTACACTCCATACTTCATTCTTGGATTTATGATTACTCCGAGGCAGTGTTAACTAATGGGAATTATGGTCAATGCAATGAGCGAGGCGTTCGAAGTCCCTTTCCTAGACCTAAAATCTATGGAAAAAGGTGACGAGATCAGTTTTCAGGATTCTGGCCGCGGGAGTTTGTATGTGAGTCCGGCACACCTAGTATGCAAGATTCTCTCCTCAAAGCAAAAACAATTCACTAGCATTAACTATGGCCTTGTTGTAAGTTTCGAATTTGGTTGAAAGATTATAGCATAAAACTATGGAGATCCTCTAGCAAGGTCCTGTTGTCAAAATTTTGATACGATTGCATGTGAGTCGGGTAAAATGCATCATAGGTTCGTGGGAGGTCTCTCAAGGTAGTCCCGTGTGAAAATCTGAAGGTCTCCTAGTCTGCGTTGTGTCTTCTTGCCTCTTCTAAGGCCTGTCATCCTCTTCTTTCAGGTTCACTTCATTCAAATCCCTTGCTTTAGTCCTCTCTCGCTCCTTTCTTGGGTTGGTAGTTGTGCTTCGTTTGGTTTAAGTGGCTCTTCGAACGCAGTACACCTTTCTGATTTCATCGTCAATTACGGAGCACATTGAACACAATGCCAGAGGTCCAGGCACCCCTCATACCTGCTGCAATTGCTCTCCCACTCCAATTGAGCATCCGCTGGATATTTCTGCTTTTCAAGGGAAGATTCTTCTGCTTACCAATGCCACTCTATTTTTGGTCGAACAATAGAACAATTTCATCAACTATAGGCCATATCAGCCTCTATGATGATAAATTGGGAGCCATAAGATGCCGGTTGACCGAGCCACTCTGGAAGCATTTCTATCATTCCCCTAATTCATGTTCTTGCTCTGTTAAATTGTATTTTTGGTTGATCAATTTTGTTGGGTGTACAATTGTCGGATAGTAGATAAACTCTAAGTTAGCAGTGGCCTCTTAGCAGAATATCTTCGCCCTTCTTTTTCGTATCGTTTAAAAGAACCTTTAAAAGAACCAACATTATAGAATACAATGTAAATTCTCATTGGTTTTTCCGGCGTCCAGAAACTGATTTTAAGAGGAGAACTTCTCCTATATATTGGAGTGCAATAACGAATTCAGACTGTATATTGGAGTGTAAAGTTAAGTGAACGTGTTTTGCGCTGAGCTTTACACTTCATCATTTAACAAATTCGGCCGAATTCAAATTCCAACTTGACAACTATGATTTAAACGAAGATCCGGCTCACTTATCATTATCATTCCACATGGAATAAATATGTGTTATGTTCCCGGAATAATATGCTCCAGCACTGGGATTCTTTTCCAAGCGTGGTGTATAAACCAAAAAGCGCTTGCATTCGTGGCAATTTTAGCTCAAGTGGCCAGGATCCTTACAGCAATTTTGAAGCTTATCATTCTTAATATGTACCATCAAGTGGAAAGGTAAGTAAAATACACGCAATCAGATATGATTTTCTCAGTCATTCAAATAATCATCAGACAGACTATTCTGATTACCACCTTTCGAGAATATAATATGTGTGGCCTGATTTAGAAAATTTCCAACCACAAGTTTATTTCAATATGCCATTGACTGTGATGCTAAAACTGTCTGGTTCTGAAAATTTCAGGGGACATGGATTCTGGTGCCGATGCTAAAAGCGACCATGTTAGTGTTGCTGTTGTGGACTTTTATTGTTAATGGGCGAATTTTTTAATTGTTGTGCACCTCTATTCTAAACTTTGAGGAAAGCAAAACGCAGCTAAAGATAGTAAGGTATCCAGCCTGACCATGATTGGAAAAGATATCACAGCTGTAGATCCTGACATATCGAACATCAAGGCTATTGGACTTTTTTAGATGGTTGGGAACACCATTCGAAAGTAAATGTGAAGCGAATGGCATTTGTTCGCATATCCCTATTTAAGTCTTTTAATGCAGGCGGAACTATTTGCCTGGATATCTAGTTTATAGGTTGTATTCAATTCTGAGCTATTGAGAGCAGTAGGGTGACCGCCTACTCACAGGCCAGAATCGTGACATAATTTATGAGTTTTTAAGCGCAGTGGGTCACCGGCTGCTCCCATGGGACAAACATGGCATAATTTATGATGTGTTTAATGGGTTGTCCTGTTTTGGAAGTGCTTTTGTATTTTATTTTAATTAACTTTAACGAGTTTGCATGCTTGGTTTGTAATATCTAATTTATGATGTGTTTAATGGGTTGTCGTGTTTTAGAAATGCTTTTGTATTTTATTTTAAGTAATTTTAACGAGTTTACATGCTTGGTTTGTAATATCGGGTTGATATAAAGTTATGATTTGGGGGATAATAAAAGTAGCATGGTAGGATGGGAGGATTTAATTAGCTTTAACGAGTTTACATACTTGGCGTGTTATATCCGGTTGATATAAAGTTATGATTTAGGCGATGGTAAAAGTTACTGGGCAGGATAGGAGTTGTTTATAAGTGAGATTTTTTTGGAGTGTGTTAAAAAATTGTGTTGAAATTTTTATTTGTGTTATTTTAAGTGGTGTTTTCACTGTATATGGATTTAATATTTTGAGAAACTTTTGAGGTATTTCAATTGTGAAGAGTTTACTGCAACACTTGCAATTTCAATGAATCTCTATGAAATTCTAGACAATTAAAATCGTAAATATTCATAAAACTTTTCAAAAATTCCCATTTATAGACCTTTACTTATAAGATAGGTATCAATACCAAAAATACTTTGATAAAATAATTTGATTAAATTTATATTTATATTTATAAAATTGTTAATAATATTAATTTTAAACATGTTTTGAGTTTATAATGTATTATAAATTGTAGTTGGTGTTGAGAATTGAATATGTTATCTTTTGGACACATTAATATTAACTTTGGATTTATTAACATTTTATAATGTTTACCTTAAAAAAAATATTTTATATCTTTAATTGTTTTAGAATTAATTAAATGTAAATGATTACTGTAAGATTATATATATACATATGTGTGTGTTAAAATAAGCTAGAAAAAAAAACTAGAAGTTAAATATAATTTAAAACAAGTGCAACATAGTAGCTAGTCCCTATGGCTTAGTTTAAATATAGCTAAATTAAAGTAAAATATAATAAATAGGTAGAGTTTGTTATAGGTTAAAACCAATTTGTCATAGATAATTTTTTTTTTAATAAATTTATATTAATTTGAAATAAATATATATTTGGTAAATTAGTTTGATTGAATAAGCATTATGGTTTATAACGAAAATAAATTATTATTTTAGTTCTTTTATAAATTTCACAAATTCTTTGCATTCCATCTAATGTACTATTGTACTGCATCAAAAAACATAATTTTCCCCCACTCCATCAACAATACCTTCTAAAAAATGATATTGTAAAACATTGATCTTGAATTATATTTATGTTGGAAATCACTAGTAAATTATGAGATAGAACTATTGTTCTAGCTTTCAAATATATTAAATTATAAACCTCTGAATAGTGGGCAATGTAAACTATTTAATTACCTTAAAAAATTGTATCGTAATGTAATAAAATTAAGTATACCAAGCTAGAGCTAAAAAAATTTCTTAATTCATAATAATATATAATTAGCATAAGTGATACCATATTATTAGCATATAAAAAAAAATCAATCTGCTGTCCAAAATCAACAAAACAATACATGAGAGCATTTTTATCTATACAAATTTAAACCTTAAATGTTAAGATTGTAAAATTGATTATTTATAACATTATAATCATAGAGCTTCACTTATACCATTTATCCCCTTTTTTATGTATTGAAAGATATTCTAAGAAAAAAATACTAAAATGTAATAATTTTGATAAATAAATATTTAAAATTTTTATTTAAAAAAATTAATTTATAAATATAAAATAATATTTTTTAAATCAAATTTATAAAAAACCTTTATTTTAAAAATTTATTTAATTTTAAATATCCACATTTATTAAAAATTATTTATTTTTAAATTAAATTAGTAATAACTAAATATTTATATGAATTTCATAATGTATAATACAATAAACAAACCCTTTTGAAGATTCTTCAAGATTGATCAATATTTTGAATATTTCGGGCGCCGACGAATAATATATTCCAACACTCACAGTTTCTTCACAGGATAGTGATAATCTCGAGCATAGTGGCCACGATTGTCAGTGCAGTTTTTTAGATGTGAATGCCTATTATCGATTGGAAAGGTGAGCAAAGATAGCGGTTTTCTCAGCCATTGAGAAAGTCATTGGACAGTCTGTTGTACGTCATCAGCTTTTGGAATATAACACGCTTCCTCTGATTTTGAAAATTCCAAACGCGTCTATTGGAGATGCCATGCATTCTCATCCTAACATCGTGCGTACAGTTTTGTTAGCCATTTTGATTGTTGTGTATTTTTAAGAGTTATATTTATATAAATTATATAGTTTGAGTGGATTTAATAGTTAATAGAATATGTTTTTTATTAAGAGGTTTAAAGTTTAAAATAAGAAATATAATATATGTATTTTTTTAGATTTTAACCATTAGATAATTACTAAAAATAAATTTCTAATTTTAGAAAAAAAAAATTATACAATAATTTGGTGTCTAACTTAACAAACTAAATAATAATAATAATTTTATATTTCATATTAACATATAACTAACCTGATAAAATGTTATTTTTCCTTTTTTTAATTTTGTGGACCATTCACTTCGGGACAAAGCAAATGCCATCACCGCTCACGATACCCAAGAAGTCCCGGATTTTCTTCCCCTTCTTGAACGGGAAGAGATCACAGTTTAAACATATAAAAAAAACGGCATTTATAATCCGAGTTGTCTAACGAAGTCACAATTTGATTAGGATAATAAAAAGATTTGTATTTAAGTTCCAAAACAAAAATAACATAATTAAAATACCCGCTTATGATTCGCAGGATGTCAAATTTGTTGATTATATTCGATTGCGAGCTTTGAGGCACCCGGATTTGGGTCTAGGCACAAGTTGTCCCTAAAGAGCCTCCATCTCAGAGGAGAGGACGTTGAAAGTTTGTATGTTATGGTGCTTTGGAATCAGCTAACATTTTAGAAAGCTTCTTTATCATTTTCGTTTTCCTACATGCGGCTAAGTCCCTCTTGATCATGAATATGCTGTTGATGTCAGATCGTGTGTCTGACTCCAACTCTTCATTAGGAAAATGCGGTTGAGGATAAAAATGGACAATCTATTTCCTTTAGCTTTTCACCTTTTTCATTTAGACATATTATGTGTTTATATAATGTAATTTATTTGTACAATAATGATGCTATTTACATGGCGCTATTTGTTTTTAGATAAATTGTAAAATAATTTTATAATAATATTGGTTAAATATGAAAAAGTATACATTAATTTTAAATGCATCAAATGTTGCAAAGGAAACGTCGTAAGGCATAAATCAAGAAACAATCTAAATAAGATGGAGAGGTGTGGCATAAATTAAGAAACCATCTAAATAAGATGGAGAGATGTGGCATAAATTGAGAAACCATATAAATAAGATGGAGAGATGTAGCAAAAATGAAATTCTAATGTTTATAAACTGAAGTTGATTTAGGGTGTGTAAGACTATATTTTTTTATTAATTATTGAATTAATATTGCATATGAATCTCATAAACTTCAACCAAGCAATAGTTCTGATCAACTTCTTTATAAGAGGGCATTAGATGAAGCCAATGTGAGATTGAGTGAGTCTTGTGTGGTTCAGAAGAGAGCACTAAAGAAATGTAAGAGTGAGAAGTTGTCGACCGATGAGCTTGAGTAGGACACAATTGAGGCTGCTCAGAAGAGGGATCAAGGAGGCTGCTCAGAAGAGGGATCAAGGCCGACAGTCTGAACTTGAAGCTGTGTAGAGACAACATGCTTTTGATGCGGTTTCCTTGCAATCTGCACATCAAGAGCTTCAATGGGTCGAGAAAAACATCTCCATTGCGATGGATTGTAAGGACATCACAGCTAAACAAGGCATGGACACAGTCAATGCTTCAAAGGCCAATGCCAAAAAAGCAAAGGAATTGTCTGCAGAGATATGTTTTCTGAAAGAGGCTCTCGATTCGGCATATGCATCATGTTCAATGGTTGAGGATGAAGAGGAAGCTATTGCTGCAAAATGGGAATCTAAAGCCAAATAAGCATTTGCAATGGCAAGTAAGGCTAATGAAGAGGTTCACTTGTTGAAGAAAGAATTGACCAATGTCAAGGATATTGAGTTGAAGTTGTCTAATGCACCGAAGTTGAGGTTAACATAGCCAAAGAAAATGCAACTAAATTATTAGATTCCCTTGAAGAAGTTAAAACTGAGATCGTTGCAGCAAAAGAAGATGCACAAAGTGCTAATATGAAAATTTCTATTGTCAAAGATCCTCTTCTGGACAAAGAAAATGAGCTTCATCTAAGAAATCAGATGACAATTTTGTGTCAATTACAAAAGAAGGGTATGATTTGCTATACAAGAAAGAATAAGAGGCTAAAGAACATGCAAGTAAAAGAATAGAAAAGGTCCTTGCCTAGGTGGAGCATGTTAATATCAAGGAATAGGAAGCCTTGTAGATGTTAAATGCGGTGAATTCAGATCTCGAGAAGAGTAGGAAAATTACATAAGAGTAGGAAAATTACAGATCAATCTTCTGAGTAGCTAGAGGCTGTCTGAATAGCCAAAGTAGCCCTAGAAGAAGATTTGAAGTAGTCGAAGGATCTGGAGAAGAGTAGGAAAATTACAGATCAATCTTCTGAGCAGCTAGAGGCTGTCTAAATAGCCAAACTAGCCCTAGAAGAAGATTTGAAGTAGTGGAAGGAAGGGGCATAGTACTGGAATGGAGAAATGAGTGGAAATATAACTAAATTAAATAAGTATAGCTGACATCTCACAATGGAGAAATGAGTGGAAATATAACTAAATTAACTAAGTATAGCTCAATTTTAGGGTAGAGTCTCATTCAACATATTGGAAGTAGGTGTAGAAGACTTGCAAGAATTATTAGATTAATTATTATTCCAAATGCAAGCTTTATCAGCTTTTGAAAGTCTGTGCTCTCAATTATGCTTATGCTACTCAATCGGGTAGCCATGGTTATTTATTTTTTGTTGTCAAGAGAGTATTTGGAACCAACAACCTTCTTGATGAGCTTCATCACATTGATTTCTTCAAAACTAAGAGTTTCATAACCATGAGGTCGAACAACCACATTCCCATTATAATTCACCACAAAAAAAATTTCTTTGGCCTTTGTTATTAATTATCAAATTTTGATATTTATATTCATATTATTATTAATGTAATTATAAGTATTAATAAACTTAAATAAAATATTAATTTAAATGAAATACAAATAAATTAGTTTCTAGAAATTAAATATTAAAATATACAAAAAAAAATATTTCTTGGGCCTTTGTTATTGATTATCAAATTTTGATATTTATATTCATATCATTATTAATATTATTAATGTAATTATAAGTATTAATAAACTTAAATTTAATATTAATTTAAATAAATAAAAAATTATATTAATAAATTTAGGATTTAATTTTTTAAACCAGTAAAGAGCCATAATTTAATATCATAATTTAAATAATAGATCAATTGGTTTTTTTATTCATCTCACAAAATTTATGAATATGTAATATTATGAAAAATCACATATTTTTCTTTCACATTATAATGGATCATCAAACAATATTATAATCTATGAAAACGTTTCATATAACAAAGATTAAAAAACATTAACACAATTTTTGACCACCATCTTTTTATATATTATTGTTTTATATTTTAAGAAATAATTAAAGAATAGTTGATTTATATTTTAAGGAATGATAAAAAAAATATAATCTATATCAACAACTACTTTAGTTTCTCCACTGTAATGGTATCTTCTTCTGGGGGCAGGTCATTGATATGTGGTAGGGTCCCTTTCCCATATGGAAAAATGCCTCTGCACTAGGCCTAAATGGTCTTCTTGCTCAATAGTGGAATCAGCTAATCTGGTCAATGCGGAATAGGGGTATATGTAAATCTGAATCGGAAGATTATCTTATCTGGAAGGAGGCCAAGGGTAAGCTGAATGTCTATGTGAAAGATATTTATTTAACACTTCTAAAAACTCATATTTCTCTTCCTGCAATCATTTTCCCCATTTCCTTTTGGAAATCTGGCACTCCATATAAGATTATCATATTTGCTTGGCTAGTTTTTCATAATGAAAATCTAACATGGGACAACCTACAAAAGAGGAATTGGCATGGTCCGACTATTTGCTTAATCTGCAAAGCGGAGGGAAAAAACAATCTTCACATTTTCTTAAAATGTGTTCACTCCCAGGAGCTATGGAGGGACCTGGCCACTTACTTTGGTTTCACAAATATATCACATCCTTCTATAAAAGATGCACTTATCTGGTGAAGTAATCAGAAAGAGAGTTGGCGGCTTGTTCCTTTAATTGCTTTATGGTCTATCTGGAAATGGAGGAACAAGTCTCTATTTCAAAATGGCAAGGATAGTTATAAATCTGTCTTTGAAAACATCATCTCTCAGTACCACTCTATTTCTCCTTACAGCTCACAGCAGAAGAAAGCTAAGACTAAGGAACATTCTTATTCTTCTTGTCCGACGGACATTCCTAGAGCTTATTTTGATGGGGCTGCTCAAAATGGAATATGTACTTGTGGAGTCTACATTGTCACAAAGGAGGATCAGCATATTGCCATATATTCTAATGTGAGTGAAGGATCAAACAACAAGGCGGAAGCTATGGCACTAACAGGGCTTCTTCAAATCAGTATCTTCTTAAATATTGAGTCCTTGCAGATCTATGGCGATTCCAAAATCATTATAGATCATGTTAATGCCAAGCTTTCCATAGAAAATCACTATCTGTCTGGATGGATGAACAAAATAGAATCCCTATGGTCATCAAGAAAGGATTTTGCAATAAAACATGTGAACAGGTCCCAACATACATAGGCAGATGAACTATCAAAGAAAGGACTTCAATCACAAGTTGGTAAATGGGAAATGACAATTGCAGTGGGGGAACTAAGGTACCATATTCAGGATTTCGATCTTCCGGGTACATAACTCTCTCTTCCATACATCTGGCTCTGGTATGTACCATTCCCTAATTTTTTTATTTACTCTATCGCTCAAGCTCTTTCTGTTATGTAAGTATTGCCCTACTTTCCTACCACCTTATTTCCAGAATTCTCATGACTACAGTCTCCATGGATTTAGTTTTATTACTGCACTATGAAGGTTATTTCTGCATTCTGAGTTGTTGAATCAACTCTATACTTTCTGTTATGTAATTCAGATATACCAATATAATAGAATTCCGCTTTTTTTTCTTCTGAAAAAAAACAATGATTTTTTTTTTTAATTATTGTCTAGCATAATTTCAAGCCACCACCCTTTTACTATAAAGTAAAATTTATAACCAACTAGTATTACAAATTAATGTGATCAACTCCAACCTTAAAAGCATTTTGTGTAACCTAAAAATGCACCAGCCTTATATTTTCACATTGCCAATTTTGCTATAAATCCGAGAGATCTAAGATGAAGGTTTTCATATCCCATATGTGAAGGACGAATGTAGCAAAATTGGTTTCATCGAGTTTGTTTTTGAGGCTCAAGGAATTAATATTATTAATGTAATTATAAGTATTAATAAAATTTAATATTAATTTAAATAAAATACAAATAAATTAGTTTCTTAAAAATTAAATATTAAAATATACAAATAAAAAATTATATTAATAAATTTAGGATTTAATTTTTTAAACCAGTAAAGAGCCACAGTTTAATATCATAATTTAAATAATAGATCAATTGGTTTTTTTTATTCATCTCACAAAATTTATGAATATGTAATATTATGAAAAATCACATATTTTTCTTTCATATTATAATGAATGATCAAACAATATTATAATCTATGAAAATGTTTAATATAACAATGATTATTTTTTTTTAATTATTGTTTATTGTCGAGCATAATTTCAAGCCACCATCCTTTTACTATAAAATAAAATTTATAACCAACTTGCTCATTTAGATTTTCTGGCAAATTGTAAACAAGTATTACAAATTAATGTGATCAACTCCAACCTTAAAAACATTTTGTGTAACCTAAAAATGCACCGGCCTTATATTTTCATTTGTTCCAACCCGCCACAACAATTGTGATTGATTTCACAATCATGTTCACCGTAAATTTTATTGTTGTACAATCTGTTGAAATGGTGTATAAATCCGAGAGATCTAAGATGAAGGTTTTCATATCCCATATGTGAAGGACAAATGTAGCAAATTGGTTTCATCGAGTTTGTTTTTGAGGCTCAAAAGAAAATTTTCTGGTTGAGGCTCAATCAATTTTCCCTTGATTGTATTCTAACCCTACCGTGCCGCACCATTTGTAAAATCAATTTATTTGTAAAAATCAAATTAATCAAATATCAATCTATTTGTGAAAATCAAATCAATCAAATATAAATCAAATTGTGAAACTCATCCTCTTTACTGCTTCTTTGGCCTTTGTTATTAATTATCAAATTTTGATATTTATATTCATATTATTATTAATGCAATTATAAGTATTAATAAACTTAAATTTAATATTAATTTAAATGAAATACAAATAAATCAGTGTCTAAAAATTAAATATTAATATATATATATATATATATATATATATATATATATATATATATATATATATATATATATATATATATATATATTTGGCTTTTGTTATTAATTATTAAATTTTGATATTTATATTCATATCATTATTAATAAACCGATATAGATATGTGTTCTCTTGTGGTAAAGGGGCTGTCGGGCTATTCATGTATTTGACTTGTTGCTTTTTCTGATCACCCTCAATCCCCACCTGCAAAGCTTGTTGGAAAGAATCTTGCCAGATGAACAAACTCGGCCACTGGAGAAATTTGCAAATTTGGAGATATACTTGAAATATTATTATAAATTTTCTATTACATATCCTCTTACAACTCATTCTTACATCGAAGTTCTCAAACTCTTTTGAAACTTTTTCATGCATTTTTTAAAGTTTTCAAACATTTTTCAAGCATTCATAGACAAGGCAACGTCCAATTACATTAATTTAATGAGTGATACATTATCTATGCCTATCTCTGTAGGAATTCAATTAAAAAATAGAGAAAAGAGATAGAAAATAGTAATAACATAGCTCAATTAAACAAATATCTGGGAAAAAAAGCACGACGACCAGAAAATCCTTATAATTAAGGTTTCCTAATTATGAATTTGGTCCAATCTAAATTTTTTCCAATTTACCTCGCTTCTTCTGAAATCCTTTCCAGTCCTTTCTGGTTGTTATTGCTAACAAGTTGACAACTGACCAAAGGTAATGAGGAAATGGGATGTTGCCCCATTTGGATTTCATTCTGATCACCCTCAATCCCCACCTGCAAAGCTTGTCGAAAAGAATCTTGCCTGATGAACAAACTTGGCCACTGGAGAAATTTGTAAATTTGGAGATATACTTGAAATATTATTATAACTCTTCTATTACATATCCTATTATAACTCATTCTCACATCGAAGTTCTCAAACTCTTTTGAAACTTTTTTCATGCATTTTTTAAAGTTTTCAAGCATTCATAGACAAGGCAACGTCCTATTTCCGTAGGAATTCAATTAAATGTCCTGCATAGATGCCTATTCTCAAATTGGTATTAAACCCATTGAAGCGTAAATCATTGGGATTAACTAGTAGTTAAGATAGAATCAGGTATCTAAAAATGTCATATCTATTGAATGAAATTGTGCAAGTGATTAAAATTTATATAGAAATGTAATCATATAACTAAAAAAGGTATAAACATGTTCTACCTGTCATTGATCTCAAATAACCCTAAAACAGCACATGACTCAACCTACCTCAAAGAAAGCTCAATCTTGAACATGCCCGTGATAAGATAGATGACGTATTAAGAGCTCCATTTCTCAAATCGTTTCTTATTCATCTCTATACATCATCAATTCTTTAGCACATTTAAATCCCAACAAAACTTTGATATGTAAAATTATATTACCCTGCCCCCTTTTAGACTACTAAATGAGACCATGCATAACTGCATTTGACCCTGTATCCAAGAAGACGCTTTCCAGCTATGCATAGATACAAGACGCTTTCCAACTATGCATAGAGAGCATCTTCCGTATTCATTTTTGAAAAACGAGATAATTTCTTTAAATCCATTTTGTTCTAAAAATACAATAAATAAAACACATGTTGAATTTCTCTTATATATGAAATGATGAAAAATAAAAACTTTGATATGTAAAATTATATTAAACTGCCCCCTTTTAGACTGCTAAATGAGACCATGCATAACTGCATTTGACCCTGTATCCAAGAAGACGCTTTCCAGCTATGCATAGAGAGCATCTTCCCTATTCATTTTTGAAAAACTATATAATTTCTTTAAATCCATTTTGTTCTAAAAAAACAATAAATAAAACACATGTTGAAGTTCTCTTATATATGAAATGATGGAAAAATAAAAACAGAGTTGCAAAAATATATGTACAGAAAGCTCCCTGACAAGAACCATTTAGCACCAGAATTTAATCTTATGAAAAAAACAGAAACATAAAATCCAAATTACTCTCATTTTCCAAAGTATGAAACACTATGAATATTTGTATCATATTTAATTTTTTTTCACAAACTTCTTAACACAACTTATTTAGGACACTTGCAACAACATGGGCACCTAAATTTATTTCCACAAATACCTTTCATTTACTGCCTACGTAGTGAAGCTTCATCATTCTCTCAAAGTCTTCATCAGAATCATGCATTTTAAGCGCATCAATACCATCAAATGTAAAGAAAACCAATGTTTTGAGAGGGAAGCTAAAATCCCTGAGGATAAAAAAAGAGCAGAAATATTAGTCACCATGCTTCAAGAACATCGTAGAGAAAGAAAACCTGCATGAAACAATATGGCACTGTGGTAACCCATTGCATTTTACACGTTAAAAACATCGTGATTGGGTGCAGAATTCCCTGTTCCACAAGGTTTAAATGTGTACCAAAAATAGGGCAGCAATTTCACTACAACAATAAACGCATCAACACAAAATCCTTTCATCGGGTTGCTACCATTCACTTTTACAAATTCTTAGTAGCCTGTCTTTCTAGGCAAACCAATAGCAAGTTCCTTTCCACGGGCCCAATCCCGCGCCGTAGTTTCACTTTCACCGGGCCATATAATATCAGACAATTTTGGCTTTATATGATATTGATAGTCACTGATGGTGGCTGTAATTTTTGGAGGGGTGACCGATAAGCTGGTTCGGTTTGACCAGTAACCACTATTGTGGATGTGTGTACTAGCTACGTTGATAATCTCAAAAGTAGATCCCATCAAGTCTCCATTTTTGTCTAATTTCATAGGACACGCAATGTCGTTGAAATGAATTTGCAGTATTATCTTTCGCAATTGTGCTCCTCCTTCAATGAGATCACTGGTTCAATCCCAGCAGAGCTCAGGGATATGATGACCGGGCACAATTCTTACGCAAGCGGAAATCTGTGGCAGCTCAGTAACTTGTCAAAGATGGAGGCTTTACATATTCCATTTGCTAACTTATCTGGGTCCTTGCCTCCAGAATTAGGTAAGTAACAGAATCGAAGTAGGTTGGTGCTGAACATCAACAGGCTTACTGGATCAATACCATGGTAGCTAAGCAACAGTATGAGCTTGAAGACGGCCAACTATCAATCCACCAAGGGAACATGCTCACCATTTCCCTGCACGTTTTCATGAAAAATAAAAATGAAGCCTTAACTTTTTGAGAGAAATAATCATGTAAAGGCGAAAGTCATTTGGAGAAAAAATTCTTTATGTCGTTCGTGCTTTTCCCTGTGCTCAAATCAGGTAGCTCTAAGGAAGAACATGATGCAGGATCTTCATTTAGAGATCGTTCGTACAGCTGATAATGGAGACTTCTTTTGGTTACGAAGTCGGTTTGATCTTCTTACAGGTGTCACTTTCATCTGCTCTTCACTTGAACCCTGCATTGTAGACAAACAACTCATAAAAAGGTATCTCTGAAACCAAATTTTGGAGATACACAATCAGACAAGTATGAAATTGGATCACTATCTATAACTCATTCAAATATTTCCTACATGCTGGTTTGTTTTTACATATTTATGGAATGAATTGAGGACTGCCTAGAAGAAAATTTTCAAGGGAAGAATAGATATCCTAGAAATAAAATGGAAACAAGGTGCAGTGAAAAGAGATTTGACACTGAAATAAGAACATGAACAACATCTTTACATAAAATTGCTCACACAACACTGAAAAAATCTGATAAGATATATAAGAAAGATTGGTAGAATGGAAGAAGAGCATCCCCGGCTCCTAGAGAACTATTTTACCAACCTTGTAATGAAGAAACCAAATTCCATTTTTACTTGAAATGCAAAGGAAACAAGGTGCAGTGAAAAGAGAATTGAGACTGAAATAAGCACATGAACAACATCTGTACATCAAATGGCTCGCACAACACTGAAAAAGTCTGACAAGATATATAAGGAAGATTGGTAGGATGGAAGAAACCAAATTCCCCTGCTCCTAGACAACTATTTTACCAACCTCGAAATGAAGAAACCAAATTCCACTTTCACTTGATATTCAATGGCAATTGATAAGCAAGAAAATGCCTTGCAAAGGTTGGAATATTATTTCAAAACCAAAACACAAAGGTAGAAAAAACAAAGGAAAAGCTTAACAAGTTTGATGTTGGGATTAAAAATAGAATACCTCTTTCATCAGAGTTGTGAAGCTCCCATAAGATGGAGAATCATACATAGACATCTCTTGAGTAGCCATACTTCCATGCTCTGTTTCTGAGTATGTGTTGCTTCTCCTAACCTTCCTCTCTGGGGTGTGAAATGAATTTTCTTGGGTACTTGATAAAAGCCAGGTATTGAGTTTTCTTTCTGAAGTGTTTACCACCTTTGATGGCAAATACTCATTAAGAAGTTCCACCTTCGGCACATAGGAATCCCTCGGCTCGAAGTTATTTTTGGAGGGAACAGTCATCTGCATTGAAGAAAAGTGGTTTCTCTAGGGACATAGTCGGTATGGAATGACCATCTTTTGTAGGACCATTTTTCTCTGCTACAGTGTTCTGATCATATTCTTGGGCTCTCTTAGGACTTCTACATTTGGCACTCTTTCTATCCACACTGACCAAATATGTAGCAAGCATCGCAACTGCAAAAATAGATGCACCTATAGTTCCAAAAAGCAAGATATATTTTAGTGATTTGTTGGAGTACTAGAATCATCGAGATCATGAACAACTGATATGTTTGATCCCCCCTCCCTAGTACTCTTTTCCACTAGAGACATGGCAGATTCATTATGTCTGAATTCAAATTCATTTTGGCTCTCAAAATTTAGTGTCTTGGACTGACTGGCCATTGCAGGAATATAGTAACCACCTCCACCTGATGATGTGCTCAGTTCCTCTGGATCTTGAATGAAAAGGCTCTCAAAAGACACTGCTTCTGTGTTAGCTTCAAAACTCTGTATTTCACTGTTAGTTTCTGTTTCAGATGAGGATAAAACAAAGTCATGTGAACCACTATTACCAAAATGAGACTCAGATTCATGAGATACATCTGCACCAAAGTCCATAATTGATACCAATTCAGGAATACTGTCCTCAGAACTATTAACATTTTTTTCTGCATCTACTGGTAAGTTTTCTATATCATGTACACTATCTAGAATGACAGATTCAAGAACTTAGATATAAGCAGAGTCGGTCAAGCCCCATTAACATTCGGTGGAAGCCACTAGGGTTAGAATATTGGAGGGTCAAATTGCCCTAGCATGCACCTTCTACTGGTCGAAGGGTTGAGGGTCAATTCGCTTCGTTTTGCAGAGTATCGATGACATACTGCAATTTATGATGGGGACCACCTGGTTAGGCTCTGCACCCATAGCTCCAGAACTCCCATCCCATGCTCGATCACCTGGACGAAATGAACCACCATGCTCCCACTCCATGTGATCCTGCTCTGCATCCTGCAATTTACAGAAATTTCCATGGGATTATAAGTTCACCTTTTGGATCCCTTCGACATGCCTTGAGCGTTCAGAGGATGGTGAGGATTCTATGTAGTCATTTGTAGATTTCAAGGAAATATTTTAGAAAAACAAATTACCTTTAATATTGGCGAACCATGGAGGATCGTCCCGTAATAACCCAAGGTATCACGAACCAGTGGACAGCAGAATGGAAGGTAAAAGTTAGAAATTGAAAAATGACCCTTGTCTAGGAACCTAATGCAAGTAAATACCTGTAGAAGCCAACAGGAACTAGACCGCAATAGATGCATAGATAACATAGAAAGATAGGGTTATCAGATTAAAAAAAAAAAACCAGTTGCAAAATTCCTAGCAGCAAATAGAAGAAATCCTCTGAAGTTTTCCAGGAATGTTTTTAGATAAAAAATATTTACCTGTAATCTTGGCAAGCAATGGAAGAGCACCACAAATTACAAGAAGCCCATAGAAATAAGTAAGAACAAACCCTAGCGGAGCATGGTTTTCTTCGTATGTTTTTTGGAAGGTTCGAGAAATACGATGAGATTTTGAAAGAAGCCAGACCAAACCCCAACGGAGCTTTTAGAAAAACAAATTACCTTTAATATTGGCTAACCATGGAGGATCGTCCTGTAAGAACCCAAGGTATCACGAACCAATGGACAACAAAATGGAAGGTAAAAGTTAGAAACTGAAAAATGACCCTTGTCTAAGAACCTAATGCAACAAAAACTGGTAAGAGATTTGATGTAAATACCTGTAGAAGCCAACAGGAACTAGACCACAATAGCTACATAGATAACATAGAAAGATAGGGTTATCAGATGTTAAAAAAAATAACCAGTTGCAAAATTTCTAGCAGCGAACTAAAGAAATCCTCTGAAGTTTTCCAGGAATGTTTTTAGATAAAAAATATTTACCTGTAATCTTGGCGAGCAATGGAAGAGCACCACAACTTACAAGAAGATTTCCAGGAATGTTTTTAGATAAAAAATATTTACCTGTAATCTTGGCGAGCAATGGAAGAGCACCACAACTTACAAGAAGACCACAGAAAGAAGCAAGAACAAACCCTAACGGAGCATGGTTTTCTTCGTATGTTTTTTTGGAAGGTTTGAGAAATATGGTGAGATTTTGAAAGAAGTGAGACCAAACTCCAGCGGAGCATGGTTTTCTTCATATGTTTTCTGGAAGGTTTGAGAAATACGGTGAAATTTTGAGATATGGCATATTAAACTAACGGTGTAAAACACCCCAATCGTCTAACACAGAATCAATGGCCCACAATTGTACACGGTGGCATTTTAGGGAGTTTGTCTCAGAGGGAACGCCTTACGATGTAGTTAATGTTTTAACATACCTAAAATATGAATTAGCATCTTCTATGTGAATTAAAGAGATTAGTTTTTTTTTTTTTTTTTTTTTTTTTTTCCGAAGGTGGCAAAACCTATCAAACTCAGGTGTCAAACCAACAGTGAGGACAACCATCTCTGGCTGCTATCCGCGAAAGTCGGTTTGACTCATCACCGTTATCAAGGAAAACCACGCCACCTGTAATAACCCGCTGGTGGTCCGTAAGGGAGCAGGCTTTCACTCCTGCCAGATGCCTCTGGGTCTTGGGCCGTTTAACTGTTTCCTTACGTCCGAGGAAGACGAGCTCTTAGCCAAGCAGAAGCAGTTTACGACCTTCTAATATTAAAAATTAAATATAATTATTTTTTAATATATAATATAATTATTTATTTATATACCATAATTAATTATACATAATATTAATTTTCTAATTATCGAAATTAATAATTTAAATTTTTGAAAATAATGTTGTCTATTTTTGACAAACACCCTCATTTACTCATTTACTAAGCTTAAAAAAATATTTCAAGATACTCACAATCACTAGTCTCAATTAGATCAACTACACTGTTTTATTCTGAAATCGCGAGAAAGAAAGAAGCATATATGCAGCAACCGCTGCACAAGTCTCTCGCAAAATATGTGTCTCATAGTTATTACTTCGGCTACATTTTATTTAGATTACAGATTCCAGAATATTTTTGGATCCGATAGAGGAGGTGGACGATGTCAAATAATTGATATCATCTCTATAATTAAGATCTCAAAATATTCCAAAAATCTGCAATATGTTTATATTTTGTTTGCCATGAAAGTTTTTAACACATATTTCTATTTTGTTAAATAGACATTTCTATAAGACACTTTGTTAGTTAATTTTATAAGAATGTAAAATAATAATCACAACACTATTCAATAATCCGTATAGTGCAATTTCTAGATTGTTAGTAATTAATAGTCAGTTTGAGTCGCTGACCTTCAGTGAACACATTGTACATTATACGGTGCATTTGTGTATGACAATTGTCAAGTCTGGTGTGTTGAGTCTTTATTTCTGATATAATATCATAGCTGGTTTAAATTGAAGAGTTTTTTATTTTATTTTATTTTTGGCTAGAATTTGTTAGAGAAATTTGTGGTGAAATCTTGATTTGTGTTGTTTAAATTAGTTTTTGATTACATATATAAGTTCTGCACTTTGAGAAACTCTTCTCGCACTTAGATTGTGTAGAGTTCACCCATCAAACTTGTAATTTCAATGGACCTCTATCAGACAAATTAGATTAGAAAACAAACCAAAAACCTTTTCAAAAAATCACATTTAAAAACCTCTAACTTTCTATTATAAAAACAATTTAATAAGATTGATCTATTTGGCTTTGTCGATTTCATTGCCCAATTGAATGCAAATTCACTTTTCATTTATTACTGCTATACGTTCCCATGAATAAGTGAATAGCAACTATGATACACTGTAATTCCCACAAAATTCAAGTTACTACTCTGAACAATCCAAATTGAAAGTAAAGTACCAATAACAAGTTGGGTGGGACGAATGGATGAAGGGATATACAAATAGTAAAAAGCCGAATGGGATCTCTAACTCAGCTTTACTCATCTCCCTCATATGGCCATATATATCAACTTCCGCTATCTCAACTAATTTATTCATGTGAGCGAGTGAAGTTGTGTCGTTGTTATTTTGGTTTTCTGCATAGAAGTGTTTTTATTCTCCGTTGAACAATGGGACCTGTGAACATTGAAAGATCATAGTCAGAGGAAACACACCAGGAGTAAGGAAAAGACGACATGTTCTAATGCTGTGAATAGTCATCAGCTTTATAACGAGGTAATATACAATTTGGAAAAGACGACATGTTCTAATGCTGTGAATAGTCATTAGCTTTATAACGAGGTAATATACAATATAAATTGCAGTAACTTTGTTCAACGAAGAAACCAACTGTAGTAGCATTGCTCAAGGAAGAAAACATTATATAGAGATAGACAGTTTAAGGACGTCACTGATAATTAGGTTTTTACTTAAATTATAATCTTAAAATGCTGGCTACATTATTGTTCAACAAGTTGTTGGTTCAAATGATAATAGAAACCAACAAAGAAATTATGGGCTGCAACTAAATTTAGTTAGCATGTACAAATAAATACTAAGTATATGAAAACTCTTTCATGCAAATATCAATGAAAAGGGTGTTCTTGTGAGGACATGCAAGTCATTCAAGTTCTCGAATGGGTTTAATAAAAAAAAAAATCCCATTCAAAGTAAACACTAAGTTATGTGGAAATGTGTTCGAATTAATAGCTTATAATATACAAAGAAATACGAAGAAAGAATAGGGGTAATAAAAAACTGAAGAAACTTTTGAGTGAAAAAATATATTATATTATCTCATTTCCCAATGTTATATTTTTAGTATAAATGTCTTCATGTATAGTAATTGGTGATTTTAATGATTTAATGAGTTTAATAAATTTTATAGCTACACTAAATGTTTATTTTTAACTTTCTTCATTTAATATATGGCAAGTAGGATTCACAGTAAGATACTTTTTCTTAATTATTATTTGTGATTACAATATGCATTATTCAACTTTCTCTGAACTGGTCACTTCTTTATCTGCATCTTCAATTCACTTTATTTTTATTGGTCTTGGTGTTTAGCTTTGGTATTCTATCATATTTTGACTTTCTAGATTCTTTATCCATGATCTTCTTCAATTTTCATCATCTTGTACTTTCAAAAAAACAATTTCACTACCCATACAACAACATCAATCATCTTGGTTTTATTTATTTATTAACACATATTCATTACACCTATCGATTTTTTGAATATCTTACACTTAACTGTCACAATCCTCGAGAGGTCGAGTTCTTTCTTAGCTTACACTTAACTGTCACAATCCTCAAGAGGACGAATTCTTTCTACTTTCCACAAAGATCACATCACATCAAGTGACTTCTATGGTTTCTACATATGAAAAGAAACACATCACATTATGTGATTTATGCATTTTCTTCCTACAACAAGCACTAGTGGTTTCAACCATGAACCTTCAAGTTTTTACAAAGTGGTTTTCAAGGTACCATGAACTTTTCAACATAATAGATTTTGGGAGCATATATGATTTTATTGGACTTGCAATATTAGTAATTCAGGTACTTACAATTACAAACTTCCATTTAGGCCAATCTAGCCTTTAAACATACATAGACTTAAGACACTTTCCTTTCCATAATCCACAAAAAAAAATTAACACTACTACATAAAGGGGAGTTTTAAGACAATATTTGAGACAATTTTTGGGTAAATTGTCTTACTTGAGACAAAAAACCTTGTGTGTTGTCTTAAATATTGTCTTTAAGCGAGCGTCTCAGAAATTATTGTCTTAAAGATTATTGTCTTAAAAATTATTGTCTTAAAGATTATTGTCTTAAAAATTTGTCTCTACAAAGACAATATATAACACAAGCATTATTGTCTCTTAGAAGACAATTTCATTTATGTCTCTCTTGAGACAATTTCATTTTTGTCTCTGTAGAGACAACACTCGGATTAGAGACAATATGTCTTTAATACTACCTATTGTCTTTCTAGAGACAATAAAATTTTTATTTAAAGATCACTTTTGTCTCTTTGGAGACAATATAAAACACTAAATCCAGAAATATCTCACCATTGAAATAAATCAATATAAAAAAAATTGATTAAAAATAAACTAAAAAACCGTTGATTAAATCATGTTAGTGAACAGTGGAATCAAACCAACAACCTCCTGCTTGTAAGGCAGGAGCTCTTCCATTGAGATACCACACTTTAAAGAATTACGTGAAGAGTTATGGAAATCCTGAAAACTACATTTATAGCCATTGATTTAAACTAAAAATAAATAATAATAAAATCTCACACATGATCTATAATATTTATAAAAACTATAATCATGTAGACCATATTTTTAACTTACTAAAACTAGAAGTTTCCCCAAAAGGTACAAAGACAGGCGGATTATATCTCTAGAAAAAAATTCAAAATCTTATATTAGTATACCCAAGGGATAGCCCCAATCCCAAGGGAGAAAGAGACAATGTAAACCTGTACAAAGAAAACACAAATGAAATTATACAAAACTTCAACATAACAAAGACATCAATGTAATAATGTAAATTTCAATAAGTTATTTACCAACTGAACGTGGAGCTTACCAACAAACTTGTGACCACCAAAATACCGGTGAATGTTACAAGATGTGACTCTCCCACTAGGTGGCTCTGGATGATGTCAGGATACACCAAGAACTCATCTTTAGCATTTCAATCTTCCAAAGATTATTATAGAATCTAATGTATGTCAAAAGCCCATTTTCTAATAAGTTGATGATAATCTATTATGATTCTATTCATCATACTAGTAACAGAGAGATAGCATTGTGAGAGTTTGATTACTTTTAAATAAAAGGCAAGGCCAACCAGGAAAAGACAAACATCCATCCCTGTAGAGGAGATTTGTAAAATTTATGTGAGATATTTAAATTGAACAACACTCATCATGTCATATCTAAAAAATTTGAATTGACTGAGTTAAACGATCCTCTTCTAAATAGGTTGTTTACTCACCATAAGAAGGATACGTCTACCAGCTTTGTCAATCAACACAACACTAACAACAATCATAACAACCTATACATAAATAGTCCAACAACTTTCACATGATTAAGATGAGGAACAATAAACCTTTTATTATAGTGAAACATTCCTAGCATGCATTGCAATTAGTAGGGCCCTAGGATCAGAAAGCAACCTGAATAGCACCAAGTCCAAGGGTTGCAACATTACCAGATGAAATTATTGTTTTAAATGATAAAACATTGAAATCAATACATATTTTCTTAGGCAAGTGTGTGATAGACAATAAGAATTAAAATCAATAGAAGGGCCATAAAGATCACTTGAATGATCTGAGTCCTCAGTTAAAAATTAAAACCCTCTAATTATGAAAGGCTATAAAGCTACAAAAAGGATTCCCTATGTTTAACTCCCATCCAAATTAGAAGTCCATGATGCCAATATATATTTTGCAATTACTTCATGTTTTTACCAATAGAACAATATGAATCCAGATCACAAGTACCATACTTTCTAACATGAAGTTGACGGTAGATGCACTAGCAGACTTAAAAATGGAACTTCTATAAAACTTAATAGCATTGATTCCACTCAACTGTTGTAAAAGAAGCAGCCCAATGCCAATCTGCATATAATAAATACAACACAAGGATACTTTACTTTTGTAATCATATTCTTGCCAAGTAAGCAATAAAATAGCAACCAGTTTATGCAAATTCACCAGCACACACAAAATCATCTTAGTCCTAGTGATGAACCACATTGTGTGATTCAAAATGAGTCGACCAAAAAATTATCTATGTGATTTATCTAAAAAAAAAAAAATTATAAACATTATGAATCACAAAATCTTGCACTCAGAAAAATCATATAAGTCTATCATATTCTTAACTATGCAAACATATGACTTACAGTGAGAGGCATTGCATATTTTCATTCAAAGATCTCAGAAAACTTTATTCTGGGTTGTTGATTTCCTGTCTCCACTACACTTTGAAAGGAAAAAATATTCAGATTAGTGAAAAATATGACCTTGATGGGAAATGCATATACATTGTTGGAAATTTGTATGCAAAAAATTCAGACTGCAGACTGAAAAAAACTCAAAACCAAACAAGCTAAAACTCCATTGGAATAATATCGGATATCCATGACTCAACAACTACATGTGACTGATAAGCAATCAGTCAAGAAGGGAACAATAGAAAAATATATGAATTTGACATGGAAAATGATAAAAATGCAGTTGTTCTGAAATGTTATTTGATTTCAACAGATTCTAAGGTAACATCAATTGGACTGCTTCTAACAACTTGCAATGAGGCTTCAAAATCTTCATTACCAATTTTAGGCTGCACTCATAAGAATATTAAATTTGATATTAATATTTCACATAGCATGACATATGGTGACAGGTTTAACATGGTTAACACCAACTTAGTCAATTAACAAACATAAAGTTCATTATCAAAAAACTACCAGCCATCTTGGAGATTCCGAGATAAAAAATAATCCTAGAACCAAAGGAGCACAAGGAACTACACCTGCACAAACACAACCTAATGGGAAAATAAACATTTCTCCAAAGCTTCAAATCTAATCAACACAGAAAGAGTAGGCTATGGGATAAAAGAAAGGTTCCCACTTGGAAAGAAGATCAGATAGAGAGAAAAAAAAACATAGAGGAAATATGATTTTAAATAATTATCAATTAGCATGCAAATATTGTTAAGAAACTTGGCCAAATGAGAGGCAGAATAACGTCTGGGAAGCACAACTAAGTGAGGACAACCAATCATTGCTTAAATAAGTTACAACATTCATGTAAATTCGCCCTTCAACTGCAAATTCATATCTATTAACAAGAAACCTCCCCTTCATTCAAGTAAAAGTAATCTCCAACATCCAACACAACTGAAAATGGAACTTACCTGCAATGGCTAGAGCCCTCCAACCAAGGAACAACCCAAACAGATATGCCAGCATGATACCAATTGCCACAGAAAGCTGTTGCAAAATAGCCACTTAGTCATTTTTGCTTAAAATATTTAATTTTCTTGAAACTTGTGTGATTTTAGTGAAGTTATGACAACTGCATTTTTGTCACTTGGATTATGAAGATATCAGGTCTATTTCATCTTATGGCATCGTTTGACCCTAAAGAAAGAAAAGTGACACCGATAATACTATTGTCATAATTATTGGATCTCTAGTCATAAATATGTACAAGAGCATAAGTTCACAGTGGATACTATAGGCTCATTGTACCAAGTTTTTTGTTTGATCACGTTCATTCCTCATCAGTCATATTCCTTCCTCCCCATCAAGCAAAGAAAAGGAGCCATGAAAGAAATTGTTTTTCCTCTATCATGTTTTACCTTTAAGAAGTGAAAGCATGAAAGATTTTGATCAGAGTACTTTATTAACAGAACTAAGATTCTACTGAAATCACCTCAGTAAACTCAGATCTTGGATCTCTCAAGAAAAAAATGGTTCTCCTAAAATACTTGAAGCTATATTGTGTAGTAAAGTTTTTTTAGGATACCTTACATGTGCCACTACTCTAGCTATAACAACTCAATCTATACAGATCAACATCCTTCATGACCTTTTTACAAGGTGTATAAGCTTCTGCAAAATTATGATAGTATTGCAGTCTTTTTCACAATCGAAGTTGTGAACAAGAAAGTCAAATAACTTATCCTTTGAAGAATTATCTATTATGAAGAATATGCATGTATTTTCAGTTATAAACAATAATTCTGTAGCAATTTGGATAAGAGATGGAGCACACCTGAAGATTCCACATTGAAGAACACTTAAGATGAAGAAAGTTCATAAGATTGTGGAACAGTCTCTTTTGAGGCAGCTCTCACCTTGAAATCGGAGGTGCCTTTAAGAAGTATCTGCAGGGCACCCTGATTTTGATATCATGATATTATGTAGAATAGTTTTATAAACACCTGAATGCAAAAGATATTTCCTCACTATGGATCACTTGCCTCATGACTTGAGGCCAGATGATCACCTTAAGACGAAGCTATAAAATCTTTGGATTAATAGCAGATTGCTCATGGTTGCATTCTTGATATTCAAAGGGAACTATGAAGTTTGGATACAGCTATTGATGTTGTATATCGAGCAAGATGATGATCCTCTCCCTCACCAATCATATGCCTTGATTCAAAGACAATTTATGGATAGCTACTCATTAATATTGTATTATCTACACCCCCGGATGCGGGTGTCATTAAGTCAGCTACAGGGGAGCCACATGGCCAGCACGGGCTGCCACGTGAGGATCAGAGGCCTTCAATGCCCCTCGCCGCCGAGACAGTAGGCCGAGTGAAGCATAAGGGCCGTCTTAATGAGGGTGCGGGAGGCGATGGAAACTCTGCAGAGTGCATTCAAAGCGGACAGGTTCCGAGGGATTCATTATGGATTTAAGAATGATGGAATGTTGGAATGTTGGTTATGGTTTCAGAATTCTGAGCGCAGAAGCTGTAACGTGGTTGTTGAAAGCTCGGACGCGGTCCGCTCCTTGCTGGTTTCTTCTGGTCATAGTCTGTGCCCAATTGAGCTCAGATACGAATCAATTTGGGGTCAGCAAGCTTCAGGAAGGGAACGCAGCAACAGCGGGTCCTCCTCTGCTCTGGAACAGGAAAAGGAATTGGAGGATTCCATGGTGCGGCTGCGAGAAAGGATGCCGTGCAGAAGAGGCACAGGACGTGGAGAATCCTCTCGTCCCCCTGCAGCGGATGTCCATCACCATTGCTGCTGCTGCTATTGCTACAGAAGGGCAGGAGCCACCCCAATTCCATCTAGTCAGTTTTTGGAAGCTGGCAGCTCTAACAATGGAGCACCCATGCTCCCAGCGTTTGGTTCTGTCATTTTTACACTGGGTGGTTCCAGGGACAATCCTGGAATCAATGCGCACATCTCAGTGCTTTTCACCAAAATTCCTGAGGAGAATGAGGAAGGACCGCCATTGGTACCTGAAGAGGATCGTTCAGAGAATGACAAGGGGAAGCGCCCAATGGGGGAGCCATCAAATGCACAGGAGAATTCAGAGAGGGAGCCTCAGCAAACCCCCTTCCGAGCTCGTGAGCAAGAGTTGCCAGCCCCCGCGCAGGATCCCATGGCTATGTGGGCTAGCCTCCGAGAGGGTCAAGGATGGAGTACAATTCTGGAAGAAAAACCAGAAGACTAACGCACAGCGGCGCACCCTCGCATTGGCTTCCTTCGCTCAGGACGAGTTAGGGGTCTTGGTTGATATCAGGTTTTCACCTTTTGTTTTAGTTTGTTTCCTTCCTTTCTATGTCATGGTTACGGCTATAATAGTCTTGCTGGGTTTGGCGTCTTATATCTGGTATGCGTCTTATGTCTATGCTTGTTTAGTGTCGGTTCTGTGCTATGACCTCGGCGTCTACAGCTTTTATGGGTTGCATGTTTTTGGTGGGATGCCCCTGCGTGGGCCGTTTTGATTCAACATGAATTATCAACGAGTCATGAATATTGATCTAGTCTGGACAGTTCGCCCTGCGAGGCAAATGTTTGAGAATGATAGAGTCACCCAAGGAGCCACAGTTGGCCCTGGGCAGACAGTCTTTTTGGATGTAAAGTTCACCTGTATATAATAATATAAATTAGTTAGTGTTGCTGAGAAAAAAAAAATATTGTATTATCTACACAGATTATCCTCCTCAGTATCTGGCATAATAAATTCCTTTAATTCTACACACATTGGTACTCGTGATATATCATAAATGTTGAGGGATAGGTTTTACTCTATCTTCGGGTCCCTTAGTGTGCCCTCTTCTTTTGTAAATCTAGGGAGAATCTAGCCATTGCCATCAAAGGCATATTCCCATTCATTGTTTAGGTGGAAGCTAGAATATAGAACTGGGCAGCAACTTTAACACCACCTTCATTGATCATTTGATAACTGAACTTCTTGTGCATCAAAGGGGTGTAGTGTAACTTTGCTAATAATTGCTATCTGCATAATCTTTGTTCATCTATGTCTCCTCAGTGTACAATCTTGATAATATAATTTCTACATTGTTATATACATTGATCTCAGCTTCATTCATATATAGTAATCTCGGTTGATCTCTCCACTTTATGTAAGTATACTCTCGGCATTCTTGTATATATGGAATGATCTCAACACAACAAACTTGGTGTATAATCTTCTTTATAGCTCACATTACCCTTGGTTCGATACTCAACTTTATGACACTTTCTCCTCGCTCTCTGGTATGGCACAATCATAGTATATTATATCATTGTTGCAGCAATTTAATGGATGACTCAGTTACATTTTTGCTACAAGGATCTTTGCACATCAACTATGTCTCATTTTTCTCTCATCTATACTCCTAGGAGAGTATCTCTTGATGAGCTTCTTGCTGAGGACAAAAACAATATCGACATAAGAATATTAATATGGCAGTACTGAGTATTGAATGATGTAACTAAGTAAAGGAGAGGAGTAGGACATTCTCTGATGATGCTCAAAATTCAACCTTGGCACAGTTGTGAAACCCTCTACATCTGTAACCAAATCAGAGAAGGGAATCCTCTCCTGCAATAGTAGTTGTATTCATACAGGGAATCTGGATAAAGGCATTACCTCCGACATGATAACCCAGGGGACAACCCTAATCCTGAGGGAGAAAGAGACAATGTAAACCTGTGCAAACAAAACACAAATGCAATTATACAAAACTTCAACATAATAAATACGTCAATGTAATAATGTAAATTTCAATAAGTTATTTACCAACTGAATGTGGAGCTTACCAACAAAATTGTGACCACCAAAATACTGGTGAATGTTACAAGATGTGACTCTCCCACTAGGTGGCTCTAGATGATGCTAGGATACACCAAGAACTCATCTTTAGCATTTCAATATTCCAAATGTTATTATAGAATCTAACGTATGTTAAAGCCCATTTTCTAATAAGTTGATGAGCATCTATTATGATTCTATTCATCATACTAGTAACAGAGAGATAGCATTGTGAGAGTTTGATTACTTTTAAATAAAAGGCAAGGCCAACTAGGAAAAAACAAATAGCCATCCGTGTAGAGGAGATTTGTTGAAACCATTGAAAATTTATGTGATATCCTTAAACTGAACAACACTTGTCATGTCATATCTAAAAAATTTGAATTGACTGAGTTAAGAGATCCTCTTCGAAATAGCTTGTTTACTCACCATAACAAGGAGATGTCTACTAGCTTTGTTAGTCAGCACAACACTAACAGCAGTCATAACAAACTATATATAAATAGTCCAACAACTTTCACATGATTAAGATGAGGAAAAATAAAGATTTTATTATAGTGAAACATTCCTAGCATGAATTGCAATTAGTAGTGCCCCAGGATGAGAAAGCAACCTAAACAGCACCAAGTCCAAGGGTTGCAACATTACCAGATGAAATTCTTGTTTTAAATGATAAAACATTGAAATCAGTAAATATTTTCTTAGGCAAGCGTATGATAGACATTAAGAATTAAAATCAATAGAAGGGCCATAAATATCACGTGAATGATTTCAGTCCTAAGTTAAAAATTAAAACCCTATAATTATGAAAGGCTATAAAGCTACAAAAAGGATTCCCTGCATTCAAATCCCATCCAAATTAGAATTCCATGATGCCAATATATATTTTGCAATTAATTCATGTTTTTACCAATAGAACAATATGAGTCTAGATCACAAGTACCATACTTTCTAATAGGAATTTGATGGTAAACTCACCAGCAGACTTAAAAATGGAACTATTGTTAAACATAATACCATTGATTCCACTCAATTGTTGTAAAAGAAGCAGCCCAATGCCAAGTAAGAAATAAAATAGCAACTAGTTTATGAAAATTCACCAGCACAAACAAAATCATCTTAGTCTAGATAACAAACCACATTATGTGATTCAAAATGCATTGACGAGAAAATTATCTATGTGATTTATCCGAAAAAAAAGTTTTTTATAAAAATTATGAATTGCAGAAGCTTGCACTCAAAAAAATCATATAAGTCTATCACATTCTTAACTATTCAAACATATGACTTACAGTCAGAAGCAATGCATATTTTCGTTCAAAGATCTCAGAAAACTTTATTTTGGGTTGTTTATTTCTTGTCTCCACTACACTCTAAAAGGAAAAACTATTCATATTAGTGACAAATATGACCTTGATGGGAAATTCATATACACTGTTGGAACCTTTTATGCAAAACATTTAGATTGCAGACTGAAAAAAACTCAAAACAAAACAAGCTAAAACTCCATTGGAACATTATCGGATATACATGACTCAGCAACTACAGGTGACTGATAAGCAATCAGTAGAGAAGGGTACAATAGAAATATATATGAATTTGACATGGAACATGATAAAAATGTAGTTGTTCCGAAATGTTACCTTGAGTTCAACAACTTCTAGGGTAACATCAACCTGACTACCTCTAAGAGCTTGCAATGAGGCTTCAAAATCTTCATTACCAATTTTAGCCTACACTCATAAGAACATTGAATTTCATATTAATATTTCACACAACATGACATATGGTGATAGGTTTAACATGGTTAACACCAACTCAGTCAATTGACAAACATAAAGTTCATTATCAAAAACTTATCATCCATCTTGGAGATTTTGGGATAAAAAATAACCCCAGAACCAAGAGAGTACAAGGAACAACACCTGCACAAACACAAAATAATGGGAAAATACACATTTCTCCAAAGCCTCAAATCTAATCAACACGGAAAGAGTAGATTCTGGGATAAAAGAATGGTTCCCACTTGGAAACAAGATTAGATAGAGAGAAAAAAAACATAGAGGAAACATGATTTTAAATAGTTATCAATTAGAATGCAATGATTGTTGAGAAACTTGGGCAAATGAGAGGCATAATAACATCTGGGAAGCACAACTGAGTGAGGACAGCCAATCACTGCTTAAAGCAGTTTATAGTGTTCATCTAAACTGGCCCTTCAACTACAAATCCATATCTATTAAAAAGAAACCTTTCCTTGATTCAAGTAAAAGTAATCTCCAACATCCAACAAAACCGAAAATGGAGCTTACCTGCAATGGCTAGAGCCCTCCAACCAAGTAACAACCCAAACAAATATTCCAACATGATACCAATTGTCACAGAAAGCTATTGCAAAATAGCCACTTCATTATTTTTGCTTAAGATCTTTAATTCTCTAGAAACTTGTGTGATTTTAGTGAAGTTATGACAACCGCGTTTTTGTCACCTAGATTTTGAATATATCAGATGTATTTCATCTTATGGCACCATTTGACCCTAACGAAAGAAAAGAAACATACGTAATACATATTTTCATAATTATCGAATCTTTGGGCATAAATATCTACAAGATCAATAATTTCACAGTGGAAATTATGGGCTCATTGTACCAAGGTTTTTGTTTGAGCACGTTCATTTCTCATCAATCCTATTCCTTCCTCCCCATCAAGCAAAGCAAAAGAGCCATGAAGGACATTGTGTTTTCCTTTGTCATGTTGTACCTTCAAGAAGTGAAAGTGTGAAAGATTTTGATCAGAGTATTTTATTAGTAGAACTGAGATTCTGCTGAAATCACCTAAGTAAACTCAAATGTTGGATCTCTCAAGAAAAAAAATAGTTCTCTTAAAAGACCTGAAGTTATCTTGTGCAGTAAAGTTTTTTTTGGATACCTTACATGTGGCACTACTCTAGGTATAACAACTCATCATATATAGCTCAACATCATTCATGACCTTTTTACAAGGTGTAGAAGCTTCTACAAAATTATGATAGTATTGTAGTCTTGTTCACAAACGAAGTTGTGAACAAGACAATCAAATAACTTATCCTTTGAAGAATTATCTATTATGAAGAATCTACAGGGATCTTCAGTTATAAAAAAAAATTTGCAGCAATTTGGATAAGAGATGCAGCACACCTGAAGATTCCACATTGAAGAACAATTAAGATAAATAAAGTTCATAAGACTATGGAACAATCTCTTTTGAGGCAACTCTCACCTTGAAATCAGAGGTTCCTTCAAGAAGTATCTGTAGGGGACCCTGATTTTGATATCCGGATCTTATGTAGAATAGTGTTATAAACACCTAAATGCAAAATATCTTTCCTCACTATGGATCAGTTGCCTTATGACTTAAGGCCAGATGATCACCTTAAGACGAAGCTATAAAATCTTTGGATTAATAGTAGGTTGCAAATGATTGTATTCTCGATATTCAAAGGGAACTATGAAGTTTGGATACAACTATTGATGTTGTCTATCCAACAAGATGATGATCCTCTCCTTCACCAATCATATGCCTTGATTCGAAGACAATTTATGGATAGCTACTCATTAATATAGTATTATCTACACAGATTATCCTCCTTAGTATCTGGCATAATAAATTCCTTTAATTCTACACACACTGGTACTCATGATATATCATAAATACTGAGGGATAGGTGTTACTCTCTCTTCAGGGCCTTTAGTGTTCCCTCCTCTTTTGTAAATCTAGGGAGCATCTAGCCCTTGCCATCAAAGGCATATTCCCATTCATTGTTTAGGCAGACACTAGAATATAGAATTGGGAAGCGGATTTAGCACCACCTACATTGATCATTTGATAACTGAAATTATTTTGCATCAAATGTGTGTAGGGTACCTTTGCTAACACCTTCTATCTGTATAATCTCTGTTCATTTATGTCTCCTCAATGTACAGTCTCGATACTATAATTTCTACACTGTTGTGTACATTGATCTCAGCTTCATTCATATACTATGATATCAGTTGATCCCTACACTTTATGTAAGTATACTCTCGGCATTCTTGTATATATGGAATGATCTCGGCACAACAAACTTGGTATATAATATTCTTTATAGCTCACATTACCCTTGGTTCGATACTCAACTTTATGACACTTTCTCCTCACTCTCTTATATGGCACAATCATAGTATATTATATCGTTGTTGCAGCAGTTTAATGGATGACTCAGTTACATTTTTTCTACAAGGATCTTTTCACATCAACTATGTCTCATTTTTCTCTTATCTATACTCTTAGGAGAGTATCGCTTGATGAGATTCCTGTTGAGGGCAGAAACAATATCGACATAAGAATATTAATATGGCAGTACTGAGTATTGAATGATGTAACTAAGTAAAGGAGAGGAGTAGGGCATTCTCTGACGATGCTCAAAATTCAACCTTGGCACAGTTGTGAAACCCTCTGCATCCATAACCAAATCAGAGAAGGGAATCCTCTCCTGCAGCAGTAGCTATATTCATAGAAACTTGTGTGATTTTAGTGAAGTTATGACAACTGTGTTTTTATCACCTGGATTATGAAGATATCTGATCTATTTCATCTTATGGCACCCTCACGAAGGAAAAGCTACACAGGTAATACATATTTTCATAATTATTGGATCTCTAGGCATAAATATCTACAAGAGCAATAATTTCACAGTGGCATAGGCTCATTGTACCAAGGTTTTTATTTGAGCACATTCATTGCTCATCAATCATATTCCTTCCTCCCCATCAAGCAAAGCAAAGGAGCCATGAAGGACATTGTTTGGCATGTTGGGAAAAATTGCCCCCATTCTTTTCCTTGAGGGCCCAAATACCCCTTTTGTGATATATTTTTGATCTGGAAAAATGACGTACTCCCCTTATCACTTATTTGTTTCTTGAAACCCTCTGCTTCTGATGGTAATCTCTCCTTCTGCTACTGCAACAATCTCTTCCTCTGATATCAGCTATAGAAGACTTAGAGGCTTACTATGAAATGTTACAATTTTACTACTAGTGTTTGGGATTTAAAAAAGGTTTGGTGCACCTAGTTTGGTAATAAAAACATGTGTAGAAAGTAGTACTTTTTATTTATACACCAAGTTTGGTCCCTTGGATCCTAATATAACATGCATTGAGTTTTCAGGAGAAAACGACCTTACCTCCAAAGAAAAAAGAAGACCAAAGAGTCCTAGATGTTGAATCCCTAAAGGCCTTATAATTTGTTCCTGAGATGAAGCAGTATTTGGCTTTGAGGTTTTGTTTGAGATTAGGAATGAAGCCACATGGTGTAAGTTTCCTAGGCAGTGTGAATACAATATACCCCACTACTAAATTTTTAGCATATAGACAGGTAAATATACAAATAATGCAAATCTAAATTGTGTCATATCTTTCCTTCCTATTGTGAGTCGATTCCATTAGAAGATGCCTTGGTTTCAACGATTAAATGACACTTTTTCAAGTGCATGTAGCACAAACAACTGGCGATAGAATTTCCAAGCCTTTCTAGTGTAAAAGTCATGGTTATGTTCTAAACTTAGAATACCCATGTAAACAAAGATAGAAACCAAAATCTAAAGCCCTTTTACCAACATACAAGTATAGACATGAATAATGTTATGTAGATGCAAACCAATTCTTTTAAGCATTTTGTAAAATAGTTTTTATTCAAACACATAACAACTTAAGAGTTATAAATTTTGAGTCATCATTAAGAGAGGATTGTGATTTCCAGGCATTACTAAAAATTCACAAATGTTTACTTTGCATCTATAGTCATCATCAAAAGAATAATCCTAAGTCTGTTGTGCATGTACAAGAAAATTCATTCAGAAATTTCATAAAAATTTAAGTCTCTTGTCTTGCCAATTAGGGACAGATTGTACTGGTTAGATAATAGTCTGGTCAGCAAGCTGGTTCAATACCATGCCTAGTCCAGCTGGGAAATTTGACCAGTTCTTATTGAGACACGACCTACATATGAAAAATAATTCAAGAAATTACATTGCTTCTGATGTTGAATAATAAGACCCTAGTGCATGTTTCTAATCAGAAAAACCACTAGAACACTTGCATGATAAATATAGGATAAACACACAGGGGAGTCTATCAAAAATTCTTGAGACCTAAAGCTAAATTACTAACACTTTTCATTGTCTAAGACTGAGAAAGGGAAGAAAAAACACATACTGAAATTTCAAATTGTAGACAATGAAAAAACATGGAAATTTTTACTTCTACTGTCATTTCAGTGATCAATAAGTAGCCTCCTCTAGTCTCTTAAGATGACTATCAAGTTTGTCCAAGACTTGTTAGTGATTGTCCTGCCATATCTCTCAACATGGATCTCAAAGGTAGAGAGTGCAATATTGATACGGAAATATGCATGGTTAATGAAATTTATTGAAATAAAGATGCACATTCAACACCCACAAGCATCGGAACCCACAATGGCAAGCTCACATATAGGGAAGAGATTTCCTTGTATGACTGGAACAAAGCATGTTGTAAAATATGGACAGGACACATCCTTCTAATTGACCATGGTATATAGGTGTAAAAGTTGCTGCACCACCAACAAAAGGATTTCTGAAGTCAAAATCATAATTCAATTTTTTGGCATCCTACAGTTGCCTTTCGCATGCCTACAGAACTTGTTGTACCTTTGTTGAATGGCTTGCAAGGGTTCACTTTCCAATACTCATCAAGAAAAGTTAGTTGTTGTACTAAATCCATCCCTTATAACAAAAACCGATGGCATTCAACAAAGATAACATCAAATGGAGTTTTTGAAGGTTCCTATGACTAAAATAAACTGCAAGCTCTTTTTGTTGAACAGTATCATCCTTAACATCCTTTCTCTTGAACTACATCTAAAGACCCAGAACATAATTGCAAGCTCACATATAGCACATATATTTTCCTTTATGATTGGACTAAAGTGTGATGTACAATGTGGATAAGACACATAATTATAACTGCGGTATAGAGGTGTAAAAGTTGCTCCAAAAACAACCAAAGGATTTCTGAGGTCATAATTCAATGTTTTTAGCATCCTGCAACTGCCTCCCACATGCCTACAGAAATTGTTCGACCTTTGTTGCATGGTTTGCAATGGGCTCATTTGCCAGCAGTTATCAAGCCAAGTTAGTAGTTGCACTGAATTTCCCTAGCAAACACCTATGGTTTTTGGTAAATCCAACCAAAAATGGACTTTTTGAATGTTGCAATGAGTAAACTAGGCTACAAGCTCTTTTTGTTCGAAAATATGATCCTTAAATTCCTCTTGATCCCCATTTGAAGACCCAGAACACATTCTTTAGCAATTCCAATCAATTTCTTCACCTTCTCAACCTCCTAAATGGAATCTACATCAATAAATGGAATTGCATGCAAGATTATAAGAAATAACCTTAATGCTTCACTAAACTTCCCATCCATTGTGGCTTTGTAAGCTAACTTCCCATTTGTTGTGGCTTTGTAAGCTAGTCTAAGTTTTAACTACTGATCACTAAAATTTTGTTTCTCACCCCGATCATCTACCACATTCTCGATTATTTTCAAAAAGTGGTTCTCAAAAGAATCCTTGAGAGAGCCTCAAAATAAAATCAAAAGATCCTCCAAGACCTCGCCATGGCACAAAGATCTTGTCAGCCTACATGAAGGGATAAGTCAGCCTAAAGAGAGAAATTTGTACCCCTCACAAGCCTATAAATAAGAAGGAAATCAACCTCATTATGACTCACCAAAAGAAAGTTCGATATTCTCAAGATAGAAGATGGTAAAAGGAAGAAAAGGAAGGAGAAGAACTAGATCTAAGTTTTTGGGCCTCTCTCTCTCTCTCTCGTGTTAGGGTTTCTACATTTGATGGGAAAAAGAATTTTCCGAGGAAGTCAAAGTTGCAAAAGAATTTGTTGGGCAAGTAAAATTTTCAGAAGAGTTTGTTGGGCATATCGAAATTGCCAAAGAATGTGTTGGACATGTTGAAGTTCCAGAAAAATCTGGTGCGCAAGTCGAAATTGCAGAAGTTGCTGGAATCAACTTCTTGGCATTTTCCCTATTTCATGCAAATTCATAAAAAGTCTACACTGAGTTTCTAGTACTTTCTAGACTATTACCCTACCCATTTACAGAAATCCATTCCTTAACATTTCCTAATCCTAATTTCCTTCAATTCCTTGATTATTTTGATTTTGACTTATTTGGGGTATAGTAATGGTATTTTTAACTTTCACATTAACAATAGACCCTTGAAAATAATCCAAATCTTGTTATAATCCTTCATGCTAGTTTATCATTTGGTTTCTCATTATTTTGTTGCTAACATGAAACACTTGAAGGAGGCAACTAACAATAAATTCCTTGGTGAGGAGCATAAAATGATCTCTTTGATTTTTGTGGGAAAAAGTGTCAAATAATACACAAACTCCTCAACCTTTTTTCTATAAGATAACTGTTGACGAATTTACAGGAATGTATCAAAATAGCTAACAACACAATTAAAACCTCAAATTCTTTTACAACCATTTGGAAACAAAATGTTGTTCAAAAATGGATCTGGATAACTAGCAACAGAAGGTAAAACATAAAGTATTTTTGATATCCCTTCGGATAAAAAAAAGCTAAAACCTACTATATTTTTGGCAACCCTTGAAATTTTGGACGATACTGATCCTACCAGTCATTCATGTCTTGAAAATGCTCTTAAGCGACTTTGGAAATGAAACAGAAGAAAGCCCTGCTAAAACTGAAAACAAAAACTTAATAAAAAATTTGCAAATGCTAGTTATGGTCGTTTTATATTCGATGGAAATTTTAGTATTATTTCAAATAGTGTCATTTGAATTAGTAAAATGAGATAGGTTTCCTACAAGAAACCATCCATTTTGCATGATGTTATGTAATTTTCATCTGTTAAAATTGAAGACAAATATGTTCAATTAAATCCCACAAATTTTATTATTCTCTTAAAGTAGCTCCCAAGGTTCTTTCAGAAAATCATTACCCTTGAAGTCGCTTCCCAAGGTTCTTTAAGAAAATTATTTACCCTTGCAAACCCCCAAGTTTAGGGGCCAGTTGCCAAGTTATTCAATCTAATTAAACTATCACTACAAAATCACAATTAAGCGACCCTATCTACTCAACATGGAAACTTATTCTTTGTCATGGGGTTGCATACAGAATGACATTATCATTGTCGAAGCTTAAAATAAACCAAAAAACTACAAGCCCTAAATTTATCAAACCCTGATGATTTTAATGAGACCCTTGAAAAAAACACATGGAAACCACAATCTATTCCATAATAGTCTTTTTACTTAAAAAATAATATTGAATACCCAATACATTGTTTGATGACTAAAATGTATAGCCAGGGATGGCTGACTTAAGATGACTTCACTAAAAATATTGGGTATGAAACCTCAAACTAAGATGAAAACATGAATATATGAACCTCAAATCTAGAGAAATATTTTGGACCATAAGGATAGTGGACAGAGTGAAGTGCATGTCTCTGAACCTATCTCACTCCTTGTATTGATCGCTCTCCCTACAATCCTCGTAACGTCTTCTATGAGGAGGGCTTCGGCTCCTTCTGGGGATGTAGCTTTTGCTGCGGCTCCAGTTTCCTCCCATTTTGCCCCCTGCAGAACTGTTTGATACGAGTCAAATGTGAGAGAATCTATGAACAAGTATTTACACAGATAGCTTTCCTCTCTGTCTTGTTGTGGCTATCTAGCTGATGTGTCAAATGCTTTCTTGGAAGTATTGTGATATTCCCCGGCTTCGCAAATGGAGAGAGGGAAAAGGAATGAATTTCAGTGTGTGGGATAATAATGGTTTATATCAATTCTTTAAATCACATTAAATTGATATAAATTAAGATTATACATAAATCATTTATAAATTAGGTAATTATTTATTATTAAATTGGGATTTTATATAAATTATTTATTTATTTATTAATGTTAATTTATAGTGATTTTTAATATATTTTTGTTAAATAGAATTATTTGAATTATTATTGTATCAAGATTTTTGTTGATTTTTCTATTATTATATTTTAATCCACTTTAAACATGTTTAAAATATGCTTTCATATTCATGTGTGGAGGTTATCTATTTGCATATTCAAAGATTTGTTTTTACCTTTATATGTGGAGGTTATCTACTTGCATATTCAAAGATTTTTGTTGTAGATTTTTCCATCTCTGATATCTATTTTACAAACTTTGCAGATATGAAAATAAAACAACGAAAATATACCTGCAAGAGTGGTTAGTCCTTCAAGCAACAATAATGAAACCCTCTAACTGTTGGCCTTTGATTCTGGTAGTTGATCTATTGTTGTAAAACCTTGAGGATCTCAATTATATATAATCCTCTCATACCATGTAATATTTTTCTAATTGAAGAGGACAATTGTCCTGTGTTTCTTTCTCAAATAAATCAGATCTTGAATTACTTTAATAACTAAATAAAATTATGAGCATGCAACAGCCACACATATAACTGGAAAACCTAAACAGTGGATGCAGAATAGATTTTCAAGTATACACATAATTTTGTCCTTCAAATCATCTTATCATTAATGACCAAAACTTTCAAGGACATGTCAAAACTGAGGTTTTCCACTTCCTGGACACTCAAATCTACTCTATCTCCTTGCTAGATACTCAAAGCCACACTTTACTGAATCATTGTACAACATTGTTCAATATGGATTCTGATCTGACCTTGGCTCCTCTCCTATGCTTTGAATCTGCTTAGTTGATCTTTCTCTGATCTCTTGTATTTTTGATGTCCAAAAATGTTTGCATACAACTTCTCATCTTGTTCTATTTATTCTCCTAGACTCTAATTGAGAAAATTAATCTCCCCTATCCTAGAAACTAATCTCCTTAATCCAAGCAACCACCTTTTCTCAACACTTATGTGTACAACTAATACTAGATCAAATACAAATCACTAATATTCTGAAAATATCTAGAATATTTCATTTAGATTTTTAAAGAATTAGGAGACTTGGTGAATTTGATGTTTCAATTTTATTTACTAAATGAAAGCTAATATGGTATTATTTTACAGTTTTACTAGGTGGTCACCAAAATTTGTCTTGAAGCTGAATGCAAAATATATTTCCTCATTATGGATCAGTTGCCTCGTGACTTAAGGCCATATTATCACCTTAAGGCGAAGCTATCAAATCCTTGGATTAATAACATGTTGCAGACGATTGCATTCTCGATATTCAAAGGGAACTATGAAGTTTGGATACAATTGTTGATGTTGTTTATCCAACAGGATGATGATCCTCTCCTGCACCAATCATATGCATTGATTCGAAGAAAGTTTATGGATAGCTACTCATTAATATAGTATTATCTACACATATTATCCTCCTGAGTATTTGGCATAATAAATTCCTTTAATTCTACACACAGTGGTACTCGTGATATATCATAAATGCTGAGGGATGGGTGTTACTTTTTCTTTAGGGCCTTTAGTGTGCCCTCTTCTTTTGTAAATCTAGGGAGCATCTAGCCCTTGCCATCAAAGGCATATTCCCATTCATTGTTTAGGTGGACACTAGAATATAGAACTAGGCAGCGGCTTTAACACCACCTTCATTGATCATTTGATAACTGAACTTCTTGTGCATAAAAGGGGTGTAGTGTACCTCTACTAACACTTGCTATATTTTTCACGTTTTCATTCTCATCAAATTCATGAAATAAATTGACAAAGGTCGAATTGCGACATACGAACTACAACACCTATCAAGAATCTTGATCACAACAAACTCCTTCAATTTTAGACAATTGTTTGGGTAATATCAGGATCCATGTTGCCATTCAAAGGAGAACATGTCTTACTTTGCATACCTTTCATGATGGCACAAGTATTCTTCAGACCTATCACAACTTTAGTTAGGGATGTGATTAAAATACATCCCCAATAGTCTTCATTATTTTTTCAATTTTGAAGCCCCTTTCCAAATCTGCAACATGTTCTTGTTCTTGGCCTACATCATAAAATGAGAGCTCATCAGAAAATGCAGAGGGGCTTTTCCGTAAGTGGAATGGAATGAACTCATCTAGATAGCATGATCAAAGATCAATTTTCTGTCAAAATAAAAAATATGAGATGGTTCAGAATTTGATTTTTCACAATCATATTCTTCATCATGTTCACATTCACCAGCAAGACGACCATGGTAGCTTCGCCCTAGATCTGGCACATTATTGTCTTAAAAATAGTGAAGGATATCTTCTTTATTACATAATTTATCCCTAGAGCAAATAACGTTGTTCAGTCCAAATTTTGGGCTTATGTTATCCTTCAAAGTAGTAGATTTATCACAAGAAGGTATTTTAATAGTATCATTCATGGTGAGCAAGAATACCTTCCTTTTCTAAACCCAACAACAAGTGTTGGTAGGTGTCTCCAAAAATATGCATTTCCAGCCCCAATATTTGAGAAAACATTTAATGAGATCTATCATAGAATATATGCTCTTCGGGATGCATAAGTGCTTAAACCAATCCTTATACTTGTACTCCAAAGAAGGAAGAAATATCATGGTATCTTCCTGTCTTTCCTTAAATTTTGAAATATGTAAATAAATCAAATTCGCGTGCAAACAAGAAATTGAAAGAACTCGACCCATATACTTTAAATAAACAAAATTTTAGAGAAAATTTGATAAAATCCCCTCGGAAATAGTGTTCAGATTAAATATATTTAGATAATCAAGGGTTTGTAGAACATTTATCACAATATTGAGCTAAGCTAAGGGTGTATGGAGAATTAACAAAAATACCTCCACCAGAGGAGGAACAAACAAAGAGGAATGAAATGTAAAATCCTTACCGCCTCGGTAAATTCAATTAAGAAAGAGTTTCCTCTCATGGCAAAACCCTGCAGACGCTCCTTGGCTTCTTTGTCATGCTCAATGGGATTGAAATACACAAATGAGTGGTTCCATTGTGGGTAAATGACTATGCTGTCAATCTCCCCAAACTTAATGAACTTTTCCATGACCATAGGCTCTTTTGTCTTGCTGGACACATTACCTGAACATAGATTGTGAGAAGGAGAGATTCCTCCTCCTCACCTCCCTTTACTTAAAGGGCATTCCCTGGTGGTGGAACTGCATGAGGGTCATGGCTGAAAGGAGCCAAAGCACATTCTACATCAAAAAAGAGGTCCCTTGAGCTAACAAATTGGAGGAGAAGAATCAAAAGCAAAATCAGTGCAAATGAATTTCACGTCTACAATTACCGATTTCCACAGACCAAGCTACAGAGAAGTGCCTCTTGGATTGGTCATCGATTCCCTAAGGATACATCTCACAACCCTCCCTCGCTCGCCTACAAATAGATGTATATGAGTCGTGCACCAAGAATCGTGTGTTGACCCTAGCCATGGGTAGCATTGATCTTCTCCTCTTACCATTTAGTGCCTTGATAACTCTGGTGTGAAGAAAGCAAAATTCTATAACCCTCTTAATTGTCCATGCCCTGATAACTCCCATGCCAAAGAAATAAATCCTATAGCCCTAAAATGCTAAGAAAAGACCAAAAATTGGAAACTACGAGCCATTTTTAATTTAAAATAATTGAAAAGTGAATAAGTTAAGACAAAAAATTAATTTTAAGATGAAAGGATGCTCAGCCAGTAAGACAAAATTTAATTTTAAGATGAAAGGATGCTCAGCCATGAGAAGTTGGAAAAGGTGAGCGATTTTTTATTTAAAATAATTGAAAAGTGAATAAGTTAATACAAAATTCTAATTTTAAGATCAAAAGATATTTTTGTGTTAAATAAATTTCTTAAAAGCTTCATAGTAATGATGAAAAAATATATTAAAAAAATAAATAAATTATTTTAAATAAAAATATATTAAAAAAATAAATAAATTATTTTAAATATTTTTAATTACATTTCTTAATAGACAATTTTATTTTTCTCCCTAGAGACATTATTTTTTGACTTTCTTAAAATAATATGAAAAAATATATTTAAAAAAAAAAAATTATTTTAAAGTTTTTTTAATCATATTTAAAATGTTTTTTTAATTATACTTTTGTTTCTTTAGAGAAAATATGAAAAAATATATTGAAAAAATAAATAAATTATTTTAAATGTTTGTTTTTTAAATTAGATGGTTCTTTTGTCCACTTGGGGTAGTTCAAGTGGCAATGGCCATGGAATGAAGTCTTACTGAACTAGAGATTTTGGGTTCGAATCTTGTACTACCCTCCCCTCATTGCGGGGTGAATAATGAACATGTAAAATCGAAAAATGAGAGTCCTACCAAGCTTAACAAAACAAAAATAGATGGTTCTTTTTATTATATGAAATTAGTTGTAGTATGCTTATTCAACTTCTCCATTCTCATCTTTCTCATTCTCATGCTAGTTATTCTCATCTTTCCCATCCTCATGCTAATAGGAATTTTAATGTTATATGAATTTATGTGTTTAGATTGGATTTTGGAGGCATTATTCAAGGCTTGAGGAATTCATTTATACAGACACTAATACTCAAAAATCATTCATCACCAAAGGAGCATCTTTAACTGATGTAGCAACTCCTTAGCACATTCTTTATCCCACTTCCATAATTCACTGCTATGTTTCGACATGCTTTATTTGAGTGATGCTCAGTAACCCAAAAAAATTCCCATTTATAGCATGGATCAGGACTTGGGTTGTTGTATATTGTCCATAGATGACAGTTTTGAGAGTGATTTTGCAGAGAATGAACCATGTTCATTGGCAGGATGGCATGACCATGCTTATTGGATGCTTATGGGTAGATTTAAATAAATTGCATTAGATTGTGCTAGCTCGAGTGGTTTATACCATAGGATTGTGCAATCAAATAATGTCGCATCATCAAAATGATTTGTGAATGATTTGGTGGAAAGTAAATGGGAGAGACAATAGTTTACCCATATCCATGAGATCCATTACCGATTTACCTTATGCTAGAAGTAGTCGATCCACCACCATAAGCCTCCGATAATATGATCTTACACACAACCAATCAATTAACTCTTTTAGTATCTTTTGGAGAGTTTTTCGTTGGGGGTCTATTGCACTTCCATAATCGATTGCTATCTTTCAACATGCTTTATTGATTTTATGTTATGGAAAAGCTAATAAATCATTTTCAATAGGTAAGTGTGGACCGAAAATTTTCCATGAGTGATAATGATGAGTCACAAAGATAGGTTCAGTTTTGAGACTCTCCTTTGAAGGATCTAGCTCCAATTGTATGGAATTTATTGGGCTTCATTCATTACCTTTGAATACTACTATTCTCTTGTCATGGGGTTTAAGCACATAACCATTGAATGTAGTCAGTAAAGTTTCTTTAGTGAATTGTCGTGTCAATAGCCCGTAAAATAGATTTTTGGGGCTTTACACTGTGAATATAGCTGGGAAAATTGAGCTACAGTGATAGGTGAGAGCTATGCATAGCTCACTAAAGGTATTTCAAGAGGTTATTAGTCTATTGGCTATAGAATTAGACTCTTTTTATTTGTAACTTAGTGAAATGGAAAAGTTGTGGAGACAAGCTCCATTCTTCTTCTTTCACCGGGCCATGTCAACATTCAGGTGATGGAAGTTTGGGGTAATGGTTACATACAGACTACTAGGAAGACCATGTAGCAGGATGCCCATCTCCAGGGAATTTCACAGGTGTCAACATTGGTTAAATTGCTGCTAGATTGGTTGAACAATAATTGTCATGTACAAAACTGCATATGTCATGAACAAAGACTCATCTTGGAATAGGTGAAAGAAAGCAAGAGGCTTGTCAAAGACTTGATAAATAAGGATACAATCCTCAAATGAAGAAGGCACTTCTAGTGCACTTTTCGAATTTATTTTGGTCCAAGGAACTAACACATGATGAAGTAGTCATTGCTATGCAAATTTTTATTCTTCTTATGTTGGTCCATTCCCTTCAAAATGGTCATGTAATTGATCCTTCTATTATAAAAACCATTGTTGAAAATATGATTGATCCACTTGAAAGGATAAGTGCAAAATACAGTGAGCCCATAAAGACAGAGTTTTTGCAGCTAGAAATGCACTTGTTGAAGTATGTCCTTAATGATCTTATGGACCGTAAAAAGGAACTTGAAAATTTAGTGGAAAATTGTCTCACTCAAAAGGAAAGTGCCAGCAAGTTGTGTGCCTTTGTTATGTTTTGCCAATATCTTCAGGCTCATGAAGTTCCTGTGAAAACCATACTTCACACATTTCTTGAGATTTAAAAAATGTCCCAGCCAGAGAACAAGGATATAGTTAACTGAGCTCTGCATATATTCATACCACAACTATCACATATATTTCTCTTGGTAGAAAGCAAGATACCTCTAAGGATCCATTATATGAAGGAAATACTAGTTGAAGAGTGCCATTCAATTTCTAATTTGGTTCACATTTTCCAGCTTACTTATGGCATTCAAACTTGTTTTATAGCTACCAAGCCCAAATTGTGTCATAGATGCTAAATTCTCTCTATCGCCTTGGACTGTATCAAAAAACTCCCCCAGAAATAGACATCTAGCTATAGAGCTCGTTGGGCTTGATGTCGCATGAGAAAAACAACATCAAGAAGAAGCACGTGCAACATCAGACACAAAGGGGCATCTTCAGTCTATGGATATGCCACTTTTGACTCCAGCTGCAGGAGGTTACATGATTAGAGTAATAGTACATGGAAAACATCCATCTGATGCTTCAGACTTTCCAGATTCTTTGACCAAGAAAGTTAAAAAATAAAATGACCTTCCTAATTTTGAACCCAACATTAAAGAAATGTCTACAATATACAGAGAGATGTTAAAGTTCCTATTGGAGGCTTTGGAGGTTTGGCCAGCAGTTAATGTAAAGCTCAATAATTTGGAGGCTATAAATTGTTCACAAGAAAAAGATTATGGCAGGAAATCCTACATCTAAAATACATTTCCCTCAAAACTATCATAAATTGAATGAGATCCGCATACATGAACGAAAAAACGGGGTAAAAGTTTTGGAAAGATATATCATCTTCTTACCATTTAATTGGATCTTACCTAATTTGGAAAGTAGGAAACAAGGCTAGCATCCAAGTGGCTACAAATTTTTGGATAGGAAAAGAGGTACACTACAAAATGCCAGGTCAGCTCATGGAGCCTTTTAAGCTTTAAAGGCATTTCAGACTTAGTAGATCTATATTTCCCACACACTCACCAATCCCTAGATTAGGTCTAGAGTAGCAATATCAACTTGGGGCTAATACGGTCAGCAACAATCCAATGGGAGGAGATGAGACTTCAATTAAATAAGGCTACAATCAAGAGAAGGTGAGAAGAGGATTCAAATGATTGGAGTGAAAATCAAACCTAGGGTACCTAGCAATTCAATTGGCATATGAATTGATTTTTAACCACCAATAAATCCAAGACCCACCACCTTCGTAGTGGAGCATTATCTAAAGGTCAAGTCTCCCCCCAAATCTATCTTCTTCACATAGTTGGCACTAAGAAATACCATTTTCACATGCAATAATATTCGATGCAAAAGTTTGGCAGGCCCAAGCAAATGTCCCCTACATGAAAGAGAGATTGTAAATCACTTATTCATAAATTTCCACTTCTCTCTATAGTTTTGAAGCACCATTGGGGCACCTTCCCTTTTAAAGGAAACTAGGTAGGGAATTCACTAAAGCAAGCCCCTCATTGGATTATCATAAGGGAAAAAGGAAAACTTCCTAGTCTTACTTCTCAAGGTGCTATGGTCTTTACAACTGGCATGCAACACAAATTTTTTAAAGAGAAGTACTCCCCCTTGGAGGTCTTCCATAGGGTGAGAGCAAACATGGGATCTATTAAAGCCTCACCCATTCAAAAGGCCCTCATGGATCCCACCAACCCAAAGAGAAGATAGGAATCAACGCAAAGCATATTCAACAAAGCCTCTAGCAACAATCTAGGAGGAAGTGGTGGTAGGATATGGTTACAATTACAAGATGCAAAAAGGACAATGTTCAAGCTCAAAGTAGGGAAAAGTCACCTAGTTCAAATTTGAATTCAATATTGAGAACATTGAAGTTTGAAAACATTTCACGAATGAAAATTTCCCTAATAAAATTTGGCATTAAATTTGACATCCTATAAAGTTTAAAAATACATATAATAGATGAAAACTTGCATGGAAGAAAGTTAACACTTGTCAAGTGGATGAGTCTGTAGAAAACATGAAAAAAATTGTAGAGTTGGGACCATGTTTGCAACATCCACTTTGAGGTCTTGTGGAGGAGGGTTGTCGATGCACATAGTAGTGTCCATGACTTGACAATTGGGCAAAGTCAAGACATGCGGAGTGTAGATTTTCCATGAATTTGATCTACTGCTATGAACAATCTGAACCTAGTTCTATTCATAAGACACAAAAATTCTCTACTAGAGTGCAACAGAATAGGAACAGAGAATAAAACACAGTCACACAATTCAAAACATTTTTTTAACTAGGAAAACCCTTTTCTTGATGATAATTTTATTGATAACAAAAGTTGAGCAATTAATCTCTTACAAAATAAAATTGTTTCAATCTGAAAGACACACTTGTCTTTCTTGCTCGGTCTAAGAATGAAACCCTTGCAAGATTGACGATCGTTTCTACCCTCTACTAACTTGTGCACAAGCTTCTCTCACACACTGTTCCTCTCACAAGCTCCATGCACAAACTTGTGCTCCCTATTGCTTGGCCTCACCAAGTCGTGCTCACCAAAATAATCATTAATCTTGTGCCTTTGCTCCTTTTAAAGCAATTCAAATGGCTAAAATTAGTGAGTTTCTAATTAAGGTAAGTGTTTTTGTGATTGATGAGTTAGAATGAGTTAAATACTCCTGCAACATGTCCTATTTCAAGTCAACCACTTGAAACTCAATCAATCATGCTTTCCCTTAATCAAATCACACTAGAATATCAAAGCTCTGCCTTGAACTTCAACACATCAGTTAATTGCCTCACAACCACCTAATTTCTAGGGAAACTCCATGCACAAAAAAGGAAATGTTGACATCCAATATTGGAAATGTTGACACCCAATCTTTGGGATTAGGAAAACTTATGTGAATATTCTAAATAGCAAAAAATAAAGGAAGATAGAAGATGAAGAGACATTGGGAGATGAAACCCAATAGTCTCTCTCTCCTGGTATATATTCATATTCTATTTTAATGAAAACACAATTTGATTCAGAGTTACAAACCTGGCCTGACATGGTATCAGAACAACAGGTTCCAATTCAACTCTCTCCTCTTGTAATTCATATTCATTGACATATTCCCTACCATTATTTCATTCTATATTCTATCCCTTTGTGCTCTATATAGCTATGTGCTTATTTCAAGCATGTGCCCCTACTGTATATTCCATGTGATGGCATTTGAAGTCCTGAGAAGATCATTGAATTGTGCCTGGAATTCCTACAAATTGTGACTGATTCTTTCAATGGTGTGTGCTCTCCTCCAACAACATTGATTTGCTGCATGCAAACCCTGCATTGAAATGTGTTGGATTGGTATGCATTAGAATGTGAGTTGTTAAAAATGAACATTGTTATAAAAGAGTCGTGGCATATAGATTACTTTGTTCATAACCATTGCTTACAAGTTGTGTGTATGAATGGTTGGATGGTTGCTTAAATGTTGTGGTGAGTCCTTTTTAATGGTTGCGAACCAAGTTATTTGGTGAATTCAATGCTCTCTATGTTGGAATGCTACCCCTATAATTTGCGTTGATGTACAGCTGGTTCATCAGTTCACTGTGTGTTGCTTCATCATTGCGTGTTGTTTTGTATCATAATTTTATTGCATCGGTGCATTGCCTATGGCAGTGACATTGAACAATCCTTCATTGAACATGGTAAAACACCTGGTAAAGTGAAAGGAAAAGCATTTGAATTTGCTCATTATCTTGTGGCAAACTGCAACATTGGAGTAATTGAAGACTTATTTAATGCTTCACTTGATCCATGGAAACATGCTTGGTTTCTTTATTCAGGAACAACATGCCACATGACTTTCTAAAGAGATTTCTTTGAAGAATTCACTGAGAACCAATGGATAGGCTATATACTCTTAACATTCTCCTCAATTACTAGCTGACAAATTTGACAACCACCTGCAATGGATTTCAGATTCTAGAAGTAGTTAATAAGGACTTGTTGGAGAATAATTGCATGTTTGATCCTTGGGAATTATCATCCCTTGTACTTGGTTTCAATTTGGTTCCCTTCTACATTGGGTACTTTTTGGTTTGGTCAATGACTATTATATGTCTTGTTTTGATCATTTAAGTGTGAAATGCCTTCCAGGTTTATAACAAACAATCCTTAAATGTTGATATATGTAATTTTCGATGAGTCCATCACCTCAAATTTTCTCTTCAATTTTCCCCTTTAAATAGGTTAGAATTCTTGCATTCTTGCATTCAGTATAGCTACTAGTCCAATAGGTGCACCCATCATTGTAATGATCACACAAATCTCATAGTACTTACACACAACTAAGCATGGGAGCTGAGCCAAAATTTGAATGGTCCTCTCATACCAAATTTTGTGAGGTCCCTTTGGGACCTCATACTAGTAAGAGTCACAAAATATTGTTGGAAAAATTTTTGTTATCAACAAGTTTCTGAATTATCGATCAAGGTCCATAATAAGGTTGAGAAGAAAAAATTTGGTCATTTAATTCATTAATATGGATCCTAAGGCTTTTCTCCAAAAATTTTCAAGGTGGGAGAAGTAGTAAAAATGACACATAAAGTTGATTCCTCCAAATATTCCGCTCTAAAATATGGCTGAAAAATAATATATTGATACAACCACAATTATTTAGACTTTCATCTTGGACCATATCAAACAACATATGAACAAGTTTCTTTACCTAGAGAATCTAAGTAAAAGGCCTACTAGCATTTCCTAGAAGAACATAATATTCCATCCTCAAAATCCTCCACCTCCTTAAGTTAAAAAATAATATTAGGGGAAGGAAAAATTACATTTAATCCTAACACACCAATAGGAATTTTTCTACTTGTTTTATCAAGAAATATAATTCTATTAATGAAACAAGGTGACTATATAATCGACAATTGTTAACACTGAAAATATTTTTGTGAAAAATTTCCATCACCTAAGGAGAACATAAAGACGAAGGGGATACTAAAGATGAGGCTCCCATAATAGGTACAACTTAGCCTCCACCCATCAGTATCCCATTCTAGTAGTTTGAGTTAGTTTGATTTCCCCTCTTTAATGCATCCATCACTACAACACATGAACTCTTCAAGCCTAATATTTTCATATATTGAAAAGGCTTGGTTGATCCAATCCCTCTACTCTAGTACTTTTCACATGGATATGTTGTCAATATATTGTATGTAAACTTAAGATAATTTGTGATCCCATTTTTAGTATCATGAATTAAACATTCCCATCCATTCTCTACTTTATTTTGTATAAACATGAGAAGGAGACTTTAAAATGTGACTTACTAGTGACGAGACTTCTAAATACTCCACAAAATCATAAGATGATCCATAGAAATATCATTAGTAGTCAACCCATATTAAATAGTTATCAATTTAATAATTCATTATATAGTTCTTAATTCACCACAGTTGTTTCTCCATGAATATAACTTATGCTTGACGAGATTTATAAGGAAACAAAATTGGTCATGAAGAGGTACGATCATGGGCCTTCTGTTTCAATGTTGTCAAAACTAGACGAGTCATCAAAATGGTCAACCCCAAAATTTGAACTAGACTAGAGCCAACAAAACTAGACCAAAAATTTGATTATTCAAAAAATACATAAAACATTCAAATTTTAGGGAAAATCATGTACATTCATCTGAATGCATATGGTCAACCCAAAAATGTGAACCAGTGTGGAGCCAACAAAAAAAAAAGAAAGAGCAAAAGGTTATTCAAAAAATACATAAAACATTCAAATTTTAGGGAAAAATATATATATTCATCTACATCCATGTGAATCCAAATAATTTACACACAAATATATAATGTTTATCATTTTTATAGTAAGTAGGATTGCATATAACCAAAACAACACCAACTACATACACCTTTGAACCATAATACATCAAGAAAGGTTCTCTAAATGAACTCTAGAGTCCAAAAATAAGCATAGTTCTAATGAGTAACTATAGCGACATATTTGAGAGTCTAGAATTTGGAATTTACAATCTTGTCATATGGTACTAGTGTCTGGTTGTGGTTTCATTGATTTTTAAACCCCACTGTCTTGACCCTAGTGAAAATGTACACCTTCACTCAACCCATGGAGACACTCATATCATAACAAAGGAGTTCAACAATCAATGCAACCAACATCAAGGTACATTGATCTAGTGCTATTGATTCAATGGCAATTCCATACCATCATACATCATAGAATCCAATGGACACCTTGCAATACTACCAATCCTGAAATCTTGAAAACTATTTAACCCTCCTAGATTTTCAATGGGATCTAAAATTTGACACTCTCCAAACTGAATGAAGTTGGAACCACTTTGAAACAACCTAAAACGATTAATGTTAAGATTAAAAATTTAATTAAAAGTTGACATTATCCTTATCTTTCCTTTTCAAAAAGGAAAGATAAGGAGAATCTCAAATTTTACTTTAACTTTAAAAATTAAATATTACCATTAATTTCTAGGGTTAGGTTTTGTAGGTCCCTAGGGTTAAGATTTTTTTTTTTCTTTTAAGTATTTTTTATTAAAAAAAATATTTGGTGGTCATTAGTTATGTTGCACTACAATCTTTGAAATTTTTCAGTTTAGTAGAGAACTAGTCACTTTGGTGTTTTAAGGTCAGTTCAATACAAGACCAACCTTAGACAATTTGAACCACTAAATTAAACTAGTACAACTTTAAAAACACTGGGACCAACCAATTCCACTAGTTCTAGGTTAGTTCCAATAAGAGTGTGCCATTCTCATCTTCCTCTCAAGTCATTTTGTTGGATCCTTTCAAGAATGATGATTTAGAGAGTGCCATAAACTGTTGGACTGTTGTGAGCACCTGAGATCATAAGTAGTTAAGGCTTGACAAACATAAATTTGCAAGGAAGTAGCACATACCTCCCAAAACATATTTAGTGAGGACATGCATGAAAGGAACTATTACAGACCTTCCAAGATAGTTAGTGAGGACGTGCATGACCAAAAAGCATCAGAAAAATTATCCACCCTCGAAAACCTTACACAAAAATTGAAGTGTGGTGTAAAATAAATTGCTAGTAGGCTATTAATGCTACAAACAATCATTCCCTCTCTAATTTCACAAGAAGCTCCTACTCAAGCTACCTCCTCCACTATGGTTATAGTAATTTCTTACAACTGTGTGAGCTACAAGAAATTAAAATTGCCTTGGAATATCCACCAATATTAGGGAACTCGACTTCTCTGCATGCACCAACTATTTTGGGTTGATTGATCAGTTAGCTGGATGATCACTGAGTTTGACTGAAGTCCCAATGCTTAAATGACCTTCCACCAGTTCCTCCAAAATTTGGAACTAGTTTAACTTACAACAACCTGAGATAATTGACCTTTATTGCTACAAATTAGCAATCACATATGCATAACTGAACTCTAACTCCTCCAACTCGAATTTACTGAGTAAACTGGGTGACACAAGCCATGTCACACAAGTTAACATCATCCAAGTTGTCTATTGACATGGAAATTCAAATATTCTCAATTTAATCAAAGAAAAATCAAATTGAGAATTTCTTGCCGCATTTTTCAACACATAGTTCAATGGAATGTCTTACTTTCACTATGAACTAGGCATAGTTCACATGTTAAGTTCATAAGGTTTTGGGATGCTCTGGTTCTATGTGTTGTCTATATAAAGAATAGGTGTCCATCTCATGCTATAAAAAACAGGCCTCCCTATGAAATATGGTATGGCAACATTCCTTCAGTGAGGCATGTCAAGTTTTTTGGTTCCTCTTGTGATGCCTTCATACCTAAGGAACAAAGAAACAAATTCAGTGCAAGGAGTCACAAATGTATCTTCTATGGGTACTCATACCTCCAAATCATAACATATCTATGATTAAGTGAAAAAGAAGTTTATAATATCTAGAAATGTGATCTTTCTTGAGTCTTCCAAGACAGACAATGTTGTTGAGTGACAACTTAATCGCTTGGATAGATTCGAACATGCAAAGGGTTTTCAAGATTTTGATATTGAAATTCCACATCTCCTTCTCTTAGATCTGTACTTGCTATGAAGAGCCTTGAATAAATGTGGTTGAAGGAAATTCCTTCCCCTACTTTGTCAGGAAAGAGCGAAGAGACTACTAGCAGCAGGTAGCCAAATCTGACAAGTAATGAGGGTACATGCACGATACAAAGCAAGGCTTAATGCAAAGGAGTATTGAAAAGGAGTGTACTAACTATATACATATCATCAAACTTATTCCATCCCACTGAGGATGCCTTGAATCATGCTTTTTTAGCCATAATATCATGTTGGTCACAACCTCCCTAACTTAAATAAACAAGTGGTAATACCCTTAATATTCTAAGCTATGTAATAAACAAGTGAAAGTGAGCAAGACATGTAGAGGAAAAACATGGAATGAGTTTCAGTGCTTGCAACCATGAATGTCATTGAAGATGGAATGATACGACAATGATAGGAATTCCTTTAAGCTACACCAAGAGATGTATTTCAAAATATGTTCTTTGTTTTCCATACCTACCCTCCAAAGGGTTATTCATAAGATGGATTCTTCATGCGGTCCCGATATTCTATCATACCTTGGGTTCCTTGGTATTTTCATCTTTCTCCTTAGCTCCTGGAGAGTCATCTAACATGTCATCCTTCTTTGTGGCCCCCGAGAGATGTAATTGCATAGTTTCAGCAGGAAGTGATTGTTGCGGGATGAGGCCTTGGGAGGACACATCCACGTAGTTTCAGAATGCAAGGCAAACTGGGTAGTCAAGGGACAGAATTGCATAGCTTTTGGAGATAGTGGGTTCCAACTAAGGGAAGGACATTGGAGGAAACCACTGCACAATTTTTAATGCTAAGGGACGCTAGGATTTCTATGCATTACATAGTTCCAATAGGAAAGGGAAAATCTTGAGGGTTAGAGATGTGAAGTGAGCAGTTCAAGAAAGTTGGATGAGGTTAGGTTGCTAGGGAAACTCCAAAATTTGGCTATGTGTGGGATTAGTGGAACTGATGTGAAGAGTGATAAAAGTTGACTATGATCACACACTTGAACAATTAACAATACAACATAGACCATCTAGAACATATAACACATACTTCACTTAATGCAACAATGTTTGTGGTAGCTAACGACAAGTGTGGCTCTGATGATAGACTTTGTGAGGATAAAAGCGACACTTCTGTAAGAGTGTGTGAAATGAGTGCGAAACATATCTATGTGGTGAGGACAACCCATTCTCACAAATATTTCCCCTTGAAGGAAAACAAACGTCCCTTTGCATGACAAGCGATAACCCCCATGCCCAAAGATGACACATTCTATGTAAAGATAAAAGCATGAATGACTCTTAATTGTTAATTGTCTTAAATAGATTTCATCTAAAGTGGCCATTGTCTTAAATATAAAGTTTTGTCTTAAATTTTTTTTGTCTTAAACTGTTTTTGTCTTAAATATAAAGTTTTGTTTTAAAATAATTGTCTTAAATTGTTTTTGTCTTAAATATAAAGTTTTGTCTTAAAATAATTGTCTTAAATTGTTTTTGTCTTAAAATAATTGTCTTAAATTGTTTTTGTCTTAAAATAATTTCGTCTTAAACTGTTTTTGTCTTAAATATAAAGTTTTGTCTTAAAAATTTTTTGTCTCAAACTACTTTTGTCTTAAATATAAAGTTTTGTCTCAAAATATTTTTCTTAAATAGAAAGTATTGTCTTAAAACATTTTTGTCTCGAACTTCTTTCGTCTTAAAATATTTTTGTCTTAAACTATTTTGCTCTTAAATATAAAGTTTTGTCTTAAAATATTTTTGTCTCAAACCTTTTTGTCTTAAAGTTAATATTTAAGACAATTCAATTGATATTAAATATTAAATTAAAATAACCAAAATAAAAATTTACTTTTTAGGACAAAAGATTTCTTTTTTCTTAAAAAAATGTCTTGAAAGTGTCCTTCATGTAGTAGTGCAAGTATGATCATCATGCTTCTTAGATATTTATTTCTATGGATTCACTACATTTACATCTACATGATATTACTATTACCTTGCTTCTCTTTTTTATTCTTTATTCCCTTGCTTGTTAACAAGATATCTACATTTTCATATAATCATTTCTTCTTTGTATCTTCATTATTCATTTTACAATGTCACCACATAATTTTTTCTATTATCTTCTTTCATCATACCACTCTCTTAACTACTACATCATTTCATCCTTTGTCGCTACATCATTCTTTCTCTTATCATATTCTATCTTAATTCTATTTATTGTTGCATTGTTCTCTTTCTTCATCTTCCTTCATCATTCTCTTTGCTGCTACATTGTTCTTTTGGAAAACAACTTCTTTGATCATGCCATTGTCTTTATTACTACATAATTATCACTATCACCATATTGTTTCATACTATTGATATTTTTAAGTCATTCTCTTTTATGTTGCATATCTTTATCATCATCTTCTTTTAATATCATCTTTTAATGTGATGGAGTTTCCTCCATTTTTATACCTATATATTACTTTTTTCCTCTTCCTTAAAATAATTGACAACTGATGACCATATAAAGGAAATCTACCTTATAAGATATATGATTTCAAACCATTTTATTCACTAATTTATTAGAAATCATTTTCAACTACATGATTCATCACCTTGTTAAACTCTATCTTCATTATAACTTGGTCCCAACCTTTTTGTATTGTTTCAACCTTCCAAGGATAATCGATCTCACTTTCCCCCTTTAATCAAGGATTCAAATTTCTCGAATTTCACATCCGGCTAGCATACAGGTACCTCACACCCTCACATAAACCCATAATTGATGTTAATCAAATGTAGTTGTAGTTTTACTTCCAGACATTTGCTAATCAAATTTAGTTGTAGTTTTACTACCCATGTAAAATTTCCTTACAACAACCCATACACTGATGTTAATCAATTGTAGTTGTAGTTTTACTTCTCATGTTTGAAAGTTTCTACCATTAAACTTGTTAATATTTAACTGGATGTGTTTCCATACTTACCATTTCAATGTAAAACATCTCTTTATATCTGAATTTCACAACAAAAAATACCTACCTATGGATTGATTCTCTCAGAGTTTTCTACTTCCTAGATGATTTGAAGAGCATTGTCTCCACTATCGGTCTCCTTTTTCCCTTTACTATATAAAAATCTTTTCTTTGAACATAAAAATTTTCTACATGCTATAAGATAAATTATCTACCTTGAGTTGACAAATAAATGATGTGAAATTTATCCCACTAAGTGACCTAACAATGATTACCATGGTACCAGCTCAATGGAAGAGAACCTATGTTGCCAGTAGGATGTTGGTGGTTCATTCCATCATGCCGTAACATGAATTAATCATTGAAGAAACAAGTAGGATGTTGGCGGTTCATTCCATCATGCCGTAACATGAATTAATCATTGAAGAAACAAGTAGGATGTTGGTGGTTCATTCCATCGTGCCCTAACATGAATTAATTATTAAAGAAACAAAAAGATTCGCATTGTATATTTTGTTTCTAAAGAGAATTTTTAATACTTGTCTTCTATTTAAGATATAATAATTTGAGACACTTTATTTGTCTTTTAAGAAGCAAAAATAGATTGTATTTTAAAAAACAAATAATACTTGTCTTCTATATTATGTTTATAAACACTTTTTTAAGAAAGTAATTTAAAACACTAAACTCAAAAATAATACTAAAGACAATTTACTAGTTTTATTTTGTATCAAATTAAAACAATTTAATAAAAAATTTTCAAAAAACACCCCTCTATGAAACTCATAAGCAAGCACTAGTAAAACTAGATCTATGACACAGGGATCACATTAGAGATGTAACATTGAGATAACGATGCGGTGCTCGACTGGTCCTACCAGTTCAGAGTGAATATTCGAGTGCGCAACTAAGCGAACCTGTTTTGCGCGGAGCCCCCACACCTCACTATTTAACAAATTCCACAAAATTCAAATTCCAACTTGATACTCATTATTTAAAAAGTTCCACAAAATTCGAATTCCAACTTGATAACTATGATTTGGAATAAATGGGTTATAATACTTTCCAGCACTCGGATGCTTTCGGGATATTCGTTGGGCCACGATTGCCACTGCAATTTCTAGGCTTATCATTCTTAATACCGTCAAGTGAAAACGTAAGTAAAATACATGCAATCAGATAATTCACACGGTTGTGCATTGCAAGCTTTCAAGAATATACTATGCGTTGTCTTATTTCGAAAATTCAGGGTGATTCTGGTGCCGATGCTAAAACCAATCATTTTAGTGTGACAGGCGAATTTTCTTAATTCAGGGTGACATTGATTATGGTCCAGATGCTAAAACCAATAATTTTAGTGTGGCAGGCCAATTTTTTAATCGACATGGACCATTATCCAAAGCCTTGGGAAAAAGAAAATCGCATTGAGGTATCCAGACATGAGTATCATTGGAAAATATATCACAGCTGTGGATTAGACTGATGCGCATATACAAATGTGAGACGAATGACATTTGTTCGCCTATTCATATTTACGTCTTTTAATACAGGCAGAACTATTTACCTAGATATGCAGTTCATAGGTTGTATTCAGCTCTGATTTTTGAGCGCAGTGGGGTCTAGGGCTACTCGCATTTGACAAAATTAACTTTAACTTTAATGATGCATTTAATGTTTTATCTGTTCTCGTTTTTTTGGAAGTGTTAATTAATTTTAACTAGTTTTTGTGGTGGATTTTTTATTAGAATTAGTAGAATAAGATTTGTTGGCAAATCTTGATTTCTGTTGTTTAAACTGGTTTTTAATTACATAAGGATCAACACTCTCAAAAATTAATGGGGCACTTCAATTGTGAAGAGTTGACTTGTAAAACTTGTGATTTCAGTGAATCCTTATAGGATTCTAGACAAATTAGATCAAAAAATAAAACAGAAAACTTTCCAAAAAATAGCACTTAATGGCTAGTCCATTTAGAATATTTAATTGATATAAAGTTATGATTTTGGATGAGAATAAAACTAGTGTTGCAGAATGGATATAAATGGATATAAATACCAAAATATCTTGATAAATAAGTTGATTAAATTTATAATTATATTAATTTATATCTATAAAAAGATTATAATATTTTTAGTAAGTTCTTCTTTATATTGATTTTAAAGTTTTTAAGCATTTATAATGTTTAAATTGTTTTAGTAGTTGATAATTGAATTAGTTAGCATTTTAAAAAACTAATATTAATTGTAGATTTATTAACATTTTATAATTTCCAATTTTATTTTTTATGGATATGGTTAAAATTATTACATTCTAAAATATTAGATTCTTATTTATTTATAATTAATTTAGGATTAGTAAAATATAAATTATTTGAAATACATTAATTATAATTATAATTATAATTATATATATATATGAGAGAGACCAAATATAATATAAAAAAATATATAAAAGACCAAATAGAATATAAAAAGAAACTAAAAGTTCAATATCATTAAAAATAATACTAAAAAAAATAACATTATAGATTTAGTATCAAAATATTATATTTTAAAGACAAACATGTAATGATAGGAGAATATTCATATACTTTCCAATGTATTATATTATATGTAAATTTTGTATAAATATGAAAAGAATTACAAATATCTTTGATATTAAGTAACTTACTATTCAATTGTTTTATCAATATTCATTTTAATTTTGTATATATTATGTATTAAGAAGAATTCTATGCTACATGCTTATTTCATGTTAAATATTGAATGAATTACATATTTTTGTCATATTATAATGAACATTACTTAATTTTAATCATCAATGTACATCTAACTCATTTTGAATACAAATGTATCTTGAGTTAGGAAGGATTGAATATCTCTAAAATAAATGTTTTTTCAACATAATTCATTTAGGAAAGATTGTCACATCAAATTTGATCTCTATGTGATTCCATGATATATGTAGAACTAAAATAGATTTACAATGGTTGATATATGTCATGTTTTAATTCCATGTTAATTAGCTAATAAATAAGAGAGAACACACATCGTTGAACTATTTTGATTAACAATATTTTTTTTTTCACATAAAATTATTTTATATACATATTTATGTATGGAAAATTGATATTTAAATATTTTAATTATCACTTATATGAAAATATTTTTTTTTCATATATATATATATAGACATCACTTTTATATTATAACCTATAATATTATATAAAATTATATTTTTAGTTGTACATAAAATTTATATAAATTATATTATTTAAAACTTTATTTAAATATTTTATTTATAAAACACATTAAATATTTTATATATATTATTAAATTATTAAAAACAATATAAATAATAATAATAATAACTATTATTATCATATTTTAATAAATATAGAGCATTTAAAATTCCAGAGACAATTACAAAACTAATATTCCTCGTTACTCTCAATTTCCCCTACTTTTAGATAGCAATTTCACGGACTTTTAAATAACAGCTATCAAAATAATAGGTATTAGAATTTCAATCTCCAGATCTAATAAAAATTACAAATTCAAATGTAATTTTCTTTTTTAAGTAAAAACAAAAATAAAAATTTAAAAGATAATAATTATATTGATGGGTATAAGTAAATGAGGTATATTTATAAATAAAATAGATTAAGTTGATTGTGCAGATATAATTTTTAATGATATATATTCAAATATTCATTATAGTATAAAGAATAATATTTAATTATAAGTTAATTTTTTTTAAATTAATTTACTCCAAATTAATAAATAAAAATATGACATATTAATATGTGTTATATTGATATATAGTATTCATAAAGCATGATATTAGATCATAATATTGTAACAAAAGCTATTTACAAGTTAAATTTTAAGATAATTTTTTTTAAATTAATTTACTTTAAATTAATAAATAAGAATATGACATATTAATATGTGTTATATTTATATATAGTATTCATAAAGTATGGTATTGGATCATAATATTGTAACAAAAGCTATTTACAAGTTAAAAATTTCCATAACTGAATATCCATACTTAAAAATATTGTTTAAATCATATGTCAATCTTTTTTATAATTAATAATAATAATAATAATAATAATAATAATTTATAATAAATTTATAATTTATGTAATTTTTAAATATAGGGAACGTGACATGTATTTTGATGAATTTATTTTGATTCTTATTAATGTCTATTGATAGCTATATAATTTATATAGTTGTATTAATAATAATAATATTAATAAACTTAAAAAATATATAATTTATTAACCATTATTTTATATAAATTTAAAGTTCATATTTTTTAAGCATATTTTATGTTTTGAATGGTAATGGATTTTTTTTAAGAAATTACCAAATATGTAATTAGGAGTTAAATTTAATATGACTAAATGTCAAATAAAAATATTATAATTATAATTCTAACTTTCAAAATTAATTTAAAGCTCAATTTAATTAAAATTTTAATATATCACAAAAAACTATCTACATAATATTATTTACAACCTATGTAAACTAAAATAAAGATACTAGCCATATCATTGTTAAATTAAGATAATTATACTTAATATTAATTTTTTTTTAAGTTAGTGGTTTTGTATTAAGTCAAATGAGAATTATCTACACCAAAACAATTCTTTGGTTAGAGCATCTTGTAAATAGAAACTTATAAAACTAGGGTAGTTGTCATACCTTGATTTATATTCACATAATAAAACAAAAAAAACTAATGAGTCATAAATATTGTGTAAAATCTCCAAGAATAAAGAGGTGTTTACTCATCTCCAAGATATTGTGTTATTTACTAAGAATGCTCAGTTGTCAATTTTTTCCTCTAGCTGTGCCAATCTCATGTAATTTCTTTCTAAATCATCGTGTACCTCCGAATGGTCAGTTGTCAATTTTTTCCTCTAGCTCTACCAATCTCATGTAATTTCTTCCAAATGATTTTTTCCTCTAGCTCTGCCAATCTCATGTAATTTCTTTCTAAATCATCGTACACCTCCCTATGTAGTTTGCAATATTGAAATGATGTTGCACCCTCTATATAATAATTACATTTTAAAATAATTAAAATTAAACTTCAATAATGATGGAAGATGAAAGATATCATGGTTCAAATTAAGTAGAGACAAGTGATATAGAGATTTATCCTTCAAATAATGTTTAACCTTATGTCTTTCATAATGGTATAGTAAAAAACTCAACCCTTTCATATGAACTCACATCGTATAAAAAACTCAACCCTTTCATATGAACTCACATCATATCAAAGCTGGAAAATAGAACTCCTACACGTAAACACCCTCTATATAATAATTACATTTTAAAATAATAAAAATTAGACTTCAATAATGATGGAAGATATCATGGTTTAAATTAAGTAGAGACAAGTGGTATGAGATTTATCGAGCTCACTTATCATTCACAGCAAGGAACTCGTGTATGAGTACACCAATATAATCTACTCTCATTTTTGTAATTCGTGGGCAACTATTACATGTTTGTTTTAATGTTTCCTTGCAAAACACACTTAAAGCACATTCCAAATAGTGGAAATTCACAATTTCATGTAAAATTTTAATCATTTGATTTCTTAAATACATAACAAAAGCGTTTAATGGTTTGAGAATAATCGTTAAAATACATTTAAAAAAAATAAAAAATCCATGTATTCATCACTAAATTCCAAAAAAAACATAAAAACGTCTAATAATTAGTTGTTCATTTTTGTAATATGTGTAGGTAAGTGGGTTTTCATTTTTGTAATATGTGTAGGTAAGTGGGTTTTTCACTCAGTTAATAATATACATTTATTTCATTGCCACTTGACTTTTAAATAATACTTGTGTGGGAAAGGCAGAGAAGCTTAAACATAAATTTAATGTAACCTACTTCTTCAGCTTATTTGAGAATTTATCTACTAGCTCCACTACTCTTAAGATATGCTTTTATTACTATTAATATTCAACCATTGACACCATTAAAATTTCCCTATCATTATATGAATAAGTATTAATCAAGCAACTATATTCATCTTCTTAACAAACAAACATCATCATAGCAAGGAACCATAGTAATGCATACTCCTTACTCGCTTTACCGGACACCTGGGGGACCTTTAGATTCATTCATACAACTCATATATGAGACAACCCATTAAGCATGAAGAATTAGTCATGGCATGCAACCCATAAAATTCTTTTCTTAATCCACCCAAACATTGATGGAGCTTTATTTTAACTCTATTGTGGCTAGGTTAGTCATGCATCAATATCATAGTCCTACAAACATAATCAAAGTCTTACTCACTCAACCTTCGTTTCACATGCATAACTAGCTAGTCTAGTCTCCTTGGATATAATTCTTATGGCATGCATGCAATAGATGATGTGAACCATCGACGTACAAAACTAGATGCATTATCACATAAATTGTTCCACATGGACCATGGTCTTATGCCAATTTAAACCAGAGATACCACCTATTATTAGATTCAATAGCTATTCCAACAATTACTATATGACCCTATCAGAAAAAAGTCTTAATGAAAACATTATCATAAATATATACTGCCATTATCATTGTCCCATTCCTATAACATAGTCAAAAGCATACTGACATATATCTTAGGCATAACCGGCCTTACCAGATGCACTCACATATCATGTTCCTTCACTTCATTTAACTTGGACTACCTTTTCACATGAATGCATATGAAATCATCTCATAAAAACCCTAAACACAAAATAACTTTACTCATATGTAATGGACACATGCAAAGTCGACCATGAGTAATTTAGCTCTTTGGCACAAGTATTAACAACTAATTACCACGATTCCACCATGTGATTTAACAACTTCAACAGTAAGAAGAAAACATAGAGGTATGGAATCACATGCAGTACATCTCATGAAAGAGTATCCAAATAGGATAGATGAAGAACAACACTTGGAAAAATAGAGGACCACCACCCAACTATGAATCACCTATGATTCCGCCCAAGCTGAGGTTCTGTCCATGGATCAACTGCCTCTGGTTGATATATGCAATGGGTATTTAATACCATATTTCATGATATAGTTTCCTTTAGAGACATCTGTCGCAAGGTTTTCCTCATAAAAGCTGACCTTTATCTCCCACACATATTTAATGTTTCTTTCTTGAGGATATTTATCTCCAATCCATCCAGCTTATCTAGAATCACATCTAGAATCTTTATCATGAAAGATTTATCCTATCCCATTCCTCAATGGGATTTGGCAAGAATCTCATCTCTTGGTGTCTCGCTTTTCCAAGTGATCAATTTATTAATTATTACATAATGTATTTGCTTTTCATATTACACTTCATCTCTATCTTTTCTCAACTTAGGTTTTTAATAGTTTGACACACAAGGGAGGCCTATTACATAGTCCCCCCCTTAAATTTTACATCATGCTCGGTGTATTACTGCATCCCCATTCACCAATAGCTATCTCCTGAGTCCACAACTTATATGGCCTTGCCATCTGATGAAAACCTTTTGATATATATATATATATATATATATATATATATATATATATATATATATATATATATATATATATATATATATATATATATATATATATATATATATATATATATATATATATATATAAGGTGTGCTCCAAGCAAATCTCCTTCCATTGCTACCTATAACGTTGGTTCTAAACAAGTTTTGGTAAGAAATTCCTGATGTAGAGATTCAACATTGTTTACTAAAATTAATATCATTTATTTTAGTTGAATAAATGCACTCTGTTCCCCTACATTCTTACAAGCCTTTTTTTTCTTGCTGAACACTTTCTTCATGCAGTTTCTCAGCATACAATAAGTCAACTAGCAAGGTGTGCTCCAAGCACATCTCCTTCCATTGCTACCTATAACGTTGGTTCTAAACAAGTTTTGGTAAGAAATTCCTGATGTAGAGATTCAACATTGTTTACTAAAATTAATATCATTTATTTTAGTTGAATAAATGCACTCTGTTCCCCTGCATTCTTACAAGCTTTTGTTTTCTTGCTGAACACTTTCTTCATGCAGTTTCTTAGCATACAATAAGTCAACTAGCATATTTGCCAAATCAATATGCATAAAATATCACAACAAGTTAGCTCACACATAACCATCATAACCATATGTATTCATCAACATCATACATGCATATAACTAAAAATATACCATTGTTACTTATCCTTTAGACACTTCTTAGCTTCCTTCTTTTGTACACACTCCAGGTCAGTTTTTGTGCCAGACAACCACTGAGTGTCTTCATGCATACCTGCACATAGTGTGTATTACACACACACCACTAAACATGTTATATTTATGCAATACATGTATTCATACTGGTATCATAAATATCGTCTGTACCTAGTACCATTTGTACCACTGGTACATCATACCAATGTCCATAGCATCCCTTGCATGACATATATTTCATCCACATGTTTTCAAGCATGTTAGTATTATGCCAAAAATTCCTTCTTTACCTTTAAGTAAGTGGAACAAATTGTGCTCAGTTTATAAGGAATTTCATGAACCTGTTCCATTTCTGCAACCAATGAAATTTTTATGTCATATTATTCAAGTGCTTTTATTTCGCAAATCATTTTCCTGTTTCATGTGGTTGCAACACAATATCATCATAATAGTATCATAAAAGTAATTATGCATACTATAATTTCATCATAACTTTTAGTTTTGGGATTAAATCTGTCACTTGTACCAGGTTTTAACAACAATGGAATATACCTTCTGCTTAACCATAAAGCAGACTATTAACTATGATACTCAGTCTATCATAGATATTTGAAGTTTAATAAAATTCTTAGCTTGTCTTTAACCAAGAAAAATTTTGTTCGGTACTTAACACTATTCCATACTTAACAATTTATGTTGTGTGATTGACTATTTCCCTTTTTATACCTCAACACCTTGTTGACCTTGCATAATTTAGTGTAGATATAATCTCATTTTTTCCTAAGTTATAAATGAAAGTTTTAATGCTTCCAATTCTACACCCTTTTAGTTTGTAGGTACTGTGGTCTCAGGGTATTTACATATTAGCACCTCCTCTTTAACATTAAATTACCCTTAAACAAGAGATCAATTAACAATTTTATGAATTCTTGCATGGTTTATGCAACATTTATTATGTTATACTATTCAACCCAGACAAATTATCAATGCAATCTAGCAAGAGAACCTCCCAAACTTGTTTGGTACAAAATATTCCTTTCAATTGGTATGATATCAGTCTATTTGAATAGATTGTTGGATACCATTTAATTGACCTATTGGTCCATAACATACAGTTTGTGCTTCTTGTTAATTACTATGGTTTATATATTGTTGTACTCAAGGACACTTATAGGTCCAACTATGCATAGTGTAATATCCCTCCCCTTAATAATAAATAATAAATAATAAAAAAATAATAAATAATAAATAATAAATAATAAAAATAATAAATCATAAATGATATTAAAAATTATATAAAAAGAAATAAATAATAAAAATAAAAATAGTAATAACCATATTAAAGCTCTAAGTAAGAATAAATAGAAATAAAACAAGAAAACTATCAAAAAGAAGGAAATAAAACAAGAAAGCTAAAAATCAAAAGAAAAGTAAAGAAATAAAACAAGAAAAAAGTTGCATGCAGACACATGGAGTGTGTGCATGTGGTTCCCCTTCCAATGTTTTGTTCTATTTAATAGATGGTGAGGAAGATGAGAGGCATTATTGCATCCCATCTTTCCGAGATTCTGTCTTTCATTCTCTTGGGAGAATGGTATACTAAGACCTAGGAGTCACTGGCAGTAGTATGTCGATTGAGGGCTCGGGGGTGGTGAGTTGTAGCAAGACGTTGCACAATTGAGCCTACGGTTGGGTGGAGAGTCGTCCCCAAAACCTTGTTGCGGTAAGCCTACTTCTACGACAGGTAAGCACTATTCTTAGTTGAAATTAATGTTAATTAGAAAAGTTAATTAGATATTTATTCTTTGACTGTTACATATGGTATTAGAGGTTAGGTTCAACTCTTAGGGCCTATAGTTCAATCTAATGACTTGAAGCTTTCGACTCTAGTTTGCCAGATATCACGTCTGGGTGATCTCAATAGGCATGTTTTCTCTTTAATTACATTACACAGTTGCCTTCAATTAAATCTCACTTCACAGGTTTTAAATTTCGAAATTCGAAACGGTTCAGTCTAAAAAAAAATAAAATCGAATAAAATCGAACCCTCGAGTGGCATTCCCGCTTACATGCCAAACCTGAAATAAACAATAATAAAAATAAGTAATTAAAACCAAGATTTATTTTAATGCGGATGGATTTTTTTTAGAGTACATGATCCAAGTGCCACGAGGATCGTAATTTTCAGATACAATTGCATCTGAGTACCGTAAATATTTTCCTTTTTCCAGATTTCTATAATCCAGTGTTATATAACGATTTTCCACATTGCCTAATCTAGTGTTATATAACGATTTTCCAGATTGATTTCCTTTTTCAGATGCAAGTGCATCTGACTGCCGTAAATATTTTCCTTTTTCCATATCATATTATCTGGTGTTATAACGATTTCCCAGATTAATTTCCTAATTGCGTTGATTTTCCAATGTAATCCTAAGTGTAAAGCCCTAAAGATATTCCAATGTAATCTTAAAATCTAAAGCCCTGAAGATTTTTTTCAGATGCAATCTAAGTGCTGTAAAGATTTTCCATTTTCCACATTTGCATAATCTATATGTCGTAAGGATTTTCCTGATTTATTTCTCGATTGCATGGACTTTCTCAAGTGTTAAGATCACAACTCATGCCTCTAGTCTTAAGATGTACTATATTTCAGTATTTCTTCTTTTCTGAGTATTGAGGCTATCCTTGAGCAAAATAAAGATATATCATGCCAACTCTGTCTAGTAGCTCTCCTAACTGGGGCTCTGCCAATTATTAGCCTAAGATGGTTTTGTTGTATTTCTTGAGAAAATAACGAATCCTTGATTTGACATATATATGATAAAAGCACTTGTTATTATATTGATAAATTATATGATATGAATAAATTTGTGTACATTTTCTGTATAATTTGTAGACTTCAGATATCTATTATGCTATTCTTAAATTTATAAATTGCTCGAGTGTTCACTAACATCTCAAAAACCATCATCTTCGATAGATTGTTTGGAATCTAAAAAAGAGGCTTCATATGGATGTCATTGGCTTGATTCAACAATCTAGAGTTTATTTCAACAGAGTGATACAAATTTTTGATGATTATGTATATGAAGGCTCAAATGCAACTTGTTGAAGCTCCAAAGAAATTACATGAGTACGCAAGATTTTGCTAACATGAGAAAGAGAACTACAACAAAACATCTTCTGGTTGTGAGTTCACCAGAGTTTAATTCAACGCTAAACTATGATTTAGTTCTTGATTTTCTTGTCTGACTATACAACACTCGGTAGAGACTAAGTGGATGTTACAATGCAATCTAGTTGGTGCTTATGTGCTTTCACTATAAGTTAACTGTTTGCTGCAGTATATAATTAGGTATTTGAAAATTAATTTTGTAGTACATTTCAATGCAATGAGGGAATTTACCATGTATAGCTCTTGAAGTGTACCTTGAAGCATCTGTTAGTTCTATTGAAAATTTGTTTGGGTATAGTAGCTTGTGCTCATATTTTGGCCTTTTAGATTTTTCCATGCACTTTCCATGAGAACTATTACAATCTATTAAGGAAGTTAGACAACCCGCAAATGTTTTAAATTAAAAAAAAAAAAAAAAAACATTGCAGCATGAGTAGGCATGCAACCAATCTTGTAATAGTACACAATGAGCATCTGTTGGTAATTTAAAGTTTAAACACTACAAACTTTGTTTTCTTATTACAGAGATAGAATTATGTTGCTTGAAAAAGACAATTCCTCTGCTTATTTGGAATTAGTTAAAAACATGTTCTGAGATTTGCCCATTAGTGATCTCAGCAATTAGCTTTCTCAAATTGTTAACAAGATCATTTCATGACATTCAAAATTATTTCCAAAACAAAGCATATACATGACAGGTTGAGATCTTAAGATAATTGAGATATAGGGTCTTAGGCATGAATATCTGCTCATGGAACTTCAACTTACTAAATAAACATGGGTTGGTTATGACACAAATATAATTAAGGTAGTCACCATGGTTTGGCGAGATAATTTGAAAAGTAGAGGTTCATTTTACATGGATTGTTGTTCTCTTATCCTATAGCAACATACAGTCGGTCCTATAATCATAATCTTTTCCTCAATGGTGACTTGAAACTTATAGCATCATTACACATGCATATGTTCCTTTACATTATTTTGAGTATTTTGAAGTTTTGACCAGATGGAAGTGCATTTGAACATATTTGAATTACTATGTGCTTTGTCATAGATTCCAAAATCCTCTCTTTTCCTATTTCCTTTAACTCCATACTGCAGATTTTTAAATTTTAACTTTTCGCTCTACATATTTGCCTTGGTGTGACTGCTTAGATAAATGGAATAGATTAGACATATTTCCTGTTATGCATGAGGATATTTGCTCCTGTCTATAAGTCTCTCCTTGCCTTGGTTATTGATTCATGTCCTTGTAAATTCAATCTCTTGGCCTTGAGCAAGATTAACTTCAGCAGAGAATTTGTAGAATAACTGCCGAAAGTGCCTTTCCATTTCTCTTTCTAAAAAAAAAGTTCATCCCATGCCCCTATGAAGCCTAGAAGTAGTTTCTTGTTGGTCTCGGATGGATTTGGCTTCTAGAAGCCCCCGAGTCGCAAAAGCGTCCACTGGGATATTTTGAGAAGGCTCCAAAGCCACATTGAAGTTTGAAATTGAAAACCAAAACTTTAGCAGAAGCTTCAACTTTCCAACAATATCTAAAAGAAACTACCTTTTTTTAATCTGTTATATGTAAAAGAAACTGAAATATTTAACCTAGCCTCACTTCTTAAAAGAAAAATAGAAACAGTAGAAACTGTCAACAGTGGAGTTTCCTTCCTTGAGTGATGTTTTTGGTTGCTTACTATAGATGTCTTACTCAATTTTTTATTTTTTACCTTGGTGGACCACGACCATTTCCATTTCCTTCTGATGCTTCCAGATTCTTATTTCTTGGAAACACATTGCTCTGTTCCTAATATTATGCCAATAGGTGAGGCTTAGCAAGCTGCAACCAGTTTGTTATTTAATATTTGATCTATAATTTACGTTGTTAGGGTTTTCAATTTCATTTTTATTTTTAGAGGAAAGCATAGACTTTCGTTTGGAAAATGGACCGCGCATATCCGTGGCTAGAAAATTGTGGCAAACTGACTATTTTTAAAAGATAGCAATATTACCATAGAAACTAATAAAGCTCTTTAAAACGCATTTTTAGAGGTGTCTTAAAAGTATTGTAGGCTTTATTTTTGGTAGGATCTTGATACAGATATTTATCATTAGTCGTTTTTCTCGGGGGTTTAATTATGGTGTCTGTGGGCTATTTGATCTCTGGACCTTTGTACTTTCTTGATAGGTACTAATGTGTCTGGCCTTTCACCTTCATACTTTCTTGATCGGTATTGATTACTGCCCGTCTGTATATATCAAAATGTTTCCAATATCTATGGTTATGTAATTGCAGTGTGGCAATGAAATTTTGATGGATTTATAGTTTTATGATAAGGTCATGCACTATTCAGTGCTAATCCTGTTCAGTGTACTTCTGTCTTTTCCTCCTCGATTATTGTTCCCTTATTAGGAGGTCTATTTCATTTTGAAATGAAGGATGGCTTGAGCCAATGCATTTTACATAAGGTAGTTATCAACTTCTTAGGCATTAAGGATATTAATATGCTTCGAGGGCATAAAGTACAAGAGCTGTGAAATTTTCTTTCGATTCACTACATGTAGTGTTCCATGAAACATGCCATAAGAGCATGCACTACAAGTATAGTTTCTTTGACTTAGCTGCCAGGACCGAGGGGGAATCTACACTAATGAAAATGCTCATGATTTACCTGGCTACATTTCACTTTAGTAAGGCAGAACATACTGAGAAAAGATTAAAAGTTTACAATGAGAAGTTGGATAGAAATTGGAGTTTAATAAGGGATGCTGGGGCTGCACGAGATTTGTCAATATAGTATGGGTTTATTATGGAAACTGTTAGGTTTTCTTTAATATCCCTGTCTATTTTATTTAATATGTTATCTTTTGTTTTTGTTACTGTTGAGTATAATGTTACATGAGGTTTCGTGATTCAAGGTCAATAGCATATATTGGATAAAGTTGTCTAAGGAGAAATGGAAAGGAGAAACTTGCAAATTTTCTAATGATGATAACTAATGATAGCTCATGTGATTATGGCCAACTTGGATCAGATGAACAAAAAAACAAAATGGTGCTAGATAGATACTTAAGGTGGTTGAGAGGAAGTGTCACAACAAGGGTAAGAAATCAATAACAAGAGGCAACCTATTTTAGAACATAATGGAAGAATTTGGTATAATCATAACTTGGTACTCTAAAGGTATCATTATAAGGTCTATCTAAGGATGATCCACATAAAGAGGAAAATATTGGCAATCAACCAATGAGGTTGAATAATCATGGTAATAATGAAGGTCAATTTGAAGGAACCTTGAAGGTATGATGACATAGATTAAAGAAGTAAATGCGTAATAAAATTGATCAATTGGAGGAGATAAGTTGTGTGCATGACAACATCTATAGTAGTTTTTCCCTCTAGTGGGAGGGCCACATTGTAAATTTTTCCATAGGTGACTAACTATATGCATGAATTATGGATAACAAGATGTATGATCAGGCAATTTTATTATGTTTATGTCTTAAAACAGGAAATGATAAGCGGATTACATTTGGTAGCCATCTTAATGAATTTATTTATAGGGTATTACCCAAGTTGGGAAATAGTAACAACATTTCCAAAGTGTATCAATGCTATGCTTTTAAGAGAGGAGGAAAAGAAACCACAATGACTGGAGGTGAGAAATTAAAGTCAATTTAATAAAATAGAATGAAGTGAAGAAGTTTCCATTTTTGAAGCTAGTAGACATGGAATATTAGGAAATTAAGACTAGAAGAAATATATATATATATATATATATATATATATATATATATATATATATATATATATATATATATATATATATATATATATATATATATATATATATATATATATATATATATATATATATATATATATATATATATATGAGTGTGAAGATATGAAGTTGAGAAGTTTTGTTCCCATAGCGTTAAAAGAGGTTGTTTCCACAGAACACCACACATTTAAATTTTTCATGGACAATGATGGTAGTAGTGTTTCCAACTCTAAAATAAAGATACTATTTAATGAGCAAGAATCTCTTGTCCAACTTGAAGAACGCTGAATTTATGATAATGCAATCAAATGGTATTGAGATAGGAACTTGACGAGATAAGAAAATATTTTTGTGGATGAAAATGATAATTGTTAAGTGATGTATGTATAATTCAACATGGATCAACAAACCCTCATGCAAGTAAATTAAGCATGATATAAAATTAAATCATGATGACTTAGTGTCTATATGTAATTGCCTATAGCAGTATTAGAATCAGTAAGCCAAAGAGTAAATGGATGTAAAACCAAGGGATTTTAATTGTAATAAAAAAAAAATGATTGTATAACTAGTAATATCTTAACAATGAATTTCACCAAAAATTCCTTTGGGAAGGAACAATATATGAAGAGAGATTAAGACTCAAGATGATGAGGCTCATGTGAAATTTAACAATGTACTTAGATGATTATGCCTATGGTGTAATTGGTCAACTTCCTAGTTGAAAGAAGTGGAAATGATTATTGAAAAAGGTAATTGGTATCTTGGTGAAAACATAACACTAATAACACTAATGAGATAACATAGATCCTAGATGGATGTTGAATAATCTTAGTTCATAGTTGAATGTTTGTAAAGTAAATGAAATTGATTTCTCTGATGAATCATGATAAGAATGCTTATAGAGTATTATTCTCATATTGATGTTGTTCCATTTCATATTTATATAGTTGTTACAATAGTGATGATGTATCCTTATGATGATGATGATATGCATAGGCATTATGATGTTAGGTCAAGGTATATTGACATATCCATTTACTACGTGATGATATGTATTTAATGTCAAATACTCATGATGGATATGATATGCATAACATGGCATAGGAATTATGATGCTAGAATATGAGGATTATTGGCATGTGGTTAATTATGAGAAGTCATGATATGTCTTTAATATAATTATGTTGATCGTATAACTGAAGCATGCAATAGTTCCGTACAAATCTATGACATGCATGAGCATGCAGTTCCTTATTATTCATAATGTTGCGATTAACAAAGATGAATGTTCTTATGATGACATGCAAGAGTTGGCATGTGGACTATTTCCTATGATACTATGATGGTATGGTTAATGCATTGGATGCATGTTGAGATGTGATGATTCACAGGACTCCACAAATGGGCCGAGAGGGCCGGTTTATTTGATGATCTCGTGTGAGCCCATACGCACGAGGGAGAATAAGTAACACCATATGGGCTGGGGACAAAACTCAATCAACACTACATATGCCAGTGGTTCCTTTGTCTTGTGTATAGCTCTTGATGGATAGCTCTAGAAGAGCTATGGGACCATCTTGAGGAGGCCAAGTGCCTGATGTTCTAGGCTTGGTGCCTGTTATTGGATTGGGATGCCGAAGTCTGGAAGGGATGTGAAGGACTTCGATGCCTGGGGCTGTGCGCCTTAGTAGTTGTGGAGGGAGTGGGCCAGCCTTGCTAGATGCTCGGGGTCATTGAGTACCGGATCGGATGCCTGCCTTGGGGCAGATGAGGTCGGAGTCAGGCGCGAGGCTTGGGGCCAGCCTTGGACTAGGATACAGATCAGGTCAGGCTTAGCCTGGTGCCGAAATTGGGAAAAAGGACAGAGATTTCTTGAGATTTCCCAGGGTGTTGGGGACTTTCGATGCCTGCTGGTTATAATAGTTCAGCAGAGGGTGTTGGCAACATGAAGTTAATAAATAATAAAAATAATAAGTAATAAATAATTCAACTTAACTTCGGGATGAAGTTCCTTAAAGTGGGAGAGTATGTAATATCCCTCCCCTTAATAATAAATAATAAATAATAAAAAAGTAATAAATAATAATAAATAATAAAAATACTACAAAAATAATAATTAACAATAAAAATAATAAATCATAAATGATATTAAAAATTATATAAAAAGAAATAAATAATAAAAATAATAAAAATAAAAATAGTAATAACCATATTAAAGCTCTAAATAAGAATAAATAGAAATAAAACAAGAAAACTATCAAAAAGAAGGAAATAAAACAAGAAAGCTAAAAATCAAAAGAAAAGTAAAGAAATAAAACAAGAAAAAAGTTGCATGCAGACACATGGAGTGTGTGCATGTCGTTCCCCTTCCAATGTTTTGTTCTATTTAATAGATGGTGAGGAAGATGAGAGGCATTCTTGCATCCCATCTTTCCGAGATTCTGTCTTTCATTCTCTTGGGAGAATGGTATACTAAGACCTAGGAGTCACTGGCAGTAGTATGTTGATTGAGGGCTCGGGGGTGGCCAGTTGTAGCAAGATGTTGCACAATTGAGCCTACGGTTGGGTGGAGAGTCGTCCCCAAATCCTTGTTGCGGTAAGCACTATTCTTAGTTGAAATTAATGTTAATTAGAAAAGTTAATTAGATATTTATTCTTTGACTGTTACACATAGCCAATGAAAGATGCATATGTCACATTATATAATAACATGTTAAATTTAATTTCCCCTTAATCACACTTTCTTCCAACCGAGGAACAAATCACATTCCAAAATGCATTGCACATAGATGCATTAATCAAAGGATTAAATTGAAAAACAATTTGTATAGTTACATAGTCTTATACTATAACATGTTCTTACAATCTTAACATTATTTCATGGGAACCTTTACCATTGCATAATACCTTAGAACTTATTCTAGGGTGGAACCCTCCTATTTAACCCCCAACCTCTGATGAGGTGTATAATTTCCCTTTGGATTTTTACTTATGAACCAGTTGATATTTTTCCTCTTTTTATTTGTGAGTTACCTTACTAGAGTTTAACATTTCCTCTTTTATATATGGATACTCACTTCAAAATTCATTTAATGATTTTTAAGATAAACATAGTTTAATATTTGACCTCTACGGTATTCTAACCTGAGTCAAATACACCACATATTCTCCCACATACATGGTAATTTTCTCTTTGTTTTTATCATAATTTAGTTTGTGAGAATTGTGATTCCTTCACGCATGAAGGCATATCCATGCAGCTCATTGCATCCCCATAATAAGTCCTACATGCATGTCATACATTTAGTGTACCCTCAAGTAATCATATTCTTCTCCTATATGCATTACTTGTTATCAAGCTTTAAAATTGCATTAATATGCTGGCCATGCCTTACCATGGTTATCAATTATTTAATTGTCCTGCTATGCATATTTGCAGGCATCACTTTTTAAGTATAATATAAATTCATTATGCCCTCCTAAGAACGTTCAATCACAGCTTAAGTTTTGAAAGATTATATAGTAAAATTTTTAAGCTCCTTATCTAGGAGGGGACACAATAAAAGTAACTTATTAACATTAATAAACATGTTAATTTTTCACCTTAGCACTGCTCTATGCATGCCAACATACCAGAGTAACTCCTGGTAACCATATACCAGATGTCCCCTACCTGAGCATCATCATTAATCTATAATCAAAGCTTATTTGTTGAAAAGTCTATATGATAGCAGCAATAGGTGAAATATCAACAATATTACATATGATCACATTACATGTAAGACTCCTCACTGTCTAAAATCAACATCACTCTTGAATCAAGGAAACAATAACATTCTGAATCAACAAATCATGAGCAATCCTCATAGCAGTATATCATGATTAGAAACATAGCACATCAGTAATTCTATATCTATATCTTAGTCCTCTGTAAACACCCATCTCATGAGCACAGGTCTCACATAATTAATTTTTTGTAACATAGAAATTTACGCAAGAAAAGGTCAATACCACAAGCCTCAATTCGAATATCTAGCAGTAATATTTCAAGCACAGTGACGATCACACTATGATGTTTGATTGAAATTGAAATTGACGCTTTACATGAGGTTTAACCAGTATGCCACACGTTTGCGAATTAGATTGCATTAACCGTATATGAGAGAAAAAAAATGTAGAGCAACGAGTCCAAGATTTTGTATTACTACTTACAGTTCTCAATTTTGAGGAGTCTCTGACCAATAGGTATCATTAACAAGTAAGCTAAAGCTTCTTAGGATCGATAATTACATGGTAAATGGTGGTTTACATCAATCTTCTCTGGTGTTTTCTATATTTTATGATAGCTTAAACATAAGTTATGATCCCCACAATTTTAGCTATACTTACAGTTTTAAAATCTTCTTCTACCATAATATCACAAATATTCTAAAGTGTATTTTCTCCTCGTTAAGGACTAGTTGTTGGCATACGGAACTTTTGACCCAAATGATTTCACTCAATGAAACTTTTGAATTTCATAAAATTAAACTTCAAAAGGCTATATTAAAAAAAACAGTGGGTAAACACCAAAACCTTTTTCATTTGAGACCTGTGAGCATCTCGACTCATCTGGCTTCAAACATAAAAATTCTCAACGCGTAATACATTTAATGAAAACAAAAATTTTATAACTATACCATTGTCGACCATACACGTAATTATTCATATTAACAAAATATTTTAAATTGCATAATGGTCATGATGAACAGACAATAGTTATACCCAGTCGTCCCACTCGATTCAATCAACTTATACTTAATTAGAGGCATCTGATGTATAGTTAAACAACAATTTTGGGTGCTAACTTTTGAACTAATAAAGGTGTTATGCCCCCCTCAATGTTTGAATATGCAGAATTGGCTTTTGGTTTAGATTAATTAAACTTTAAACGTTGCACCTCATTCAATAGTAAACTAATTGAGATTCAACCCTTTCAAGCTAATCAACATGTTAGCTTGTAGTTACCTTTTTGTATATCCATCTCTGATTGGGAAGGAAACCAACAAAACTTCAAAACAATTCCAAACAAAAAACCACATTTACCAAAAATACGTAATCTTTTACATGCAGTTTCTTCCACATTTTGTTTATTTTCGTTTATAAATAGTTAAACAACTATAACTTAAAATTCATTTCATTTATACACGTCTCTTCGTATCTGGCATGGCCATCATCGAACCTAAGGCTGTGACATCAATATAAACACATCAATTTCATTATCAGAGGCATTCGTTGCTACCAGCATGGTCAGAATAGCTAAGAGATCTGACAAGAGGATCGATTTAATAGGTTATGAGCCATAATTAGGAACATAAAAAAATTTAGGGGCGAATATTCGCCCTTTGGCGAAATTAAGGGGTTTTAAATTTTTAGTGGGCGAATATTTTGTATCATAGTACATTTTTACAAATCACCTCAAATAGCCCACCTTATTTTAAGGGAAAGGGTTAAAAAGGTAAATTTAGCTCTTGAAGTTAGGAGTTACAACCTTCCATTCGCCCATTTTCAAGAATAATTTTATTTAAGTGAATCCTATGGGCCAAAGGCCCAAATACCATATTTATAAAAGAGGTATGGTAAATTAATAAAAATATAAATAAATGAGAGGTATGGTAAATAAATAAAACATTTTTTATATTTACTCCATAACTCACCTTATATACATGCAAGGGTGTAAACAAATAAAAATATAGGTAAAGTGGAGGTATCGTAAATAAATAAAACATCTTTTTATACTTACTCAAAAGGTATAGTAAATAAATAAAAATATAAATAAACTAGATGCATGGTAAATAAATAAAACCTCTTTTTATATTTAGTCCATAACCCTCGTTCTATTTATGAAGGCTCAAGAAAGAGGTTTTTTATAAGTGAATCCTATGGGCCAAATACCATATTTGTAAAAGAGGTATGGTAAATTAATAAAAATATAAATAAATGAGAGGTATGGTAAACAAATAAAACATTTTTTTATATTTACTGTCACCTTATATTTACGAACACTCAAAAAATGTGTTATATTTAGGTGAAACCTATGGGAAAAATACTATGGGTCAAATACCATGGACTAGATTGTTATTAATACCATGAAAAAAATATTATTAACCCTAATATTAGTATTAATAAAAATAAAAATGGCACATGGTATTGACCCATGGTATTCACCAAAATGGCACATGGTATTGACCCATGGTATTCACCTAGAATGTAGCCTATTTAAATGGGGGAATTAAACCAGCATAGATCCATCTTTACTCTGGATCTACTAACCCCCGAGAGGTATCAAATATCATGATATGAAAACTAGCATAGCGTGAAAAAATATTTGATCCGATCAAGAGTAAAAATGGATGTTGTAATTTAATGTATGTTAAACATTTTAGCTTGGTTAAAATAAAAATCAACTATTAATTTTTATAAATTACTAATAGTAATTTTTAAGCTCTAGGTTTATGATAACCCATGGTATTGACCCATGGTAATACAATGGTATTCATGTGAGCATATACTATTTAAAGGGGAAATTATATCATCTTAGATCCATCTTAATTCTGGGTCTACCAAGTGCTCAGAGGGATAAATAGATTTCATCCCCCTAAGAGTGGTAGATGTGGAGTTAAGATGGATATAGGTTGGTTTTTATGATAATGAAGATATTAAATAGACTTAGGAAATTATATTGTTAAAACATCTTAAGGTGAATGGTTAAAGCATATACATTGGACAAGTATATTTGTATACTTCTGTTTTAAACTTAAACAAATCCAGGGCTAAAAGGAATGGATTGATTGCACTAGTCATCCTTCTATAACTTTTCAACATATGCTGGAGTAAACAGATTGTAATTTGGGTAATTTTTCTAATTGCAAACAGGAACATACTTGTGTATTGGCAGGGTGGTTACAAGGTCCTTAGAAGTGATGAATTTGAATTTTCCTTGGTTTTATATATAGTATTAGGTTTTTTCTCATGCTTTCTGTGAATGGCACGGGTGAATTTTATCCTACACCCACTAGGTGATCGATATGTAATTTCGGTAATTTTGATTTCAAAAGATATTTTAAAGAAATGCAATGATTTCATTTGTGTATTCAATAAACACAAGATTTTATAATTGAGTAAAATATTCGCCATGCCTGGTGAGAGATTCACCAAAAAATTATATATACATATCATATTATTGATAAAAGCGCCTTCCATTTTTCCTATATACCATGGATATTGTCCCACTTATTATACATGTAAATTTAGGGAGGGTTCTTAAAATTTTCCCTGATTAGGAAATGTCTTGTCTAGAAAAAGGTGGTTTATAAAAGTAACAATAGGCAGTTTGAATTCTATGTCTGTGCGATTTTTGATACCCAGGGAACCTACAAAACAAAATATATATCAACCCTATTCAGATTAAAAAAAATGAATATCCATGCCATATTTACATCAACTCCTCATCGAATATCATAAGACAACCAAAATGGATCTTACCTTTGAATGAAATGTTGGAGTGAGGGTTGTCGTTGTTTGTAATATCCTTCCTACTTGGAATGCAGGTGTGACTCCAAGTGGAAGGGTCAAAATGTATTGAGAAAAAGCTCTAGAGTCAGTGATGTTGATGCTTGAGGCAGATAGTTGTATGTCAGCCCAGCGATGCCTCCAATGCTAGCACAATAGGGTTTGTTTTATTACCTATGTGTACCAAACCCCTCCCCTCAGCAGTTCATCATCGGCCCTAGATTCAATCCCTCTATGGCTATGAGGAAATATCCCACTCCTGATTCACTGCCCGCAAGGCTACTTCTGCCCATTTGAAATGCTATGAGTCCTTCACTAGGAGGACAGTGGTAGCTATTGCATCCCATGTCAAGAACATACATGGTGGTGGCTGCGAAAAAAAAAAAAAAAACTGCTACAGCACTTACAATACTCTCTCTTCGTTGATTAAATGAATTTGAACATCGACTATGAGAAGTGGAAGAACCACACAGAGGAAAAAGGAGGAAGCTGCATGTTCGAGCTCATAGGCAGTGGACTTTATAGCAACCATGTTGCTATCAAAGCAGACTTTTTCCTAATTCGATTGTTGGCACATCCATAAATTCTATAGTTTTCTCCTACGTTTCTCAACAATAATATTAAAATCCATTGCTTCCACATAGTCGAGCGTTGGCCATGGCATTTAGAGGTTGATTATCCATAAATATTATCATTTTAGATAATCTATATCCCTAATACATTTAAATTTTTCTTTTTCTGACTGCTTTTACTAGATCATGGAAAACATTTCTATATTAGCTTTTGGGATTGAAGAATTTCTTACCTCTCTAGATCACTGGATGAGGTCGAGCTCTCACAGATGTTTCCAAAGCCGCGGATAAGGTCTAACATATCGCGTATCCATATGGGTAATGGAATGAACCCTATGTGGCATTCTTGCCTTCTAATCTTGCACAGGTAGTTAGCGGATAACCATTATCAATGGAATGCGTGTGTGTGATATGAATATCCTTCAATTGATAGTTTGGTGGACAAAGAGGTGGCTTATCCAAAAAGAGATAGAAATCTTACAATGATTCATTACTTCTCCCTTGACTACATGCTTTTGAGGCAATTCTATTCACAACCAGTGCAGCTATCAACGTGATCAGAGAGGGTGACGTTGAAAGGGAAAACGATGACTTTCGTAAAGTTGTTGTTGTAACCCATTCTTTTATAGCATTCCTTAAAACTTAAAAGCATTTGGACTTACTATTCAACATGATTTTAAAGAAGTGCTAGTCATTGACAATTTATACAGATTTTGATTCACTGCTTGCACAAAAGGCAATGGTTAGAAATCTAATCTGATTGTTATGAATCGTGCCTCCCTTTGAAGGGATAGAGCTTGAAAATTCCTCAACTTTCAAGATTAGCAAAATGCAAACGCAAACGCAAGAAGAACTGGCAGTGATCATATTGCTCTAATTTGCAATAAAGCCATCTCCATCTATTGCTCATGGATATACAGTGTTAGTTAGAGTACCCAATTTGTTCAATGTCACTATAATTGACAATTTCCAACTGAACACAACATCCAACTTGAATTTTCACCATTATCGGTAGATCCTTCGATTTGTTGATTCAGTTCATTAATCAATCCCTCCATTAAAAGCATTCAGTATTTCTACCTAATATGTGATTTAAACATATCATGAGTGAAAACTGAGTTTTATTCAAAAGTTCTCAAATCGACAACATATTCTAACATCCCTACTCCTAGCCATCAATTCTTTATTCTATGAGACTACACTCAACAATTTTGTTGCTCACATATACACACTAATTAGGAACATAAATAAATTATCCCCTCCAATGAATTCAAACAATTCAAGTGTCAACATAAATACCTCTTCTTCCCGATGTGTGCAACAAGAACTGTGCATAGGTGCATATGACCCATGTCAAATTCATAGAGACCATCGATTCTTTGACAATCAACATTAACAATATAATATAATAATATTCTATGTGGAGTGGAATAACATATACCTATGTTATTACTTCTACCATCTGATCCATGCTGTAAGATATTTGTCCTATTCTGTATTCAGGAAATTTGAGCTTTCGTAAGACATCCACTCTCTAGTGATCTAAGGGATAATTTTGGTTTAACGATCCCTTTATGTTGTTAGTTATCTGGTAGATAACAATCAATTTAGGAGCTCTCACTCCTCACTAAATATTATTTTTGTTAATCTTAGCTCAACATTCCCCCTAGTTGTGAAAATCAATTTAATATTTACATGACATGGCTTTCAGTATGGATGTGGGTTGTTCCATAGGTTGTAGTGTTTGAAACTATGGCTCTAATACCATTTGTAATGTACCTCCTAAGCTTATCTGAGAATTTATCTACTAGGCTCCATTACTCTTAAGATATGCTTTATTACTATTAATATTCAACCATTGACACCATTAAAATTTCCCTATCATTACATGAATAAGTATTAATCAAGAAACTATATTCATCTTCTTAACAAATGAACTACATCATAGCAAGAAACCATAGTAATGCATACTCCTTACTCGTTTCACCGAACCCCTAGTGGGAACCTTCAGATTCATTCATAGAACTTATATATGAGATCACCCATTAAGCATGAAGAATTAATCACGGCATGCAACCCATAATGTTCTTTTGTTAATCCACCCAAACATTGATGGAGTTTTATTTTAAGTCTACTGTGGCTAGCTTGGCCATGCACTAATATCATAGTCCTATAGACATAATCAAAATTTTACTGACTCAACCTCCATTTCACATGCATAACTAGTTAGTCTAGTCTCCTTGGATATAATTCTTATGACATGCATGGAATAGCCTACATGAACCTTCGACTTACACAATTATATGCATCATCACCTAAATGGTTCCACCTGAACAATGGTATTATGCCAATTTAAACTAGAGATACCACCTAGCATTAGATTCAATGCCTATTCCAATAATTACTATATGACCCTCTCAGAAAGAAGTCTTAATGAAAACATTGTCATAAATATATACCACCACTATCATTGTCCCAATGTTGTAGCATAGTTAAAATCATACTGACATTTATCTTAGGCACAACCATACTTAGCATATTCACTCACATATTATGTTCCTTCACTACATTTAACATTGACTACTTTGTCACATGCATGCATCTAAAATAATCTCATAAAAACCCTCAATACAAAATAACTTTACTCATATATAATGGACACATGCAAAGTCAATCATGAGTAATCTAGCTCTTTGGCACAAGTATTAACAACTAATTACCATGATTCCACCACATGATTTAACAACTTCAATAGTAAGAAGTAAACATAAAGGTAAGAAACCACATACAATACATCTCATGCAAGAGTATCCAACTAGGATAGATGAATAATACCACTATGAAAAACACAGTACCACCACCCAACCATGAATCACATCTAATTCCCCCGAGCCGAGGTTCTTGCCATGCATCAATTTCCTCCAACTGATCTATGCAATGGGTGTTTAATACCCTCTTTCATGATATAGTTTCCTTTAGTGGCGTCTTGCTTTTAGGTGGAGGTTTCATCCAATTTCCTAGGCCTTTCTCAGAAAAGCTCTCCTTTATCTCTCGTGAGGATTTTCCTCATAAAATTTGGCGTTTATCTACCACACAACCTTTATGTTTTATTCTTGATAGATATTTATCTCCAATCCATCTGATGGATATTTATCTCCAATCCATTCGGCTTATCTAGAATCACATCTAGAAGCTTTGTCATGAAATATTTATCATATCCCATTCCTCAATGGGATTTGGCAAGAATATCATCTCTTGGTGTCTCACTTTTCCTTGTGGTCAATTTATTAATTATTTAATAATTTATTTCCTTTTGATATTACACATCATACCTAGCTTTCCTCATCTTAGGTTTATAATAGTTTGACACATGAGGTATGTTACATTAACACACAAAACACACGGATTGCAGCTCTTCTATTGATCACACAAAATTGGATTGTTACAATGAACCCAGTGAAGGGTATTTAAACCTTTTCGACTAGCGACTTGCCTAAAATGACTTGACATGCAACCACACACTAAAGTCATCTATTAGTTAACTCAACTTGACTCAACACTCAGTTGACTGACTCTCTAATTTTAGTCAACTGTTCATGCGAGAGTATTTACAATTTCTAACACTTCCCCTTAATTACGACCGTATGACACAATATGACTCAACTATGCCTCCTAGGATTACAATAGAAATTGACTCAATTATCACTGAAACATACTCGTTGGTCTACATCTCAGCTACGCTTACAATGACTCAAGACTTTCATAATTTTTCATTTTCTTTTTCTCTTCTTCCAAATTTTGTATTATTGAAACTGCTTCACATCCTCTGTTGTGGGTTCTTGTTGTAGGATCCATATTTCTTTAATTGCCGCTGCTATAGTTTTTCTTTGATTATTTTTTTAATTTGTGCTAGAACACAATCTGGTCTTATCTACTACACCTTCCTCTTCAAATATTCATTCAACCATCGACTATTGCCACATACATGCATCTTCAAATTGTCTTCTTTTCTCTACTTCTTTCATTTCATGTTCTTGTCTTTCTGTTTTCCATATTTCTTGATAAAAGAATCTTATCTCTTCTTGACTCCATCGTTGAAATATGGTTTCAATGCATTCATCTTTTTCTTCAGAAACATCCATATCATTCTTTTCACTTTCATAATCAGGTATTGCTACACTTTTCCTGTAATCTGCACACTCAAGATCATTATTCACCATTCCATTCAATTCTTTTATTCGAGTTGTTTCTTTAAGACTCACTTCAATTTGTTCTATTGGTTTTTGAATACATTCTTCAATGAGCTTCAAATCTACATCAAAGTTATTAACAATCTTGTTTTCAACTTTTTCGCTCATTCCATTCTGAACACCTACATATTAGAAAACAATGTTAAGAACATATTTATTATGCTCTTCAATGAGAGCTTCCTGCTCTACCTCCTCTTTCTCTACCTTATTTTCAACTTCACTGAAACTATCTTCCACTATTATGTGGTCAGTGGATATTATCATCAAAAACTCTTTAATCACTTTATCCTATTCTTGATCATCAGCTACTACTAGATGACATATTTCTTAATGAGTAGTTCCAACTACTTCATATCTTACTGCTAACATGGCAACTTCAACCTTCAATGTTTCATCAAACCTTGCGCTTATCATATTGCCACAATCAATATCTGTTTCAAAAAATAAACCACACATAACATGAACATAATTTTCATCTACACTATCATGGGATATCTAAGCATGCATGTGCTCATTGTCAATTTTATTGACAATTTCAACTTGACCAAATCCATTAGCTGCAGTTGGTTTCACCAATTCACATCTCAGTTTGCAATCATCATCCACATGTGTTTCATCGCATTGGGATTCACCACCATTTGCATCATCCACATCAAAATGAATTCCTTGAGAATTTATATGCTCTTGCTCTACTTCACATACAAAGGCTTCAACTTCTCTCTTTGCAATCTTTGTTGCATCTATTTCATCCATATGAATGCTTGTATAATGGGTTTAAATTTTATGGTATTGACAACCATCATTCACCTTTGAGTGGGATTCTCTAAGTTATTTTTTCCTCTCGTAGTCTTGCTCACCTATTCCCAAATCTGCGGCTGAATTCTTTGCTTGTGACATAACCTACTATTGCATGTCACTCTCCTTTGTGCCAAATTATTTTTCCAAGATTTTCCACGCTTCCTTGGAAGTAGAAGTTTTTGCTATCTTGCACATAAATTTCTCATTGAATGCTTGTTTTATAAAATTCAATGCTAAAGCATCATATGGGTTATTAAACTTGTACTCAATTAACTCTTTAGCACTAAGAAAAGTTAGCATCTTGATAACCCAATGATAAAAATATTTTCCTATAAACATAGAAGGTGGTAGAAGATCAAAGCTAAACCAATCACCCTCAATTTATTCTGTCTTCTGCTAGCCTTCTCATTTCCTCGACTGCGGCCAACCATGGCAATGATATTTACCTCTTCTTTTCGATTTATTTTCTTACTATGCTTCAGTCATGATTTGCGGCCCATGACTACTATCTTTCCTCTATCTTATAGTTTCTTTCCTGATTTCATGAAACTATCTTCCATATCGCCCCCCAAAAGAAAATATGATTTTCAATATACACCCCCATAAGGCACAATCATCACCCAAAAAATATCATACTTAACAAAACACCAAAATATTTTTACAAACTACCAAACTTTTCAAAACCCTAAATTCTCTTGTTCAATAAAATCATTTTCTTTCCTTAGTTATCTTTTAATAAAAAATCACATAAAAACCTCCCAAAATACTTATTTATACCATACACACTTTTCTTATTATTTTAAAACGGAAACTCATCATTAACACTCCACAAAACTCTTTTATAAACAAAAACTTTTAATATGCCTTTAAGTTCAAATAATAATAAAGGAACATTTTAAAGCTTTATCAACGTAAAAATGACTTTAGGATTTCAAAAACCCTCTCACCATATAAACCAACCAATCTTCACTTCGAATCTTTTATCGAAACATCCTCTTCGCTCTATTAACACGCGGCCTTGTGTGATGGTGCGCTGCGTGCTAACGCAGCATCGACGATATATAGAAAGACACATTGTAACCCGGTGTTTGTTTATACTGTATGGTCCGTTCTCCCTGGTTTTTTAACCTTTCTAATACCAATTTCTTAAAAAGGAAGGTAGATGAGTTTAAACAAAAATTTAACACACAAAACACACTATCTATCTGTAGCTTTGTATTGATCACACTAATATCAATTTGTTGGAAGAACTGGAGAACTTAAACAAAAATTTAACACACAAAACATACTAACTGCCGTTCTTATATTGATCACACAAAAATTGATCGTTACAATAATTCTAATAAAATGTATTAAACACTACACACTATACACTAAATTCTAATAAATGTATTGATCGTTACAACTATACACTAAATTGATCTATCAGTGTCAAGATCATAGTCAGAGGAAACGGCGTTAATTGGTGCGTGAAGAGACAGCCGAGGAGTAAGGAAAATAATACTTGTTCTAATTGTGTGAATAGTCTTTAGCTTTATAACGAGGTAATATACAATAGAAATTGCAGTAACGTTGTTCAACGAAGAAACCAACTGTAATAACATTGTTAAAGGAAGAAACCATTATATAGAGATAGACAGTTTAGGGACGTCACTAGTAATTAGGTTTCTATTTAAATTATAATCTTAACATGCGGGCTACATTATTGTTCAACCAGCTAGTAATTAGGTTTCTATATAAGTTATAATGTTAACATGCTGGCTACATTATTCCAGTTGTTGGTGCAAATGACAATAGAAACCAACAAAGAAATTATGGGTTGCAATTAAATTTAGTTAGCATGCAAGAATAAATACTAATAAGTATATGAAAACTCTTTCATGGAAGGTGTTCTTGTGAGGACGTGCAAGCCATTCAAGTTCTCGAATGGGTTTAATAAAGGAAAAAATTCCGATGCAAATTAAACACTAAGTTATGTGGAAATGTGTTGGAATTGATAGCTTATAATATACATAGAAATATGAAGCAAGAATACGGGGAGCAAGAAACTTGGGAGGGAGAAAACATATTATGTTATCTCATTTTCCAATGTTATATTTTGAGTATAAATGGTCTCATAATGGGTAACTTTAATGATTTAATTAGTTTAATAAATTTTATACCTAAACCAAATGTTTATCTCTAACTTTCTTCATTTAATGTATGTTAAGTAAGATTTATGGTAAGATATTTTTTTTAACAAGTATTTGTGATTTTAATTTGCATTATTCAATTCTTTATGAACTTGTTTCTTCTTCTTCATTTCCAATTTTCTTTGTCTTCAATGGTCTTGGTGTTTATCTTGAGTATTCTATGATCTTTGGACCTTTTAGATTTTTTATCCATGATCTTCTTCAATTTTCATCATCTCGCACCTACAAAAAAATAAACAATTTCACTACCCCTACAACAACATCATTCATCTTGGTTTTTTTATTAACACATAATCATTACACTTATCAGTTTTTGTAATAGCTTACACTTAATTGTCACAATCCTCGAAAGTTTTGTGCTTTCTGCTTACCACAAACAATGCATCACATCAAGTGACTTCTACGGTTTCTACATATGAAAAGAAACACATCACATTATGCGATTTATGTATTTTCTTCCTATAACAAGCACTAGTGGCTTCAACTATGAACCTTCAAGCTTTTACAAAGTGGCTTTCAAGGTACCATGAACTTTTCAACATAATATATTTTGTGAGCATATATGCTTTTATTGGACTTACAACATCAGTGATTCAAGGACTTACAATTACAAACTTTCATTTAGGCCAATCTACCCTTCAAACAAACATTGGCTTAAGACAGTTTCCTTTCCATAATCCAAAAGAAATACAAGGAATTACAATTACAAACTTTCATTTAGGCCAATCTAGCATTTAAACAGACATTGGATTAAGACTGTTTCCTTTCCATAATCCAAAATAATTATATTTAAATATGACCATTATGTTGCTTAGAGATATATTTCTATGGATTCACTACATTTACATCTACATGATATTATTACTACCTTTCTTCCCTTTCTTCTTCCTAATTCCCTTGCATGGTCACAAAATACCTGCATGTTCACATAAGCATTTCTTCTTTGTTTCTTCATCATGCATTTTACCATGTCACCACATCATTTTCTCTATTATCTTCTTTCATCATACCACTCTCTTAATTACCACATCATTTTTTCTCTTTGTTTCTACATCATTCTTTCCCTCATCATATTCTATCTAAATTCTATTTATTGTTGCATCATTCTCTTTCATCATCTTCTTTCATCATTCTCTTCGATACTACATTGTTCCTTTGGGAAACAACTTCTTTCATGATGCCATTGTCTTTTTTGATACATAATTACCACTATCACCATATTCTTTCATCCAATTGACCTTTTTATATCATTCTCTTTTCAATTTCATATCTTTACCATCATCTTCTTTCATTATCATCTTTTAATGTGATGGAGTCTCCTTCTTCCCTTTTATACTTATCTGTTAATTTTTTCTTCTTCCTTAAAAATAATTTATAACAAATGACCATATAAAAGGAAATCCATCTACTAAGATATATGAGTTCCAACCATTATATTCACCAATTTATTAGAAATCATTTTTAACTACATTATTCATTAACTTGTTAAACTCTATTTCCATTATAACTTCGTCCCAACATTTTTATATCATTTAAGCCTTCTAAGGATAATCTATCTCACTTTCCCCACTTAGTCAAGGATTCAATTTCTCAGGCTTCACATAAAGCTAGCATGCAAGTACCTGACACCCTCACATATACCCATAATTGATGTTAATACAATGTAGTTGCAGTTTTACTTCCAGAGATATGCTAATCAAATGTAGTTGTAGTTTTACTTCCCATGTCAAAAAATTTCCTTACAACAACCCATACATTGATGTTAATCAATTGTAGTTGTAGCTTTACTTCTCATGTCTGGAATTTTCTACTGTTAAGCTTCTCCATATGTTACTTTATGTGTTTCTATGTTTACATTTTCAGTGTAAAAAGTCTCTTTATATCTGAATTTCATGACAAAAAATACCCATGGGTTGATTCCCTCATCTTTGTCTACTTCCGAGATGATTTGAAGAGCATTGTCTGCACTATTGGTCTCCTCATGCCATTTAGTATGGAAAACATTCTGCCTTGAACATAAATTTCTTTTACATGCTATAAGATAATATTATCTACCTTAGGTTGACAAATAAATGTTGTGAAATTTAGCCCACTAATGTACAATTATTTACTTTTTATGAAAATTGTCATGTAGCAAAATGTAGTCTGATTTTTTTCACTAATATGACAATACATTTTGGCTCATAGGTTTCGAAGAGCATATGCCTTGCAAGCAGGAGGTTTGTGGTTCGATTCCATCGTGCCCTAACATAAACAAAAAGATTTGCATTGCATATTTTGTTTCCAAAGAGAATTTTTTATTGTGAGACAATAATTGGGATTGAAGAGATAATGTCTCTATAGAGGCAATAACTAGGATTTGTGTCTTGAGAGACAAATATGAAGGAAAAATGAGTTGTCTCTTAAGAGGTAAAAACAGATTGTCTCTTAAGAGACAATAATATTTGTCTTCTATATTTTAAGACAATAATTTGAGACATTCTATTAAAGTCAATACTTAAGACAATTTTACAATTTTTTTTGTCTCAAGTTGATACAATTTGCTAAAAAATTGTCTTAAAATCCTTTTGTATAGTGGGGATGTATTCTCATAATATATAATAGTAGACATATTTAAAATATTTAAATTGACCACATTAATTATCTATTCAACATATTTTTTGTGGCCACCTATGACTGAAAATTATCTTAATCCCGGATCTATCAAGCACCAAAAAGATTAAAACATTCTCAAACTTTATATTTAAAAAAAGATTTACAGCCAGAGACATTTTATCCCTCTAAATCCTTGATAAATCTACCTGCTAAAATAGATCTAGCCTAATTTATTTTCTAAAACACTTCTCAAGATATTACAGTTAAAGATAATTAATTATCGATTTAATTACGATATAGCTAAATCGATTATTCAACCAACAATATATTAATGCTACTTGTTGAAGTTGTAGTTTTATCTCTCTTTTTTTGACAGAATTTAATATCGAAAGTTTAAAGGACAAACAAAAGTTTTACAGCTTACAGAATCCACTGTTTCTTAGAATCCAGTCTTGCTTCGTGATATTCATAAACAAGTATTCTGGTTCGGAACTGTTTGCAATTCCATATATTCCATACGGCGATGAAAATCTATTTGTCACTCGTATAATTCGGAGAGAATTGATGATATGAAGGGTGAAATTGAGTACGAGCGTTTTTTTTTTAGAAGTTCTGTCCAAAAGAGTTTGAAAGTTTGGCCCCGAAACCACTTGTAAAACTAGATCCGTTCTAATGATTCGTTGTATGACACGGATCACATTAGAGTTGTAACATTGAGATAATGATGCGGTGCTCGACTGTTCCTACGAGTTCAGAGTGAATATTGGAGTGCGCAGCTAAGAGAACCCTACATCTCTACAAATTCTACAAAATTGGAATTCCAACTTCTACAAAATTGTCATTTAACAAATTCTACAAATTTCCACATAATTCGAATACCAACTTGATACCGAATTCGAGTTCCAACTTCATACCGAATAAATATGTGTTATGTTCCCGGAATAATACGTTCCAGCACTCGAATGCTTTCGGGAAGTTCGTGTATAAAGCAAAGAGAGCTTGCATTTGTGGCAATTTTAGCTCCAGCGGCCACGATAGCCACTGCAATTTTGAGGCTTATCATTCTTGATATGCAGTATGTACCATCAAGGGGAAAGTAAGTAAGATGCATGCAATCAGATAAATCAGACAGTTGTGCATTACGAGCTTTCAAGAATATACTATGCGTTGTCTTAAATCAGACTGTTGCAGACTGTTGTGCATTACAAGATTTCAAGAATATACTATGCGTTGTGTTATTTCGAAAATTCAGGGTGACATGGATTCCGGTGGCGAATTTTTTATATTCAGCGTGACATTGTTTCTGGTCCAGACGCTAAAACCAATCATTTTAGTGTGGTAGGCGAATTTTTTAATGGACGTGGACCATCATCCAAAGCCTTGGGGAGAAGCAAATCGCAGTGAGGTATCCATACATGATAAAACCAATCATTTTAGTGTGGCAAGCGAATTTTTTAATGGACGTGGACCATCATCCAAAGCCTTGGGAAAAAGCAAATCGCTGTGAGGTATCCATACGTGATGAGTATAATTGGAAAATATATCACAGCTGTGGATTAGACTGATGGGAATATACAAATGTGAGACGAATGGAATTTGTTCGCATACTCCTATTTACGTCCTTTAATACAGGTGGAACTATTTGCCTAGATATCTAATTCGTGGGTTGTATTCAGCTCTGAGCTTTGAGGGCAGTGCGGTCTAGGGCTACTCACATGTGACAAACATGGCATCACTTATAATGTATTTAATGTTTTATGCGTTGTCGTGTTTGAGAAGTGTTAATTAACTTTTGGAATTTGTAACTTTAATTAGTTTTACAAAACGCGATTCATAATAGGAGTGCGACCTCTTTGAGTTTGCAGAGGATTTTTGGTTAGTGAATAAAATTTGTGTTCGATTCATAATAGGAGTGCGACCTCTTTGAGTTTGCAGAGGATTTTTGGTTAGTGAATAAAATTTGTGGTCAATTTAATAGTTGTTTAAATTGATTATTTATTTATTTATTTATTTATTTATTTTTTTTTTTTTTTTGTATATATGGATTCAATACTTTTAGAAAGTTTGGGTATTGTGACGAGTTTACATGTGAAATTTGTGATTTCAATGAATTTTTATAGGATTTTAGATAAATTAGATCAGAAAATAAACCAGAAAACTTTCTAAAAAATATTCCATTTAAAATCTTTGGTTGATATAAAATTATCATTTTGAATGAAAATAAAACTAAAATTGATATGGATACCAAAATATCTTGATAAATAAGTTGATAAAATATATATTTATATTGATTTTAAATCTATAAACAACTTATAATATTTCTAGTAAAATCATATTTATATTAATATAAAAGTAGTTAAGATTTTATATTGTTTAAATTGTTTTATAGGTTGATAATTGAATCTGTTATCACTTCAACTAATTAATATTAATTTTACATTTATTAACCTTTTATATCTTTTAATTATTTTATGGATATAGTTATAATTGTTATATTTTAAAAAATAGACTTATGTTTATCTATATTTAATTTAGAATTAGTAAAGTATAAATTATTTGACTTATAATTTTTCAAGGTTGGTTCACGAGTAGATTAACTTGAAGGGTATCCAGGTAGATCAAGGGATTCCACGGCCAAATTAGCACGACCTAACTCCCAGAGCATTGAAGAGATTTGACCACGTGACCTTAAGATAGGAGAGGTATTTAGAAATAGGAACTCGACCAAGTACCCTATCCTTTGGGGCTATTATTTGATATATATATATATATATATATATATATATATATATATATTCAAAAAACATAAAATATAATATAAAAAGAGACTAAAAGTTTAAAAATAGCATTATCGACTTAGTATCAAAATATTATATTTTAATGAGGAGAATGTAATGATAGGAGAATATTCATATATTTTTCAATGTATTAGGTTATATGTCAACTTTATATAAATATGAAAGTAGTTAAAAATATCTCTCATATTCCATAACACATTATTAAATTGCATTATCAATATTCGTTTTAATTCTGGCTATATTGTGTAAGTCTATACAATTTGTGAATTTCATGTTAAATATTGAATGAATTATACATTTTTGTCATATTAGAATGCACACAATTTGTGAATTTCATGTTAAATATTGAATGAATTATACATTTTTGTCATATTAGAATGCACACAATTTGTGAATTTCATGTTAAATATTGAATGAATTATACATTTTTGTCATATTAGAATGCACACCATTGAATGTTTTTAATCACCAATGTACAAATAATCCATTTTTACTGTAGATCTATCTTGAGTGAAGAGAGATTGAATTTCTCAAAGGGAAAAAATCTTATGAACAAATAATCCATTTGCACTATAGATCTATCTTAAATCAAAAGATCAAATTTCTAAAAAAATAAAAAAAAAATCAAGATAATATCTACACATTAGTTTTATATCATAATATAAAAGTAATATACATTTATATATTTTTTTATATAAAAAATTGATATAAATTATTTTATTTAAGATTTATACTTGAATATTTTTTTAAACCATATTAAATATTTTTTATATGTTACTAAATAAATTTATTGGGAAAAAAAATAAAAAATTATATTCATTATAATTTTTTAAATAAATATAAAGGATTTAAAATTCCAAAGGCATTTACAAAAGTATGATTCCCCGTGACTCTTAATTTTATGTATGTAGTTTTAAATCACAGGTATCAAATTAAGAATTTCAATCTAATATTACGAAATCAAATAATCAAGTGTATTTTTTTTAAATTAAAATAAAATAAAATTTAAAAGATAATAATTATATGGATAGATATTAATAGGTTAGGTATATTGATAGAAATAATAGATTAGCTGGATTGTGGAGATATAACTTTTATGGCATATGTCGAAATATTCATTGTAGGATATATAAATTAAAGGTTAAGATTTAATTTCAAGTGAATTGTGTTTTTTTAATTAATTTATCTGGAATTATTTTATGAAAGAAAATGTCACATTCTTATGTGGTATCCATAATGTATGGTATTGGATCATGATATTGTAACAAAAAATATTTACAAGTTAAGAATTTCCAAACTAAATTAAGGATAAATCTCTATAATCAAGAATATTGTTTAACTCATATGTTAATTCATTTTATAATTAATGATAACAGTAATTTAAAATAAAATTATAATTTAGGTAAATTTTAAATATGGGAATGTGGCATGTATTTTGAGGAAAGTATTTTGAAGCTTATTGATGCCTATGGACACCCATATAACTTATAGAGCTATGTTAGTAATAATAATATTAATAAACTTAAAAAAATCCATAATCTATTAACCAATTTTTTTACATAAATTTAAAGTTTATATTTTTAAACATATTTGATGTGTTCAATGTTAATGGAGTCTTGTAGAAGAGATTACAAAATAAGTAATAAGTAATTGAATTTAATATGACTAAATGTCAAATAAAAAAAACATAATTATAATAGTAGCTTTTAAAATTTAATTTAATCAAAATTTTAATTTCTCATAAAAATATAAAAATTATCCACTTAATATTATTTATAATCAAAATAAATATATTAGCTACATCATTGTTATAATACCAATCTAGATCCATCTAACTCTCGATCTATCATGAACCGAGAGGGATCAAATCCATTGAGCTGCAAACCTTCTTTTCGGAGTGTAGAATGTGAGGAAAGATTTGCACCTCGATGGACTTGATCACTCTCAACGCATGATAGATCTAAAGTTAGAAGGATCTAGGATGGCTCCAGCAGAGGCCAACAATGTCATATTTTTATATTATCATTATTATGTATATGTTTGAGATAAACTTCATAATTTGATTTGTGTGACATGACTATATAATTTTGTTCTTTAATTTAGTCTATGTTGCTTGCCTTGAATGGCTTGTACATCTGCATTTGGATGTTTCGAGTGGTTTGTGTGTGTATTTGTTTTGGATGCTTTGAGTGGTTTGTGTGTTTATGTGTTTGGATTTGGATGGTAATGTTTGTGAATGTTACAATTGTTGTGTTATATTTATATAGGTGTATATGCCATTTTCTATTAGTGATTAGTTGGTGATGAAGAAGGAAATAAATATTTTCAATAGCTTGCAAGAGGATTTCTATTGCACATCTATTTCATTCAATTTTAGGTATCACAATTTTTTATAACTAATTAATTTTAATAGTGTCCTTCCAGTGATTACTAAATATATCTTGTAGCGTAGTTCTAATTTTAAATTTGTTGAGTTATCTCAATCAGATGAGATGATAGATATTGTTAACAACTTTAATTATGAAAATGATAGAAGTAAAAATTTTGAATGCAAAGTGACAATGTAATAGTGTTGAATGGCAAAAAATGTGAATAATATGAATGTATTCAATTACAAATAGTATCTATTATGATCAATCTCAACTACTTTCTTCTACTATTCTTAATTTCACCCTTGTTATTTTGCACATATTTTCATATTGGTTATATGAAAAGTTTAGTCAAAATCACAAACCATTCAAATATTTAACTCGAGTTGTTGTAGCAAACATCTCACCTTCTCTCCCTTTCTCTCCAATATTAATAGGTTGAATTAATATAACACAAAAATAAATGCACATTGTCAATATTTTTTTGTGTTTACACTAATATCAATCACACTGTTAATCCAGTCACTTTAAAATTAATGTACCATCATACACCCAGTTACGTCAAATTAGAAATCAACATATACACTAGAATCAATGCATCTAATGCAAGCAATTAAGTATGATTAGGAAAAAATCTACACTAAAATCAATGCATCTAATGCAAGCAATCAAATAGGATTAGAAACCAACATCTACACAGAAATCAATGCACCTAGTGCAAGCAATCATATATAATAAAAAATTGGCATCTACATTGAAATCAATATATATAGTGCAAGCAATCAAATATAATTAGAAATCAACATCTACACTAAAATCAATGAATCTAGTGCAAGAAGTCAAATAGAGTAAAAAAATATTTACACCAAAATAAATGCATCTAGTGCAAGAAATCAAATAGGATTAGAAATCTCATTTACATTGAAATCAATGCATCAGGTGCAAGCAATCAACTATTATTAGAAATCAACATCTACATTGAAATTAATGCATATAATGAAAGCAATCAAATAGGATTACAAATGACCATCTAAAATGAAATAAATGCATCTAGTGAAATCGATCAAATATGGTTGTAAATAACCATCTACACTGAAATCAATGCATCTAGTGCAAGCAATCAAATAGGGTTATAAATAACCATTTACACTAAAATCAATGCATCTAGTGCAAGAAATCAAATAGAACTAGAAAACATCTACACTAAAATCAATGCATCTAATGTAAGCAATCAAATAGAATTAGAAATAAACATATACACTGAAACTAATAAATCTAGTGCAAGCAATCAAATATTATTAAAAATCACCATGTATGTCAAAATCAACGCATAAGGTGTAGGAAATCTTCTTCCCTCTCCCCCCCACCATATATATATATATATATATATATATATATATATATATATATATATATATATATATATATATATATATATATATATATATATATATATATATATATATCCTCCATCTCTCCTTCTTTCTCTCCCTATCTCACCCCCAAGCATACGCACACTCTCTACATCTCTCCCTTGTCACTACCTCTCCTTTTCCACTTCTCTCTCTCTCTCTATGTCTTTCTTCTTCCCTCCCTCCCTGTCTCCCCTTCCAACTCTATCTCTTTTTCCCTCCTTCTCTGCTCTTCTTTCTCGTCCTTCCTCTCTATTCCTTTCTCTCCCCTTGTTTCTCTCTCTCTCTCTCTCTCTCTCTCTCTCTCTCTCTCTCTCTCTCGACGACTTTCTCCCTCCCATTATCCTTCTCTCCCTCCTCTCCTCTTCCTCTCCATCTTTGTGTCTCCTTCTCTCTCTCTTAGCCTTCTCTCTGTCGTTCTCTCCTCTCCTTCTCTCTCTTTTCATTCCTCCTCTCCCCTCTAATTTAGTTTATATCCTTTAGTGCAAGTGATCAAACAGGATTAGGAATCGCCATCTATACTAAAATAAATGCATCTAGTGAAAGAAATATTTTTCCTTCTCTCCCCTCTCCATCTATATCTATATCTCCCTCCATCACTCCTTCTTTGTCTCTGTATCTCAAACCCCAAAAATATACATGCTCTCTCTCCAGATTTATCTATCTCTCCCTCTTTCTATTTCTGTCTTCTTCCCTCTCTTCACATTCCATGTATATCTCTATCTCTCTATATCTCTCTTGTCTTTCCATATCACCCGCAAGACATACAAAATCTTTATCTATATCCATATATATCTCTCTCTCTCCATCTTCATCTCCCTCACTCTGTCTCTCTTCCACTTCTCTCCCTCTCTCCCCCCTTCTATCTCTCTTACCTCCTCCTCCCCTACCTCCCTCTCTCTTCATCTCTATTATCACCCCCTCTAACTCTCTCAACCTTTCTCTCTATGTGTATTTATTATTACCTTCATCTCTCCTTCTCCCTCTTATGTCCTCGCTCTCTTCCTTCTTCTCTCTCCCTTTCTCTCACACCTCTCTCTCTCTCTCTCTCTCTCTCTCTCTCTCTTTGCCCTCAAACTCTGTCAGTATCTCCCTCCCTCTCTCCATATCTCTCCTTCTATCACCCCTTCTCTCCATCTCTCCTTCTTTATCTCTCTATCTCACTGCTAAGCATAAACATTGCCTCTCCATCTCTTCCTTGTCACTCCCTCTCTCTTTCCAATTTTCTCTTTCTATGTCTTTCTTCTTCCCTCCCTTTCTCGTCTTCCAACTCCATCTCTCTATCCCTCCTTCTATTTTCCTTTCTCTAACTCCCACTATCTTTCCATTATATTAATTAAAAGTTATTAAGTTGAATAATATTGATATTATAATATATTAATATTAATATTAGATTTAATGATGATTTTTACATGGCATGATAACCAAATTTATATTAAAACTACATCAAATAAATATTTTTGAATATTACAACTTTGAAGCATAAACATTTATGTGTATAGATATTTTAGTATATCCATAAGATATGGTTTTCCTTTTAATGATTCATTTTTACAAATAATTAATTAAAAAAATATTAAAAGAATTTACAACCAGATTTTGGATTCTTCTTATTGAATTAACCTTTTTATTTAGATTTAAAAAATGGTAGTGGATTTAGTAAAGAGAAATATGTTTAAAATTTTACCTAATTTGAAATTTTAAAGTGGTAACTTTTTTTTTTGAAATTAAATTTAGAATTATTAAATGCATGAAATATTGTATTGTATTTTTTTTTATCTACATGTTTATTTTCATTTTTAAACAAGTAAAGTTAATTGTGTTTTTTAATTAATTTATCTGAAATTATTTTATAAAAGAAAATGTCACATTGGTATGTGTTATTCATAATGCATGGTGTTGGATCATGATATTGTAACAAAACATATTTACAAGTTAAGAATTTCCATACTAAATTAAGGGTAAATCTCTATAATTAAGAATATTGTTTAACTCATATGTTAATTCATTTTATAATTAATAATAACAATAATTTAAAATAAAATTATAATTTAGGTAACTTTTAAATACAGGAATGTGGCATGTATTTTGAGGAAAGTATTTTGACACTTATTGATTCCTATCGGCACCCCTATAATTTATACAACTATGCTAGTAATAAATTTAAAGTTTATATTTTTTTAAACATATTTTATGTGTTCAACGGTAATGTAGTATTATAGAAGAGATTACAAAATAAGTAATGAGTACTTCAGTTTAATATGAATAAATGTCAAATAAAAATAACTAATTATAATAGTAACTTTTAAAATTAATTTAAAATTTAATTTAATCAAAATTTTAATTTATCACAAAACATAAAAAGTATCTATTAATAATATTTATAATCAAAGTAAATATATTAGCTACCTCATTCTTATAATACCAACTTAGATCCATCTAACTCTTGATATATCATGAACTGAGAGGGATCAAATCCATCGAGGTGCAAACCTTGTCTTTGGAGTGTAGAATTTGAGGAAATGTTTGCACGTCGAGGGATTTGATCCCTCTTGACGCATGATAGATCCGGAGTTAGATGGATCTATGCTAGTTCCAGCTGAGGGCAACAATGTCATTTTTTTATATTATCATTATTATGTATATGTTTGAGATAATCTTCATACTTTGAAATTTACATTATGTTTTATTTTTGTGACATGACTATATAATTTTGTTCTTTAACTTAGTCTATGTTGCTTGCCTTGAATGGCTTGTACATCTGCCTTTGAATGTTTTGAGTGGTTTGTGTGTGTATGTGTTTGGATGCTTTGAGTGATTTGTGTGTTTATGTGTTTAGATTTGGATGGTAATATTTGTGAATGTTACAATTTTTGTGTTATATTTAGATATGTGTATTCTGTTGTCTATTAGTAATTAGTTGGTAATGACGAAGGAAATAAATCTTGTCAAAAGTTTGCAGGAGAATTGATATTGCACATCTATTTCATTCAATTTTAGGTATCACAATTTTTGACAACTAATTAATGCTTAATAGCGTCCATCCAGTTATTACTAAATATATCTTGAAGAGAAGTTTTAATTTTAAATTTTTTGATTTCTCTCAATTAGTTGAGATGATAGATATTGTTAATAACTTTAATTATGAAAAATGATAGAAATAAAAATTTTGAATGCAAAGTGACAATGTAACAGTGTCGAATGGAAAAAAATGTGAATAATATGAATGTAGTCAATTACAAATAGTATTCATTGTGATCAATCTCAACTATTTTCTTCTACTATTCTTATTTTTTCCCTTGTTATTTTGACCATATTTTCATATTGATTATATGAAAAGTGAAGTTGAAATCACAAGCCATTCAAATATTTAACTCGAGCTATTGTTGTAAAAATCGTACATTTTCGCTCTTGCTCTCCAATATTAATTAGTTGAATTACTATAACACAAAAATAAATGCACGTTGTAAATAACTTTTTTGTGTTTACACTAATATCAATCACACTATTAATCCAATCACTTTAAAATTAATGTACAATCATATATCTAGTTACATCAAATCATAAATCAACATCTACACTAGAATCAATGTATCTTATGCAAGCAATTAACTATGATTAGAAAAAAATCTACACTAAAATTAATGCATCTAATTCATCCAATCAAATGGGATTAGAAATCAACATCTACATGGAAATCAATGCACCTAGTGCAATGAATCATATATTATAAAAAAAAAAACAGTATCTACACTAAAATCAATATATCTAGTGCAAGCAATCAAATATAATTAGAAATCAACATCTACATTGAAAGCAATACATCTAGTGCAAGAAATAAAATAGAATAAAAAAACATATACACTAAAATAAATGCATCTAGTGCAAGCAATCAAATAGTATTAAAAATCACCATGTATGTCAAAATCAATGTGTCTAGTATAAGGAATCTTATTCCCTTCCCCCTCCCCCAATATATATATATATATATATATATATATATATATATATATATATATATATATCTATATATATATATATATATATATATCCCTCCATCTCTCCTTATTTGTCTCTCTATCTCACCCCCAAACATACGCACACTCTCTACATCTCTCCCTTCTCACTACCTCTCTCTTTCCACTTCTGTCTCTGTCTCTATGTCTTTCTTCTTCCCTCCCTCCCTCTCTCCCCTTTCCAACTCTGTCTCTTTATCCCTCCTTCTCTCCTACTCTCTCTCTTCCTTCATCTCTATTCCTTTCTCTCCCCTCCTCTCTCTCTCTCTCTCTCTCTCTCTCTCTCTCTCTCTCTCTTCCATCTAACCCTATCACTTTCTCCCTCCCTTTCTCCTTCTCTCTCTCCTCTTCCCCCCTCAATATTTGTGTCTCCCTCTCTCTCTCTTAGCCTTCTCTCCCTCTTCATTCCTCCTCTCCCCTCTAATTTAGTTTATCTCCTTTAGTGCAAGCAATCAAATAGGATTAGAAATCACCATCTACACTGCAATCAATGCATCTAGAGAGAAAAATATTCTTCCCTCTCCCCTCTCCATCTATATCTATATGTCCCACCATCTATTCTTCTTTGTCTCTCTATCTCACTCCCCAAAAACAAACATGCTCTTTCTCCATATTTATCTATCTCTACCTCTCTCTATCTCTCTCTTCTTCCCTCTCTTCACCTTGCATGTATATCTCTATCCCTATCTATCTCTCTTGTCTTTCCATATCACCACCAAAACATACACATTCTTTATCCATATCCATATATCTCTCTCCATATTCATCTCCCTCACTCTATCTCTTCCCCTTCTCTCCCTATCTCCCCCCTTCTATCTCTCTTCCCTCCTCCTCTCCTATCTCCCTCTCTCTTCATCTCTATTATCACTCCCTCTTACTCTCTCCACCTTTTTCTCTATGTGTATTTCTTCTTACCTTCCTCTCTACTTCTCCGTCTTATGTCCTCACTCTCTTCCTTCCTCTCTCTCCCTTTCTCTCTCACCTCCCTCTATCTCTCCGCGTCAACTCTTTATCTCTCTCTTTGCCCTCCAACTTTGTCACTATCTCCCTCCCTCTCTCCTTAGCTCTCCTTCCTTCCATTCATTCAATCTCTGTAAGAGAAATATTTTTTCAACATAATTCATCTAGGAAAAGTTTTCACATCACAATTGATTTCTCTTTGAGTCCATGATATATGTTGACCTAAAATAAATTTAAATTGGTTGATATATTCCATGTCCTAATTCCATAATTCCATGTTGAGTAACTAATAAATGAGAAATATCACACATCATTGAACTATTTTCATTAACAATTTCTTTTTTTATATATACAATTATTTTATGTACATATTTATGTATGTAAAATTGATATTGAAATATTTTAATTATAGTTTATCTGAAAATCATTCTTATTCTTATTAATATTTAAAAATAAATAAATGTAAATTTTATGTTAAATATTAAAATATTTACACATCATTTTGATAACGTAAAAAGTAATATACATTTATATTTTATTTTTTTCCGTTATATAAAATTTATTTAAATTGTTTTAATTCACATTAATATTTAAATATTTTATATAGGCTACCCAATAAATTATTGAAAAACAATAATAAAAAGAATATTTTTTTTGAAAGTTAAAATTTAAAATAAAAATTTAAAAGATAACCATTATATTGATAGCTATTAGTATGTTAGGTATATTGATAGATAAAATAGGTTAAGTGGATTGTGGAAATATAACTTCTACTATGTTGAAATATTCATTGTAGTATATCCAAATTAAAATTTATTGTAGTATACCCAAATTAAATGTTAATATTTACTTTTAAGTTAATCATGTTATTTTAATTTATTTATTTCAAATTAATTAATCAAAGAAAATGTCATATCAACACTTGTCGTATTGGTATATGATATTCATAAGGCATGGATCATGATACTGTAACAAGAACTATTTTAAGTTAAAAAATTCCATACATGAATGTCCATAATTAAGAATATTGTTTAACTTATTTGTTAATTCTTTTTATAATTAATAATAATAATATTTCAAAATAAAATTATAATTTATATAACTTTTAAATATGGGAATGTGACATGTATTTTGAGGAAAGTATTTTGATGTTTATTAACTATGTAATTTATATAGGTGTGCTAGTAATAATAATATTAATAAGCCCACGAGGGTTTCCATTGACTGTGAATAGGTGCACTGTTAAGGCACTCCTTCCTATAAGTCACTGGTTCAAATCCCTAGTGGGTGCTTACCTACAAAATAAAAATAATAATAATATTAATAAACTTAAAAAATAGATAATTTATTAACCATTTTTTTATATAAATTTAAATTTCATATTTTTTAAAGCATATTTCATGTTTTGAATTGTAAAGGAATTTTATGGGAAAAATTACAAAATATGTAATGAGTAGTTAACTTTAATATAACTAAATTTCAAAAAAGAATAATATAATTATAATTTTAACTTTCAAAATTAATTTATATCACAAAAAAACCATCTACTTAATATTATTTATAATTAAATTAAAGATACTAGCCACATCATTGTTATGATATTAATCATTAAAAATAATAAATGTTAAATTAAAATAATTATATTTATTGTTATTATTCTTTGAAATTAGTCATTTTAGGAAGATTATCTATACCAAAATGTTTTTACCACTAATCTATCTAAGAAAAACGAAACAAGTAACATAAATTCAAATTCTTGAAATCCCACCTCTTCTAGTTAAAACATCTTTTAAATAGAAAGATATAAAACTCGATAGTTGTCATACCTTCACTTATATTGACGTGAGAAAACAATATATATCCTAACACCGTGTGTACAGTCGTCAGAGTCATTTTTGTTTGTTGTGGGCCATTCACTTTGGAATGTCAGCTAACATTATAAAAGCGTCTTTATCATTTTCCTTTCCTCCATGTGGCTAAGTCCCTCTTCATGATGAATATGCGGTTGATGGCAGAACTTGCGTCGGACTCCAACTCTTCATCAGGAACATAAGGCTGTGGATAAAAATGGAGAATCTATTTCCTTTTCCTTTTCCTGGTAGCCTTTCTCATCCAAACTAACTTATTTATTTATTTAAACAATATAATTTATTTGTTAATATAGTAATTATATTAAGCTATTGTGAAAAACTAAATATGTATTTACATAATGCTGTTTGTTTTTAGATAAATTGTACAGTGACTTTATAATAACATTAGTTAAATGTGAAAAAATACACATTGATTTAAAAATGTAAGCTAATTAATGTTTAGAATCTCATCCATAAAATATGCTAACATCTTCCATGTGGATTAGAGAAATTAATATACTAACTTTTAATAATAGAGACTAGATGTTATTATATCTTTTAATATATAATATAATTTATTTATTGGTATAATTGATTATGTATAATTTCATTTTTCTAATTATAAAAATTAGTAATTTAAATTATGTATTAATAATGTTATGTATTAATCATTCAACTTAATATAAGTTTTATTTAAAATAAATATATACTTTATGTTTAGGTTTATTAAATTTTACGGTTAAAAATGAAAATGATTAAATAGTTGTCATGCAAACATATGTTTAATAATTTTAAATTAAATTTTTATTATAAATATTATTATATGTAGAAAAAATGATCTAATGAATAATTTTGTTTGGTTGGTTAGTAAATTTTCTTTACAATCGTTTCTATGAAGATGTCGTGATTCCATCGTTTTATCAAAAGTTTTTTGACAAAACCTCTGACTTGAGGAGTTAAAAAATATTCGATTTAGCTAAACAACAACGTTTTCAATCTTTTCTTCCGAATCAGAGTAATCGACATGAGCATCTATGCCCACCAACCGACTGGAAATCACTAATCAAACTAGATCAACTACATTGTTTTATTTTGAACTCGAGAGGAAGTAGTTAAAAACCAGGCACCATACATTCACCAACAATTGCACAAGTCTCTAGCAAAAATGTGTACGTCTTATAGTTATCACGGGGCATGTTTACGTATTTTGGTAATTCTTGAAATATTCCTCGATTTGATGGAGATTGGTCATGTCAAATAATTGACCTTAGACATATTTTTGGGATCCCACAATATTCCAAGAATCTGCAATATACCCATTATACTTTATTTGTAATGAGAATTCTTAACACAACTTTCCACCTTACTAAATAGACATTTCCATGTGACTCTTTGGTCATCAGTTTCATAGTACCGTCAGGATAATAATCACGATACTATTCAATAGTTAGTCCAGTACAAATTTTAGATTGTCAATAATTAATAGTCAGTTTGAGTCGGTGAACTCACTGGAGATTCGACGACGGATTGTTTTGTATAAATTGTCGTATGATGAACTCAATAGTCAAGGATTTTGTGTTGAATCTTCATTTCTGATATCGTATCAGAGTCGATGTTGATTAGAAGGTTGCAGACCGTGAGGAGGATAAGACTTATAGTCGTTGTGAGCTCTAGGAGTAGTTTCAAATCTCCATGTTTTTCACTTCCCTCTAGAATTGTTAAGTCAAGATGCAAAGTGTTCCACATCTCAAAGCCAACGTAGGAGGACTATGTTGTGAGAACTGAAGTCGCATTTGTGAATGCCAGAAGGGCTGCAAACGTGCAGAGGAGTTGTTGAGTGAAAGTTGCATAAGTTTTGAGTGCCCAGTTTAACATTGGAGGAGCCTGTGTAAAGATTTCGTCGTTGTAAAAATTTTGCATTGCAGAACCCTTCAGCCTTGCTGTATTGAAATCCTTTGAATGAACGTGAGTATGCGTTGTGTGGATGTTTTCAAAAGTGTAGATGCCGAGAGTTATGCGTGAGACCGTGAAGCCTAAATTTTCAAGATAGTTGCCTTGTGAGCAACCGCTATAGATCGTGCAGATGTGAGTGAGCCCAGTGCATGTTGATCCTGTTAGAGTTTCCCAATGCTATTTGACTGTGTCTAGCATGCAGTTGTCCAGGTATAATTTGTATTTGAGGGCCTCTTATGGTGAAACTATTGATCGTTTGTAGGTAAAGGTGAGCCACTGTGAAGAGATGTTGGGATCATAAAGTAGTGCGCTAGGAAGGTGTTAATACATATGTATTAAGTGTTTGTTTCGTAAGTTATTTTCTGATTATTTTTGGACTTATGTTTGGAGTGATTATAATTGCTATGGACTATTGTTGAACATTGTGGACCGGGAGTTGTATAGTTGTTTACTGGTGTTTGTTTAACCCTGTTTGATGACCTATGTGTTGAAGCCTATGCCAGATTATTTAGACCTATTCGGTGTTCTCTCTTTGTTGATTAAAGTGAAGGCATTCTTTAAAAGTTCTATTGTGAAATTGTCACCCCCGGTGACTGCCAAGGGAAGTTGCGGTGCCAACTCCAGGGCGCAGTCTTGGCCAATGAGTTTAATGAGTGGGATAAATATTTTCTTGAGCATTTTTTGCAGTGATATTTTTTATAATCCTTTTTCAAACAGTCTATTCGGAAGTATTTTTGGGTTGGGTAATATTTTTTTATTCACGTAGCATTTTTGAGTGGGAAGAATTATTCGTTAAATAAAATGACTTGATGACAATGAATATTAAGATCTGCAATTTATTCCACATGATCCTGCAACTGAAGAGTTACCAGTTGATTATGAGAAAATGTGTAACCAATTGAATGAGGATTTTCTTGCAGATCTAGATGATGACCAAAGCCATGACCAAGACAATACGAGATTGAGAGCTCAACAAATAAGTTACCAGTTGATTATGAGAAAATGTGTAACCAATTGAATGAGGATTTTCTTGCAGATCTAGATGATGACCAAAGCCATGACCAAGACAATACGAGATTGAGAGCTCAACAAATACAACAAGGAAAAAAGGGTGTGTTCAAGGGAACAAACCATTCTTTTCCGAAGCAGTCCATTGAATAAGACTTAAAATCATTTGATGATGGAAGGAAATTTTCTGAAAAGGTTGAAATGAATTGGTATCATGCTATTTGTAACAAGGAGCAATATCCAATGTTCATGATATGGAGTAAAATGAAGAATAAGAAAGAAGTTTGGAGCAACAAGTTGAAGAAAAGAAAATTCAATACACTTTTGTAAACAAAGTCAAAAGGAAATAGAAATATTTGAGTAATGTTTGTAACCTTAGTTAAGACTTATACCAACATACAAGTTAAGATGTAGGTCGTGATTAAAGGAATGTGCCATAATAATAATAATCACGACAATATTCAGTAGTGGGTGTAGTACAAGTTCTAGAATGTCAATAATTAATAGTCATCTTGAGTCCGTGGCCGTCGTAAACTCACTGTAAATTTTGTGACAGATTTTATGTATGACTTGTTGTATGTTGAATTCAATCATCAAAGATTTTGTGTTGACTCTTCATTTCTGAAGGAGTGGAAGCTCTAATCTGTAGACAATTTCCAATAGCAGACATTCACACAACCCTATCCTCTTCAACACAGTCGTAAGTTTTTACACTTGGAGATTTAACTTCTATTTGTCTTATGCATATTGAATGAGATTCATCATCATAAACGTAATTTTTGTGTGAGTGTTAATTAATTCGATATGAGAGATCTCGTCCAACTAATATAGCTCTTACATTGGTATTTGGTTGTGATATTTTATCAACTAGTTGATTGTATGATTAAAATAGAATTATATCTTGAACCAATACTTATATGTGATGTTTAATAAACTACTATATAATTTTAGTATGCAAACTAATTTCTCAATTTAGTATTAGAGCCTATCTAGGCTAACTACCTGTTGGGAGGGCTCACGGTCATAGAAAGAGTGTAGTTTGTTGCAGGGAGAGTGTAATTTGTTGTTTCCCTGCAGCGTGTTAGTTTATTTATGGAAGTTTGAATTGTTTGTCAGTCAAACCTACAGAGACAAGGATGTCATTGATGTGGGGTCTGTTTGAGTCGAGATTCAAGCATCTGTTTCCATTGAAGAGCTATAGATCCGAGTCAACCAGCGCATGAGAGTCACATCACGTGAGATCTATTGTGATTGATCTAGTCAATTCTCGGGACCAGGATCAGTTCGTTTGATGGTTCAGACAGACATGGCCTCACATACAGAGCCTCGCAACCAAATTGCAGCAGGGTGTGCGTCATACATCACTGTAAGCCTCTTGGAATTCGATATGGGAAACACTGGTGAGTTATGAGGCTTCCATATCACTATAGAGTGCATTCGAAGTGTTGAAATATCTTAGTACCTTCTGGCAGGACTGCCAAAAGTATTCAGTTGCAGCAGAAGGATGTCAAACGGCAGAGTTGATGGGATCTTTGAAAGGAAGATCGTATCACCTATTGAGACTGCCCCATTTCCATTGGAGGTCGCATTTAGTTGGAATTGTGAGAAATATAAGGATCTCATTGTCGTGCCTGCTACGAGCAGTGCTGATATTCAATGTTTCAGATCCAAAAATTATTAATAGAGTGCTTTTGATTGGAAGTTGTCGATTCGCACAATAGAAGAAAATATGATTAATTTAGAGTAAAGATCTGTCCAGAAAGGTAAAATCAGTGTTTTGATTGGCATCAATTCTTCCCTGAGCTAGCTGTGATGTACTTATCTTTCCTACTCACCATGGTTTTGTGAGATATTGTAATTCTGGATGACCACTACGGCGTTGCCAAAGATGCGGACGAAAGCTAGTTCCTACCACAAGCTCATGAATTGGCCATTGGTATGCAGTCGACTATATTAATCGTTAACAATAGGTCTGTTCTACGCTTAGTAAACAGGGTGCAGAGTTTTGGCTTATTCAGAGGTCACGCTTGCTGTAGTTTTGGCTTTGAAGTGTAAATCTATGACAAAAGTAGATAACATTGTCATACTAATGCAAAGGAGATCTACGGAATGGTCTGGTTTGGTGTGGTTATAATTGTTTGAATTAGTGTAATTAATATGTATTTGTTTTTTAAATTAAGTTATGATGAATTTTATAATCAGATAAAAAGGTCATGATTCAATAACTGATTCTAAATACATTCTTATATCTGCCATTCTTTTATATAACAAGCGAGTATATTGGTTTGTGATCAGGTATTTAGGTAGATGGGAGCTCATCCATTGAATGATTAGTAGTTCAGTCTTTATTGCAAGGAAGTAATTCATTGTGCTGGAAGCTATTATTTAAAAGATCGAGTTGTGTAAAACTCAATATGGATGGTTGTCAAGTTAGTTTCGCAGTTGAGGATCTAGGGAAGCATCCTCATTTGTTGAAGACATCAGAGTGGTCTTCTCGTGAGGTTGTGCAACAACTTGGGACGTTGTTGAGTAATTGAATTTGTGTCATGTCTCCCAAACACTCTACACGTACGGAAGAGAATTACAATAGTAATAATTTTTTTTTTGGGGTTGTTTAAATATTACTATGGAAAACAATTAAGTCGGCAACCTTTCTACAGTCCTCACTATGCCAGTCGATTTTAAGGTTTCTGGCAACGGAATATTGGTTCACGGTGATGTTACCGGCTTGGTACTACCAGGACTATGGTTCATTAACTCCACATGCACCTTGGAAACCTCCCGCCTCCTTGCAATTTATAAACCCGACAACTTTATGTTACACTTGGCAATTTCATTACATATGCATTGGATAGACCGTACTGTTGGGTTAATGCTTTGTTTTACGGTGTTAATTATCTCCTGCTCTGCCCTCTACGTGGCACGAGCAAGCCCTTCTCTCCGCAGTCACTTACCTCGAGCCTTTCGCCACATCAACGGAGGATGGGCTGGGATGTTATCCGATGGTTCAGCTCTTTCGGGGTTTGGTTCTTTCATCTGCCGGTTACCCGGTTGTATTATCACTTCCATCAGTTGGTGTCGGCTCTGTTTCTCCCCTTTGTTTTGCCGTGGGTCTGCTCTGCCTGTCGCGCAGGCCGTGAACGAATTAGGAGGCCACTAGATGTAGGGATATGGTGACCTTATCACATGGGAGAAACCGGGTAATGATTTTCTAATGTAAATCTGACAATTTTCGCCTCTGAAATCCTATTTTTATTGTTAAACATTTCCACAACTCTCTGCTAACTAAGGTTGATGTGGTGCTTTCTGGTTGTAGGGTTCACCTCAGGAATCCGGGATTCTCAGGAGTGACTGCGGAGTCGGCATCTCACCAGTCTTCATTGTTCAAGATTCTCGGGTAAGGAATTATTTTCGAGTTACTGTTCTTCGACTGAGATTGGCTCTTCTGATGATTGAATCTGAGATTATCGACTTTTCTGATTCTGTTACACAGCATTTCGAGGTCTTGAAGTCTTGTAGTCTTGCTGAGTTAGCAGGGGTAATTTTTTTAAACAGCCAAGAGCTGTAGGGGTTGAGACCTGTACCCTTTTGCTCAGGTAGAGGGTTTTGCTTTGGTTTCTCTAGCATCGAGTGGAAACAATGGTAACTCCGATGTAGTTAAGTAAATTTTAACTGCCATGGTTTATCTTGTGGCTTATCTGGTTGTACTATGTTAGCTAGAAATGTGCTGAGAAGCATCTCTTAGATAATAACCTGAGTGAAGCTGCTCATAGTGTCTTGATTAAGCTTATTCACTTCTCCTATCTGCATATGTATTCGCATAAAATTTTTAAGATTTATAACCAACTGTAAGATGATTGTTGTTCTCATGCTATATAAAGTTGTATGATATAATGGTATTGTTTCCACACCTTGTTTCTTGTTCGGATGTTTAAGTATGTGAATAATAACAGCCTCTATCCAGATTACCATTCATTTTTAATGATTATTCAGGAATTTAGATGAAGGTTCAGTGCTATCTGACGATAGTTCATCCCTCTGTACTGTAGCATTATGTTCTTTACTTGTTGTCACTGCTTTTTTGTTTATTCCTGGTAGCTAAGTCTTACATGCAAGATTTCACAGTTATTTGATGCTATGAAATCCCCTCCCGTAGGGTTTGGGAAGTCTGTTCTGAATTATATCCTCTGACGGCCTTGTTGCACGATACAGAGTTTTCTCCTATCCATAATTTTCTGTGGTCCGTCCTCGGTTGCAAGCTGAGGTAGAAAATTTCCCACACATCGTATGCCATGGATGTTTACGACTTACTTGTGTCCAGCATGTTATTTTGTAAATGAAATATATATATAACCGACATTATATCTCTAGACCAACCCCCAAGTTAATATTCATACACAGCAAAATCTATAGACATATATCATTCAGGTTTACTCTCACCGTGGTTGTTATTAACAGGTAGAATCTTGTTCCCTCTTTTTTGTTTCCATGTGTTTCCCGGGCGTGAAATCTATGATTGCAGTTCAGATTATACCTACCTAACTAGGGCTTTGGTTTGTAGTTTTGTTATATAATATCCCTACCATTCCCTAAGGGTCGCTCTTCCCTCTTGCCAGGGTTTTGCATGGTCCAGAATCTTTACAAAGATACAGATTCACCATGATTATTGTTTACTCACGATCTTTTCCAAAATTTAAGGGGTTTATATACCCATCCATTTTCCTGTTACTTTAAGAAAAACAAACCAATGTTTTCCATAATCAATCGATACAATTTAGTTAAAAAAAAGGTCAATTCTGTACAGAGGTTTTACAGCTATAATTTTCTTTTCCATTTCATATGAATGATACAAAACTTAGTCATGTATAGCAGTGAGAATTTTTCAGTACCTGTTCTTTTGGATGTCAATACGTTATATTAACAGAATTGTTCACCTCTGCTTTTCTGAACTACTGCAACTCGCGAAGCATTCTAGATACTGAGCCTTTCCTTTATCTCCTGCTTCTATTTTCCACCCAACCTTGAGATTCATCTTTCGGGACTAGAATCTCCCCCCTTGCTCTCTTACAGGACCACTGTCCTCAGCAAGATACTTGAACCAAGTGCTTGGCTATCTGGTCATCACCAGACTTAGCCATACGTTTCTTTTTTTTTCTTTCTCTCTCTACCTGTCCTTACAACACAGATTTTCTTCCCCCCTCTTCCTTTTCTCTCGAAGCCCTTCCAGTTAGGGGAGGTAATTAGGGTTGCAGTTACAACAACCTTCATTCCCAACTACCTCCTCAAGAAGTTTCCAACACTTCAAAGAAAACATATATATCTTCTTTTTTGAAAGAAAAATAATAAAATATTATTAAATTTCAAACAGCAATAATGTCATATTCAGTTTATCTTTTACCACAGTAAAATCAAATATTTACATTTTTCCGGGGCATTACATCTCCCCCTCCTAAAGTTGGACATCGTCCCGATGTCTAATGATTATAAACAGCCCTGGGTAAGTTTTTTTCATGAGCTCTTCATCTTCCCAGGTGGCCTCATCAGGACCAAAGTGCTGCCATTGCACTTTAACTTGGGTAATAGCTCGCTTCCGCAGCAGTACTTCTCTTTGGTTGAGAATGCTCAGCGGCTCGACTAAGATTTCTCCTTTTGGTTTGACCTGCAACATACAACATCCTAATTTAGTTTCTTTAAAAGAAAACTTTTAGACTGGTCTACTGGAAATAATTCTCACCTGTACATCCTGCCATCTGATTACATGTTTAGGATCATAAACATATTTTTTTAATACAGAGACATGGAAGACATTGTGGACTCGGATGTGACTTGGCAGGGCGAGCTGGTAAGCCACCGGCCCAATTCTTGCCAAGACCTGGAATGGTCCACAATATCGGGGTGCCAACTTGGTACACCTGCTCCATTGCAATGTGCTCCTTTTTGCTTGAATTCTCACATACACATGATCACCGATTTGGTATTCTTTAAACCTCCACTTTCGGTTAGTAAAAAAATTTTGCCTATCCTGAATGGATTTTAAATTAGACCGTAATTTTTTGACCATATCCTCCAATTCTTTAAGCATTTCCGGCCCTAACATTAATTTGTCTTCTTGTCCACCCCAACTTGAGGGTGTGCGGCACTTCCACCCGTACAAAACCTCAAAGGGGCTCAGTTGTAAAGAAGAATGATAGTTGTTATTGTATGCAAACTCAACCAAGTGAAAATACTCCTCCCACTTAGTTGGTTGTTGCATTACATATGCCCTTAACATGTCTTCCACCACCTGGTTTACCCATTCTGTTTGTCCGTCGGTCTGGGGGTGATACGCTGTACTGAAATTCAGCTGTGTTCCTAACTCTGCAAATAATGTTTTCTAAAAGACCGATGTGAATTTCACATCACGGTCTGAAATTATTGTCCTTGGTAGCCGATGCAATATAAACACGTATTGCATGAAAATATGGGCAATCTGTACAGCTCTATAGGTGGATTGCACATGTATAAAATGTGTTGCTTTACTCAATTTGTCAACCACCACCATAATAGAATCATTATTCTTCCTTGTCTTAGGCAAACATGTTATGAAGTCCATAGAAATGGTTTCCCACTTCCATTCCGGAATGGGTAATGGTTGCAATAACCCTACAGGGTGTTGGTGTTATGCTTTGATTTGTTGGCACTCTAAACAACGTGCCAAGTACTCTGCCACATCTCTCTTCATACCCAGCCAATAGTATTCTTTTCAGAGTGCAGTGATCATTTTCTGATATCCTGGGTGTCCAACATAGTGACTGACATGAAATTCATCCAAAATCAAATTTTTAATGCTGTTTTGATTGGGCACATATAGCCTCTTCTTGTAGTACAACATTCCAGCATCATCCACCCATAACCTTGCTGATTTTCCTCGCTAGTAGCTTGTTGTACTTACTGTTTTACCTGCTGATATACAGTATCTTTCTCTACTGCCTTTCTAATCATCTCCTTGAAGGAGCTTTTCCATTCACTATAGGAAATTTCATATAAACACTGTAATTTCCGACTTAAAGTGTCCACCACCCGGTTCTCTTTCCCCTTCAAATGTTTGATTTCAAAGTCAAAACCACTTAGGAAATCCACCCACCGTGCTTGCCTAGCATTTAAAGTGGGCTGGCTAAAATAATTGGTCAGACTGTGGTGGTCTGTCAATAATAAAATTTTTCTTCCCATAAGATAATGTCGCCACATCTTCAAGGTGTGTATGACAGCTGCCAATTCTAAGTCATAAGCGAAATATTTCTTCTCATGTTCTTTTAGTTTTCTAGACTCGTAAGCAATTACCTTCCATTCTTACATCAACATGCCTCCTACACCTTCTTTGCTTGCGTCAGTGCACACCACATAGTCTTTATTAGGATCAGCTATGCTTAGAATGGGTGCAGTGGTGAGTAGATGCTTAAGCTGCTCAAAACGTTTTTGGCATTCCGAGGTCCATTTGAAAGATCTTCCTTTTTCCTGTAAGGAGGTGATAGGATACACTACTATTGAGAATCCCTCTACAAATCGTTTGTAATAACCGGCTAATCCCATAAAGGATTTGATGTCTGTTACATCTTTCGGTACGGGGCATTCCATTATGGTCTTTATCTTTTTGGGATTTACTGCAATCCATTCATTCGTGATTATATGGCCCAGATATTGTATTTCTTCCTTGAAGAAGTTGCACTTGCTGAACTTGGCGTAACTGGTGTTCTTGGAGGGTTTGCAACACTAATATGAGGTGCTCCTTTTGCTCTTCCATAGTGCGGGAATATATCAGTATATCATCAATAAATATAAGCATAAATCTATCCAAATATTAATGAAATATGTTGTTCATTAAGCACATAAAAGTTGCAGGGGCGTTAGTTAACCCAAAGGGTAGCACCACAAACTCGTAATGTCCATACCTTGTTCTAAAAGATGTTTTAGCTATGTCTTCTTCTTTAATCCTGATTTGGTGATACCCTAATCGCAAATCGATCTTGGAAAATACTATTGCACCTTTCACTTGGTTGAAAAGTTAATCAATTCGGGGTAGACAATACTTATTTTTGATTGTCAGTTTGTTTAACTAACGATAATCTATGCACATACGAAGGGTCCCTTCCTTTTTCTTAACAAACAATACTGGAGCTCCCCAAGGAGACAGACTGGGGCGAATATAGTTTTTGTCCAACAGTTCCTATAACTACATTTTTAACTTTGTCAATTCAGGTGTACTCATTCTATAGGGTGCCCGGGATACTGGGGCTGCCCCTGGTACCAATTTGATAGTAAAGTCTATATCCCTCTTAGGTGGCAGTCCAGGAATCTCCTCTAGAAACACATCAACAAGTTCTTGTATCACAGGGATGTTGTCCAATGTAGTTGTTTTATCTTTCAAGTTAGCATAGCCCACTTGGATGGCATAAATTTGACACCCCTTCCTAATGCATTTTGTTAACTGAGAGGCGGTTATTGGCCGAACCTGTACTGGCCGTTTAATCCCTTGCATCTCTTGCCTTGCTCCAAACTCATCTTTATAATAAATAGTCTTTGTTTTGCAGTTGACCAAGGACCAGTGTTTTTTCTAGCCAGTCCATACCGATTAGAACATCATATGAACCAAGGGGAAGCACATTCAAATCTGCATTCACTGGCTGTCCTGCTATCTTTAAAGGGCATTTATTAACTTTTGCAAGCACTCATCTCTTGACCCCTGTAGCCAGCTGTACTAGCCACAAATTCTTGAATTTAACAGGTTGCAATTTAAAATGCTCTACAACTTTAGGACTAATATAACTTAATGTGGCTCCAGGATCAATTAAAACAGTTACAGTAAGGTTTGAAATTTTACCTTCGAATTCCACCATGGTCGGCTGGTACTCCGCCTGACGATCGTCCAGGGCTGCATTAATCCTTGGTAAACTACGTCCTATGTCGCCGACTGTCGATGCTTCATGGATCTGGGATACCTGTTCGGTTCCCTTTCGTTGAGGGTAGTTTTTGATGTAGTGAGGCCCACCGCAACCCCAACACTGCACTAGGGGCCTTGCTGTCCCTTCGTTGTCTAACTTTACAGGCTATTCGCTAACTCTGGACTCATTGGTTGGCTTGGACCTGAGCGAATTTTTCTGTACATTTCTGCTGTTTTGCCCCTTGCCAACACCCTTGTTACCACTACTGCGACTCCCCTTATTGTTTCCAGCCAACTTATTACTTCTCTTATCATTCCATCTTTTACCTGGAATTTCTCCCTTCTGTTTACTCTGCTGGTAACAAATCTTGGCTTTACGTATTGCTTCATCCATTGTCTTTGGATTGTCAAACTCAATCCTTTCCCACATATTCAGAGGTAAACTACTAACGAACCTCTGCACTTTAGCTTTTCTTCTCTAATATAAGGCACATAATGAAGCAATGAAATAAAACGAGTGATAAACTCGTCCATGGTTTGTTGTCCCAACTACAAGTCATGGAATTCTCTTGCCTTTTCGTCATAAAAACGCTTAGTCAGGTATCTTTCCTTAAAGTACCTTTGAAATTTCTCACAGGTTATGGTCTGTTTGCTTACTCCTCTTACGATCTTAACTTCTTCCCACCACAAGGTGGCTTTTCCCTGTAGTTGGAAAATGGCCAAGCGTGCCTTAACGTTGTGATCGTATTCATATAGCTGGAAATATTTGTTCATATTAATCAACCATGCCTCAGCTGCTTTCTCCTGTTCTCTGTCAAAGTGTGGCGGTTTAATCTTATGAAATTCCCCTTGCAACTCTATCCGTTTCCTTTTTGATGTCTATTATTCAGATGCATTATCAGATCGTTCTTCCTCCCTTCCTTCTGACCCTTCAGGTTCTGTGTGGTGATTCTGCTCTTCTGACATTCTTTGTTGTTCAGCACTGGGATTTGCTAGCTGCTAATTCTGCTTGTCAGACAGGCCTTTTATAATCCTCTCTTATTCCATAGTTAACCTTGCATTATCCTCCCGTAACCGAGCCATTTCATTTTTCAACTCTTGCATTGTCTCCAAAGTGGCCAGATTCATATTGCAAACCTCTTCTCCGAGTTGTACCCATAGCTCGGGGTTATTCTCAGGACCAGTAGCAGGTCCCTGACCCACCACAAACCTGCGTGATGCACTGTCTGCTCTTCTCATACTGTCAGTCTTCTGTTTTCTTGTACTTTAACATAAGAAAAGTGACAGAAAAAAAAAGTCAACATACTAACTGTTTTTCTTGAACTGCTCAAATAGAGACGAAAATAAATTGTATGTGTTGTTTCTGTTATCAACTTTCAATTCCCAGAGGCCTCAGTTTTTGTAACTGGGCTCTGATACCAATTGTCATGTCTCCCAAACACTCTAAACGTGTCAAAACAGAAGAGAATTACAATAGTAATAATATTTTTTTGGTTGTTTAAATATTACTACGGAAAACTATTAAGTTGGTAACCTTTCTACAGTCCTCACTATGCCGGTCGATTGTAAGGTTTCTGGAAATCGAATATTGGTTCACGGTGATGTTACCAGCTTGGTACTACCAAGACTATGGTTCATTAACTCCACATGCACCTTGGAAACCTCCCGCCTCCACGCAATTTGTAAACCCAACAACTTTATGTTACACTTGGCAATTTCATTAAGTATGCACTGGATAGATTTTACTGTTGGGTTAATTCTTTGTTTTACAGTGTTAATTTTTCCTGCTCTGCCCTCTACGTGGCACGAGCAGGCCCTTCGCTCCACAGCCACTTACCTCGAGCCATTCGCCACATCAACGGAGGATGGGCTGGGATGTGATCCGACTGTTCAGCTCTTTCGAGGTTTGGTTCTTTCATCTCCTGGTTACCCGGTTGTATTATCAATTCCATAATTTGGCACTGGCTCTATTTCTCCCCTTTTTTTTGCTGCGGGTCTGCTCTGCGTGTCACGCAGGCCCTGAACGAATTAGGAGGCTACCAGATGCAAGGATATGGCGACCTTATCACATGGGAGAAACCGGGTAATGATTTTCTAATGTAAATCTCAAAATTTTCGCCTCTGAAATCCTATTTTTATTGTTAAAAATTTCCACAACTCTCTGCTAACTAAGGTTGATGTGGTGCTTTCTGGTTGTAGAGTTCGCCTCAGGAATCCAGGACTCTCAGGAGTGACTGCGGGGTCAGCATCTCACCAGTCTTCATTGTTCAAGATTCGGGTAAGGAATTATTTCAGGGTTACTGTTCTTCGACTGAGCCTGGCTCTTCTGATGATTGAATCTGATATTGTCGACTTTGCTAATTCTGTTACACAGCATTTCGAGGTCTTGAAGTCTTGTAGTCTTGCTAAGTTAGCAAGGGTAATTTTTTTAAACAGCCGAGAGCTGTAGGGGTTGAGACCTATACCCTTTTTCTTGGGTAGAGGGTTTTGCTTTGGTTTCTCTAGCATCGAGTGGAAACAGTGGTTACTCCGATGTAGTTAAGTAAATTTTAACTGCCATGGTTTATCTCGTGGCTTATCTGGTTGTACTATGTTAGCTGGAAATGTGCTGAGAAGCATCTCTCAGAGAATAACCTGAGTGAAGCTGCTCATAGTGTCTTGATTAAGCTTATTCACTTCTCCTATGTGCATATGTATTCGCATAAACTTTTTAAGTTTTATAACCAACTGCAAGATGATTGTTGTTCTCATGCTCTATATAGTTGTATGATATAATGGTTATTTTTCCACACCTTGTTTTCTGTTCAGATGTTTAAGTATGTGAATAATAACAGCCTCTATCTAGATTACCATTCGTTTTTAATGATTATTTAGGAATTTAGATGAAGTTTCAGCGCTATCTGACGATAGTTCATCCCTCTGTACTGTAGGATTATGTTCTTTACTAGTTCTCATTGCTTCCGTGTTTATTCCTGGAAGCTAAGTCTTACATGCAAGATTTCACAGTTATTTGATTGCTATGAAATCCCCTCCCGTAGGGTTCAGGAAGTTTGTTTTGAATTATATCCTCTGATGGCCTCGTTGCACGATACAGAGTTTTCTCCTATCCAAAATTTTCTGTGGTCCATCCTCAGTTGCAACCTGAGGCAGAAAATTTCCCACGCATCGTATGCCATGGATGTTTATGACTTACCTGTCTCCAGCATGTTATTTTGTAAACGAAATATATATATAACCGACGTTATATCTCCAGAGCAACCCCCATGTTAACATTCATACACAACAAAATCTATAGACCTATATCATTCGGGTTTACTCTCATCATTGTTGTTATTATTAACAGGTAGAATCTTATTCCTTTTTTTTTGTTTCCATGTGTTTCCCAGCGTGAAATCTATGATTGCAGTTTAGATTATACCTACCCAGCTAGGGCTTTGGTTTGTGGTTTTGTTATATAATATACCTACCATTCCCTAAGGGTCGCTCTTCCCTCTTGCCAAGGTTTTGCGTGGTCCAGAATCTTTACAACCCTACAGATTCACTATTATTATTGTTTACTCACGAGCTTTTCCAAAATTTAAGGGGTTTATATACCCATCCCTTTTCCTGTTACTTTAAGAAAAACAAACCAATGTTTTCCATAATCAATCGATATAATTTAGTTAAAAAAAAAAGTCAATTCTTTACAGAGGTTTTACAGGTATAGTTTACTTTTCCGTTTCATATGAATGATACAAAACTTAATCATGTACAGCAGTGAGAATTTTTCAGTACCTGTTCTTTTGGATGTCAATACGTTATATTAGCAGAACTGTTCACCTCTGTTTTTCTTAACTAATACAACTCGTGAAGCATTCCAGATACTAAGCCTTTCCTTTATCTCCCACTTCTATTTGCCACCCAACCTTGAGATTCGTCTTTCGAGACCAGAATCTCCCCCCTTGCTCTCTTGCAAGACCACTGTCCTCAGCAAGATACTTGCACCAAGTGCTTGGCTATCTGGTCATCACCAGACTTAGCCATACGTTTTTTTTTTCTTTCTTTCTCTCTCTGCGTGTCCTTACAGCAGAGATTTTCCTCCCCCCTCTTCCTTTTCTCTGGAAGCCCTTCCAGATTGGGAGGTAGTTAGGGTTGCAGTTACAACAACCTTATTTCCCAACTTCCTCCTCAAGAAGTTGCTAGCACTTCAAAGAAAACATATATATCTTCTTTTTTAAGAAAAATAATAAAATATTATTAAATTTCAAACAACAATAATGTCATAGTCAGTTTATTTTTTACCACAGTAAAATCAAATATTTACATTTTTCCCGAGGCATTACAATTTGGGAGATCTTTGATTTGGGAGTTGGAGAGTGGAACTCAAGAATCCTATTTGCCAACTACAACTTTACAAGGGTTGTGAGATAATTTGATGAAGTTTGCTCTATGTGTTTTTGAACATGTTTAAAAAAGCTAATGAAGACGTTACAGAGAAAAAAATCAAAACGTGAACAAGTACTCGTTAAGAGAGAGACTTAGAGATTTAACTCCTACTTATCTTATGCATATTGAATAAGATTCCTTTTCAATCTTCATAATTGCTAATTAATTAGATCTGAAAATTTAATCCATTTAATATATATCCTACTCTAATATTTAGTTAAAATATTTTCTAAACTAATTAATTATAAAATGAATATAGAATTTCTATCAAAAACAAAAAATACTTATTGTATTTATATGTTACACAACATTTACCGAAGGCAAGTAGTAGGTAGTTTCTTATCGCCTCCATCACTCAATTCATGCGGTAAATCGGCCCTCGTAGCATCCGTTTACCGCGTGTAACATTTAATTTTCTTCTATGGCCAACAATTCAATCTGTGCATGCAATTTGTTAAGCGAATTCTGCTTCCCCTTCACGGTTCATCATTAAATGATTTCTTTGTAGTCCTTGAAGATGGATTCTCTCCTTAACTATTTTGATTCCGTGGTGTGTGCATTTAAAAAATGAAAATATTGATAAGCTCCGTCACAGTTTTTTTGTTTTAACTATTTTGATTCCATGGTTTCTGCAAATGAAAAGATTCATAAGCTCCGTCACAGTTTTTTACTTTTAACTCAGTAACGTATTTGGCCTTCATTTTATAAATTATTAATTGCTCTTTTAGGAGCCATGTATTATTAGTGCCTCACTAATAGGCCACGATTATAGCAGTGAGTTGTTCATTGACCGTGTACCATTCGGCTTAGACATCTTATAACTTACTTTGTCAAATTTCCTTTGTCACATGTAAAACATAATTTGTCTTACACTGAAATAGATTTTAAAAATGCATTTTTTTTTTCTATTTCAGGGCTTTTAACTTCGAAGTGTTATTGCAGGGGTGATCTCTAGTTGTTCTGGATGCTTCTATTCAATGTCTATTTGTTTGGATGGATTTTTTTTATTAAGAGTCGTTTTTAAGTGTAATTTTTTGGAGTTTTTTTGTGAATTTATGATTAGAATTTTTAGTGAAATCTTGATTTTTGTTGTTTGAATTGGTTATTTGGCTTTATATATGAATTCAGTACTCTAGAAAATTAATAAACCCTTACACACTTCAATTTTACAAATTTCACCCATAAAACTTATAATTTCAATAAATCCCTCTCAAATTCTAAACAAATTAAATCTAAAAATAAACTATTTTTTTTTTCAAAAATAATTATTATAAAAATAATTTAATCGGCTTGATATTTATCTTTCTGTATTTCATTGCCCATTGAATTCAAATTCACTTTTCATTTAGTACTACGTTCCTATGAATGAGTGAATAGCACTCTCATTCATAGCACTTATGACACACTGTAATTCCCACAAGTTCCTACGATGAACAATCCAAATTGAAAGTAAAGTACACTAACAAGTTCGCTAGGAGGGGTGTATGAAGGGATATACAAAAAGCCGAATGGGATCTCTAACTCAGCTCTATTCATCTCCCTCGTATTGCCGTGTATATCAACTCCGGCAATCTCAACTAATTTATTAATGTGAGTGACTGATGTTGTGTGGCTGTTATTTTGGTGATCTGATTAGAAGTGCTTTTATTCTCCGTTGAACGATGGGATCTGTGAACATTGCAAGATCGTAGAAAGATGAAACGGCTTTAATCGGTGCGTGAAGAGACAAACGAGGAGTAAGGAAAATAAGATATGTTCCAACGTTGTTGAACGAAGAAACCAACTGTAGTAGCATTGTTCAAGGAAGAAACCATTATATAGAAATAGACAGTTTAAGGACGTCACTGTTAATTAGGTTTGTATTTAAGTTATAATCTTAACATGCTGGCTACATTATTGTTCAACCAGTCGTTGGTGCAGATGACGATAGAAACCAACAAAGAAATTATGGGCTGCAACTAAATTCAGGTAGCATGTGATAATAAAGACTAAGAAGTAGACATAAACTCTTTCATGCAAATATCAATGAAAAGGGTGTTCTTGTGAGGATGTCCAAGTCATTCAAGTTCTCGAATGTGTTTAATAAAGAAAACGAAATCCCATGCAAATTAAACACTAAGTTATGTGGAAATGCGTTGGAATTAATGGCTTATAATATATAAAGAAATATGAAGCAAGAATGCAAGAAAGGAGGAGTAAAATATTTTTTATGGAAAAAATATATTATATTAGCACAACCACATTAAATATATATACAATCACATTTTCCAATGTGATTGATATAGGTCGATAAATTTATATAAACCACATTGATAGTTATTATGGGTATTTTTTAGAACACTAACTATTTGTGATTATTAATAACTATATAAATAATAACAACCATATTTTGTTAATTTATGAAGATTCTCGGAAAAAATCACATTGAAAATATTTGGTGGACGCTTTTGGAAGATGAACCAAGCTGGTTCGAAAAACAACCACCAAATATTTTCAATGTGATTATTTTAAAATCTTCATAAATTAACAAATTATAGATCACTAAAGTTTGAATTTAAATAACCATATTATTTATATATATTATTATATTAATACTATAATAATAATAATATAAACTCATAATAATATTAGTAATATTAATTAATAATAAAAATAACCCATAATAATATTAGATTATTACTATATTATTATAAAAATATAATAATTATTATATTATTATAATAATAATAACAATTATATTGTATTATTATTGTAATAATACAATATATTTATTAGTGTATTATTATAATAATATTACTATATTATAATAATATTAATGATAATAATATTATATTATCATTATATTATTATGATAATATAAAAATATAATTATTATTATATTATTATAATAATATATTATGATTATTATTATATTATTATAACAATAATATAAAATAATAATCACAATTAAATTATTATTATAATAATAATATTAACTTATAATAACAACCATCATCCAATAATTAGAATTGTGATAAGTGATTATTATGTGTATTTTTTTGAAAACCAACTATTTATGATTATTAATAACTATGTAAATAATAACAACGATATTCTTATTTATTTATATATTTATGATTATTATATTAAGGGAGAGGTAAAATCACACATTCGTAACTACTCTTCGGAGATCATCGGAGCAGTGACCTACCAATAAAGGAGTAGTTATCAGCCCTTTGTATTCTTCCCGTCAAACCTAAATCAATGAGTCATTTTCAGACTTAAAGCCGCCATCCAGTTGATAAGCCATTAAGCCATTAAGCCACTAAAGAGCCCATAAGCCATTAAGCCCCTAAAGAGCGGCCATTGGAAAACGACTCCCTTCTTTTTGAGGTAAGCCTTACACCTCCTCCTTGATTGGTAAGTAAGTCTTTCTAATTACTCCCTGGCTAACTACTCTAAGTAAGTCATAAGTAAGTAATAACCTAGCTCTCCTAAGTAAGAGTAAGTAAGACACTGAAGTAAGAGAAAGAAGATCTACTATAGTAAGTAAGAGTAAGTTATGGATCTACTCTGGATGGAAAGTAATAAGCAAGCTATCCTTCCTTGTCATTAGGCAAGTCAGAGATACGCACCTCTAGGCCAGCTTACGCACCTATGAGTTGACTCGCTTATGCTAGGATGTATTTCCTCCTGCCAAATAGAATGGGGAAGCATGGTGAAGGTGACTATTCCTCTAGTTCTCACTAGAATCCTGGCAAGACCTTGATTCTGACCTTAACGGGAAGAGAACTAGTACGAGTAGGAGAGCCAGTAGCAAGTCATCCGTCTCCTTGAAAGAGAACCGGCCGAAGGGGAGCCAGTACAGATCGACTATTGCTAGTAAGGCCATAACTTATGCTAGTAAGGCAAGTCATAAGACAAGCACAGGTTTAGCTGGGTAGACGGGGGGCCAATCAAAAAAGAACATTACCTGACCTGCTATATATTGATTCTCTGTGGGCCTGCGTTCCAACATGACCTGAACTCCTGCCTGACTAATGACCTGAACTCCTGCCATAGTATAGGGGGGATAACTAACCCTCTCATTTTCGGTTGACCTGAGCAGAGCGAAAAAGAAGGTCCTGCTATCTATAATGGGTGGGATGAACCAGGAAATTTCGTCAAATCATATAGTATGATGAACCATGATCTACCTACCATCCATGCCATGAGTGTGAAATTGGAAAAAAAGGATGCTTTGAGTGAGTCAGGTGACTTCGGTTCTGTGGTTCGAACAAATGAGGGCGGCTACTGAATAGCTTGCCCTCTCAAATTGTCCTAGTTTTATTAATGAGCTGCCTGGTATGTAATAATGTATTATGATATATATCATTATTATATACGTAATATAGCATTTATGAATTATATACGTAATTACGTTATCGAAGAATTGAGAAAAGAATCGATCGAAATATGAAGAAGAAAGGTAATGACATATATAATAGCAACATGATCTGCTATAGTGTAGTTACTGCTATAATTCATGACGTAATTACATATATAATGAGTTACCCGCTCTCTCGTTATGAGGGTCTGTTAGAATCTCTCTCAAAGTTGATCGAAATTATATCTCTTCATCCGTTCGAATCGGGAAGGTCGGACATTTCGGACATTCATGCATAATGACATATATAATTCATGACCCCCTCCACCCAAATAGTTCCTACAAGTTGCTTGATCGACGTCAGAAGGTATCGGACATTTATGTGCTCAACCGACCAAAGGGAGGTATCGGAGAAGACATAACTACCTAACAATGTCACTACTTTAGCCCGCTCATTTAAGGTGTTAGGTAATTACTTTCCTTAGAATTTCCCTAACCCATTTCGTGTTGAAACCCTGTAAAATGGCGGTTGGGTGGAAATATATAAGAAGGGAAAAAGAATGTTTTTGTCCCTACACTCCTCACCCTCTCTCCCCTGATGGGGGGATCGAGCGGCTTGTATCCTCATCCCTTCCTTCCCTAAAATTTGATACAGTGAGGTCTTCATTCGTAAAGTAAGGGGAATTTTAAGACCTTCCACCCTGGGTCTACTTTCCCCCTGAGCTTATCTTTCTTCCAGTTGAGGAGACCGAAAAACAAAGCCAAGACCCTATAACTCAAGGTTGACATAGCATTAGAAGGGTTGGTTTATAAGAACCTTACTGGGTTGACCTTTCAAGATGCGCAAGCAGGCTCGACCATAAGCCCCCCCACCCAATAAGTAAATTGAACCTTGACTATGAGGAGGTACTTTTGTTAGCTGGAGATAGATTGATAGCGGATAGGGTAAGCCCTTCCCAACCTACGAAGATATATATATATATATCTATATTGGATTATTAGATTCTCCCTTGACGCCATCCCTGAGTTCCCCACGTCCTTAGATGTAGGAAAGCCCTTAGCTAAAAGAATGAGTTTCCTCCCTTTGTAGAAAGACTATCTATAGATAGAATGTCGATAGGGTATTCTTTCCTTACCTGCCCTATCTATGATCTTATTCCTTACGCACAAGTCTTAATTAAGAAAAGGTGGAGCCTGTCTGCTTGCTGTGAGTAGTTCCTTCTCATTCCTTCTTGAAAGTGAGTGTGAAGATGGAAGGAATCGGGACAAAATTCTAGTGTGGATGCCATGATGGCACAACCTTGAGTGATATATAAGTGGAGTAAATCCATTGCGGTAGAGTGATGGTGTCTACTATCTCTCCCCTTGCTTAACACCTACGGATTGGTCTCCTTCTTGATCCCAGGCCATGAAGAAACCTCCCTGTCCAAGATGGCATCAAATAGTAGTAAGGCAGGGGCTACTTCTTTCACAGTGCTCAGTCTGCCTTCCGAGGTCGAATTTAGGTATGATCCCCCATAATCAGGCCAGTAGAAAGGCGAGATAGTTGCTTCCTGTACTGGCAGCAAGAAAAAAGAAAGTGAGGCATGGAGTGAAAGCAATATCTTCAGTATGGACCAGCACCACATCCTTCATGGGTAATCGCCATATGGGTTTTTTGTCGGGTCATCATGCTTCAAATTGGTAGGTTGATCGGAATCAGGGCAGGTAGGAACGGTTGGTTCTCTCATAGGTCCTAAGGTTTGCATGTTGAGGTAGGTTCGATAGCAACGAGGTGGGGTGGTTCGGCAAAGTATTTAGCATTTGAAACATCGTTCTGCCAATTAAAGCCAAGCCAGCTCTTCATCCGATCCAAGAGGGTTTATGGGCCTGATCCACCTGATCCGATCAAGCAAGAAGTAGGACAACTATTCATGCCATCCAGCAATTGGTAATGGGGAGCAAGGGGCATTATATCCAAACTATACCGACAGTTATACGGCTGATGGGACCCACGGGCAAGCAAGAGCGGTCGTTTTCTTATCCGTGGGGGGAACGAAAACAAGAAGGGCAGGATGGAGCAATGTTCTGGACAAAGAGAAATGGGACTAGGGGTGCTCTTATCGAAGTTTGCAATCTCTTATCGGAGTATGCAACACCTCTATTTTGGCATGCTGAGCTCTGAGGGAATAGAGTAGGGTAGGTGATCTGACCTTCACTCAAGCGAGGTAGGCATGAGTAGACTGGTGTACCAGATGAGTTATGATACGTGGGATGGCTTGATTCACTAGGTAGGTAAGAAAGTAAGCTAAGAAGTAGTAAGACGGGTGGGAAGGAACTAGGCTATTCATTGGTTCAATCCGATGGAAAGAAGGCTGCTAATGACCCAATCAATCTGTCTGTCATGCTGGAATTAATGGAAAGGAAGGCAAGGAAGGGACGGAGTCACTCACTCATTCATATGGGTGAGGGTGTGTTAGTACACTCGATTGTCAAGGCTGCCATCGACGGAGTCACTCACTCATTCCGATGGGTGAGGGTGTGTTACTACACTCGACTGTCAAGGTTGCCATCGATTTGGAAGCTTGTCCACAGAGGGTAAGGATGCTAAGTAGGCTCTTAGACCTCAGAAGGGTGAGGGTTAGCTCTAAGACTCATTAAGAAGGCTAGGGAAGGAAGGTGGTGCTTATTGTTGGATAATTACATATATAATACATTCATTGAATTAGTACTGCTTTTGTTAGCTTTGGTATTGACCGGGACAAGAAACTTGCTGGTCGATGAAACCCCAGCTAGCAGATGAAATGACACGGGCTAGGAAAAGAAACAATGGCTGGGACAAGAAACAGGCTTATGACTTGCTTCAACTTAGATATGCCTGCCCTCTACCTTGATGGAACAACACTCAACCTAGAACTCTAACTCTAACTCGAACTTGACCTCGAACTCTAGCTATACCCTCTACCAATCTTCTCTACACAAACTACCGATACTCGATACTATACCGAGAGAGACTCTAACCTCTCTTAGTGAAATGAAAGACAGACGTTATGTGAAATCCATGAAACACAGACTGATGTTCAATGAAACACAGACTGACGTTCAATGAAATAGTTCAGTTCAGTCCATGCCTGGAGGTCTTTGCCATACAGGATGAGCCATTCAGTTCAGTTCATGCCATATACAGTGAAAGGAGAGACCGGTAAAAGGAAGGAAGGAAACCCCGTTCAGTTAGAGGGATAAAAGGTAAAGGGTAAGGGACGAAGTCGTTAGTGCCGGTCTTTCTAATAGGTAAATAGGGATACCTCCTAAGTGCTTCATTCCCTGACAGTTCCTCCTACCGGGGTGCTTAACTGAACAATCCCCCTCCTTATTATAGTTTTCTAGTTCAATAGGGGTCTTGGGGTCTTAGGCTAGGGGTCCTTATATCTTATTAGGCAGGCAGATATCTTATTAGGAGGGCAGGCTCCCTTATATATTAATACGTTACATGCCTTCTCCTTGTGTTCACATAGCCAAGTCAGTAAGAAAAGAATAGATATTACCCTCCCTTCCAAGTCAGTAAATGAATAACGCTTGCCTATCTTGCCTAGCTGTATCGCCTATCTCACCTAGCTGTATTCCCTATATATAAAGAAAGCTTCCAGAGGTCTTGGTACAGCATGCAAAGCCCCACACCAGCTCTACAGGGCAGCAGCAAGAAGGATAGATTGATTCTCTGGGCTGGAATAGAGGAAAGAATCAAGAGTGGCAAGACCAAGGAAAAGAGACGAAATGGGTTCTAACCGGATGGGGGCGGCTATAAAGTAATGGTTTGATGCTAAGTGGCCGCACACTGTTGCATAAAGAAACTAACACAACATGAAACAAAAAATGAATAGCTCGTGAACCTCGTTTACTTGAACCATGGTCACGTGAGCCATGCTAAGGCTAACTGAAAACCGACCGGATTGCTCGCCGAACCAAGCTAGTAGTAACCATCCAATCTGTACAAGCGAGTACTTATCATCCCGCCAAGCAAATGGTATCCATCTGTTGCACGGACCTCGTGAAAGTTCAGTGGCTTATAAGCTTGAAACCGGACCTCGTGCTGCTCATGGGCTCGTAAACCTCCTAAAAGGTGGGCATCCTCCCTACCACGTACGATTACCCTGCCTCACCTACAAGTAAGCAAACCTACCCTACCTCTTGACTGATGAAAATGACTATGATAGGTGGGAATCCCTACCTCCTAACTACAGGAAATCTCCCGTAAGTGATTGGGCTGGTCATCCTCGCTAGCTGAGCTCAGCTGGGAAGAGAGAGTGTTCCCAACCAAAGGGAGGGAATACTCGTTGTTGCCGAACGACAGTGAGGTATCATGCTCGCATAGATAATGTAGCCGAACGAAGTGAGGTATTACTCGTGACCAAACGACTGTGAGAAAATATCAGTCGGATTACGACCGAAGGGAGTAGCTTCGCGGGAATACATTAGCGGGAAGCTTGACACCTATACGAGTAAGACTTTATCACCTCAAGCAAGTATCACCAACTTGACCTTGTACGATTAACCTGCCTCACCTCAAGCAAGTATCACCAACCCTGGAAGATAAGATTGATTGATTACCCTGTCTCACCTAAAGCAAGTAGCTACAGTCCATGGGCCGATTCACCATTAACCCCCCATGCCGAATGACAGTGAGGTATTGACTGTTGCCAAATCCTGTAGCTAGAATATATTGGGTGGGCTATCGACAATGACCACCTCCTTATCGGCGACCACTGGCTTACTACGACAACAGGCAATGCCCTCTTGGCGATGATCTCCTATCGGCATCCATCCATTCAATGCCCCTCCCTGAATACTCTTGGCATATGATCCTCAAATTGTGAATCATCATATATAATGCTTGGTCATTCATTCCTTGCACTAGGAAGCGCAAGCCCCTCCGGGACCTTCAACCCATTCGATCGATGTAGGAATGTGTATTCCGTATCCGTAAGTGAAGTGGAGGGCCAAGGTAGAGGGTAGAGGGCAGAGGGATATGGTTAAACCACCTCCTTACAATGAGACTGGTTATTGACCTCCTGGCAATGATTGTCTCTCGGCTGACCGTCTAGCAATGACACCTCCCGGGAATGATACTGGCTATTGGCGACCACCTCCTTTCAAAACAGGTGGAATCGTAAGTAAGATCGTGCACCGGTTCCAAAACCTACAAGAAGACATCGGTTCCCAAACAGAAAAGAAGACATCCTTCTGCGTCTTCCAAGCTCCCGGGGAAGCTATGGGCCAGGGAGGGGCGAGACAAGGAATTGAGGCCTTCATACCGATACCGAGATATCCGGATAGGCAACTAAAATTCCCTCCCAAGTGTTTTTACTGATCCGGCCGAATCTATATCCTCCCACATGAACACCCACCCTTTATGGCATCAGCCTGCTAGAATAAGCTATCCTCCCACCCTGGGACTATTGCTTCCCACCCACCCATTATATTTCCACCCACCCCTGCGGCGTAACATTAATGCCCCGGGGGGCAGCCCTACCCGCTATAATTCCTTATTCTAGCAGGCTAATTAATATGAATGAAATTAGAACTAAGGTTTTTAGATTCACTAGCAGCTCTATGGGTTTGTTCCCGCATCATATCTAGGGGGTTAGGCCAAGAACTCACTCTTTTTGGAATGAATACCTCACCATATGAATAGTGAGTCCCTCCGGGCCTCTATCTACCTATCCAAGTGGTCTATGATGGCAAGGGGCGGCTACTGAACACTTAAACCATCCGCTTGATATGATAAGTGAGCGGCTAAGTCGAGCAAGTAATGCCCATTATATACGTATTAGCAGCAACATTCAAGTATCGTCGTGGGTATAAACGAACAGAATAGGAATTGAAAGGGTTTCGAACCTCACTCGCATCCCAGTCCACCGCCCGAGTGTTAATAAGAGAAATTCGATACTTGGTTTTCAATGCTTGAATTTGGGAGAACGAGGGGACAAGATGACTTAATGCATTTTCGCCGCGTAGGGAGATAGAAGGGACAAAGTGCATTTTCGCCGACAACCTTTGACCATATGCTTTTAGCCTTAAGCCTTCCACCTCCAACCTTCCACCCCCACCCAGCCCACCATGCCCACCTCAGTAGGTATTCTTCAGACCTAATAGGCTAGGTAGCCCACCATGCACACCATGCCCACCATGCCAACACCCCAGGCAAGGGTTGAGCAATCCCCTAATAGCTACCCTAAGGCTAAGGGGTAATCAGCCAAATCAGTACATGTTCGTGGACGGTTCTACACCCTTTGGATCAACTATACCATAATTATCCACCATAGAGGCTCAGCGATAGCCAAAGGCTATTTTAGGCCATATTGAAATCCCATAAAACCCCATATAACCTGGTTCCTCATAAGGAGGCTCTTAGGATGCTCTTAGGAGGCTCTTACTAACACCCTAAGGCTGTTCCCTTAGTACGATCTTATGACGCTAAGGAGGGCTTATTAGGAGTTCCACCCATCACCCCACCTTAGCCCCTAGGTTAGCCCAATGAAGGTCAAGGTTACAAGTTAAAGGCTAAAGGCTAAAGTTGAAATGCCCTTGCTTTCCTAACGTCAAGCAAGCCCCTACCGGTCCTTGGTGAAAGAATTGGCTGAAAGAACTTAGCTTTCGGGCGATCCCACGGGTTGGCGGGGGTGAAGGCTTACCCTACCCCATCCTAAGGCTTATGGTGGGCTGTTTGATGTGCCCCTTCTGTTGACAACTTTTATCCAATCGATCAACCAATCACTCTTCCCTCGCTCGGTGGGCTTGGTTTACGTCTAAAGGCTTCTGTTTTACTTGGTGAGGCTGAAGATGGACTTGGCTTGTCTGGTGAAGTATAAGTTTGAAGGTGAAAGGCGGCTAAGGCATAAGTATAAAGACAAAAGGATTCATCCTTCCTTTCTTTCCCTTCCACATGTCTGTCTGCCCCCTTCCCATCTGTCGGGGTTCTATCTGTTGGCCTTCTGTCCGTGGGACCGGACTGACTGCCCCACCGCTCTCAAAAGACTGGCTATAAATCGAATCACTCCAGGCAGTTTGGGCCATCTCGCTCCTGAAAGTCCTTCCTCATCTCTTGGTTTAATACTCCCGGTGGGCAGAACATAATCTAGCTCCTCAACATTCATCATCAATTGGACTCAGCTCCTCAACGAGTACATCATAAGTAATGCATCATCCAGCAATTCGAGAACATTTCCCTGATTCTGTCGCGATAGAGGTAGAGCTGGAGATCGAGGTAGAGATGGAGGGTCGAGGTTCAAGGTCTAGGGTCGGTTTCGAGGGCCATGATCGGGTCTAGGTCTAGTTGTTGTAAGTTATTCGTGGGCAAGGTGTAAATCAGCATTGTTCGGTTAGAAATTGTCTCTCTATAAGCAGGTAGGTGTGACACAAAGTGTTAATCATCATTCTGTCCACCCCGCCCCGTCCGGGGTTGCACTTAGTTGTAGTTTTTCTCTATCCGTTGCCTTCCTTGCCTCACGTTATAGCCACACTCTAGCCACACACGTTCTCCCATCACGCCCCCTCTATGGAAAAACATATGTTGTCCATAAATTGATCAATCAAATGCCGGATAACCTCAACCACCCTAAAGATGGAGTAGTATCTCCCTCCTTGTTTCTCCCGAAGACCTCTTTCCTCATTTGGAAACATGGCTCAATCAATATCTCGTAAGGTAAAAAACACCCTCTCCTCATCTGTTGGCAACTTGGCTCTCTCCTCTGGTGAGAACGATGGGGAACTTATATCCCGGGTATGGATTGAACAGGTCCTTCTCTTCTCCTTCCTCTCGGCTAGTTATGTGGACCTTCTCCTCTCGGCCAGTGATGGGATACTTTTATCTAATCACTTATGAAGGTTACTTATCTATTAACGTATGAAGGGAGAAATGGGAAAGCAAACCGTGGCAAGCTCTTCCTTCGTATCCAGGGATAGCACGATAAAGCAATAGACCTACCTTTGGCAAGCAGCAAGTTCGATATCAGCAGGCAGTGTGCCTCACAGTGTCGACCCCATACCGTACCGTATCGTGAGGGGTATGTCCTCTTCTCTTTCGGGTATGTCTATGATCTATGGCTATGACTATTATATGTAAAGCCCTGTATCAAATCCTGGAAATGGAGATGGAAATGGATATGAATATAAGAAAGCAGCGATCTTTCGGGCGCCCAGCCATCTTATCTTAACTTGATCCTGGAGTTGAACCTTGTTTGTCGGGTTCAACACCAACTCGATTTCACTAATAGGCTTTCAATACGAGGTAGTCAGAACACTTGTTACCTTGAATACTCTCAAATCGAGACGAATGTCCATCTCCCTAATTGAACCAAAGAGAGCCCCTACCCATCATTATCAATTGCTGCATGGCATGCCTTGTTGTACTTATTCTCTTTAGGGCATGGCTTTTTTCTACCTTGCTTGAGGGACGAAGTGGTAATCTTCCTTGCACTAGGAAGCGCAAGCCCCTCCGGGACCTTCTTGATTGGACGAGGGAGGGGACGAAGTCCATTTGAGGATGCGAAAGCAGGCCAGACTAAAAGGGCCGGGGAGAATAAGGTGCTTCATTCAGGGTCAGGAGAAGGGATAACCCTAATTTGAAGGCAGTCATTTGAACCGTTTCAACCAATGGCGTAGGGGAGAGCTGGCGTATTGGGTCGCCCTTGCTGGGATAATCCGGGCTGGTCCAACAAAGAAACCAACAGGCAGGCGGGCTGGATGGATGGGGAGCTTGATGGCTGGTTAGCTTCTTGAGGTGCTAGTGGAAGGAGATAGAACTATTCGCTCCATATAGTTAGTAATAAAAGATAAGTTAGTGGCTATAGTTGAAGAGTTAACAAGGGTTAGTGACTACTTGTATCTCTCTTCTAAGAGAAACGTAGAGCTGCATGCACAGTTGCTTCGGACGAGGTATTTGGCCTTAGCATCGTCACCTATCTATATTATTCCAATAGTCTGGGACAAGAGGTTAATCAGCCTAAGTTAGTGAGCACACATACCTACCTCGCCTCGGGGTCTTCGCCCGCTAGGATTTCCTTCCGCAGCTGGTAGTATATGATCGGCGATTGATCACTGCCCAACAAACTTATGTTAGCGCCCATGCCTCGGGGACCCGCTAGGATTTCCTTCCGAACAGGCACGTGCCCACTAACCAACGGCACCGGGGATTCGAACCCCGGACTGATCTTCCCTTCAAAGGCGCAGAGTAAGACCCTACTTCCGGCTTGCCTCTAATTCCGTATTGAAATAGAGAAAACCTATTATATAGGTGATAACCGCGAATCATCAAAAAACCTCTTCGCGTACGTATATGTTAACGCGTGTGCGGGCGTGTACTTTAGTCCGCTAATGCATTTTTAGTAGATTGATGAAATCTACAATAGTGTTTAGTGAGAGAGGTAAGTGAAAGCGGCTTAGGGAGGTAAGAGAGCGTAGAGGGAGTGAGGCAGGTGAAATTACCCGCTACTCTATATAAGGCCAAGTTCATAGAGAGGAACTTTCCACCCCATAGGCCAGGTTCATAGAGAGGAATTTTCCACCCCTTGCTGTTGCCTGGTCGTTTTGCGCTTGCCCTGGGTTATAGCCTTGCATTACATGCGCCTTACTAGCCTGACCTCAGCGTTCGATCCAAGACCAGTAATAGAGCTACCAGTAGTTTAATATAAAGTTCCAAGTACAGATTCACCTTTTTATCCGGCTGCCTCTGTCTTAGCTACGGGGTAATCTTAAACAGGTCCTACTGCTTGCTCCTCTGCCTTTTCAATTGATAGTGGGTCAACCACTACCTTCGCTATTGGCTTTCGATCTGGGTATAGATATTGATAATCACCAGCAACAGAAGCAAGGGTGTATTATGGAGCACTTTGCCCAACAACATTTTCGTACGCATCCGAACAGCGCAAGAACAGGCGTATTGGTTACTATTTCTTTCTCCCCACGTGTGACACGTGTTAGCTGTGGGAAGTATGGTTCCGAAAGCAAGCGACTTCGGCCAGTTCAGGCTCAACCCCTCGCTTCACGTTAGTTAGCGGACTTACATGATACTATCGGGCGGGCAATCTCTTTCTTTCTGTGTGGGATGATGCCGAGGAGAGAGGAGAATGCGTCGAGGCGGCGAGCAACTACATCGTTCATTTCCCCCTCATGAGCCAGACAGCCCACCCGGATCGGATAACGTGCATGCATTTGGACCGATCGATGGAGAGAGCCAAAAAAGCCAAAAAGCGCTTGAGCGCTGTACTATGTATAAGATATTCATCCTATACAGATAGATGGATATATAAGGATAGACATCTATATCGATTCGGATATTTGTAGATATCTGTATATCGATATACATATATAGATATCCAGCCAGATGTCTCGAGATCTATATATGTCCATCTATGAAGATCTTTCTATGGATACATAAGGTCCTCTCCCTTATGGTCGAGCCTGCTTGCGCATCCTGAAAGGTCTTACCTGAGCTAGCTAGCTAGAAGGTAAGGTCAGTCATCACTTACCGGGTGAAAATGATAGGTAAGGTATAACCCCCCCTTACCTGAGCATGAAGGTAAGTGATAACCTTTGGTCGGCCTGTAGGCTCTTCGATAGACCCTTTCTTTCTGGCTGGCTCAGTCATTTGTGAATTACGGCAAATTCTGTCACTACGATGGATAGATAAATCGGTTGCCTACACAAATTCTGGCCCCGCATCACCCAGCAGCGCAAGTGTGTCCTGCTGACGCCTCGAATCAAGCTTTTGTTGCGACATGCTATGTTTTCTCCCCCATTGCTAGTAGGTTGATGGGTCGCACGCCCGGCACACATGTTTTTTTTGCTGGCCTTGTGTGTTAGTAACTATAGGTGACCTAACGGCCGCCGCCCGACTGGACATACCAATAGTCACAGGATTCGTATGGGCTACTGGGGAGTGGGCAATAATCTTCTTAGGATCGATTTGTCTCAGAGTGGTCGGGGAAGTATATATAATAGCAATCGCGCTTAGAGTATAAATGAAGGGAGTGGAACAAAGTGTCGCTTCGGGAAACATGGGTATGGGAAATCTCGAAAACCCATAGGTTCCCAATTTTGAAGGAATTCCTGCCGAAATGACGGATCCAGCCGTAGGTGCCTCTACATGAGCTTCGGGTAACCAGATATGAACTGGTACCATAGGCACTTTGACGGGGAAAGGAGCGGGAGAAGCAATCCATGGAAAGATTTGGCGCCGCTCACTGGATTCTGTGGTTGATAAGATTTGTAAATCGGTGGTTCCTGTTTGGGAGAGAATCAACGGAATAGCTAATAGCATAAGAACAGATCCGAGTGAGGTGTATGGGGGAAACTGATATGCTGCCCTGATCTTTCTTTGTCTCGAACCCCATACCCCTATAGTGATAGGAGAGTAAGGGGTAGCCCCAGAGCTTCGGGTGTAGGTCAAGAAAAAGCTCCAGTGGGTAGCCACTCCCTTCTCAGAGAACCGTACGTGATACTTCCGCATCATACGGCTCCGCCCCGGGATAGCTAGTCGTTCGTGGCCCTTGTCATTATCCCACTATCCATGCATGTACTTCCCGTCTTCACTTTCTCATTTTTTGCTTGCTTCTCGCTCTACTGAAATAGATTTCGCGGAAAACCGGCTATATCCGATCTTGGTTGGCCTTTCACCCCTAGCAGCCACGGAGTCATCCCCGTATTTTGCCACATACGCGATCAATCCAAAAAAAGCGTCATTCAATATCTCACATCGAATCTGGTATGACACATATCGATGCATTCATTCGTTATATACGTAATTACGCTTTAGCAGATCATGCATCTATGGGCATATGTCATTATGCAATCGAGATCTCGAACTAAATGACATATATAAACCTAATTGGTTCATTTCGACCAGTGATTCCAGTCATTCATTATATACGTAATTACGTCATTCGAGATATGTCATTATGCATTCATTCATTATATATGTCATTACGCATCAAAACCTCCGCCTCCCAAAATGGCCAAATTAGTAGGATGCCCCCGGCAGGGTGAGGTAACGAACACTCGACCAAGAGGAGAGGGCTCGACTGTTAAGGCCGCCATCAAAATATGTGAAAACCTACACCTCCTCTCCTTATCAGTCGAGCAACTAAAGTTCCTCTCCTTATCAGTCGAGTCGATGGTGGCCTTATTAGTCGAGAATGCTTACGCACCTTGCCGGTCCTCTCCTTATCAGTCAAGCCTGCTTAAGCATTCTCGTGGGGCCAAATTAGTAGGATGCCCCCGACAGGGTGAGGTAATGAACACTCGACTAAGAGGAGAGGGCTCGACTATTAAGGCCGCCATCAAAATATGTGAAAACCTTTGCCTCAGGGGATTGGGGTGGGTGGGTAAATAGTGGTCGAGCCTGCTTGCGCATCCTCTCCTCTCCCTTATGGTCGAGTGTTATAGCTCCAAATATCACTCTTATGGTTTGTGATGCTGCACTTATGGCCTAGGGCAACCCCTCCTTCCAGACCTGGTCCAAAAATTTAAAAAACAGTGTTTTATTCCCTATACGCGACTTTGCCCTGTGTTAAACGCGTGTACACGCGGGTATGTCATACCCAACCCGCGTGTATCTATTAAAACACTTAAAAAAATATAATTTCCTCTTTTTCGGGCGGTGATCGCGGGTTTACCTGCTGGATCACCTGTTAGTGCCCGTGGCCCAACTGTTCCCAACCAACTCCTAACTAAAAAACTACTTTGGAGAGGGTATAAAAAGACATCAAAGGGAAGGCCAAGGGGAGAGAGAAAGGAGAGCAAGATTATTATGCTGAGATTTTTCCCTTAGACCAGGTCTGAAGTCCTTGGTGCATTCTGCACTTCCCCCATTTTGCATAGGAAACCCTTGTTTCCATGTGTATTGGTGATCATTCATCCTTGACATCATCATTGAGTAAGACTTGGAAGGAGCTCTTGTTGGAGGCTGGAGGCTGGAACGAATCCGGGAGGAAGCCTGCTTGGAGCCTGCTGAAGGTGTTCAGGTGATATCTTTCCGATATATGTACTTTATTTGCCTTTATATATAAAGAAACACGTCTTTGTTCCCGAATAATCTTTCTTTATGCTTATGAGATTCTTGTGTTGAATTCTTATGAAAGTGGTTACTTAAAGATTTTTTATAACTAACTTTATAGCATGAAGATGATTTATACATAAACTTCTATACATGTACTGTTGTGTTCTTTGATTTGTTTGTCTTGCAGGTCAGAGAAAGAAGAAGGGAACTCCAAGAAGGGTTTGCACCCTAACGGTCTTCTCGGACGTAGGACCTTAGGTATGTACCCTAAACATTAGAATTTGCTTAAAAGTAAAAAAGATGGCTGTGTGTGTGTGTTTCTTTGTATAAGCAATTTTCAGTCTGGTAGAGTCTTAGCCCAAAGGACCCTAGGGGTACTTTCCCTTCAACCATCGAGCAACTAAATTTCCTCTCCTTATCAGTCGAGCAACTAAAGTTCCTCTCCTTATCAGTCGATCCTGCTTGCGCATCCTGAAAATGGCAAAATAGGAGCTAAAAGTTCAAAAACCTCTGCCGCTGATACACCATCAAGAATCAACATAGGTAGGTGAGAGGGAACGACCCGGGCGGGGAGCTGTCAAGGTCTGTTAGGTTATTTCATATAAACAAAGGTAGGTGAGAGGGGGCCCAGTTCTATAAGTCACGTAGTCGCTTGTCCGCTTATTAATCGGGCAAGGTAGGAAAATGGGAAGATTGAGGTTCTGGGGTTCTGGGAGAGGATTCAAGCTAGTGGTCTTTATCTCCTTCCTAGGAATAGGGCTCACAGTATGATATGTGATAGTCGTGCTCAAGGTAGCAGTAGAGAGTATAGTTGTGCTCCAGGTAGATGTCGATGTGGAGGTCAAGGTCGAGGTCAAGGTGAACATAGCCGGCCGGCTGAGGGTTCAAGGCCGGTGTAGTAGAAGGTAATATACTGAGATTCAGCTTATGGGTAAATATATGAGTTAGAAAAGACCGATTAGAGGTCGTCGCCGTCACCTGCCTTCCACTTGGGGTCCAGTCATGATATTGGTTACCATGAGGGTGAGGTTATTTGAGCTCATCACCTAACCGACCCGCCAGCCTCCCTATATTTATTCCCTCAAAGGCATCCCACTTTTTGTTCTGCAGGCGCCCTGTTCTTTTATGTCCTTTGCTGGTCGGGCGACCCTATTGCTTGGAATGGCGTGACATAATTCTCTGGCTCATTCCTCTAAGGCTATCCGGTTCCTGGTCTGCAATGCGGTTAGCAATCGGGAATGACGAGCTATCGAGTTGAGGCCCGTTCAGATCGGACAGAAGAAAGAAGCAAAGGGGTCAAAATAGAATAGAGGGGCGAGGTACGGAGTCGTGACTCTTAGAGGTAGGAGGGCGAGGGAAGAGGGACTATATGATTCGGTGAGGAGATCCAATCTCGTCAGACTCGTCAGAACGGATAAGGGATGATCCATTGACTTATGAGTGAGATGGATTATTGGGTCACTTACCTTCAGGGCATATATTATTTGACGTTGGCCCTTCGATTGATAGGAATGCGATTGAGGGAATCAAATATGGGTGCTGCTGGTCATTATTTATATATGTAAATACGGTACGGTAAAGCAACTCGTTTATTAGGCCCTATATCCTTTTTATTAGCTCCTGCCAGCGTTTCGTTTTGGTGGATCAAACCATAGCCAGCCCCAAGCTATCCATTATGCGTTGAGTTGGGGTGATAGAACCAGAGCCCCGTACCCATTATGCGATTGCTGGATGGCATGGCTGGCTGGCTGGATCGGAAAGAGAGTGGGGGATAACATGACACAAAGCTTGCTAGCTCGCTGGTGCTGGCCATACGGAAGATATTGCCTTTTCTTGCAGTTTGCTTGAGTCAAATCGATGATTTCATGCATTTCAGTTCCTTCCATCCATCCATCCAATCTAAGGGGTCTGGCTGTATTGACTAAATGCAAGCAGTTCCAACGATCCAACGACAGACAGGTGGTTCCTTTTCTGCCTGTGCCACCCACTCACTTCCTGTCCAAAAGTAGGCTTCAAAAAGTGAAATCAGAATGGTCTAAGCGCCTACCCCCTCCCTCTTATCTATCTATTCAGGCATGAGTGTGACAAAGGGGATCCAACGGTTGTTCCTGTGCAACCCATTTGCATTCATTGTGCAGGCTAGGCTTATCAAGTCAATAGCAAAGTGACAAGTGTATAGCCTGTCCAATGACTAAGTTCAGGTAATTGAGCCTATATATAAAGGGTGGTTAAGACGACAGGACGACAGGTGAGCAGCAGGTCGCGCACACACATTCATCAAGTAGGCTGATCAAGGGATCTGAATGGTGGTCTAAGTGCTAACTAACCCACTCCACCAAGATTCCTTCCTCAAGCAAGTGTTTTTGTTGTTGAACGCCCGTGCAATGCTCAAAGTTCAGGCCTGTGAGGTGAACCGGTATTGAAAGGATTGGTTGCACGCAGTAGGTCACATAAAGATTTCTTCATCGTGTAGGCTTTCAAAAGGGAATACAACTGGTTTGCCGACCCAAGCACTAACAACATATAATAAGGCAATGTCAAATTGACAGATGACCACTCTTACTTTGCAAAATTGTTGAGCCACTGCTATGCATTACCCACCTATTGTTACCCGTCTCCCCCTGCCTATCATGATGGGTCAGTCTCATACCCGTACCCCTTCCTTCTATTATTCGATGGTGTGTTATTCAGCTCTTGATTCGGTCTCAATAACTTAAGCCATAGCTAATGCACGCTTAGAAGGGAAGGTAAGTAAGAAGGAAAGAAGGTGGGCAGGTTGTGATCACTGAAACTCAGCAGGATCCACTAGCCAGCAAGCGAGATAACGACCAGATAGCAAGACCAAGCTAGTGATGCCAGCCAGAATGAATGGGATTGATAATTGATGTGATATGAATGAATTGATTCCATTGATTAAGCCCCAGCTGGTGAGCTCATTCATACCAGCCATCTGCCATGAAAGCCAGCTAGAAAGCGGTATAACCTATTCTTGGAGCTAGCCTCCTTTATTATTGGATTTTGGCATATGGAAGCAATCTTTCTTATTAGTGCAACCCACCCTTAGAGTATAAAGTGGTTACTATCGATGGGACCAGACCAGTAGCGAGCGAACCATCCAACATAGTCACCCGACATAGCCTTACCACGTAGCCTAGCATAGAAAGACAGAAAGAAGGTCATTGCTGATGGCTAATAGTAGATCCAGGTAGGTTTCAGGTGTTTATACAAGTGTAGATGCCGGTACCAAATATAGGTGTCCCTGCATTATCAGTACTCGCTGGTGATGATTCTTTTCCGGTACTCGCTGGAGGCCATCCCAGTATATGCCAGGTAACTTGATCCAGGTATCAATACAAGTGTTTATGCTTTAAATGCTTAGCTTTATTTCTTTATACTTGAAGATAGAACTATTCCCATTGAGCAAGGGCTATTATATAATATCCCCAGTACAATCTGATAAAATGACCCATCTTACGGGAGAGGCATCGATCAAGTGAATCAATTTCTTTTATTCTATCAACTGATGAGTCTTACGAGAAGAGCGTTACCACCAACCACTTCAACATATTCCAAAATAGGCGTTATCACCGGCACAGGCAACTTCTACACAAAGAGGACATTGATTTAGGCCATTCAATCCGCATTCAATCCGCCCTATTCCGTTCGCCCTCATTATTATCATCGCTACCGCTTGGGAATGAGCACCAGTTGGAAATGATTGCTACCGCTTGCCTTATGTGGAAGGAAAGGAGGAGCGCTGTCGAAATAGCCCTATTTAAGAAAGATGAGCCTGGTTCCAATAGCCCTTTCAAATAGACCTGGTGAAAAAAGACCTGGAGAAAGAGTAACCCTTCCTTATGAGGAGCCTGGTTCGTCATCTGACTCAATCAAAACAAGGTGTCATTGAGCCAAAACATAAAATGAGAATAAATCAAATGATGTATGTGCATGGTCTTGACTATACAGCTATAGCAGTGGCTGCTCCAGTAGTAGGCACCCACTGGGCCTTTGTAGAGGTTTTGGAACTCGAACTAGATCCAACTCCACTTAGTTAATGGCCAGGACGTAGAGATGCTAGTATTGAATGTGAAAATGTCTAGTTGGACAATTCAATTGAAACATGTCTCCATGCAAGTCCAAGTTAGCGAATGAGTTAAATGTCTCGATGGCACCATCATATGTGAAAACTAGGGAGAATATAAGTGACTCTTAGGCTTAGGAAGAAGACCAGGTGAATTCAAGTGTCAACGTGTCTACAAGTGTATTCTCTTAGCCCCGCTCTGGCATCGGCACTACCTCGTGACCTTAGTAGTGGATCTCGACAGCATCGACTATCCCAAACTCATATGGCCTATGGGCAACAAGTTCAATCAACGTCTCCATGGCGTTAGACCTAGACCCATAGTAGATATGCAATTCTAACATAAATATGCCAGTATCACCGTATAAAACTAGTATATAAACAAGTAGAGATGGCCATATCAATCATATAGTATAATCAAAATAGATGGACACATTGAATTATGAATCTTTGTGTTCATGGCTAGGACATAGAGATGCTAAGATATATACTATGTGAAAATGTAGATATGCTAAGGCCAAGGATCCAGATAGAAGGCTGAAGATCCTGTGTGGCTCTAGACCGTTTACAGAGCCAGGGTTAACCTAATATGTCATGGACCCCAGGCGTTCAACAAGGCAGGACGTCACTGAGTGTCTGGGCCATCAGGCTAAGGCTGGACCTGGATCTTTTTCATTGAAGAACCATCTTTCTAAGGCAGGCCTGGAGACTTCATTCACTCTTTAGTAAGAGCTTAAAGGATTGGGATAACTTCGTTACGATTGGGAGCTTGAACTGAACTGCTTAGCAAACTGTGTAGTTATAGGGTAGGCTCTTTACTTTATTTCTGCAGAATAGTACAACTTAGCCTTATAGGCAATTCCATTGTGACTCAAGATCCCTTTGTACTCTTAGTTGTTCTTTCCTTCCATTCCAGATTCATTCAGACACATAAATCCTTCTTCCTCAGTAGTTATACAAATTAATTATTTACTTAGCGAACTATTGTATTGAAGTGTTTCTTCCTTCTGTCTGTGTTCCGCTTAAAGACAGAACCTTCTTCCTCTGTCTTCCAGTCAAAGGCAATGTCTCTCATTCATCCATACACACTTACTTAAGTCGTTTGAGATGAGATACTTTCTCTATGGTTTTAGTCACTTACTCTATGGCTCTATGGCCCAAAAGAAAATATCATATAGCAAGCACACTGGATCTATGAAGCAACTACTGAACCAACCGGATAATCTACTGGTTTTTCAACTGGATCAACGGAGTCCGCTGGTAGAAGGTATGCTTAATCTAGACCTTGAACTACTCGTCCCAGACTTGGATCTGCCTTTTCCTCTGCTCTTGTCTTTGCTTCTATCCTACGATTGGCTTTGGCGAAGCTACTTTCGATGCAACTATTGTTGGATATGGGTTTGGATATGGAACTATCCGAAGGTCAACTATAGGGTATGGGTATTTATCTTAAGCTGCTGGACCTAGAAGGTATCCTGGTCAAGATAGTGGTGCTGCTTCTGGTTCTCGAGATGGAAAGGATGCTTATAGGGTGGTCCTTCAACCGGCTCTACGCCTGGGACTGGATCTTACTCATGAAGGTAAGCATCTCGATCTCGATCTGCATATGCAATAAGCTATGCTCCTACCTACCTTTCCCTTGTCCCTACTTTTGACTCTATCTACGCTTCTAGGTATGTTACTGATGCTGGAGGATCTACGGATGGAACTGAGCGAAGGGAAGAAGCTACTGTATATGGATCTCACTCATGAAGGTCCGTAACTGGCTCTCCATCTCTATAATCTAATAGGGTTGGGTATCGATCTGTAATTGGAAGGAATGCTGTGGGCTCTAAGCGAAGGGATGTTGCTGCTGGGTCTACTGATCTACTTATGGCGATGGTGCATAAACTGACTCTGTTCCCAGTGCATCTATATCTGCCTCTCCTCCCTCCTTTGGTGTGGTGCTGAGATACATGGGCCTAGAGCTATATTAGTGAATCCTCAGTCACTTTCATGTCTAATGGACCAGACATAGAACCCATAGAACCATAGTTCATCGTACTGATAATCTGATACCGAAGAAGGGCGCTGCTACGGAGGAAGAAGGGCACTACGGATAAGAAATATGTCTTAAGTGAATGAATCATCCGTAAGATTTATATTCTCCCTATAGAGACCACATAGAAAGTGAAGTGAATCATCTATGAGCATACGATAAGCTTAGACACCTTTTCATAGGTAGCTGCATAGGTCCGGACCCACTAAGTCATGGATCAATCCATATAGCTTATAGGAATGCCAAGGATGAAGGATCCGACAAGAAGTGTGTCCATCATCATCATGCCCAAACCCAAAGCTAGAGAGGCAAAGAAGGAACCAGAATCTCCCCCAACCTAACCACTGTGCTGGCCTGACGAATGGATAAGTGTTCAGCCCTCCCGAAAGTCCGACCTCCCATCCACCAGCCAAAACCCAAGCAGCACCAATGCCACTATCTAGAAACTATAAGTAACCATCCAAAGAGCACCCATGCCACTCCCGGTGAGTCGATCCCCTCTAGCAATACCCGAGATCGTCAGTGTGGTTTGGGCATTACATTGGGTAGCCAGCTAGGTCATTGATTCAAATACAGCTAGCATACGGCTCGGGCTAATGACGTGGCGATAGGAGTGAACATAATCATGCGAATGGGAAGCTTTTTCACTTCTTTTATCTGATCTCATATAGCATCGTATATCTCGTAGAGCGTACACATGTATCAATCACACACCCCACCATCCATCATCAGTCATTCCGTCTCAATCATCGCTGTCAGAATCATGTGCTACTGGGTTGCCGGCCCTGGAAAGAATCCTGTACGAGATGATGTTGTTTCCACCTTGGATGCTACTAGTTATTGATCTCACTCTTGAACTACTGCCACAGGTGATGCTTCAACTGAAACGAATGCAGGCTCTTAAACTGGCTAAGGAGCTAATGGAGGTGCCTCTGCTTATGCTTGCTTCCGTTACTGGCTTTGATGCAATAACTAGAATTGGCTTTGAAACGGGTGCTACTTCAACTGCTGGTGGTGCTACCGATGGTGGATCAATGGGCTCTACCTTCGCTGATGGGTAAACTCAATCTGCATCTACCTTCGCTGATGCTCAAAGCGAGGATGCTTACTAAGGAGATGGGACTAATGTGGATGTTGGTCTTGGCATTGGATCGGGATGGGTAGGGTGCTTCCTCGAATGGATGTACAGCTGCACCTTCCAAAGGGAATCACTAGCGAACACTAGCGAACCACCAATGAAAACCAACCCCAGCGAATAGGCATTTCCTTCTCTTTCGGAAAGAATTCCCTCAAGCTTTCTTTGGGTACAGACATGAAAAATGCCTGGTCCACCTATGTGGGGACTATACGCTGAGCCATACCAGTTCATGAAAAAGCTAAGCCTGTTACCTCATAAGCTTGCCTAGCCTTATACCTTAGTAGCCATCTAAGCCTACTACCGTAGCTAGCTTGGTGTTGATAGCTTTATCAGTAGTACTGCTTAGCCCTAGCCCTTGTGTATCGATGTGCTAGTTGCTCTGTGTATATTTTTTTGAGTGTAGCTTGATCTTTGTATCTTGCCCACCCCTGCTGGCTATGCATGTGCTCTAGCTGCTTTCACTCGGGCAACTTCAATTTCTAATGCAACTTTCACTCCTGCCCTTGCCCGCTCACATTCTTTCAACCAACCTACGGGACAACCAACCATAGCTTTTCATTGATAGATTAGCTACTCAGTCTAGCGAGGCTCGCCCATAGTACTTTGCAGGCCGATTAGCCCTCGCCCCGCTACTAACCCATGATTAAGAGCACCTCATCCAATGAAAGTAACCCTTGTCCTATCAAAATAGATCCTTGTCCTATCAGAGGAGATAAGGTCACATCCGCAACCCTGCCCTACCTATCCTGGATTCGTTAAGTCATGGTAATAAGTTGACCCGAAATCCCTGCCTCAACCAATAATTTTCTTGATTTCTTGCACCTCAATCGGGAAGCTCGACCATAGCCTATAGGTACTTGCCCGAGCATAGCATAGCATCGTTCATTGTCAGTGTAGCCACTTACTCGAGAATCTTATCCGCTTACCTGAGACGAGAATCTTACCCGAGCCCGAGAATAGCATTGAAGATATTCATTGTCACAGCGTACAAGATATGAATCATCAACGTAGAAGATGTTAATAAGAAACTCACGGGACCAAACCCATAGGCCTAACTAGATTGTTATCAAGGAAACTACAGGCAGGCGATAGTCAGCTTTCAACGTGCTATCTCTATAACTATGAGAGTTCGAACATCACTATTAGTGTATATAACTATGATGTGTTAATTAGGTTCATACTGTGTTATATTCAACATGCTTGATTAGCTGTAAGTACAGGTGTAATCATTGAGCTACGTTTTCTGCATAACATCTTATAGCTTCTATTACACTTAGTTGGAACAAGAAGCTCGTATTATATACTAGTAACTCTTATTACGCCATACCATGGATTTAGTTCACATGTTATAAGCATTCAATCTACTAGTCTCTCTAAAAGGAAACCCATATCCTAGTGCTCTTTATTAAGATACTTCATCATATCAAATACTCTTGTTCCATACTCATCAAACAACCTGGAAGACTTATGGAACTATATCAGGTTCATGAAAGCATAGTGATTACGACATAGAGCTAGAACACTCGAATCAGATTAGATATGTGATATAACTAGCCAATAACAGAGCTCGGATTGGATAGAGATGGTGGTAAAGCCATGTAATGATTACGTATCGTATTGACCTAATATATGATGCAGAGTGAATAGACATTACTTGTAGAGAACAGGCAATACTCACAACATAACAACAAGTTTGGTTACTCATCTTCTACATGCATTGTTTCCATAATAGTTACAGCTTAGTATAAATGTGAGTTCATTGGTTCGATCTGCTTGGGTACTGTGATTACGGAAAGAGCTCATACTCTTCTCATAGAGACTTCTATTCCCATAGCTATTAAGTGTTGTGCTAATTAAGAGCAGCTTATAGATAGTCATGTAATTAGAATGAATGAAAGCAGTCATATTTGATAAGTGTGATGTGTAATGTTATAGATGGTAATCATACTATAACTAAGGAGACTAGAATCCTAAGTATTAACATGATAACCACTAGTATTGAGCTTCCTATTAGGTCTATTAGTAACCAGTATGTACATAATATATGGGAATACAAGACCTTTCTTATATGTAAAACAGATACAACAAGCTTATCATAGTTGTGATAAAGTGGAAGCTATCTATACCTCATGTAATCTCTTACAAGTCATGGAAATAGTATAACTATGATCATACATGTTGATTATGTTCAATACGTGACTCATAAGAGCTGTGAATACTAGTAGATCATCAGCTTTCATTAGTATCAATCCCGTTTATTGACTAGCTAGAACTCCATATTAGAAAGTAATCATAATGGATACTCATTACTAGTAACATGTAAGCTAATCTGAGATCATGGTAAATTAATGGAGTCTATACTGAACCTTTTCTATCTAGCTAGACCAGTGAGCTATTTGGAATAGGTATGGGCCAAACAAAATACGAGTAATTGCTCCTTCTCCCTCGAACCCTCCAGCACCGGGGATGACCTGCTTAGCTCTTCTCGTTTGGTCTAAAATGCCAATAAAGAAATAGAAATTCGTAGGTATGTGTGGGCACCTCCTTCATTCTACGAGGAGAGGTAGGTGTACTCGTACTAACTATTCCACACCGGCGAGTCCAGTTTTATAGTTAGGTTTTATAGTAAGGTCCTAAAGGCGAGTCTTTACACTTTTCGATTTTGTCAGGGTCGATGCTTCCTCAAATTGTGGGGATCGATAACAATTCTTTCTTTTAGGTTCTGTCTATCTTGAATGAAGGACAACTAAAAAGGTTAGATGCTTAGGTGAGCTTGCCTGCCCACTTCGTGGAGTTGGTTCTGTCTACAGGAGAATGACGTAATTACATATATAATATATATAATGAATGACTGGAAGAAATGCATAATGACATATATAATGATATATATATATATATATATATATATATATATATATATATATATATATATATATATATATATATATATATATATATATATATTTGTATATGATAATACGGGTCCGATCGATGATTCGAGCTACGATCCCATGCCCATATTCTATTTGCGAGATGACGAGATTCTATTTGGTTGGCGATATCTCCGCCATTCTCTACGTAATTACGTCATTGTCGCTCTTCTTAGATCTACGCGTCATTTCGACACTTTCTCGAGCAGACACAGTGCATATATTATATATGTAATTACGCTATCGAATTCATTATTCGATCGATAGAGCGTGAATGCATATATTATATATGTAATTATGCCATGAATGATAGATCGATTTCTTCCCCTCAATTCAAAAGGCTGGTCCTACCCAGCTTATCGGGTTACCGGCTGGTCCTAAGACGGTCAAGGAGGACGAAAGCGAACGGGAAGGCTGGTCCTAAGCTACGGGGGTGGGTCGAGAGAAGCGCAAACTGCTAATCATCGGTAGGGTGGGTCGAGAGGAGCACAGCCGGCCCATCGTTGGGTTGAAACGAAAGCTGCACAGCCCAGTTCTGTTCCCCATGAAATACCGTTCCCCATGAAGCGGAGAAGCCAGCCCATGAAGCCACGAATCGCAAACCATCAATTAGTATCCCCAACCCATATCGACTCGCCCCATGAAGCCTTCCATATCGTGGACCTATATCGTGGACCTCTAGCTCCCATATCGTGTTCAGTCACCCATAAGGTCAGTCACTCGGCAGGTGGAAGGTCCTCTCCTTATCAGTCGAGCCTGCTTACGCATCCTCAGTTGAAGGCCCAATAATCCCCGTGTCAAGGAAGGTCATCAGTTGAAGGCCCAATAATCCCCGTGTCAAGGAAGGTCATCAGTTGAAGGCCCAATAATCCCCGTGTCAAGGAAGGTCCTCTCCTTATCAGTCGAGCCTGCTTACGCATCATCAGTTGAAGGCCCGGTTACCTTTCCAACCACGCCTACTTTGTTCTTTCCCCACAGCTAGAGCTTACTTTAAGCGAACACCAGAGGGATGGATGGATGGAGGAACTTCCCTTCCAAACACCGCATACTGCCCCTTACCGCTTCTAACCTTTCTTACTCCGCCTACTTTGTTCTGTTGGGCCCATACCACACAGCTGCTTACTTGAAATTCACACCCGAGCTTACCTCACACCGCTTACTGCTTACCTTCTTACCCCTTACCTTTACAACCACAAGTGTTCTGTGGCGAACGAACATACCCCACTGCTTTCTTTAAACGACCGAACGGAGAGGCAATATCTTGAATTTCTTTGAAAAGGCCATTAGCTTCTATTTCAACACGAACTGAGATTCGGTTTTCGACAGCTTTTCATTTCTTATACGCCCACTTTCTGTACTGAAATTACCATAAGTGGGAGCCGGTAATTCATTATATATGTAATTACGCGGCTGAACATCAAATGGGTTTTCAAAGCTTAGCGATAGAATGAAAGCGATCAGCTCAAATAGATGGGCGATAGCGATCAACATAAACATTCCTGCTCTATATGATCTCGCCCACTTTGATTACTTCAATTCCCATATCGATAGGCCTTACCTTTTATTAAGTTTAGACAATCTATCCACCAGACATTGCCACTTGACTTTATGAATACCTTAATAGGTAGGTACCACTATAAACAACCCGGGATGGCATGGAATTCAACAACCCTGACAATGACCCTTATACCGTCACCCTAGGAGCATGTCCCATGGACTTTCTATTATAAGCTAGCAGATATCGTGGAAACTGCCTGCCTTATGATATCTATATAGCCCGAATTAGTTCCCCTAAGCTTAGCGACGAAAAGAGATGAGATACCGGTGTATAACCCTCTGGATTGATCCACTCATTAGTAATATAAACTCATAATAATATATGTAATATTAATTATTAATAACAATAATATTAATATTAATAATAATTATTATTATTCTTAGGCTTTATTAATTTAATCATGTTTATTTTAGTATTTTTAATATTTATCTTAAGGTTTGTATACATTGGGTTTATAATATTTGTCCCTTTTGTTTAATATTATTCCCTCAGGTTCATTATCCATGGATTTTAGTATTAATCCTTTGGGTAATAATACTATAATAGTATTATTATAATAATATTATTATAGTACTATTATAATATTATTACCCAAGGGATTAATAGTAAAATCCCAAGGAATTATGAACTCGAGGGAATAATATTATAAACCCAAGGAAGTAATAAACCCTACCTTTTAATATTATAAACCGAATGAATTAGTGAACCCAACGGATCAATATTAAAATCCTAAGGGATCAAGAAGCGCAAGGAATTGATATTACAAACACAGGAGATTAATAAAGCTCGACATGATTGATATTATAAGCCCAAGTTAATAATAAACCCAAAGGATTAATACTTTAACCCCAAAGGATTATGAACCCAAGGAAATAATATTAAACCCAATGGACTAATATTATAAACCCAACATTGGTAAACCCTAATATAAAGATTAGAAAGACTAAAATCAACATGCTTTATTTTCATGGTGAGACAATCCTTGTCACAATGTGACATTCAACTATGGTTGGCTATGATTGACAATGGTTGACAATGATCGATATTATAAACCTAAGGGAATAATAAACCCAAGGGATTGATATTATAAACCTAAAGGAATAATAAAACTAAGGGATGAATAGTAAAACCCCAAGGGATTATAAAGTCAAGGGAATAATATTAAACCCATGAGACTAATATTATAAACCCAACATTGGTGAACCCAAATATAAATACTACAAACACTAAAATAGACATGGTTTATTTTGATGGTGAGACAATCCTTGTCAAAATGCAACATTCAAATATGGCTGACCATGGTTTGCTACGATTGACAATGGTTGACCATGATTGATATTATAAACCTAAAGGAATAATAAACCCAAGGGATTTATATTATAAACCCAAATGAATAATAAACCCAAAGGATTAATACTAAAACCCCAAGGGATTATGAAACCAAGGGAATAATATTAAACCTAAGGGACTAATATTATAAACCCAACATTGGTAAACCCAAATATAAATATTACAAAGACTAAAATAAATATCATTTATTTTCATGGTGAGACAATCCTTGTCACAATATGAATCCAACCATGGTTGACCATGGCTGACCATGATTGATAATATAAAACTAAGGAAATAATAGACCCAATGGATTGATATTATAAACCAAAATGAATAATAAACCCAAGGGATAAATACAAAAACACGAAGGGATTATGAATACAAGGGAATAATATTAAACCCAAGGGACTAATATTATAAACCCAACATTCGTAGACCCAAACATAAATATTACAAAGACTAAAATAAACATGATTTATTTTCATGGTGAGACAATATTTGTCAAAATGCGACATTCAACCATGGGACTAATATGGTAAACCCAAATATAAATATTACAAACACTAAAATGAACATGGTTTATTTTCATGGTGAGACAATATTTGTCAAAATACGACATTCAACCATGGGACTAATATTATAAACCCAACATTGGTAAACCCAAATATAAATACTACAAACACTAAAATAAACATTGTTTCTTTTGATGGTGAGACAATCCTTGTCACAATGCGGCATTCAACCATGGTTGACCATGGTTGCCTATGATTGAAAATGGTTGACCATGATTGATATTATAATCCTAAGGGAATAATAAACCCAAGGGATTGATATTATAAACTCAAATGAATATAAAACCCTAGGGATTAATACTAAAACCCCAATGGATTATGAACCCAATGGAATAATATTAAACCCAAGGGACTAATATTATAAACCCAACATTGGTAAACCCAAATATAAATACTACAAACACTAAAATAAACATGATTTATTTTCATGGTGAGACAATCCTTGTCACAATGCGACATTCAACCATGGTTGACCATGGTTGGCTATGATTGACAATGGTTGACCATGATCGATATTATAAACCTAAGGGAATAATAAACCCAAGGGATTGATATTATAAACCCAAAGGACTAATAAAAGTAAGGGATTAATACTAAAACACCAAGGGAATAATATTAAACCCATGTGACTAATATTATAATCTGAATAATGGTAAACCCAAATATAAATACTACAAACACTAAAATAAACATGGTTTATTTTGATGGTGAGACGATCCTTGTCATAATGTGACATTCAAACATGGTTGGCCATGGTTGGCTATGATTGACAATGGTTGACCATGATTGATATTATAAACATAAGGGAATAATAAACCCAAGGGATTAATACTAAAACCCAAGGGAATAATATTAAACCCAAGGGTGTAATATTATAAACCCAACATTCGTAAACCCAAATATAAATATTACAAAGACTAAAATAAACATGATTTATTTTCATGGTGAGACAATCTTTGTCACAATATGACATTCAACCATGGTTGACCATGGTTGAACATGATCAATATTATAAACCTAAGGGAATAATAAACCCAAGGGATTGATATTATAAACCCAAATGAATAATAAACCCAAGGGATTAATACAAAAACCCGAAGGGATTATTAACCCAAGGGAATAATATTAAACCCAAGGGACTAATATTATAAACCCAACATTCGTAAACCCAAATATAAATTATATTAAAAAGACCAAAATAAACATGATTTATTTTCATCGCGAGACAATTTTTTTAAAATGCGACATTCAACCATGGGCCTAACATGGTAAACCCAAATATAAATATTACAAACACTAAAATAAACATGGTTTATTTTCATCTTAACAATCTTTGTCAAAATGGGGCATTAAACCATGGGACTAATATTATAAGCCCAACATTGGTAAACCCAAATATAGATACTACAAACACTAAAATAAACATGATTTATTTTGATGGTGAGACAACCCTTGTCATAGTGCAACATTCAGCCATGGTGACCATGGTTGGCTATGATTGACAATGGTTGACCATGATTGATATTATAAACCTTAGGGAATAATAAACCCAAGGGATTGGTATTATAAACCCCAGGGATTAATACTAAAACCCGAAGGGATTATGAACCCAATGGAATAATATTAAACTCAAGGGACTAATATTATAAACCTAACATTTGTAAACCCAAATATAAATGCTACAAATATGAAAATAAACGTGATTTATTTTCATGGTGAGACAATCCTGGTAACAATGTGACATTCAACCATGGTTGACCATGGCTGGCTATGATTGAAAATGGTTGATCATGGTCTGTATTATAAACCTAAGGGAATAAGAAACCCAAGGGATTGATATTATAAACCCAAAGGAATAATAAAACTGATGGATTAATACTAATACCCCAAGGGATTATGAACCCAAGGGAATAATATTAAACCCATGGGACTAATATTATAAATCCAACATTGGTAAACCCAAATATAAATACTACAAACACTAAAATAAACATGGTTTATTTTGATGGTGAGATAATACTTATCACAATGCGACATTCAAACATGATTGACCATGGTTGGCTATGATTGAAAATGGTTGACCATGACTGATATTATAAACATAAGGGAATAATAAACCCAACTGATTGATATTATAAACCCAAATGAATAATAAACCCAAGGGATTAATACTAAAACCCCAAACGATTATGAACCCAAGGGAATAATATTAAACTCAGGGGACTAATATTATAAACCCAACATTCACAATCCCAAATATAAATATTACAAAGACAAAATAAACATCATTTATTTTCATGGTGAGACAATCCTTGTCACAATGTGACATTCAACAATGGTTGACCATGGTTTACCATGATTAATATTATAAACCTAAGGGAATAATAAACTGAAGTGATTGATATTATAAACCCAAATGATTAATAAAACCAAGGGATTAATACTAAAACCCGAAGGGATTATGAACCCAAGGGAATAATATTAAACCCAAGGGACTAATAGTATAAACCCAACATTCGTAAAGCCAAATATAAATATTACAAAGACTAAAATAAACATGATTTATTTTCATGGTGATACAATCCTTGTGATAATGTGAAATTCAACCATGGTTGACCATGGTTGGCTATGATTGACAATGGTTAACCATGATCGATATTATAAACCTAAGGGAATAATAAACCCAAGGGACTAATATTATAAACCCAACGTATATAAACGCTAAGATAAATATTATAAACACTAAAATAAACATGATCAACCATCATTTGTTTTCATATTGAGACAATCCTTATCACAATTCCATGTTGGATCATGGTCAATGTCATAATAAACCATGTTTGACTCGGTAATGATAAACCCAAGCGATTGATATTATAAACATAAAGGAACAATAAACCCAGGGGATTAATACTAAAACCCCAAAGGATTATGAACCTAAGTTAATACTATTAAACAAAAGGGAGTAATAATATAAACCCAATGGATTAAAACTAAAACCCCAAGGGAATAATATTAAACCCAAGGGACTAATATTATAAACCCAATGTATATAAGCCTTAATACAAATATTATAAGCACTAAAATAAACATGACTCACCATAATTGTTTTTCATATTGAGACAATCCTTATCACAATTCCATATTGGGCCATGGTTGACCATGGTTGAAATCATAATAAACCATCATTGAACGTAGAATAATAGACACAAGTGATTGATGTTGGACAATGGTTGATCATGGTCTAACTTGGTACTTTATTGTTGATCATTGTTGAATAATATTAAACCCTACGAATATGAAAACTTAGACAAATAAACTGAAAGGATTGATATTATGAACCCAAGGGAATAATAAACCTAGAGGATAAAAATTATAAAACCAACGCATATAAACCCTAAAATAAACATGGTTGACCATGGTTGATTTCCATATTAGATAAATCTATTGTGATATTGACATAATCATAAATAGTTGGAAAAATATTTAACCCTTGATATTTGGGTTTTATAAAACCAAGAGATTATTACTATTACAAACCAAAGGCATTAATATTATAGCAACAAATGATTAACAAATGCAAGGGATCAATATACCCAAGGAATCAATAAACACAAACTAATATTGAAAACCCAAACGATTAGTAAACCCCGGGAATTAGGTTTTTAAGGTCACAAAATTAATAAAACCAAGGGATTAAATGATAAACCAAAGGAATTATGAATATTAAAATTTTGAAGAACGAAGAAACCCAAGAATTTGATATTATAAACCTAAGGAGTTAATAAACCCAAGGGATCAAGATTAAAAACAAAAGGGATTAATAAAACATAGGAATTAATATTTTAAACCCAGCCAATTGATCAACCCACGTGACTATGAATATTATAAACCTAAGGGATCAAGAAACCCTAGGGATTGTTAATACTATGAAACAAACACATTAATAAATTGAATGGATAAACATTGTAAACATAAGGGATTAATGTTAAACCTTAGGACTATTATTTAAACCTTAATATTGGGGATTAATAAACCAAAGGGAATAAATGATAAACCGAAGGAATTATTAATATTAAAACTTAAAGAACAAATAAACCTAATGATTTAATATTATAAACCCAAGGAAATATTAAACCGAACCTAAGCCCTAAATCCATGGCATCAATATTATAAACATAAATAATGCTATAACACAAAACAATAATAAAAAACATAAACCAAAATCATTATAAGAACTGCATTGCAAACCTAAAGCATTAAAACATCATAAATCATCATCATATGAATAATAGCACATTTATATCACTACATTATAAACAATAAATAAATTTTAAGCCATGAATACATTGATATAAATACATGAATGTATTAATAGTATAAATCTCAAGAATATTGATATAAATACCTAGAACATGAAATCCCAACAATAATATTATAAATGTAAACAATATTTTCATTTATGAAATACATGAACAAAGTGAAGGGATCCACACAAAAGACCACAACAATCACAAATGCAAGAGAAAAAAATAAAATAGTAACATTGTCATCGGAGCAAAGGAACATAAATGAGAAAAACACATCTAAATTGCACACATTGGATTTAAAGAAGAACATAATAGGATATTTTAAGACTATAGATATACAATTATATACATAAAAACAACAACGAGAAAAAAAATCAATTTCACCAACATTGCAACCACAAAAAGAACATTGAGTCTTAACATATATTTTTTGTTTTCTTTACATCAAATAATTCCACTACAAAATTGAACTTGAAACATTGCATCAAAAGTCATTTATGGAGCGGCCTCTTCGAAAACATAACCAGACCGATGGCAAAAGCAACACCAATTCAAATCAACAGGATAACAATCACGATACTTAATGCTTTCCAACTAATTCCTTCTTGTTGTCCTCCAAGACTCCCTCTACTGCACATGTAACAAGTATCTTACATGTGTTTTCGTTTGATCAAACTCACGAATATGATTATCAATAAAAGCAGGATAGAACCCATGTTTGATATCAAACTTGTTCCGAAGATAGGAAAGAAAACTTACAGCTCCAACAATATTGCATACTATTTTGGAATAATAGATGCCATCATTATTTTCCATATCTGCATTTGAAAGACAAAAATACAAAAGCAAAATCAATAAAGACATGCACAAATAAATAAGCACACACACACACACACACACACATATATATATAAAACATAACACCCCATTTTTATTTATGTTAAAAAACTTAATTTTATAATGTTACATGAAAAAAAAAAATCTAGTGTTACATCAACCAAATCATATAAAAATATCTACAAATATAAGTGTAATTTCACAATACAATAGAAAAAACTACGGAAATAGAATAAAACCGTGGCCAATATTCAAAACCTCCATTTTTTCATTTCATGATGTAATATGAATCCACAATATTAATATCAATATGAACCAGTTATAAAAATGATTTTGAATGATTGTTTCATATAACTCGTTGTTTATGTATAAATGGTCTATTGCAAAGAAAATAACAATAGGCACTTAAAAAAAAAAATTGAACAACATGAAAAATGATGTAAACAACTTTCTCAAATATTACTATGAATATGATGAGTTTATTCATCTCATAAATATATGAAAATGATTATTATATTAAAATTAAATCAATAGGACAATAAAAGAAATTCGAAAAACATACTATAAGGAAGGTCATAATGTTATTAGTGGTATGACATAGCAATATGGACTTCAATCGCTCCTCTCGTTTCTTCCTAATTGTAACATATGCGCGATCTTTCTTCTTGTCATAACTTTGAAAAGAGAAAGGTTGTGCAATGTGTAAACCATCTATTGATTTCACTGTTGATATGGCTATAAAAGTAAGACCTTTATGCTCTTTATTCCCGATATCAAAGGATGTTCGTTCTAAAGTTAATTCGTGTGACTTTTGGATTGTAATAGCCCATGCCATCTTCAAAGTAATTTTTTTTCAATTTCCTTTTATCACTGGAGTGATAGGGACAATGTTTGGATTTCTTGCATCAAATGGAACACCAAAATAGTTATAAAAAACAATAGTTGTCAACATTGGAAGTTGAGTTGACTTAGAGGTAGGCGTATAAAATATATCCTTAGCACAACCAAGTACATCATTCACCAAGCCAGCTTCAACCCATAAATTACATGTCAACATAACACAGTTACCATGACACAACAAAACTTCACAGTCAAATTGATCATCATCAACACCAATGATTTATGAATGCCTTGTATGCTCAGCAACACATCATGCAATTGGAGAATTTAATGATTTTAGCATATGCCTATTATGGAAGGAGACCAAATTATTTGTTGGAAACATGTGAACTGGTGCATTAAATAAATCTCTTTCTTTGTTTATTAATCTTCGGCAAAATCACATAACCAAACTTTTGTCGACGCGTTTTGAACCAACCAATGTGGTTCATCGTCAGGACAAGTTGAAGAACCAATCCGGCTTAGCTTGATTAAATAGAGTGTGCAGAGACTCCAACAGCTATAATGCTAACGGCTAATTTTGACCTAATGAACGTAGTCAAACCACTAATTTAATTATTAATATTCTTAGAAATAGCTAAAACAATTCATTTGTTAATTTGAGTATAATATAATATTTATATAATCCATTTTTTATTATTTAAATATAATGGTCATTAATAAATTATATCTCGTATAATAGTACATATTTATAAATAATCTATATATATTATTATTCCAATATTATTTAAATACAAATAAATAGTATTAAATTACTATTATTCTAAGTTACATTAGGTAATTGAGTATTTATTTAATAATCATTATCTAAATCTAATGGTCCAAAGGTAAACTCTAATATATCATTTTTAATTAATTATTTAATTATAATGGCCCATTCGAAATTAAACCAATAAGTTAAATACAATAATTTATGTTTATTAAATAATCTATATAATTTATAATTCCAATATTATTAAAATAAATAGTATTCTTGTTAAATCATTATTATTTAATTACATTAGGTAAATACCATAACTAAAGTACATGTTTATTAATAATAGTATATCAAAATATATAACTAACTCAAACTAACTCAATATTATCGGTATATCATATATTTATATCAAACCTAAAGGTCATATTGTTAAACTAGATCTCCTCTTATAATTAATTTTAATAATTTATATTCATTAAATAATCAATATTCATTCACTAAAAAACTATGTCATTAGGTAAATAAATTATTACTTATAAGGTTTAAAAATGGTTTTTTAGTTAAATATATAAGAAATTAGTTAAAGGGAAAAACTAAAGGAATGGTAGAATTAAATATAAATGCATAAACAAAAAAAATTTTAATCTAATTGTAATATACCCCCTAGTATCATAAACGGGATAAGGTTAATACAATACTTAGCCCGAAAATACTAAATCACTTATTAATAACTCATACACTCCATAATAATAGGATTAATCCGCCAAAAGCACACCTTAAGGAGAGGGAAGACAGAGACCCTAAGACCTAACAAAAGGGGAATGAGAAGGCTAGGAAGACAAGGTCGGGACCCAGCAACTGCTAATCTTCCAGCCATCATCCCTATTAAGATTGTTCGGCCTTTTCTCAATCTCCAGGGCCTCTCTAAATTTGCGATGGTGAAACTGCGCAACCCTGGCAATGACTTGAGCCTCTTCTATACATACATGATGCATAGTCTTCCCCGCATACTCAGCCAGGGCTGAGGACTTGGTCCTACCATGTCTTAAGTCCGCCGAATGCTCGCTAATCCGTTGATTGATAGAGGGACCAGTCTCACCAATATAAGGGGTCCCACCGGAACAGGGAATGACATAGATGCCCTTCATGTCCTTAGGGTCAATAGGGTCTTTCACAGACTTGAGGGAGCCACGGATAGTGTTGAGAGGTCTAAAAGTTGCGGGCGCATCGTACTTCCTCAGAATCCTTGCAATCCTATCCGTGGTCCCTTGGATGTAAGGAAGGTTCACACCCGTGATATGATCTTTAGGAACCCTTCGGATTGAAGGCTCCTTCCTGGCCCTGAGGAAGGCTTTTCGACCGAGGTGCCTATTGTAACCATTCTTCTCAAAGACATCTAGGAGATGAGCCTTCTCCGCTTCCAGGCTCTCCTCATCTGAAATTCTTACAGCACGGGTGGCAAGCGTGCTAAGAACCCCTAACTTCTGAGCGGGGAAATGATGCGAAGACGCATGCAAGTATTGCTCAGTATGCGTCTTCTTTCTAAACACCTGATGAGAAAAGGAACCATCCACCTTCTTAGAGATGAGAACATCCAAGAACGGAAGACAACCATTAACTTCTTTTTCCATCGTGAATTTAATGGCGGCGGACTGGTTATTGAGGTGACTGAAGAACCGATCCAGCTCGTCAGGACCATGAGACCAGACAACACCAGTGTCATCAACGAATCTTTTCCAAAGCTTCGGTAAGAGACGAGAGGAGGCCAAAGCCTTAGACTCAAACTCCTCCATGAAGAGATTAGCGACGATAGGGGACAAGGGGGAGCCCATGGTAACTCCGCAAGTCTACTCATAGAATTCTCCCTCGAAGCTGAAAATGGTGGAGGTAAGGCAAAGCTCAACTAACTTAGCCGTATCAGGGTCAGTTAGCTTATTAATTACCTTCATGGCCTCATTGATAGGAATACAAGTATATAGAGATACCACGTCGAAACTTACCAGAATGTCCTCGGGCTCAAGTTTAATTCTCTTAAGATCCTCAATAAAAGAAGTTGAGTCTTTGACAAAGGACTCAGTCTGCCCCACTAATGGTCTCAACTTTACAGCGAGGAACTTGGCCAGGAGGTAAGTCGGACCACCAATGGTATTGACAATGGGTCTCAGGGGGACCCCATCCTTATGGATTTTAGGAAGACCATATATCCTAGGAGTGACGGGGTTTCCCTCAATAAGTTTCTGGGCTAGAGGAATCATGGAATTGCACGACTTGATCGCAAGAGCGACCGCTCTGGAAACCTTTTTGAGGGGATTTTTCGAAAGCTTCTTATAACTCCCACTATTACAGAGATGGTCAAGCATCTTAATTCTATAATCCTTTCTATCCAGGATAACGGCAGCCCCACCTTTATCAGCTTTTAAGACCACTACGTCACGATTTTCGTTCAAACTCTTCAGAGCCTCAAACTCAGCCTTGCTAATATTGCTACGGGGAGGCTTAGCCCTCCTCAGGGTAACGGCACAATCCTGCCTAATCGTGTCTTTAATCTTATCAGGAAGGTTCTTAATGCCATATTCTACATCGCAAATGATGTCTTCAACCGGGATTTTTCTGGGTGCTAAGGCAAAATTAAGACCTTTCCTTAAGAGACTAAAAACCGCAGGCGGAAAGGAAAAACTCGACAGATTCACCACCTTATTGTCCTAAGGGAGGGAAGTCGAACTACCCACCGACATACCCTTAATATCAACCTTACAATTAAGGCTATCAATCCCATCTAACACCTTATTACAACGACCACTATTATTATAATATACCTTATTAAAATCATCACTAGGATTATCGACTTCATCATTTAAATTATTACATTTATATAATAGAGCTTTATTATCATAATCATATTTGTTTATAATAACGTTATGTTTACTTTTCTCGATATTCGAACTAACATTAACACCCAAATCCTTAACCGAATTGGGGTCTCCAATGCCACTACCGGACTCACTATCCACCGAATCGTTATTCATAAAAGACCTACCTCGAACCATCGACTCCAGCCCTTGAATGATCGGATTACCCCGCGAGCAGCGTCCATCAGAGCGGCCTGAACTCCCCGCGCATATCAGCTCATCAGAGCCTACTGCGAGTAAGTTCTGATAAGATAGGTTACATGCGTGTTTCGGATGGCGTTGCTGCTGGTAGATCAACGGATTTTGAACTGCGCGTAGGCTCTGATGAGCTGATATGCGCGGGGAGTTCAGGCCGCTCTGATGGACGCTGCTCGCGGGGTAATCCGATCGTTCAAGGGCTGGAGTCGATGGTTCGAGGTATGCCTTTTAGGAATATCGATTCGGTGGATAGTGAGTCCAGTAGTGGCATTGGAGACCCCAATTCGGTTAAGGATTTGGGTGTTAATGTTAGTTCGAATATCGAGAAAAGTAAACATAACGTTATTATAAACAAATATGATTATGATAATAAAGCTCTATTATATAAATGTAATAATTTAAATGATGAAGTCGATAATCCTAGTGGTGATTTTAATAAGGTATATTATAATAATAGTGGTCGTTGTAATAAGGTGTTAGATGGGATTGATAGCCTTAATTGTAAGTTTGATATTAAGGGTATGTCGGTGGGTAGTTCGAGTTCCCTCCCTCAGGACAATAAGGTGGTGAATCTGTCGAGTTTTTCCTTTCCGCCTGCGGTTTTTAGTCTCTTAAGGAAAGGTCTTAATTTTGCCTTAGCACCCAGAAAAATCCCGGTTGAAGACATCATTTGCGATGTAGAATATGGCATTAAGAACCTTCCTGATAAGATTAAAGACACGATTAGGCAGGATTGTGCCGTTACCCTGAGGAGGGCTAAGCCTCCCCGTAGCAATATCAGCAAGGCTGAGTTTGAGGCTCTGAAGAGCTTGAACGAAAATCGTGACGTAGTGGTCTTAAAAGCTGATAAAGGTGGGGCTGCCGTTATCCTGGATAGAAAGGATTACAGAATTAAGATGCTTGACCATCTCTGTAATAGTGGGAGTTATAAGAAGCTTTCGAAAAATCCCCTCAAAAAGGTTTCCAGAGCGGTCGCTCTTGCGATCAAGTCGTGCAATTCCACGATTCCTCTAGCCCAGAAACTTATTGAGGGAAACCCCATCACTCCTAGGATATATGGTCTTCCTAAAATCCATAAGGATGGGGTCCCCCTGAGACCCATTGTCAATACCATTGGTGGTCCGACTTACCTCCTGGCCAAGTTCCTCGCTACAAAGTTGAGACCCTTGGTTGGGCAGACTGAGTCCTTTGTCAAAGACTCAACTTCTTTTATTGAGGATCTTAAGAGAATTAAACTTGAGCCCGAGGACATTCTGGTAAGTTTCGACGTGGTCTCTTTATATACTTGTATTCCTATCAATGAGGCCATGAAGGTAATTAATAAGCTAACTGACCCTGATACGGCTAAGTTAGTTGAGCTTTGCCTTACCTCCACCTTTTTCAACTTCGAGGGAGAATTCTATGAGCAGACTTGCGGAGTTGCCATGGGCTCCCCCTTGTCGCCTGTCGTCGCTAGTCTCTTCATGGAGGAGTTTGAGTCTAAGGCTTTGGCCTCCTCTCGTCTCTTACCGAAGCTTTGGAAAAGATTCGTTGATGACACTGGTGTTGTCTGGTCTCATGGTCCTGACGAGCTGGATCGGTTCTTCAATCACCTCAATAACCAGTCCGCCGCCATTAAATTCACGATGGAAAAAGAAGTTAATGGTTGTATTCCGTTCTTGGATGTTCTCATCTCTAAGAAGGTGGATGGTTCCTTTTCTCATAAGGTGTTTAGAAAGAAGACGCATACTGAGCAATACTTGCATGCGTCTTCACATCATTTCCCTGCTTAGAAGTTAGGGGTTCTTAGCACGCTTGCCACCCGTGCTGTAAGAATTTCGGATGAGGAGAGCCTGGAAGCGGAGAAGGCTCATCTCCTAGATGTCTTTGAGAAGAATGGTTACAATAGGCACCTCGGTCGAAAAGCCTTCCTCAGGGCCAGGAAGGAGCCTTCAATCCAAAGGGTTCCTAAAGATCATATCACGGGTGTGAACCTTCCTTACATCCAAGGGACCACGGACAGGATTGCAAGGATTCTGAGGAAGTACGATGTGCCCGCAACTTTTAGACCTCTCAACACTATCCGTGGCTCCCTCAGGTCTGTGAAAGACCCTATTGACCCTAAGGACATGAAGGGCGTCTATGTCATTCCCTGTTCCTGTGGGACCCCTTATATTGGTGAGACTGGTCGCTCTATCAATCAACGGATTAGCGAGCATTCGGCGGACTTAAGACATGGTAGGACCAAGTCCTTAGCCCTGGCTGAGCATGCGGGGAAGACTATGCATCATGTATGTATAGAAGAGGCTCAAGTCATTGCCAGGGTTGCGCAGTTTCACCATCGCAAATTTAGAGAGGCCCTGGAGATTGAGAAAAGGCCGAACAATCTTAATAGGGATGATGGCTGGAAGATTAGCAGTTGCTGGGTCCCAGCCTTGTCTTCCTAGCCTACTCATTCCCCTTTTGTTAGGTCTTAGGGTCTCTGTCTTCCCTCTCCTTAAGGTGTGTTTTTGGCGGATTAATCCTATTATTATGGAGTGTATGAGTTATTAATAAGTGATTTAGTAATTTCGGGCTAAGTATTGTATTAACCTTATCCCGTTTATGATACTAGGGGGTATATTACAATTAGATTAAAAAAAATTTTGTTTATGCATTTATATTTAATTCTACCATTCCTTTAGTTTTTCCCTTTAACTAATTTCTTATATATTTAACTAAAAAACCCTTTTTAAACCTTATAAGTAATAATTTATTTACCTAATGACATAGTTTTTTAGTGAATGAATATTGATTATTTAATGAATATAAATTATTAAAATTAATTATAAGAGGAGATCTAGTTTAACAATATGACCTTTAGGTTTGATATAAATATATGATATACCGATAATATTGAGTTAGTTTGAGTTAGTTATATATTTTGATATACTATTATTAATAAACATGTACTTTAGTTATGGTATTTACCTAATGCAATTAAATAATAATGATTTAACAAGAATACTATTTATTTTAATAATATTGGAATTATAAATTATATAGATTATTTAATAAACATAAATTATTGTATTTAACTTATTGGTTTAATTTCGAATGGGCCATTATAATTAAATAATTAATTGAAAATGATATATTAGAGTTTACCTTTAGACCATTAGATTTAGATAATTATTATTAAATAAAAACTCAATTACCTAATGTAACTTAGAATAATAGTAATTTAATACTATTTATTTGTATTTAAATAATATTGGAATAATAATATATATAGATTATTTATAAATATGTACTATTATACGAGATATAATTTATTAATGACCATTATATTTAAATAATAAAAAATGGATTATATAAATATTATATTATACTCAAATTAACAAATGAATTGTTTTAGCTATTTCTAAGAATATTAATAATTAAATTAGTGGTTTGACTACGTTCATTAGGTCAAAATTAGCCGTTAGCATTATAGCCGTTGGAGTCTCTGCACACTCTATTTAATCAAGCTAAGCCGTATTGGTTCTTCAACTTGTCCTGACGATGAACCACACTGGTTGGTTCGAAACGCGTCGACAAAAGTTTGGTTATGTGATTTTGCCGAAGATTAATAAACAATGTTATGGATCACAGAAGTCTAAATTCCTTAATAAATCTCTTTCTCTAGGATGCAACCTCATATTTTAGTTAGCATGTGATCATAAAGACTAAGAAGTATATGGAAACTCTTTCATGCAAATATCAATGAAAAGGGTGTTCTTGTGAGGACATGGAAGTCATTCAAGTTGTCGAATGTGTTTAATAAAGAAAACTAAATCCCATGCAAATTAAACACTAAGTTGTGTGGAGATGTGTTGGAATTAATAGCTTATAATATACAAATAAATATGAAGCAAGAATACAGGGAGTAAGAAACTCTTAATGGAAAAAATATGTTATATTATATAATTTCCCAATGTTATATTTTGAGCATAAATGGTCTCATCTATAGTAATTGGTGATTTTAATGATTTAATTAGTTTAATGAATTTTATAACTAAATCAAATGTTTATTTTTAACTTTGGTCATTTAATGTATGGCAAGTAGGATTTATTGTAAGATAATCCCCCTTAACGTGTATTTGTGATTTCAATATGCATAATTCAAGTTTCTTGGAATTGGTTTCTTCTTCATCTTCATATTCAATTCTCTTTGTTTTCACTGGTTTTGGTATTTATTTTGGGTATTCTATGATTTTTGGCCTTTCTAGATTCTGTATCCATGATCTTCTTCAATTTACGTCATCTTGTACCTACAAAAAATAATAAACAATTTCATTACCCCACAACAACATCAATCATCTCAATTTTTTTTATTAACACATAATCTTTACACCTATCATTTTTTGCAATAACTTACACTTAACTGTTACAATCCTCGAGAGGTCAAATTCGTTTTGCTTACCACAAAGAACACATCACATTATGTGATTTATGTAGTATCTTCCTACAACAAGCACTAGTGGTTTCAACCATGAACCTTCCAGTTTTTACAAAGTGGTTTTCAAGGTACCATGAGATTTTCAACATAATAGATTTTTGGATAATATATGCTTTTATTGGACTTATAACATTTATGATTCATGTACTTACAATTACAAACTTCCATTTAGGTCAATCTAGTCTTTAAACATACATTGGCTTAAGACAATTTCCTTTCCATAATCCTATATATATATATATATATATATATATATATATATATATATATATATATATTTAGGTACGACCATCATGCTACTTAGAGATGTATTTCTATGGATTCAATGCACTTACATCCGTATGATATTATTATTACTTTTCTTCTCTTTTTCCTTCTTTATTCCCTTGCATGCTCACATAATCATTTCTTCTTTGTATCTTCTTCATTCATTTTACCATGTCACCACATCGATTTGTCTATTGTCTTCTTTCATCGTACCACTCTCTTAACTTGCACATCATTTTCTCTCTTTGTTGCTACATCATTCTTTCTCTCATCATATTCTATCTTAATTCTCTTTATTGTTGCATCGTTTTCTTTTGTCATTCTCTTTGCTGATACATTGTTCTTTAGAGAAACAACTTCTTTCATCATGCCACTGTATTTGTTGCTACATAATTATCACTATCACTGTATTCTTTCATGTTATTGATGTTTTTAGTCATTCTCTTTTCTGTTGCATATCTTTATGACCATCTTGTTTAATTATCATGTAATAATGTGATGGAGTCCCCTTCTTCCTTTTATACCTATATATTACTTTTTTCTTCTTCCTTAAAACAATTGATAATTGATCACCATATAAAAGGAAATCCATCTACTAAGATACATGAGTTCCAACCATTGTATTGCTCCCAACCTTTTCATATTATTTAAACCTTTTAAGAATAATTCATGTCACTTCCCCCCCTTAAACAAGGATTCAATTGCTCAGATTTCACATCAAGCTGGCATTCAAGTCCCTGACACCCTCACATATACCCATAATTGATGTTAATCAAATGTATTGCAGTTTTACTTCCAGACACATGCTAATCAAATGTAGTTGTAGTGTTACTTCCCATGTCAGAAAATTTCCCTACAACAACCCATACATTGATGCTAGTCAATTGTAGTTGTAGTTTTACTTTTCATGTCTCAAAGTTTCTACGATTAACCTTCTCCATATTTTATTGTATGTGTTTTCAGTTTATATTTACAGTGTAAAAAGTCTCTTTATATCTAAAGTTCACAACAAAAAATACCTATGGGTTGATTCCCTCACAGTTGTCTACTTCCTAGATGATTTGAAGAGCATTATCAACACTATTGGTATGCTTATGCCCTCTACTATGGAAATTTTTTTGCCTTGAACATAAATTTCTTCTACATGTTATAAAATAAGATTATCTACCCTGGGTTGACAAATAAATGTTGTGAAATTTAGCCCAGTAAGTGATAGCTCAGTACCATGTACAATTTTTTCCTTTGTCTGAAATTTGTCATGTAACAACATGTAACATAATTTTTTCAATAATATAACAATACATTTTGGTTCATTGGTTTTTATATTTTCTCATCGATATAATACATTTATTTAAATTGTACTAGCTCAATGGAAAAACACCTGCCTTGCAAGCACGAGGTTGATTTTTTTTTTTAAGAAGCAAAAATGAATTGTCTCGTAAGAAGAAAAAATGAATTGTCTCTTAAGAGACAATAATACTTGTCTTCTATATTGTCTTTATAGATACAATTGTTTAAGACAATAATTTGAGACACTCACTTAAAGACAATATTTAAGATAATTTACAAGTTTTTTTGTCTCAAATTAAGACAATTTGTTAAAAAATTATCTTAAAACGTCCCTAGATGTATTCTCATAATATATAATCTTAGACATATTTCAAATATTTGAATTGAGCACATTAATTATATATTCAACATATTTTTTGTGGTAGCTATGAGTGAAATCCATCTTAATCTTGAATCTATCAAGCACACCAAGGGATCAAATCTCTCGAGACTCAAACATTTCCTTAAGTTTTACATTCAAAAAAGAGATTTGCAACTTAAGACATTTGATCCCTTTCAACTCTTCATAAATCTAGTGCTAAAATAGATCTAGACTACTTTATTTCCTTAAAAAACTCAATATATTAAAGCTAAAATAAATATTTATCAATTTAGTTACGATATATCTAAATCGATCATTAAAAAAACGCTATATTAATGCAAGTTGTGGTTTAAGTTTTCTTCTTTTTTCTCTTTGGGACACAACTTAGTATTGAAAGTTTAAAGTACAAACATAAGTTTTAGGCCTTACAGAATCCACTGTTTCTTAGAATCCAGTCTTGCTTCGTGATATTCATAAACAAGTATCCTGGCTCGAAACTTTTTGTACTTCCAGCGATTTCATACGGTGATGAAAATATATTTGTCAGTGGAATAATTCGGAGAGAATTCGATGATATGAAGGGTGAAATCGAGTACGAGCGCTTTTTCAATCATAGTCAACCAATAGTTAACAATTTCTGCTTAATCTGTCCAAAAAAGTTTGAAATTTGGCCCTGGAAGCACTCGTAAAATTAGATCTATGACACGGATCACATTAGAGATGTAACATTGAGATAATGATGCGTTGGTCGACTATTCCTACCAGTTCAGAGTGAATATTGGAGTGCGCCGCTAAGCAAATTCGGGTTCCCTACACCTCATTATTTGACAAATTACACAAAATTCGAATTCCAACTTGATAACTATGATTTGAAGTGGTATCAGGGTCAGTTATCACCTCATTATTTGACAAATTACACAAAATTCGAATTCCAACTTGATAACTATGATTTGAAGTGGTATCAGGGTCAGTTATCATTATCATTCCACTTGGAATAAATATGTGTTATGTTCACGGAATAATACGTTCCAGCACTTGGATGCTTTTGGGAAGTCCGTGTATAAAGCAAAGAGTGCTTGCATCTGTGGCAATTTTATGTCTAGCGGCGCGATAGCCACTGCAATTTTGAGGCTTATCAACTGAAAACGTAAGTAAAATACATGCAATCAGATACCATGCGTTGTCTTATTTCGAAGATTCAGGGTGACATGGATTCTAGTGCCGATGCTAAAACCAATCATTTTATTGTGGCAGGCGAATTTTTTTAATTCAGGGTGATTGATTCTTGCTAAAACCCATCATTTTAGTGTGGCCGGCGACTTTTTTAAGTTCAGGGTGACATTGATTCTTGCTAAAACCAATCATTTTAGTTTGGCAGGTGAATTTTTTAATAGACGTGGACCATTATCAAGTGACGTGGACGGCGAAAAGCAAATCGCAGTGAGGTATCCAGACATGAGTATAATTGGAAAAATATATCACAGATGGGAATGCAAATGTGAGACGAATGACATTTGTTTCGATATTCTCATTTACGTCTTTTAATACAGGCGGAACTATCTGCCTAGATATGTATTTCATAGGTTGCATTCAGCTCTGACCTTTGAGGGAACCGAGGTCTAGGGGTAGTCGGATCCCACAAAATTAACTTTAACTTTAAATGTTGTATTTAATGTTTTATGTGTGGTCGTGTTTTTGGAAGTGTTAATTAACTTTAACTAGTTTTACTTGAGTAATATGGTGGGATTTTTTTGGAGTTTGTGGTGTATTTTTGGTGAAAATTTAGTGAATAAAATTTATTGTTAAATTTTGATTTATGTTATTTAAACTGGTTTTTTTTACTACATATAAGTATTCAATATTTTCAAAAATTTATGAGACACTTCAATTGTGAAGAGTTCACCTATTAAAGTTGTAATTTCAGTAAATATCTATTGGATTCTAGACAAATTAGATGAGAAAATAAACCAGAAAACTTTTTAAAAAGCAGCACTTAAAGACTACTTCATTTAGAATATCGAATTGATATAAAAAGTTATAATAAAAAAAATAAAAATCAAAGAGACTAAAAGTTAAATATAATTAAAAATAATACTACAAAAAATAACATTTTAGATTTAGTATCAAAAAAATTTATTTTAAAAAGAAACATGAAATGATACGAGAATATTCATATACTTTTAAATGCATTAAGTTATATGTCAATTTTATATAAATATGAAAAAAATTACAAATATATGAGATATTAAGTAACGCACTCTTAAATTGTTTTATCAATATTCATTTTAGTTTTGCATATATTATGCATTAAGAGGAAGTCTATGCTCTTTGCAAATTTCATGTTAAATATCGAAGGAATTACACACTTTTGCCATATTATAATGAACACTACATAATTTTTTTAATCACTAATGTACATCTAATTCATTTTAACTATAAGTGTATCCTGAGTCCATTTAATTCATTTTGACTATAAATGTATCTTGAGACAAGAAAGACTGAATTTATCTAAGAAAAATGTTTTTTCAACATAATTCATTTATGAAAAATTGTCACATCACAATTGTTCTCTCCTTTGAATCCATTATATATGTAAAACTGAAATATATTTACAATAATTGATATATACCATGTCTTAATTCCATGTTAAGTAACTAATAAATGAGAAAGATAATATACATCATTGAATTATTTTGATCAACAATTATTTCATATACATATTTATATATGTAAAATTAATATTGAAATATTTTAATTATCATTTATATAAAGGAAAAAAATTCTTACTAACATTTTAAAAAATATATAAACTATAGTATTTACACATCACTTTTATTTTGTGATATAAAAAATAATATACATTTATATTTTATTATATTTTTAGTTATATATAAAATTTATGTAAATTATATTATTTAAAATTTATATTTAAATATTTTATTTATAAAAAACATTAAATATTTTATATGCTCTACTAAATAAATTATTGAAGAACAATATTTTTTTTTTCACTATAATGATTATCATTTTTTAATAGATATTAAGGATTTTAAATTCCAAAGAAAATTACAAAACTGTGATTCCTGGTGACTCTCGATTTCACGTAGTATTAAATAATGTGTATCAAATGGAGAATATCAATCTCCAAACCAAATAAAAATTACGAAATCAATACTTAAAAAATATTTTTAAAATTAAAAATAAAAATGAAAATTTAAAATTTAAAGATAATAATTATATTGATAGATAAGTAGGGTAGGTATATTAATAAATAAAATACATAATTTTTAAAATTAAAAATAAAAATAAAAATTTAAAAGATAACAATTATAATATAATAGATATAAGTAGATTAGGTATATTGATAACTAAAATAGATTAGATAGATTGTGGAGATATAATCTCTACCGTATATGTAGAAATATTTATTGTAGTATGTATAAATTAAGGATTAATATTTAATTCCATGTTAGTTATATTTTATTAATGAGTTTATTTTAAATTAATTAATAAAAAATATGATTTGTTATATTGGCATATGGTATTGGTGAAGCATGGTATTGGGTCATGATATTGTAACAAAAGCTATTTACACGTTAAAAATTTCCATACGTGAATGATCATAGTTAAGAATATTGTTTAACTCATATGTTAATTGTTTTTATAATTAATAATAATAATAATAATTAAAAATAAAATTATAATTTATGTAATTTTAAATATGGGGAATGTGACATGTATTTTGAGGAAATTATTTTGATGCTTATTAATGTGTACTGGTAGCTATATAATTTATATAGTTGTGCTAGTAATAATAATAATTATAAACTTAAAAATATATATAATTTACTAATAATTTTTCTAATATAAATTTAAAGTTTATATTTTTTTAAGCATATTTTATGTTTTGAATGGTGATGGAGTTTTCTAGGAAAGATTACAAAATATGTAATGAGTAGTTAAATTTAATATTACTAAATGTCAAATAATAATAATAATAATATAATTCTAATTCTAATTGTCAAAATTAATTTAAAATTTAATTTAATTAAAATTTTAATATATAACAAAGATAAAAAATAAAAACTTTCTACTTAATATTATTTATAATCAAAATAGATACTAACCACATAATTGTTAACTTAAGATAATTATATTTATTATTATTATTTTTCTCAAGTTAGTCATTTTGTATTAAGTCAAATGACAAATATCTAGATCAAAAATTTCTCCCATTACTCTGTCAAGTAGGAACATAAGTTCAAACTCTTGAAGTCGCACCTAGTCTAGCTAGAGCATCTTGTAAATAGAAACTTATAAAACTAGGGTAGTTGTCATTGCTTGGCATATATTGACATGAGAAAACAAAAAAAATACTAGTAGACATTAGGTAAAATCTATGAGGATAAAGAGATGTCTGCTCATCTCCGAGATATTGTGTTATCTCCCAAGAATGGTCAGTTATCAATTTTTTCCTCTAGTTTTGCCAATCACCTAAAATTTTCTTTCTAAATCATCCTGTACCTCCCTATATAGTCTGTAATATTCCAATGATGTTTAATCTTGTACCTTTCATGTGAAAAGTTACATGTAATATGCAAAGTAGAATGAGAAACACACTCAAGTAGAACTCCCACACGTAAACACCCTCTAGAGAATAATTACGTTTTCGTATAATTACATTTTCATATAATTAAAATTAGACTTAATTAATGATGGAACAGCAAACAAGAAACAGCAAAAAAAGCCAAATGGGTGGCAGAATACAGAACCGCTGGAAGAAGAGGACATTCAGCCAGAACATACAGTGAACCAAGAGGAACCTGATATAAATATGGAACAGAACGGCACACAGGAAGAAAAAGCACCTGACCCTCAAATGGAGGACCATTTTCAGCAGCAGAAAATTCCACAGCTGGAAATTAGTGGCAACAAAAGAACTCATGGATCTGAAGGATTAGAAACCGACAAAGAATCTCCAGTGAACACAGAAGAGTACCAGCAGGCCATCATTGTTCCCCTTCTGACTCTCAGGGTTGGCGTAGGGTGGAGAAGAAGAAAGGCAGAAAAGTATAGGCTTGATGTTTAATTTTATCAGTTTTTAGTCTTATTCAGGGACAGCTATCTGCATATGCTCTAAGCATCTACAAAATGTAATTTATTTCAATATGAATATAAATTATGACTTTTTCTACGGTAAAAAAAAATGATGGAAGATATCATGGTTCAAATTAATTCGCGACACTTGGTATGGAGATTTATCAAAGATCACTTATCACTAACAGCAAGGAACTCGTGTATGAGTACAACAACAAAATCTCCTCTCATTTCTGTAACGCGTGGGAAACTATTACACGTTTTTTTATGTTTCATATGTACAGTCGTCGGAGCCATTTTGATTGTTGTGGGTCATTCACTCTGGGACGAAGAGAATGACATCACCGCTGATGGTATCCAAGAAGTCCGAGATTTTCTTCACCCTTCTTGAACAGGAAGATATCACAATTTGAAGTATTAAGTGTTTGTTTTGAAAGTTATTTTATAATTATTTTTGGTCTTGTGTTTGGAGTGATTATAATTGCTTATGGAGTCTTGTTGAAAGTTGTGGACCGAGAGTTGGATAGCTTTTTACTGGTGTTTGTTTAACCCACTTTGTTGGCCTATGTGTTGAAGACTGTGCTAGATGATTTACACCTATGTGTTGGGTGTTCTCAGTTTTTTTGATAAAAGTGAGGGTGTTTTTTAAAAGCTTTATTGTGAAATTTTCAGCCTCGGTGACCGTTAAGGGAAGTTGTAGTGCCAAGTCCAGGACCAATGAGTTCAATGAGTGGGATAAATATTTTCTCGAGCATTTTTTACAGTGGTCTTTTTTATGATCCCTTTTCAAAGAGTCCATTCAGAAGTATTTTTGGGTCATGTAATACTTATGTTTCAGGTAGTATTTTTTAGTCAAAAGAATCTTTCAATAAACTGAATGACTTTATTGATGAACATGAATATCAGGTCTTGTAGTATATTCCATATCATCGTGCAATTGAAGAGTTATCAATTGATTATGAGAAAATGGGTAACGATTTGAGTGAGGAAGTTGTTGAAGATACAGATGATGACCAAAGCGATGACCAAGACAAGACGATATTGAAAGTGCGTCAAATACATGAAGGAAACGAGAGTGTGATCAAGGGAACTAACAATTCTTATCCAAATCATTACATTGAATAAGACTTAAGAACATTTGATGATGGAAGTAAATTTGTTAGAAAATGTTAGAAATGAATTTCTATCATCCTATTTGTAACAAGGATCAATATTAAGTATTTTTGATTTGCAGTAAGAAGAAAAAGAAAGAAGTTTGGTGTAACAAGTTCAAAAAGAAGTTTTGTCAATATATTATAGATAAGAATGTCAAAATGAAATATTTGAGTCATGTTTGTAAACCTAGCTGAGACTTAGACCAACAGGAAAATTAAAAAATAAGTAGTGATTAAGAGAAAGTGTCACAATAATATTCACGACACTAATCAATAGTCTATGTAGTACAAGTTCTAGATTATCAGTAATTAATAATCAGCTTGAATCGATGATTGCCCCTGAATTCACTATAGATTGTACCACGGATTTTCCAATCAGAGTAGAAGCTCTAATCTGCAAACAACTTCCAACTACAAATATTGAAAGAACCCTATCCTCTTAAACCCACAATCGTAGGGTGTTACATAAAATACAACTGGCCCATGTAGCTTGTAGATCCTTATCGCCTCGATCATTCAATTCATGCTGCAAATCAGCTCTCAAAACATCCATTTAGAGGGTGTAACGTTTAATTTTCTTCTATTGCCAACAATTCAACCTGTGCATGCATTTAGTTAAGCGAATTTGACAATTAAGAGATGAATTCAACCTTTACAGGCTATTATTGGCTATTTTCCAAATTGGCGGTGAATCATTTCTTAATCTAAAGAAGAATTCTACCACTTAGCGGTGAATCATTTCTTAATCTAAAGAAGAATTCTACCAAGCCTTCATTGTTCATCATTAATTGGTTTCTTTGTAGTCCTCAAAAATGAACTCTCCCTTTAACTATTTTAGTTCCATGGTCTGTGCTTTTAGAAAAATGAAAATATTGATAAGCTCCATCACAATTTTTACTTTTAACTCTGTGATATATTTGGCCTTCATCTTATAAATTATTAATTTCTCTTTTGGGAGTCGTGTATTATTAGTGCCTTATTAGTGTATCATAGCAATGAGTTGTTCATTGATCATGTGCCATTCGACTTAGACATTTTATAATTTCCTTTGTCAGGTGTAAAAAACAATTTGATTTACACTATAATAAATTTTAAAAATTGTATTTTTTGCTATTTGATTGGCTTTTAAGTTCAACGTTTTATTGCAGAGGAGATCTCTTTCTCTTTCTATGGTAGATGATCCCATCCAATGTATATTAGATTGGATGTAGTTTTTTTATTATAATGTGTTTTTAATTGTGATTTTCTGTATTTTTTTGGATTTTTGGCAAGAGTTCACTGGAAAATTTGTGTTGAAATCTTGATTTGTGTTATTTAAACTAGTTTTTTTACTACATATATGAATTTAGCAGCCTCAGACACTCTTGAGAAACTTGATTATATTAAGTTCATCCATAACAGTTGTAAATTCAATGAATCGTTATCATATTATACACAAATTAGATAGGATAACAAACCAAAAAACTTTTCAGATAATCGCACTTAAAGACCTCCTGCTTTTTATTATAGAGATAATTTACTACTGTTGATATATTTGGCTTTGTCGATTTCATTTGCCAATTGAATTCAAATTCACTCTTCATTTATTAATACATTCCGATGAATTAGTGAATAACAATTATGACACACTGTAATTCCCAACAAATTCAAGTTACTACAATGAACAACCCAATTTGAAAGGAAAGTACCACTAACAAGTTCGTTGGGAGGGATGTGTGAAGGGATATACAAATAGTAAAAAGAAGAATGGGATCTCTAACTCAACTCTACTCATATACCTCATATGGTCGTATATATCAACTCCCGTTATCTCAATTAATTTATTCATGTGAGTGAGTGAAATTGTGTCGTTGTTAATTTGGTATTTTGCTTAGAAGTGTTTTTATTCTCTGCTGAAAAATGGGACATGTGAACAATGGGACCTGTCAACATTGAAAGGTCATAATCAGAGGAAACAAATTTAACTGGTGCATGAATAGACAAACCAGGAGTAAGGAATAGAAGGCATGTTCTAATGTTGTGAATAGTCTTTAGCTTTATAATGAGGTAATATACAATATAAATTGTAGTAACTTTGTTCAACAAAGAAACCAACTTCAGTAGCACTGTTCAAGGAAGAAACCATTATATAGAGATAGAAAGTTTAAGGATGTCATTGGTAATTAGGTTTGTATTTAATTTATAATTTGTTTTAGCTTCTACAACATTCTCCAAAAAAAATTCATCATTTCGTTTTGGAGCCTCCCTCCTTGGAATCATCGCAGGTACCCTCCACTGATCAGGTACTTGTGCTTATTTGAGATCATTTGTCATTTCATTATTTTTGTATAACTGCCTTGTTTCGTTGGTCAAACACAAGCACACCCAGCACTTGTTCCAGACATGGTCAAACCAACTGTCCAGCAAAACTGCACAAATCTGGAAAGAAGCTTGTCTTCCAATCCAGAAATGCAGAGAGCAGCCCAGCAGTTGCCCTACATTCAGAAATTGCATAGAGCATGCTAGGTAGCCTAGCTCTAGGAATTGTGTAGAGCAGGCCATTTGGAATTGCTATAAAAATTTTCGTAATTCCAACAAGTTTTATTGCCTCGAGGAATTGTGCAAAAACTAACCAGGCTGCATTGTCTTCCAGAAATGCCTAGAGTAGCGAGGGCAGTTGCATTATTCTTCAAAATTATGCAGAACTAACTAGCTATATTGCGTCCTGGAAATATGAAGTGAAGCCCAACATCACTGCGTTGGAAAATTGTGTAGAGCTGGTTAGTTAGGCAAGGCCCCTTAGTTCAGAAACAGTGCAGAAGCTCTCCCTCACTGATTGTTTGTTGCATTTGTCGAGAGGTTGTCTAGTTCCCTCCTGAGCTACACAATCCTTCTTTGCATGTTAGGCAACTTTTCCTAAAAAAGAAAAAGGAAAAAACTGAACAAACATCCCTAGATTTTAAGGATCTATTTTTAGTAGCATGAGTTACATGAAAAACCATTTTTAGAAACTTTCCGCCAACTTTCACTTTTTCCCAAAATTGTGGCATGCGCATCGTAAACCCTAATTTCACCAAATATATTTAATCAATGGCTCAAAGCCCATTCTTCACATTCGATATCGGATCTCTGGAATTCCTGAGACATCTAGGAACCTTTGGCATGTTTGGCACAACTTTTCCAGGTAAGTTTCTCTTTTCATGCCTTTTGCTAATTTTTTGTCGCTTTTTAGTTTTTGGCTTATATGAGTGTTGTTTCCTTGATTTTACTAAACGACCACTAGAGTTTCAATGTATTTTAGCTTGTAGAAGTTTTTTTTAAGTTTTTCATTACCTTTCCTTAGTGTCATACGCATAACATTATTTCTGCACTCAAAGTCGTCGTTTCGATGACTTGCTTATTGAGCTTCTTACTTTTCTTTGATTGCTTGATTTTTGCACTCACTTGAATTGCATGGATGTTTATTTCACTCCAATCTACACAAGATTTTCCCATGCATTCAGTCCTTAGTGAAGTCAGTCGCGCGCCGGCCAATCTGAGTTGCCTTGACCCGGACTTTGCCTTGACCAACTTGCACTGGGAATTTATGGGTTCGAAGACTCTACCTTGCTCCAAAGAATTGCATTGAGCTTACCCCCCACTGGATTCCAAGGCTATTCTCTGTGCAATTTTGGGAGACAGTGCCCAGTTCGCATCAGAGATTGCGTAGAGCATTTTTCTTGGGCAGCAGTCATGTTGACTGAAACTATGCATTGCACAGTTCTAGTCCTCAATAGGCCAAGCTAGAATGTGCTCAAGGGAGTTTCAATAGTCAGTTAGCTCACTGGTAGTCTAGACTTTGCTTTGCGTAGTTTCAACTATCAGACTCCCAGCCTCTCCGAGACAAAACTCCGCAATTTTCCCAAGTTGTCAACTAGGTGTGTTGCATGTCAGTCATCAAGTTTCTTTTGATTTTCAATTGATTTTTGCTTGCCATGACTGTTTCTTTGTATCCATGTATCATAGTTTTTCGTTATTCTCTCAGCAGTAGAAGTAAAAGGGCTTCTAAGAATGCAGGATCAAAAGACACAATGGAGAGCAGTACTGGGGATGTGGTTAAACAAGGGTCAATGAGCTTGCCCGTGTATATAGACACACACACCTGTTCATTGAGAAGGATGTCAAGATAACATGGCAAGACATCAACACCATCTTTTCAGGCAGCGTTGAGGAGAATATGGAGGATAGACATGTCTATGTGAACATCCATAAGTCAGGACTTCACAAAGTTGCATGCAAGTTTCCAATGTTCCCTTGGGCAGATGTGATCCACTGCATTATCTCACATACTAATCATGAGACAATGGAAATGAGCGGTGTCAGTGGAATAAGGCTTGCTTCCTTCAGGACTGAGGATTATGACGAGTATTCCCAAACTGACTAACATATTGACTAAAAGTCTCACCTTTTTTCTTTATTTAAAATAGGGGTGTTTTAGTTCCGCCTGAATATACCAAGAGATATATCATTTTCCATTCCTAGTGAGAAGGATGGATGCACCGTTTTACACTCCTAATGGAAGCACGAACACAAGATATATCTTGAAGCGTTCAATCAAAGAGACCACAAAGTCCATGATGGTGTCGAACCAGATATACAAGATGAAGACACTTAGGAAGGCATATTAGTTCTTGGTCATCTTTGCATGCCACTTGTATGGCAAAGGAAGTACAAATACCTTCCCATAAACTTAGGTTGCTATGTTGGATCAATTGGAAAATGAAAGAAAACCGTTGAACTGGTCTCACACGTTGCCTCTCCAGTTGAAAGTGCATTTTTCGAACAACCGGAGTCTGCCCAAGGATCAACAAGCGAGGTTCTTCATTTCTACATGCTTGATGCAATCTCGACCCGTCAAAAGTTCCCTAGCATGGGTTGGGTATGAGCAAATTCAGAAAGTTCTGTGAACATATATTACAAGTTCCTCTCAGATTACAACTACCAAGGAGTCATGGATAGAATATGTGACCAGTTCATTGCCCCTTTGTACACGATGCTTTTTTAACAAGATCCACCCTGGATGCCCCAGTCAACAATGGAGGCGTTGTTAAATATTGTAGATTGGTAAGCCTCACCCGAGGGAACCTTCCTTAGAATGTACAACATGGAGAAAAATATGCATGTGTTGCCAAGGTTCACGATAGACAAGTGCGTGATGCAGGAGGTTGCATACCACATCTCAATAGGGTTGTCAACTAGATTGCATAGGAAGAAGAAGTCACCATGACCCACACTTCCTGTGCAAATTGGTTTGTATGTAGTTTGGAGTTTGAAAGAAGAGTATGCCGAAGTGGAAGACTTTAATAAGTTTAAGCTCGACACAAGGAGTTTCAACCTGTACGACCAACATAGTTTATGTAGGGACCATCGTGCGAGAGTGTACTACCCTTGGATCCACGGGGTATATCATTAGCCAGAGGAAGACCCATGAATATATTGTTAAAACTCCTCTAGGCTCAATGAATTGGTCAACATTGGAGTGGAGTGGCTAGCAGCACTCAAGGCACCAACACCAGAAGGAGAAATAACAACAATAGCAGTAAGCAGCAAACATGTCCAAGACAAAGGCGAGAGGAAAATTATCGAAGGCACAATTATGGAGCAAAGCAACAAGATTAAGGAAGACCCGCTTGTGTAAAAGGTATCTTTGGAGACAGACATGAAGAGGCGACAACACAATAGGAGGATTGCGCAAGGAAGGAGGGAAAAGTAAAGGCTAGAAGATACCGAGAGGATGTTGTAGGAAGTCGAGCAGAAGCTCAGGAAAGAAAAAGAGTTACGCAGAAGAGAGAAGGAAGCACAAAATGAGCATAAACATGAATAGGAATAGGACCCAGAACAAGAGGAACTGCAAGGCACGCAGACAACGCAAACTGTATCAATACAGGTTGAAGACTCTGAAACAACACCAGGTGACGAACAGGGTGAGTAGTCGTAGGAACATGAACTTTATTTGCATGATGAACAAATAATAGAAAATATGGATATGGATGTGGAGCAGCCAGAACATGATTAGGATACCTACCTCATACCAACAACAACCAAGGTCACTCAACAGGCTTTACCAACTCCAACAACAGAGCAAGTCCTGAGTGAACAAGGGGATACCATCCTCCTTGGGGACCATCCAGGAACAAAGATGTACAACATAACCTTTTATGAGTCACATCACAGAGTTGTACAAGTACATAGAGCGCACACCCCTCATGAGCATGCATCACCTGCGCACGTGGAATAGCGGGTGATTATGTCAGATGTACGTAGATATCCAACTGCCTTGGCCAATGGTACAAACGCTTATGCCGAAGCCACCAGCTCGAGTGTTAGGTTATGGATAGTAGAAAATGAGCGCATGGGTAAGGAATTGCAAGTGGCCAAGGATAGAGAGGATAAATAAATAGGATCCTCCATAGCAGAGATGAAGATAGCCATACTTGTTGAAGTATCAGTTCTTGAGAATGTATGACATGTTCGTCACCGAGCACCAAGATAGTGCCAACGCTTGTAGACATACATTCCACAGTTGATCATGTACATACATGGACGATGAGATACAAGGGAGCCCCACTTCACTTCCACAAGATGATGATGCCACAAGTGGAGTTGGAAAAAGAACATATCCGGAGTAAAATCCAGAACTATGAGGAACTCCCATCGCTCATCACTGGTATCGAGGCTTTGTATGCACAATTGTACAGTAGTTTTGATGTCATGGTGAGGAAGTATGGAACTCCATCGATCGGTATGCTCACTGAGGCCAATAGAAGAACCAAGTCATATTGGAGCTTGACCCGTACTTCGATCAGTTGATGTTCATGGCTACCAGCACAGATAACATGGAGATGTAGATTGTCTGTCCGACCATGCTCAAGACTAAGTTTCTCATGTTACAGGAGGAGTTGGACCGAGGTTCCAAAACAATATACCCAGAAGGAATGGAGGCAAGAGTTCGTTTCCCAAAGGACTTTACCAAAGAGTACACGGACACCATTGCACACTATCAAGGATGGTATCAGTTCATCATCAAGGATCATGGAGAGAAGGTTGATGAGATGGTGTTTCCATAGTCATCCTAGTCTTAGTGTTGTCATGTCTTGTTGACTCTAGCCAATTTTGTCCCACGTGGGTATATGTGGAAAATGTACCATTATTGTAAATATGATGTAAAGTGAAATTCCAAGTGTCATTAGTGGAATACAAATTGTCATATGTAATGTAAAGGGTCATGAGGGTAGTCCAAGAGTGGAAAAGGGGAATATCAAGGGTCACCCCACACATTGTTATAAATAGAACCTCATAACTCATAGAACAGGGCTTTTGGGAGCCAAGCTTTTGCTAGGAATTTCTTAGAGAGGGCTTAGAGAGTATTGTGACGAGCCTTGGCTTCTCCACAGTGCAGAGCGAGTACATCTATTTCAAGGAGTAGGTAGTTTTGACTGTAACGTTCAACTATTGGGGCTAGTGGTTGTCATGGTTGTATGTATGGATGGAACTTTCACTTTATATAATTTAACAAATCCAACACATTTCATGCATATGCTCTTATTGTAGTTCAATTATTCTGGTTACTTTAGAAACGTATGTAGTTTTACTTACACATTGATGTATGGACTATTCCGTAGGTGACTGTATGAATCTTATTTAAGCGTGTTGTTCATTTAACGCAACACTTTGGATTGTCAACTATTCTTCTTTCCAGTTTGTGATGTCATTCAGCTTGTGTGTTCCTTTCAAGCTACATACTATTACAGGCCTCTACGGAGCACACTTCTTTTCCCCCTTCGTGTGCTAGAACCTCCCCATGCATCTCTTCTAACTCACTGCAAGGCCACACACTTGTTTTCAACAACAATATCTTGCTTACATCTGCACGCTCTCGCAATTAAGGGATAACTTTACTACCCACTGATGGGATTGCTACTCCAAATGGTTTTAGGTCCAGTTGGGAATTCTTACTGGGGAGATCCCATGACATGTTGGCGGGTCCAGTACCATCAACATATTCTTAACATGTTGGCTACATTATTTTTCAACAAGTTGTTGGTGCAAATGATAATAAAAACCATCTAAGAAATTATGGGCTACAACTAAATTTAATTAGAATGTAATAATAAAGACTAAGAAGTATATGAAAACTTTTTCATGTGGATATCAATGAAAAGGGTTTTCTTGTGAGGATGTGCAATTCATTCAAGTTATCGAATGGTTTTAATAATAAAAAAACCACATGCAAATTAAACTCTAAGCTATGTGGAAATGTATTGGAATTAATAGCTTATAATATACAAAGAAATATGAAGCAAGAACACGGGGAGTAATAAACTCCTATCAAAAAAATAATATATTATATTATCTCATTGAGTATGGGTGACTTTAATGATTTAATTAGTTTAATGAATTTTATAACTAAACCAAATTTTTATTTTTAACTTTCCTCATTTAATATATGCCGAGTAGGATTAACCGTAAGATACTGGCAAGTAGGATTTACTGTAAGATACTTCCCCTTAATGAGTATTTGAGTTTTCAATATGCATTATTCAACGCTTTTTGAACTGGTCTCTTCTTCTTCCTCATATTCAATTCTCTTTATTTTCTCTAGTCTTGGTGTTTATCTTGGGTATTCTATGATTTTTGGACTTTATAGATTCTTTATCCACGTTCTTCTTCAATTTTTATCATCTTCTACCTACAAAAAAATAAAAAATTTCACTACCCATACAACAACATCAATCATCTCATTTTTTTTTTTTATAAATAGATAATCATTACAACTATCAGTTTTTGCAATACTTTACACTTAACTGTCACAATCGTCGAGAGGTCGAGTTTTTTCTTATTACAACAAAAAACACATCACATCAAGTGACTTCTATGGTTTCTACATATGAAAAGAAACACATCACATTATGTAACTTATTTTGTTTCTTCCTACAACAAGCACTAGTGGTTTCAACCATGAGCCTTCAAGTTTTTACAAAGTGGTTTTCAAGGTACCATGAAATTTTCAAAATAATATATTTTGGGAGCATATATGCTTTTACTGGACTTACAACATCAATGATTCAGGTATCTATAGTTACAAACGTCCATTTAGGCCAATCTAGCTTTTAAACAAACATTGGCTTAAGACAATTTCCTTTCCATAATAGAAAAAAATCATATTTAAGTATGACCATCATGCTGCTTAGAGATGTATTTCTATGGATTCATTGAATTTATATCTAAATGATATTATTATTACCTTGCTTATCTTTTCTCTTCTTTATTCCCTTTCATGTTAACAAAATACATGCATGTTCACATAATCATTTCTTCTTTGTATCTTCAACATTCATTTTACCATGTCACCACATCATTTTCTCTATTAGCTTCTTTCACTATACCACTCTCTTAACTACTAAATCATTTTCTCTCTTTGTTGCTACATCATTCTTTCTCTCATCATATTCCATCTTTATTCTCTTTATTGCTGCATCATTCTCTTTCATCATCTTCTTTCATCATTCTCTTTACTGCTATATTGTTCTTTTGGAAAACGACTTCTTTGATCATGTCATTGTCTTTGTGGCTACATAATTATCACTATCACCATATTCTTTCATCCAATTGATATTTTTAAGTCATTTGTTCTTTTGGAAAACGACTTCTTTGATCATGTCATTGTCTTTGTGGCTACATAATTATCACTATCACCATATTCTTTCATCCAATTGATATTTTTAAGTCATTTTCTTTTCTGTTGCATATATTTATCATCATCTTCTTTCATTATCATCTTTTAATGTGATGGAGTCTCCTTCTTCCTTTCTATACCTATAAATTAATATTTTGTTCTTCCTTAAAATAATTGATAACTCACGACCATATAAAAGTAAATCCATTGTATAATATATATGAGTTCCAACCATTGTATTCACTAATTTATTAGAAATATTTTTCAGCTACATGATTCATCAACTTGTTAAACTCTATCTTCATTATAACTTGGTCCCAACCTTTTCGTATTATTTAAACCTTCTAAGGATAATCCATCTCACTTTCCCCCCTAATCACAGATTCAATTTCTCAGATTTGACATCAAGCTAGCATAGAAGTACGTGACACCCTCAGAGATATCCATAATTGATGTTAATCAAATGTAATTGCAATTTTACTTAAAGACATATGATAATCAAATGTAGTTATAGTTTTACTACCCATGTCCGAAAATTTCCTTACAACAACCCATACGTTGATGCTAATCAATTGTAGTTGCAGTTTTACTTCTCATGTCTAAACGTTTCTACCATTAATATTCTCCATATTTTACTATATGCATTTCCATATTTACATTTTTAGTGTAAAAAGTCCCTTTATATCTGAATTTCACAACAAAAATTACCTATGGTTTTATTCCCTCACAGTTTTCAACTTCCTATATGATTTGAAGAGCATTGTCTGCAGTATTAGTCTACTTATTCCCTTTACTATGGAAAAATTTAAGCCTTGAACATAAATTTCTTCTACATTCTATAAGATAACATTATCTACCATGAGTTGACAAATAAATGTTGTGAAATCTAGCCCACTAACTGACCTACGAGTGAGTACCATGTACAATTTTTTCTTTTGTCTAAAATTTTTCATGTAGTAACATGTAACGTAATTTATTCACTAATATGAAAATACCTTTTCTCTCATTGGGTTTTATCTTTTCTAATTGAGATAATACATTTATTTAAATGGTATTAGCTCAATGAAAGAGCACTTGCCTTGCAAGCACGAGGTTGGTGGTTCGATTCCATTCTGCCCTAACATGAATTAATCACTGAAGAAACAAAAAGATTTGCATTGTATATTTTGTTTCTAAAGAAAAAAATTTAGAGATACAATAAATGGGATTGAAGACAAATGTCTCCATAGAGACAATAACTAGCATTTTTCTCTTGAGAGACAAAAATGAATTATCTCATAAGAGACAACAATACTTGTCTTCTATATTGTCTTTATAGAGACAATAGTTTAAGACAATAATTTGAGACACTTGATTTGTTTGTCTTCTATATTGTCTTTATAGAGACAATTGTTTAAGACAATAATTTGAGACACTTGATTTGTCTCTTAAGAGTCAAAAATAAATTGCCTATTAAGAGACAATAATACTTGTCTTCTATATTGTGTTTATAGAAACAAGCTTTTAAGACAAAAATTTGACACACTGACTTAAAGGCAATTTACAAATTTTTTAGTCTCAAGTTAAAAAAATTTGCTAAGAAATTGTTTAAAACAACCCTCCATATACTATGTAGTAGTGACGTATTCTCATAATACATAATTTTAGAGATATTTGAAATATTTAAATTTAGCACATTAATTATATATTCAACACATTTTTTTGTCAGTTTCTATGACTGAAATCCATTTTATCCCATATCTCTCAAGTAAATTTGCAACTCGAAACATTTGATCCCTATTTGATCCCTCTCAGTTGATAGAACTGAGGGTAAGAACTGAGGCTAAAATAAATCTGAATTGCTTTATTTTCTAAAAATGTTCACAACATATTTAAGAAAAATATTTATCGATTTAATTATGATGTATCTGAATAGATTATTAAACCAACAATATATTAATGCTACGTGTTGAAGTTGTGCTTAAGGTTTTTTTTTTTAACTTAACATCGAAAGTTGAAAGGGAAAAGAAAAGTTTAGACATTACAGAATCCACAGCTTCTTTGTATCTGGTCTTGCTTCGTTATATTCATAAACAAGTATTCTTGCTCGGAACGGTTTGCAATTCCATCGATTCCATACAGTGATGAAATCTATTTGTCACCCGTATAATTCGGAGAGAATTTGATGATATGAAGGGTGAAATTGAGTACGAGCGCTTTTTTTAATCATAGTTAACAAATTCTGGTTAATCTGTCCAAAAAATTGAAAATTTGGCCCCGGAAGCGCTCGTAAAACTAGATCTATGACACAGGGATCACATTAGAGATGTAACAATGAGACAATGATGCGGTGGTCGATTGTTCCTACCAGTTCAGTGAATATTGCGCAGCTAAGTGGACCTGTTTTGCGCGGAGCCCTGCAACTCATCATTGAACAATTCCACAAAATTCGAATTCCAACTTCATACCGAATTCGAGTTCCAACTTCATAACTATGATTTGAAGAGGTATCAGGGTCACTTATCATTATCATTCCACTTGGAATAAATTGTTATGTTCACGGAATAATTCCAACTTCACCTCATCATTTAACAAATTCCACAAAATTCGAATTCCATCTTGATACTGAATTCGAGTTCCAACTTCATAACCATGATTTGAAGAGGCGTTATGTCAATTATAGGTTCGATTGACAAGAAGCATTGGTGGAATACAAATAGCTGCTACTGCAAGTCTCCTTTACTGCCTGCAGCAACATAAGTATGTAGAATTTCTATATTGAACAACTGCTGAAATGACAACTGATTTGAATTCTCTAAACATAAAAGTAAACAACTCGTAAAACGATGTCATAGTAGACTAGTATATCCTTCCAACTGCTGCATAAGTATGTAGAATTTCTATATTGAACAGCTGCTCAAATGACAATTGCTTTGAATTCTCTAAACATAACAGTAAACAACTCGTAAAACGATGTCATATTAGACTAGTATATCCTTCCAACTACCATCCATATACGAAGAATACATAATTTGTGCCAATGATTCCATCTCATCTTATTTTACTGTTGCAGGGTACACACCTGGTATAGTTCAAAGACACGTCTGAGTGGTAAAATGTTTCATCTGTCAACCCATTTCCAAGCAGATAACCCTGAAAGCTAGCCATGCAAGAAGTGAGACCATGAGACCTTCTAGTAAAACTTGTAACGAACATAACGTTGTTCCGAGTCACCAACATATTCTGAGAGGGCTGAATGAAGAAAGCTATGAATTTCAATTATATTATAAAAGAGTTTTGACCTTCAGGTTCAAGGTTGGTTTAATACCAGCTTCATTTCTTTTCATAGACAAGAAAGAAACATTGTAACGGTCAAACATCAATGTATCAATCTTAAAACAAATTGTATTAAGAAAACTACAAAGTCTAAAACCTATATTTTCCTGAAATGCACCCTCAAATCAACTTATAGTACTCTTGCTGCCGTCAATAAATTCCATCCTATTCCAAAAACAAAGGAACAAAGAAGTCAATTGAATAACCGAACATTCATCGTCTGTGCTCTACCCTTTGCTATTTCATTTACCACCAGTCAAGCAATAAAACCCGATTAAGAGTTTCCTCCGACATAAAATGGATTAGATAGAAACTCAGGGAATGCCTCAAACCACTACATCCAATATTATAAAACGTACTGAGATTCACAAAAGTTTATACACTTCTAAAATATTTTTTTAATTTGACAGAACTGAAAACCTTTATGACGAAAGTACCTATATCTGAAACAGCCTTAAAATCTCCAATCATGTAATCTGTAGATGTATTGGAGTAAGAAAAACCAGTCCCAACTGGAGAATCAAGAAAAACAAGATCTCCAGGCAGCGATAGTCCCTGCCCATATAATTACTGAAAAATTAGCAAGTTATTCGAAAAGAAATTCTCCTGGGTTGACACAGTGTATATCACAGCTGTTGCAAGTGTGTGCCCATTGTTTCTGTTGAAAAATACATGGTATCCGCAGAGTCCATCCAAATCACTAACTTCAATGAATTGTCCAATACTAGCCCTTTATTAGTTGATGCAATTCTGCAACTATGGTAAAGGAAGTTTTAGTAAAGACGGAGTTATTCCATCAAATGATGACAATCATGCTAGGAACAATTATAACTGGAAAGAACGTAAATGACATTCTTCATCTCAAGAACCAAACTCTTTAGTGCTTAAGTAAGGAATTGAGAAACCACCAGATTTTCTACTCTCTTCACACGAAGTTAACAACAATGCAAATTATTTTTGGAAACAACGAAATGATTTTACCTTTCTTTCTACCATATCAAATCATTATAGCTACTAAACCATTCAGAAACAAAGAAATAATGTTACCCTTAGTTCTACCCAAAATCGCCATAGCAAATCATCATAGTTTTGTATATGGAAAAAATGAAGAGTAAATTGGAAAAAAAACCTTTCAAATTACAATATTGGAGTTAACAAAAATCCTGACTAATACTATGGTAGAACCAAGTTTGCAAAAAATTGTCACTCCCATTGAATCTTTGAATGGTTTAGGGATTTGGAGTTTTGGAATACATAATCATATGTTTTGTCAATATATTTAGTTTGCCACCATGTTGTCAGTGAATCAGTCACTGTGCCTAACTAGTATGCTAATCAAATTAAGTCAGTTGTGTCATTGTTAGATGATCTGATTAAGCCTTTGTCAACTTCATTTGAGGCATAGGCTGACGTATACACAAAACATAGCTTAAGTCTAAGGAAATAGGAAACATTGGAATCATCATCTTATTCATCTTTGAGGAGAATGCTCATATCAAACCACAACTACAAATGTAGGCCTTCGTCGAGACTGGACCTTTGTTATTTTCCAATGGGCACATCAAGAAGAAAATATTTTATTGATCTTAGGGCAAATTTTCGCAACATTCTGTCATAGATTTTTCTTTCTTCTTTGAGAGACCTCATGAGGTTTGTAAAGTACTTGCAGGCTGATTAGAATTTGCCAAAAAAATATTGATAAACTTGCCATTCGCATGAAAAAGCCTGTAAGGATGACGAGAAAATTTCAGTGCGCACATATTGAACAACTACATGGTAATTAACCTACTGATCAGTGTTTGAAAATTGCTAACTTGACAATTAGACCGAACAAACTTCCAACCTTGATGGCACATGCCTACACCTTTCTAATCTGATGTGAAAGCACTTGAATGCTTATCCTAAAAAAATATATTCAACAAAACAATGAATTGAACTATGGTCTACTTTGAAAATATAGATAAGGTGGTAAAGTATAACAATTGAGCCAACCTTTGGATTATGCCTGTCATTGGACTAGTTTCTTCTTGTCTGTATTCACTTTTTTCCTCTAGGATGGTCCAGACTGACGGGCTCTATGGGCCTTGTGAGATTGCTCCATTGCTCTTGTATAATCCATAGTGATAAAAATAGGATAAACTAAAATCAAATGTCCAAATTCCCCTAGACAAAAAGAAGTAAATAAATAATAAAAAAATACATATTGCTTCGTAACTCTACTTTTGTTACTGCGACAAAAGGTTAAATGAACGAAAACACCATTTTAATTTTGTTATTGCAGACAAAAGGTTAATGAACGAAACCCAAGGGCGTCATAAAAAAAACACTCTAGTCTGACCCTATGGGCGCACAATTTTAAGACTTATCTGATCCTCTTGGCCCACAATCTTACCACTTGTTTACCTTGCAAACACCTAACATGCACGATGGACACCATGAAACACTGAACATGCACGATGGACAACACGAAGCAGAGACTCAAAGGCAATTCATAGTCCATGTTCTGGTTTCCTCTGTGGGTTTTTGGAGAGCATATATCACATCAGACACAATAGACAACTCCATCCAGAGAGTCCAAACGAGTAAGATTCAAGAGATTTTTAATTCAATGGAAAAACTTGTGAGCAATTTATGAAACCGACGTTTCGGACTAGCTAGGTGAGTCCATCATCAGGGTAATGAGATCAAAATATATCTGTATTTTGAGATCTGTATTTTGAGAAGAGAGAGCCAAGAAAATTGTGAACCTATTAATAGAAGGATGAAGAAATAACTAAGGAGAGGTGAGGTGGGCTAGATTTCCATGTATTTATAGATAAATTAATTAAGATTCAAGAGACTTGTTTTCAGCTATACAATATACGACTTGCTTCATGCAGTTCTTAAGGTGGTGCATGGCAGAGGGGCCCTGAATGTTGAAATCAATGCAGAAGATCAACCTCAAGTTCCTCGTCCCTCCCTAATCCAACTGGAACAAATCTCTACTGTCTTCCCATATCGATCTTGACCTGCCTCTACCACCATCTCAGTAAGTTGGATTTGGTTCAGATTGTTCCTTAGAGTTTGAAAGTCGACTTCAAGCTACCACGACGTATTTTGGTTGGTACATACCAGCAAACAGGCAGACGGGGTATGGAGCTTTCCCGAATGATTCACCGCCTCCATCTTCCACCTTTTTTTGAATTTAATTCCGTATGCATACACAAAGTGCACCAGAGATATGAATGATTCACCGCATCCATCTTCCACGATTTTTTGATTTACTGTAGTATGCATACATAGTATGCACTAGATAATCAGAATAAACATAATTTGCAACAGATAATCAAAAAATAATCAGAACAAACATCCAATTTTTTAATTTCCTCCTGTGAATGAAATATTATTTTTGCAGGAAGAAGTAGCGGCAAGAAGAGGTAGGAATTGGAAGCCACAGATGTGGGATGCAGTTAGAGGCGGTGTGATATAAGGCAAAGCAATGTGAAGACATGTGGACAATATCTAGCATGAAGAAATTATGGGAAGTGACAAGTGCCAACAAGTGCTAGCCAATATGAAATCTATGAAGTGACAAGGTATTATTCTAATATTTATTAGAATATGAACATTGACATTTGTTGACTAAGATTTTGGCATTAATTGTGGCTACTATAATTCTCTAACAGCTTTTATATCTTTTGTTGGCCAATCACACATACGTCTATGATATAATTTTATCTTAGTCTTATATGCATCATAAATATAATTTCAAGTAAATGACATGAAACAGCTGATAATCAGCTTATCTCACCACCACATTATGATTTGTGGAAAGAAGTTTAAAATACTCATCTGCTAGAGGAGCCCGAACTGTAGTAAATTAGGCAGGCCAGTGAAAAGCAAACTTATAATGCCTGCCCGAGCTTCAATTTTTCCATAATGGTGATGGTGGTCCTCGTTATCTATGCCTTCCTGTGCCTAATAAACAAAGTTCAGCTCATAATTCATATTTTCTAAAATATACAAATAAACAACCGCTCGACGCGTGCTTACCCTGTGATTGTCGTGTTTCATGATATCAGAGGTATCGAGAAGCCATGTGTGAAAGGCTCTGAAATCCTCGTCGAGAATGGCAGTCTTTCTTTGTCGTCTTCTTTTCTTGTCATTGTTATTCCCTACAACTTTCGGTGGAGTTTGAACGCTTTGTGAGTTAGGTTCCTACAGGTTTCGTTGGATTTTGAATGTTGTGTACTGTGGAAGTGACAAGACCGATTGAAATTGAAATAATATATCAATCTCTGTTAAATTTAAGATTACCATAAAACATATTAAGTTTTTTAAAGAAATATTGCACAACAAATAACATTGAGCCTCTACTTTTCCATTTGAACTTCATTAATATCACCTACAATGCAACATAAAATGTATGTAGTTAAAGCACAAAAATGAAGAAATTAAAGAACAAAAAAATATGATGAATTAGTATCGATTGCAATGAAACATAAAATGTACATAGTTAAGGCACAAAAAACTTGCAACATAAAATAGACAGTTAAAGCAAAAAATGATGCGTTAACTAAAAAAAATATGCATGCATTCTCTGTTGTGTTTTCGAGTAAGATTATGTTAAATTCACCTTGAGGTAGCTCCTTTAAAAATTACACATCACAGGTTTGAAGTTGTGGCTTTAAAATTACACGTCACAGGTTTGTAAGAAATTACAGCTCTAAATTTACACATCACAGGTTCTCCATCATTGATTGCAGGTTCTTAGGTTCTCCATGATTGTATCATCTCTCCATCAATATTCTCTATAAGCAGAGGAATAGAAGTTCTCCATCATTGTGTCCTCTGTACATAGAGGAATAGAAGCATGTTGAAGCGGTGAGAGGCATGAAAGGCACGAAGGGACAGGCAAACATAACACAAAGTAAGGTGGAAAAGGTACCAACGCCATTTGTCAGAAAATTATCCAAAATGAATTATCCAGTGTAATAGCTTTACCCAAACCTTTTATTCAAAAAGTTTTCCACACTGCATTATCCGTTGTAATAACTTTATGCGAAATTTTAATGCATGCGGTTTTTCAAACTTTTAGATAATAAAAAAAAAAAATTCCAATACAAAATTTTCTGCACCATTCAATAAATGTGAAAAATGAATTATTCAAAAACATTGGATACATATTCAACATGGGAGAAAACTTTGGATATGCATTGAAAATGGGAGAATGAATGATTGAGGAGAGTTGTTTATAAAAACTCTTTTATCCATTTATCCAAATTCCGGTATCAAAGTCTCCGGAATAAGAGCTCAAACCCGATCACCCCATCATTTTTAAAATAAAAACTGTTTATTTTTATTATATGAATGAAATCTATTATCATCTTATGTTAAAATATCGATAAGAATATAATTTTAAAAATCAATACTAGATTAATAGGCGGTCATTGTTCTATCGAACGCTACAGTCCCGGGCAGGGACTAATAATGCTTGAGACCTGCATGTGAAAAACCATTCAATGTTAATCCATTACTATAAAAGTTTCTATATATTTAATGGCATCCAAGTTAACAATGGCGAATTATTCCCAAGTGATAAAAGCAACCTAACAGGAACGTTGATAATAAACCATTCAATGTTAATCCATTACTATAAAAGTTTCTATATATTTAATGGCATCCAAGTTAACAATGGCGAATTATTCCCAAGTGATAAAAGCAACCTAACAGGAACGTTGATAATAGAGATACATCATCTGCAGGCCTTAAGAAAATCTAGTATGCCCACTTGACCTTAACGAATGTTGAAAGTGGAAAAAATTTTGGTGTCCTAATTGAGAACATTATAACCATAGTGGCATAGGCAGGAGCCTTGAACACCAACCTTAGTCCAAGAGTGTGGATTGAGGATGAGCGTGGGCAAATTCCCAGAATTGAGATCAAAACTCATCGGACCTGCAATAGGAGATAAGCATTGTGATAGTGTGTTACCAAAAACGAGAAATGGGAAATGAGAACGGTAAAAGAAGGTTCAATAAACGGAGTTTGGAGGTTTAACATATAGGAAACTAGGAGAGAGAAAAACATAATATTAAAGGTGAATAATATAAACAAAATATTAATCATAAACATGTAATGTTTCTTTTTATGAAATTGTAAATTGTAAAGAAGCATTTATAAATAGGAGAGAGAAAAACATAATATTAAAGGTGAATAATATAAACAAAATATTAATCATAAACATGTAATGTTTCTTTTTATGAAATTGTAAATTGTAAAGAAGCATTTATAAATAGTGATTAAAAAATTTAATTTTAAGAAAAATAATAATTTTGTATATCCAAAAATTTAAAAAAAAGTGACCATTGTCTCAATAAATAAAAATTGGTGATACACTATAAGAATATCTCACTCAACTAGAGTGTAGACTACACGGATTCTCTTACAAATACAACTGGTGCTTTTTTTTACGACGGTTTTCTCACAATACCATTGGAAAACAGTTCTCTCATATGTAGCAATACAACTTTTAGAAAACTAAAAGTCAACTTGAATTGAACAACGAACCAGCTTTTGGAAAAGAGAAATTCAACTAGAATTAACCGGAGTCTCGAAATGCAAAAACTTAAAAAAAAACGATTTTGTAATACCATAAACTGTTCCTCCAGTGTAGTTGGGATTGAAATGAGAACTGAACTGCACTTAACTGGCTTTTGGAAAAGAAAAATTCAACTGGAGTTAATCACAGAGGAAAACAGCTAAACTGAACTTAACCGACTTTTGGAAAAGAGAAATTCAACTGGAGTTAACCGGAGTCTGGAAATACAGAAACAGAAAAGAAATGGTTTCGTAACGCCATAAACTGTTTCTGGCCAATATCGTTGGGTTTCTATGGTGGTTTCTCCGAAAAAAACGACGAGCATGTTTCTCATAACTATGTCAGATAAATATTAAAGGTAGTGATCATTTTTTTATAAATTTTCTAAAAGTTACTATTATGTTCTGTTTTCATTCATGTATAAAGCAAAGATTGCTTGCATTCGTGGCAATTTTAGGTCCAGCGGCCACGATTGCGACTGCAATTTTGAGGCTTATCATTCTTAATAAGTAGTATGTACCATCAAGTGGAAACATAAGTAAAATACATGCAATCAGATAAATCATATATTCATTTCTCAGCCACTCAAATAATAGTCAGACTTTTGTGCATTACAAGCTTTCAAGAGTATACTATGCCTTGTCTTATTTCTAAAATTCAGGGTGACATGGATTCTGGTGTAGATGGTAACACCAATCATCTTAGTGTGGCAGGCGAATATTTTAATCGACGTGGACCGTTATCCAAAGCCTTGGTGAAAAGAAATTCGCAGATAAAGATAGCGAGGTATAAGAAATAATTGAAAAATAAATCACTGCTGTGGATTAGAATGATGAGAATACAAATGTGAGACGAATGGCATTTGTTCGCATATTCCTATTTACGTCTTTCTTTTAATACAGGCGACAAAATTAACTTTAACTCAACTGATGGATTTAATGTTTTATGTGTGGTCCTGTTTTTGGAAGTGTTAATTAATTTTAATTAGTTTTTGGTGTTTGTAGTGGATTTTTTTCGAATTCGGTGAACAAAATGTGTTACCAAATTTTGATTTCTGTTGTTTAAACCGGGTTTTTGACTATATATAAGCATTTAACACTCTCAAAACTTATGGGATATTTCAATTGTGAAGAGTTCACATGTAAAACTTGTGATTTCCGTGAATCCCTTTCTGATTCCAGACAACGTAGATCAGAAAACAAACCAGAAAACTTTCAAAAAATTTACAATTAAAAACTACTCCATTTAGAATATCAAAATTGATATAAAATTATTATTTTGAATGAGAATAAAACTAGTGTTGTGGGATAAATATAGATACCAAAATATTTTGATAAATAAGTTGATTAAATTTCTATTTATATTAATTTTAATTCCATAAAAAGATTATAATATTTTTAGTAAGTTCACATTTATATTGATTTTAAAGTGGTTAAGAATTCATAATGTTTAAATTGTTTTAGAGGTTGATAATTGAATTCATTATCATTTCCATAAACTAATATTAATTTTAGATTTATTAACCTTTTATAATTTTAAATTTTTTATATTAATTTTAAAGTGGTTAAAAATTTATAACGTTTAAATTGTTTTAAGTATTATAATTGAATCTATTATCAATTCAATAAATTAATATTAGTTTTAGATTTATTAACATTTTATTATTTTAATTTTTTTTAATGAAACTCCTTAAAATTATTACAGATTAAATTTATTTATTTTTTATTTTTTAAATAAGATTAACTTATTAACAAAGAAAGGGGGTAAAATTACAGTGTGACTGTAGTCAGCAACTCTGCTCTGAAGAGAGGCAGAACTGTCAAGATAATCTTATAAGAAGACTGCTCGTAGGCAGTGAACTCATTCTTGAACCAGTAATCAGGACCCACGCAGGGGAACATGTTAGGATCCTCTTGACGTTGCAGGATAAACAAAAATTCAAGAATACACCAGAATTCCACATAGTTGTTTGCACAAAGAAACTTTCCCAGTTGTATGGGCCGCATGGCACGTAGACAAAGAAAAAGTGAGCATACTAGTTATTTGGAGGCTCTTCGACAATGCGGCACCATCCGAAATCAGGCAAATCCCTTGCATGAGTAGCATCAAGCTCGGAAGGACTAGGATCAACTGGCGCCATCACCACATCTTGAGCGCTGCGAACTTGAGCATCTGGAGCCTACAAAGATGCACTGCCAATCCCCATCTAGAGGGTCGAAGATGGAACAGAGACAGACCCAAATCCGTCTGAATGGGAGCTGGAATCCTCCGACTGAGCTGCCTCATGGAAAACCACCACGATATGAGTTGTTATCCTTGGGAAATTCAGAGAGTTGTTGAAGATGAAAATTGCGGAGCTAGACGTGGGAGGTGGCCCTGGGTGGTGGCTGGAAGAATGAAGCCGCCCTCTCCCACTGCGAGTGCTGGGGTAATGCCCTGCAAACAAATCACTGGAAAGGGAAGGCGACTCGAAGGAAGGGTTTGGAAGCGTGCGTCGGGGTTGGCCTCTTCACCACCGCATTCTATGTCGCAAGCGAGGCATCAAGGAGATAGCAACAGCATGATAGAAGCAAGGCTAAGCAGCAGCGTTGACAGGGTTAGAGAAAATCAAATAGACTTTGAAACAATGGCCAAAGGCCCAAGAGAAGAGCCAGAGGATTGACTGAGGGAACAGAGCAAAGCTCTGAATTATCCGCCCTTTCAAGTCACGAGAGGCCTCAGGGATGGCCGAACTAACATCAAACAGACATAAATCAGAGTTGAGGCCAAAGGCGAGAAAATGATGTGAGTGAATCAACGAAGGCGATTCCACAGCAAGCCCATGGCTAAGCCTTAATTTATCATCCTCTTGCGCGCATCAAGAAGCACCCTCCATAACTATTGCATTGAAGAACGCCATGTTCTGAGGCAGGCCGGAGCGTGTGTAGGAATTAACCAGCGCGGTGGACATGATGGGAGAACCAGAGCCTCTGGAGTGGAAGCAGATGAGCCCTGCTCTTCGCAAATGCCGAGATCCATCTTCCATGCGTCTATTAACCTTTCTATACTGGGTAGGCAGTTGTCGATCCACCTTTCCCCACACCTGTCCCTTCACATTTAAGGTTGGATTATACACCCACATCCGGGGATTACAGTTTAAAAAATTATATTCATACCTATTTATAATTTAATTTAGAATTAGTTAAACATGAATTATTTGAATTTCTATATATATATATATATTAAAAAGACTAAATAAAATATTAAAAAAAAGGACTAAAAGATAAATAGAATTAAAAATAGTACTACAAAAAATAATATTATAGATTTAGTATCAAAAAATTATATCTCAAAGAGAAAATCTAATAATAAAAAGAATTCTCATATTTTTTTCAATGTATTAGGTTATATGTCAATTTTATATAAATATAAAAAGAATTACAAATATCTCTCATATGATGTAACATTATTAAATTGCTTTATCAATTTTCATTTTAATTTTACAGATATTATGTATTAAAAGGGAGCCTATGCAATTTTTGAATTTCATGTTAAATATTGAATGAATTACACATTTTTGTTATATTAGAATGAACATCACTCATTTTTTTAATCACCGATGTACATCTAAATCATTTTGACTATAAATGTGTATTGAGTTAAGAAAGATTAAATTTCTTTAAGAGAAATATTTTTTCAACCTAATTCATTTAGGAAAATTTTCACATCACAATTTATATCTCTTTGAGTCCATGATATATGTAGAGCTAAAATAGATTTATATTAGTTGATATATACCCTTTCTTATTAATATTAATAATATTAAAAAAATGTAAACTTTTTATTAAATATTAATATATTTACACATACCTTTATATTATATCATAACAAGTAATATATATTTATATTTTGTTATTTTTTAGTTATATATAATATTTATATAAATTATTTGATTTAAGATTTAGATTTAAATATTTTATTTATAAAACACATTAAATATTTTATATACATGGCTAAATAAATTATTGAAAACAATTAAAAAAAATTATAGTCATTAACTTCCAAAAACAATTACAAAACTATGATTCCTCGTGAATCTTAATTTCACGTCTTTTTAAATCACAGCATCACATACAAAATTTCTATCTCCAAACGTAATAAAAATTACAAAATCAAATGTATTTTTTTTTCTTAAATTAAAAAAATAATAAAAAATATAATAATTATAGTGATAGATATAAGTATATTAAGTATGTTGATAAACAAAATAGGTTAGATGGATTGTAGAGATATAATCTTCATGGTATATATTGAAATATTCATGGTAATATACACAAATTAGGGGTTAATATTTATTTCAAAGTTAGTTATATTCTTTTAATTAATTTATCTCTAATTAATTAATTAAGGGAAATATCTTATCAACAAGTGTCATATTGATATGTGGTATTCATAAGCCATGGTATTGGATCATGATATTATAAGAAAATCTATTTACAAGTTAAGAGCTCCTATATGTAAATATCCATAGTTAAGAATAATATTTAACTCATGTTAATTATTTTTACAATTAATAATAATAATAATTTAAAATAAAATTGTAATTTTTAAATATGGGAAATGTGACATGTATTTTGTGTAAAGTATTTTCATGCTTATTGATATTTATTGGCAGCCATATAATTTATATAGTTGTGCTAGTAATAATGATATTAATAAAGTTTAAAAATATATAATTTATTAACCATTTTTTAGGTATAAATTTAAAGTTTATAATTTTTTAAATATATTTTGTGTTCAATAGTAATGGAGTCTATTGGGAGAGGTTAAAAAATACATAATGAGTTGTTAAATTTAATATGAATAAATTTCAAATAAAAATAAGTATTATTATCACCACATTGGTATAAGAGACTCCCTTGTTTGTGGGACAAGGGACTCACCTTCGGGTAGTGATTTGACTACTAATTCTATGAAGACATACATACTCTACCCCCTCTTGTTTTGAACCTGTGACCTCTTAGAAGGAAACACATGCTCATAACCATGAGGCCCACTAAAGACCATTAGGACCATTTAATTTAATCAAAATTTTAATATATCACAAAATACAAAAATTATCCACTTAATATTATTTACAATCAAAGTAAATTAAAATAAAGATACTAGCCAATTCATTGTTATAATATTAATCATCAAGAGTAATAGATGTTCAATTAGCATAATTATATTTATTATTATTATTATTTGAAGTTAGTCATTTTTTATTAAGTCAATGAGGATTACCTAGACCAAGAAATTTCTCCCACTAGTCTATCAGAAGGGAAACTGAACGAGAAACATAAGTTCAGAGTCTTAAAGTCACGAAGATCTTGTATAGCTAAAGCATCTGGTAAATAGAAACATACAAAAATAGGGTAGTTGTCATAGCTTGACATGAGAAAATAAAAAATACTACCAGTACTACAAATAAAAAATTAATGAAAACTAGTGAGTCATAACCATAGCGCAAGATCTCTGAGGATAAAGAGATGTGTGCTCATCTCCCAGATATTGTCTTATCTACCAAGAATGGTAAACTTGCTCTCAATTTTTTCCTTTAGCTCTGTGAATCTCATATAATTTTCTTTCTAAGTCATCTTGTACCTTCCTATGTAGTCTGCAATATTCAAATGATGTTTAACCTTGTGCATGAGATACTTCATGAAGTGACAAAGTGCATGCAATGTACAGCGTATAGTCAGAAAGACACCCCTTTCATGTGAGCTCGCATCATATCAAAGCTAGAGAGCAGAATTCCCGCACTTAAACACCCTCCTAGAAAATAACTATATTTTAATATAACTAAAATTAGACTTCATTAACAATGGAAGATATCATGGTTAAAATTAAGTAGAGAAACATGGTAAGGAGATTTATCAAGTTCACTTATCATTAACAATAAGGAACTCGTAATAGCAAGGAACTCGTATATGAGTACAACATTACAATCTACTCTCATTTTGCAACGTGTTTTTTTATGTTTATTGCAAAAACACATTTGAAAACACATTCTAAATAGTGGAAAGGTACAATTTCGCGTAAAATTTTATTCATTTTATTCATTTGAAACAAAATAAAAATGTTTAATGATTAGACCAGCATTGTTAAAATACATTACAAAAAATAAAAATCCACACATCAAAATGTTCGTCACCGAATTCCAAAAAAACATAAAAACGTCTAATAATTAGCTGCTTAGTTTTGTAATCTGTGCAACTAGGCGATGTTTTCACTCAGCTAGTATTATACATTTATTCCATTGCCACTTGGACTTTAAATAATATTTGGGGTGATTAATTCTCCTGAATATCAACTTTCTGAATTTTCTGCATATATTTATTCCCGACTCAAATTCTTGGTGTTCTCAACACTTTAGCGACTAGAGCTTTAAGAGTTTCTGATGGAAACCATTGTAATGATGAAAAAGTGCACCTCCTGATTGGTTTCTTGAATAATGGGTACAATAGGCACCTATGTGCTAAGGCTTTCCTCTAATCTGAAAAATTTCCTAAGGCTAAGATAGAACCCAAGGATCGATTTTCACGTGTTCATCTCCCTTTTATCCAATGGACCAATGACAAGATTGCAAGGATCCTAAGGAAACATAAGGATTCTTCCACCTTTAGGCCTATGAATAACATCTGAAGATCCAAAAGTTCTGCAAAAGACCCAGTGGACCCTAAAAATATGAAAGGTGTTTACGTTATCCCTTACTCCTATGGGTCGACCTACATAGGTGAGACCGGTCGTTCAATTAATCAAAGGTTTCGGAAGCACGATGCTAACATCAGACATGGCAGGACCTGCTCCTCTGCTTGGCAAAACATGTAGAAAAAACCAAGAATTACATCTGCATTAAGGAGGCCCAAGTCATTGCCAGGATTAGTCATTTCCATCATCAAAAATTCACGGAGACCTTAGAAATCGAAAAAAATCCCACTATTTTGAAGAAACGTGATGGTTGGAATATTGGCAAAACTTGGGTCCATGTCCTCTCCTTCTCAAGTTTTTTAAGATTCTTTTAGAGTCTTGTGATTATTGTTTTTTCTTGTTTTCCAAGCATTGTTGTTAATAATAAGGTTTTATCTTTTGGATATTTCTTAGCTCTTGCAACTATGTTTATGATCTTGTTCATTCTTAGATCCTCTAAGTATTTATTTTATTTTATGTTAGACTTCGATTATTTTTTCTTGGCTCCTTGATTTATTTGTAAGGCCTTAGTCCCTTATTTTATGGTTGACCCTCATTCATTAGTCACTCTTACTTTGATTATTTTCGCTTGAATTTTATTTATTATTTTTTCTAATTTTTTGATTAATTTGTTTTTATTAATAAGGTCTGACTCTATTTTTATTAATAGGATATTGACTCCTTTCATTATTTTTGAAGATGCTTCTTGGTTTAGATTTGACTTTGATTATTCTTTTTATTCTATATATATTTCGAAACTTAATCTTTTTCTTTCCTATTTAATATAGTTGGATCCTATTAATTAATGTAATTAACATTATGAATTAAATAGTAATTTTCCTAAGTTAGGAGTTTATTATGGTTGGTATTTTTTGACTTGGCTCCTTGTTTGAGGTTTGACTTTGTATGTTTGATTCCTTTTATTTTTTTTTTGAATATTTTGTTGCTTAATTTGTTCTTATTAATTAATGTTCTAAATTAAATACTATTATTAGTAAACTAGTTGTTTTATCAACTAAGGGTCTCTACATTGACCCGCCTTTTCATTGTGTCCTCATTATGAACCACACTCGGTTCGAAATGCATCCCAAAAATTCTCCTATGTGATTTCTACCAAAAAAAATTATTCTTAATTCAATATAGATCACAAAAACTGAATTCAAAAACAAAAATACTGTTTCCGAAAATAGCATATTAAGAATAACAAAAGGCAATAATTTGATTTTGAAAGATTGATCAATATTTTGAATGTTTTAGGCCCGGCCTATTAATATTTTCCAACACTCACAGTTTCTTCCAAGAATAGCAGCAATCTTGAGCAGAGTGGCCACGATTATCAGTGTAGTTTTTTGAGATGTGAATGCCTATTATCGAATGGAAAAGAGAGAAAAGATAGGTACAATCAGATAAACGAAAAGTAGTTTGCTCGGGCATTGAGAAAAATCATCGGACAACTGTTGTACGTCACCAACGTTTGGAATATAACATACTTCGTCTAATTTTGCAAATTCCAAACGCATATTTTTTTAAGACGCCACGCATTGGGTTAGAAATATGAAAGAGAGTGAGAGAGATTGATTAAACTCAACACCAAACACCATATATTTTATTGATCTGAAGACTTATATATTTATAGTATCACACCTTGATCGCTATTACAATTCACACACAGGTAAAAGACTACTCATATATTGACACCTAGGGACTCACAATGACAACTGACACATTACATGGAAGCATTACTTCCAACACCCTCTCTTAATGCTTATATGGAGAAAAATATTCAACAATAAATAAATATATGTCTCACTGGTCTTCATCAACACCCACACCCACTCTGGAATCTCACAAACACTGTTCCTTCACCACCACATCTTCAATTTGTTACTTGACCTCCATTTAAAATGCAATTGCCTCTGACAATAGTTGATGAACTTTGCAGGATCAACATTATGGACAACTCGACTCGGGGCTTCTGCGATAAGAGATGTCAAGTAGTGAACCATCCTATGGACCAACCACCATTTGTCGGATATTTCACTTTAGGCTATCCATGAGGGAGGTCTGAATATTGAATGTGCTCAAAAGTTGATCAAACAACTTGACCTTACAAGAATTGATGTTTCAGACACCAGAGCCTCCAGCTTAAGAACCACCAACCCATTTTATAACCAAAATTACTAACACACAAAAATTGATGTTTCGGACACGGAGGCTTCTAGTTTAAGAACTGCCAACCCTTTTTATAACCAAAAAAGAAAACTACTTCAAATCACACCACCACCATACAAACAATCACACAATCAATACTATATTAAATAGAACAATCACCCCACTCATATTTATTTAGTAATCAAACACCCAAAAGCCTCAGAACATATTACCGTACCATTGCCATATGCCCTTTTTGATGTGAAAATCTACGCTTTATTCCATCGAGCATAAACAAATCCACTTCAATTCCCGAATTCAAGATCCACCAGCATTTTGATATAATCATGGGTGAGAGTTCTATTGGAACTACTACACACCTACATGCGGACTCTTAGTTAGAGCATGGGATTGCATGCAAGATTCCTTTTGCATGATTTACTCCTTGATTTTCTCCTTCTTTAACTCTGCAACTGACTAGTTATCTCCGGAACTTGTTGTAGGTGTTGAGTCTTCTCATTGATCACCACTATAGTGCATTACCTTGGGATCTTCACCCAGTGATGCTATATCATGAGCATTGCAACATATTTTCAAATGAATCATTCTTTTCTTCTTTCGATTTTCTTTTAGTGTTTTTGCTCTGCAAAGCTGTGTGTTCAACCTTTACTAGCTAGATTCATCTGTGCAGGTTTTCTAACACATTTACCTGGTATCAGAGCCCACAGGTTGCTAGATAAAAGGCACACCAGTACTTTATTTTGCAAGTATTACAGCTTGGAGATCGAAGATTGACAGAAAAATGGAGTTTCCCAAAGCATCGATCCTAACACCGTACAACTATCATGAATGGAAGGACTAAATGGCTCGATACCTTCTTCATAAAGGATTGGACAAGATTACCATGGCTACAGAAGTGGAACCCACTTCAGCCATAGAGAAATCCAAGTTCCTCAACCGTATGGATGAGGCCCACGGATCCATATGCATGTGCATCTCTCCAGAGTTGCAGTTTCATCTATCTGCCTGCAATACTCCCAATGAGATTTGGAAAAAGGTTGAAGATCTCTACAAGAAATAGGATGAGATGAAAGGACATCTGCTCGAAGTGGAGCTGCTATCATTGGATCCACGGAACTATGACAGAATTCAAGACTTCTTCACCAAATATAATGATCTATTGCTGCAACTCAAGGGTTGTGGAATTGACAAATCCAAGGAGGAGAGTCGCCAAGTTCTCTCTATTATGTCAAAGCTTGGACCGAAATACTCCGTCTTTGCATCTACATTTCATTCAATAAGGCTCGCAACAGGTAAATCCTACACTATGCCTTCTCTCAAAGAATTTATGGAGTCCCTTATTTTTGAGCAAGATAAACTCATTGGCATGGGGAAAGTCAAACCTCCAAAAGCACATGCACTTGCTGTGCATAATGGCAGCCATAATAAAATCACAGATCTGATTCAAATCAGAAAAATCAGTAGCAAAAAGACAAAGGAAAAGCACATTCCCATCCAAAGAAGGAAGCGTACACCAAGCCCTTCAATGACTCATCCGGCTCGAGAAATGAGAAAGGGAAGAAAGGAAACAGATGCACCTACTGTCAAAGAGGATTCCATCCAGAATCCTCTTGCATGAAGAAACAAATTGACCAAATGGCAGAAATCCTTCAGAAGCACAACCTTGGGGACCACATCCCTCAGGGCGCCAAGAAGAAAACTGAGGATCCACCGCACAGGAAAGGTAACAATTTTCATGCTTTAGTTGCAATTAATTCTTTTCCTGATGCATGGATTATAGATTCTTGTGCATCACATCATATGGCTGCTGCAAAGGAAGTCTATTCCTCTTTGGATGCATGCAAAGGACCTCCCATCCTCATGGGAGATGACTCACCTATTGAGGTCACCGGAAAAGGTAGAGTGGAACTTTTACACAGAAGCTTTGAAGATGTGCTTCATGTTCCAAAACTTTCGGTAAACCTGCTTTCAGTTTATCAGATCACTCATTCCGACACCGGAAAGAGAGTGGAATTCACTCCAAATGTAGTGAACATATATGATCTACATAGCAGCGCCAAAATTGCAACTGGTGAGGTAAACAATGGAGCCAGACTGTATACATTTTCTGAATTTATTGAATCTGAATCCTCCTTATTACTTACACATGCTGATGATAGTAGTAGGCTTTGGCACGAGAGGTTTGGTCACTTAAATTACAGGTATGTGTAGCAGCTAAGTAAGAATGAGATGGTGGAAGGCTTGCCAAATATCAGTTTCTCCAAAGGAGTTTGTGAAGGGTGTGTTCTTGGCAAACATCCCGGAGAAAAGTTTGACATCGGCAAGACTCAAAGAGCATCCTCTCCTCTAGATCTGATCCATAGTGATCTCATGGGGTCTTTTCCTCATCCTTCCATTAACAAAGCAAGGTATGTGCTTACATTTATTGATGATTTCTCACGGTATACTTGGGTGTATCTTCTGAGGAACAAATCTGAAGTTTTTGAGCACTTTGAAGATTTCAAAGCACTAGTTGAGACACAGTTAGAGAGAAAGATCAAAGCCCTCCGTACAGTCAATGGGGGGGAATATGTTAACACAACACTTCGGAACCCTTGCCTTCAGTCCGGCATACAGTTGCAGTACACATTTCCATACACTCCGCAGCAGAACGGAGTTGCTGAGAGAAAGAACCGATCTCTCAAAGAGATGGCTTCCTGCATGTTGCATGCCAAGTCACTGCCTCATAAGCTCTGGTTCGAAGCACTTAATTGTGCTAACTACATCCAGAACAAATCTCCTCAAAGGTCTATCAAGGATCAAACCCCCTTTGAGGCTTGGAGTGGCACTAAACCAGAGGTCACTCACCTCCGTGTTTTCGGCTCTCGAGCATGGGCCCAGATCCCCTTTGAAAAGAGGAAAGCTCTTGATCCACAGAGCATTGAGTGCATCTTTGTTGCATACCCTGATGGTGTGAAGGGATATTGACTCCTGATTCCCTCTATGGACAAGCTCATCATTGAGAGAAGTGTCAAATTTGAGGAAAGTCTCTTGCATGCACCTCAAGCGCCGCATGCAGACACTTTTTATCTACCTCATGTCCGAGATGATGACTCAGTGCACTCAGATGCAAATACAGATCATGCAGATGCCGAGGAAGAGCATGCAGATGCAAAGACAAAGTCTTCAAATACAAATCTAGTGCATGCAAATGATGATCCACATCCGAGCCCAGATCGGGCTTGCAGCAGTGAATCATATTCCCCTGTCATAAATCAGAGAACAAGGAGCTTATGTGAGATATATGCACAAGACCAACTAGCTGCTAGAAATGGTCTTGTGGGGGATAATTCTGATCTGCAGAGGACTAGCTCAGAGTTTATTGAGCCTCCTCTTGTCCACACTGCCACTGAACCATCGCTCTCCTGGCATTGTCATTTGGTTCAATCTTCTGATCCACAGTCTTATGCTGAGGCTGCTGGGCATCCATCTTGGGAGTCTGCCATGGAGGAGGAGTATAACTCCCTCCTCAAGAACCAGACTTGGGATCTGGTCCCCCTTCCTTTAGGAAGGAAACTTGTCCGATGCAAATGGGTCTACAGGACCAAGAGTGCTGCAGATGGGCAAATCACCAGACAGAAAGCAAGGCTAGTAGCCAAAGGCTTCCAACAAGTGCATGGCATTGATTATGACGAGACCTTTGCTCCAGTAGCAAAGATGGATTCCATACGCCTTACAATTGCCATTGTGGTTGCCCAGTGGTGGGAAGTACATCAGATGGATGTGAAGAATGTCTTTCTTCACGGAGACCTATCTGAGGAGATCTACATGGAGTAGCCACATGGTTTCATTCAGGATTCATCTTTCGTCTGCAGACTGAAGAAATCTCTCTACGGCCTTAAGCAGGCCCCGAGAGCTTGGTACGCGAAGATGGATTCTTTTCTCTTATCACAAAACTTTGAAAGATGTAAGTCTGATCCGAATGTTTACATGCTTAGGACACATGATTCTCTTATTATCTTAGTTTTGTATGTAGATGATCTCCTAATCACTGGCAGCGCGGCTTCAGCCATTGCTACAGTCAAGAGGGCCTTGCATGATAGGTTCTTGATGACGGACATGGGTCCATTACACTTCTTTCTTGGTCTTGAGATCAGCGAGAATGCCACAGGCATCAAACTCTCTCAGGCTACGTATGCACGGGATCTCCTCGAGAGATTTCGCATGACTGACTGCAAGCCAACACCGACTCCTTTTCTGTCTGGGGTCCGCCTTGAGGATGGAGGTGACACTCCATTAGTTGACAACACTCTCTACCGACAACACTCTTAGTTAGAGCATGGGATTGCATGCAAGATTCCTTTTGCATGATTTACTCCTTGATTTGCTCCTTCTTTAACTCCGCAACTGACTAGTTATCTCCGGAACTTGTTGTAGGTGTTGAGTCTTCTCATTGATCACCACTATAGTGCATTACCTTGGGATATTCAACCAGTGATGCTATATCATGAGCATTGTAACATATTTTCAAATGAATCATTCTTTTCTTCTTTCGATTTTCTTCTAGTGTTTTTGCTCTGCAAAGCTGTGTGTTCAACCTTTACTAGCTAGATTCATCTATGCAGGTTTTCTAACACATTTACAAGTTCTACCCATTATTAAATTTTCCTCTCGAACCCAATGAACAAGGTCAAACATGAAGGACGCATCTTCAGCTGGGCAGATCCGTTTAATTCCAAAGAACTCTCGTCTAATTTTTAATTAAATGAATCAAAGGCTTGACTTAAAAAACTCTTAAATTAAAGTATGCAACAGCAAGTGGCTCACGGATCTTGACTTGAAAACAGATATGATGACAGCAAAGTCAATGGTCTGCGCACAACTCTTGGCCCCGTGGAACTACGGTTGTCCATAACTGCGTTAAGTACTGAGGCAGTCCAGCAAATTATTTGTTTTTATTCGTAAGCAACATAAGAGAAAATCCACGCAGTAGTTAAATCCTTTGTGCCTCCTCCAATATTCAATGGGAAATGTTGCAGCTCTGTCCGGATCTGATATGACCATACGATGTCACAGATATGTCCGCCTTTGGGGAATGACCCTCAACGACCAAGACTCCTTCCTTGCGGCCACTGCCCATTGGACAGAGTTGAGGAGCGATTCAGCCTCCAGTTGTGTCAACGGAACGGAGGTCGATGCTACCCTGGATCTTTTGCTTCTCCGTGTATACAATTCGATGAATCAAACTCGAACAAAATGGATCCACAAGCTTCGTTGAACACTCACGCGACTTTCACACGATAAACATACACGATAGCACTGCAACAAACGGAAAACAAACACTCACAAACCCCTAAATTAATTATTTAGGGAGGATCACCTATCAGAATTTTTACATCTTCCTGGCCCTCCCAGTGCAGTCAAGCCAGATTTGATTTGGCTCTGATACCACGGAAAACAAACACTCACAAACCCCTAAATTAATTATTTAGGGAGGATCACCTATCAGAATTTTTACATCTTCCTGGCCCTCCCAATGCAGTTAAGCCAGATTTGATTGGGCTGTGATACCAGGTTAGAAATATGGCAAAGAGATTTATTAAACACAACATCAAATACCATTTATATTATTGATCTTAAGAGTTACATATTTATAATATCTAGATGACAACGGCACATCCTATTGCATAACTACTTTTAAATTTTCACTTACAAACTCACAATAATAACTCACACAATACATCTAAACATTACTTCCAACCATTGAAATTTATTGAAGTTTATACTAATATCTTATATATAATCGGCAAAGCTATTTTAATTACTGTGGGCCATTCACTTCGGAACAAACCAAATGACGTCACCGCTGATGATACCCATGAAGTCCAAGATTTTCTTCCCCTTCTTGAATAGGAAGAAATCACAGTTGAGCCATTTTAATTGTTGTGGTCCATTCACTCCGGGACAAACCATATGACGTCACCGCTGATGATACCCAGGAAGTCCAAGATTTTCTTCTCCTTCTTGAATAGGAAGAGATCACAGTTTAAACAGAACACTTATAATCCAAGTTGTCTAACGAGTTCACAATTGAGTTCAGAAACAAAAGAGTACCATGTTTAAAATACCCGTTTATAATCCGCAAGATGTCAAATTTGTTGATTATATTCGATTGCGAGCTTTGAGGCACTCAGATTTGGGCCTAGGCACAAGTTGTCCCTAAAAAGGCTTCATCTCAGAGGAGAGGATGTTGAATGTTTTATAAGTTCTGGTGCTTTGGAATCTTAGCAATCATTATAAAACCTACTTATTTGTTATGTATTTAAATAATGTAATTTATTTGATTAATGTAGTAATTATACTAAAAATAAGTTATGTATTTAAATAATGTAATTTATCGGTTAATGCAGTAACTATATTAAGTAATTGTGAAAAAGGTAAATATGTATTTACAAGATATTGTTTGATTTTGGATAAATTGTACATTAATTTTATAATAATATTATTTAAATCTGAAAAATACACATTACTTTAAAGGTACAAGTTAATTAATTATTAAACAGGTATAAAATATGGATTAACATTTTCTATGTAGATTAGAGAGATTAATTTAGCAAATTTTAATAATAAAGACTATATGTAATTATATTTTTTCATATATGATATAATTTATTTCTCTACATAATATTAATTTTCTAATTATAAAAATTAGTACTTTAAATAAGTTTAGGTTTATTAAATTTTAAGATTAAAAAAATGAAACTAATTAAATAACAGTGATGGAAATATATGTTAATAATTTGAACATAAATATAAATATTATTATATTTATAAAAAGTAACCTAAAAAATAGTTAACCTTTTCTTTTGTTCGTGTTTCCATATTAATATTTTACAATGTAAAATTCAATATTCATTAGTAAATTTGCTTTATAGTTGATTCTATGAATATGTCGAAATTCCAACATTTTATTAAAAATTTTTGACAAAAACTCTCATCTACGAAGCCAAAAAAATATTTGATTTAGCTAAACAATAATGTTTTCAATCTCTTCTTCCAAACCAGAGTAATTGACATGAGCATCTATGCCCGCCAACAGAAAGGCAATTGACAATCACTAATCTCAAGTAGATCAAGTACACTGTTTTATTTTTGGACTCGCGAGGAAGCAGTTAAAAACCAGGCACCCTACATGCAGCATCAGCTGCACAAGTCTCACCAAATGTGTACGCGTCATAGTTATCATGGGGCATTTTTGTGTAGATTGTTGGTTTTTTAATATTCCTAGATTTGATGGACACAGATGAGGTCAAATAATTGACCTCGCCCATGTCCTTAGGTTCTAAGAATATTCCAAGAATCCATAATATACCTATCATACCATTTTTGCAATGAGATATCCTAATACACATTTCTACCTTGATAAATAGACATTTCCATGTTACTTTGTTTGGTAGCTTCATAGGATTTTCATCGTGACATTGTTCAATATTTGGTGTAGTACAAGTTCTAGATTGTCAGTAATTAATAGTCAGCTTGAGTCGATGATTGTTAGTGAACTCACTATAGAATCTAAAGCGAATTTTCTGTATAAATTGCCATATCTTGAATGAAACCATCAAAGCTTTTGTGTTGGGTCTTCATTTCTGATATGGTATCATAGCGAGTGGGGATCAAAGGGTCATAGACGATGAGTAGGATAAGCTGATGTGTGTAGGAGCCTCTGTGAGCTGTAGGAGCAACTTCCAATCTTCCCCTTGTTGAACTCCCTCTAGAATTGTTAAGTCAAGATCCAAAGTGTTCTAGATCTCAAATCCAACATAGGAGGATTATGTTGTGAGACATAAAGACATAAAGTTACAGTTGTGCATGTCAGAAGAACTTCAAACGTGCTGAGGAGTTGTTGAGTGCCCAACTGAAAATTGTAGGAGTCGTTGTAAAGATATCATTATTCTGAACATTTCGCATTAAAGAGCCCTCCGGGCTTGCCGTATTGGAATCCTTTGACTAAATGTGAATCTACGTGGTGTGGACGTGTTGGAAAGTGTAGCTACCTACAATTCTACGTAGGACCATGAAGCTGGAATTTTTAAGATATCTTCCTTGTGAGAAACCTTTATTGAGCATGTAGATGTGAATGAGCCCGACGCATGTCGAGTTGGTGAGAGTTTACAATGCATTTTGATTGCATCTAGGATGCAGGTGTCCAGGCATCGTATTTGAGGGATGCTTCTCGTGCAACTATTGATCGTGTGTAGGTAAAGATGAACTACTTTGAAGAGAGCTTGGAATCATAAAGGGGTGCGCTAGGAAGGCATTAACACATATGCATTAAGTGTTTGTTTTGTAAGTTATTTTCTGATTATTTTCGGAGTTGTGTTTGGAGTGATTATAATTTCTTATGGAGTGTTGTTGAAAGTTGTGGACCGGGATTTGGATAGTTGTTTACTGGTGTTTGTTGAACCGTCTTTGTTGGCCTATGTGTTGAAGCATGTGCCATACAATTTATACCTATGTATTCGGTGTTCTTTGTTTGTTGATTAAAGTGAAGGCATTTTATAAATGTTTTATCGTCAAATTATCACCTTCGCCAAGGGAAGTTAGAGTGCCAAGTCCATGGCACAACCTTGGTCGATGAGTTCAATGAGTGGGATAAATATTTTCTTGAGCATTTTTTACTGTGATATTTTTGATGATATTTTTTCAAAGAGTCCATTCAAAAGTTTTTTTGCGTTAGATAATATTTTTTATTCATGTAGTATTTTATAGTCAGAAGAATTATTTGATAAACATTATGATTTTATTGATGACCATGAATATAAGGGGCTGCGCTATATTCCACATGATCCTGCAGTTGAGGAGTTGCAGTTGATTATGAGAAAATCTGTAACTAGTTGAGTGAGGAATTTATTGAAGATCCATATGATTACTAAAGCGATGACCAATACATGGGATTGAGAGCACAAAAAATGCAGGAATGACACATGAGTGTGTTCAAGGGAACTAACAATTTTTATTCAATGTAGTCTATTGAACAAGAATTAAGAACATTTGATGATGGAAGTAAATTTGTTGAAAATGTTAAAATGAAATGGTATCATCATATTTGTAACAAGGAGAAATATTGAGTGTTCATGATCTAGAGTAAGAAGAAGAAAAAATAAGTTTGGAGTAACAAGTTCAAGAAAAAGTTTCATCAATATACTCTAGAAAGGATGTCAAAATGAGATATTTGAGTCATGTTTGCAAGCCTAGGTGAGACTTAGGCTAGCATATAAGTTAATATGTAGGTCGTAATTAAGGGGAGGTGTCAAAATAATGATCATTACACTATTCAATAGTTGGTGTACAACAAGTTCTAGATTGTCAGTATATAATAGTAAGCTTGAGTCGATGAACTCAATGTACATTCTACAATGCGTTTTTTGTATAAATTGTCATATGTTGAATGCAATCGTCAAGGCTTTTGTGTTGAGTCTTCATTTCTTCTATGGAGTGGAAGCTCAATTATGCACATAATTTCCAACCACACAAATTCATATAGCCCTATCCTCCTCAACACATAGTCATAGGGTGTTACAAATCATACAACTCACCCACATAGCATGTAGATCCTTATTGCCTCCATCCTTCAATTCATGGTGTAAATCAGCCCTCGAAACATCCGTTTAGCCTGTGTAACATTTAATTTTCTTCTATGGCCAACAATTCAACCCGTGCTTAGAATTAGTTAAGGGAATTTGACATTTAAGAGATGAATTCAACCTTTACAGCCCTGTGAATTGTTTCTTAAACTAATGAAGGATTGTGCTTCATCATCATGGTTCATGATTAGCTAATTTCTTTGTAGTCCTCGCAAAATGAACTCTCCCTTTAACTATTTTGATTCCATGGGTTGTGAATTAAAAAAAAAAAAGATTGATAAGCTCAGTCATAGCTTTTTACTTTTAACCCAGTGACATATTTGGGCTTCATTTTTATGTCGATAAGTGTCCCCCCTATTTGAATTCGCCACCTTAATCATTTTTCTAATTAAATTTTTTGATCGGATGGTCTAAATTGAAAGAGGCCACTACATCAATGGATGAAATTCAAACCACTAACTTCCTTGCATATCTAAATCGCATGTTTAAACCATACTTCAATTATTTTCTTAAAGAACATGATTAAAAAATTACTATGCCATTTGTTGATTTCCAGTTATCAAGATAAACATGAAATAGAAGAATACGGAGATATGAACCAAACTAAAAATATCAACTAAGCAATTTGGAAATCTACAAAATTACAATTTAAATTTACCATAAGACCCGCCACATATCATCATCGACAATTAGTGAGAAATAAAGTGGTGTTGCAGTTATGAGAGGTCCTCTAGTCTGCGTGATTGTTAGCAATGTGGCACCTTCACCAATGGAATACCTGTCGTTAGCATTAAAAATAATCCAAGTAACCACATGCTCCTCGATTATAAAATCCAATTAGACACGTGGAAAGGTGTCACTTGGGTTATGCAATGCCCTCCTATTCAATTTCAATAAAACCAACTTAAATCCATCTAACACTGGATCTATCATTATCCGATATGGATCAAATCCCTCGAGGTGAAAACCTTATTTTTGGAGTGTAAAACTTGATGAAAGGTTTGCACCTTGACAAATTTTATCCCTCCTGATGCATCATAGATCTGGTGTTAGATGGATGTAAGTTGGTTCCAATTGAGGTTAACTCACATTTTTAGGTTATGATTATTATGTATATGTTTGATATTAACCTCAAAATCCACATTATGTTTTATTTTCTTGGTGTGACCATATCTTTGTATTGTTTAATTTAGTCTATGTTGCTTGCCTTGAATGGCTTGCATATCTGTGTTTGGATGCTTTGAGTTTTTTGTGTCTTTATGTGTTTTGATTTGGATGGTAGTGTTTTTATGAATATTATAGTTGTGATGTTATATTTTTATGTGTATGTAATTTTGTATTAGTAATTAGTAGGTGATGAAGAAGGGAGACAATATTGTCAATAGTTTGCAGGAGGATCAATATTGCAAATCTATTTCATTGAATTTTAGGCATCACAACCTCTAAAAATTAATTAATTCTTAATAGTGTCCCCTCTTGACCATTCTTCCCTTCCCTCTCCTCTCCCCTTTCCATTCTTGCTGGGTCTCCTTTCTTGTCTTTAGGCTTTATCCCCCTTGATCCAATTTTTTTTTTTTTTTTTTTTTTAAATGCGATTACTTTTCCTCCTACTTTTCCTCCTCCCATATATAGTTTCTATTTTTATAAATATCAGAATAATTAATTTATTTAATTTATAAGATTATCATATTCCAATTACAGTGTTTTTATCTTTATAGATATTAAAATAATAGATTATAATTATTATACTTTATTAATATATTGAATTATAATTAAATGCAAAATATTATAATAATAATTTTAAATTAATAATCTTAATATGAATACATTATTTAAAAAATTACCGGATTCAAATTATAGTCTTTTTATCCTTATAGATATTATAATAATTGATTAAAATTATTATATTTTATTATTATAGAAGTTAATATTATAATAACAGTTCTAAACTAATAATTTTAATATTATGAATCTCTATAATTATAATAATAATAAGAATACCATGAACACACTATTATAAGATTTAATACAGGAATTAATAATATTATATAAATAATAAATTACATTATTTCATCAATTAGTTATAGATGCTTTAACTTATCATTTCTTCATAACAATTAGTTTCTAATATTATGGTCAAACCCCAACTAACAACATTATTACAATATTTAATATAATATTAAAAGTATTATTCCATTTATAATATCGATATTTAATATTTATTTATCAGACAACAACTATTTTCCAGCTAAATTTAATATTATCAATTTATAATAACGAAACATAATATTTATTTATTACATAACAACTAAATTATTAAACATTTTAACGAATTACCTAACGGCTAATTTCCAATGGCTAACTCTAAGCAGTGATGCATTCTTTCTATTTATTCCCTCAGATCTACTGATTTCTCACCTTGTCCTGAGGATGAACCACATTAACTAGTTCAAAAAATCGACCAAATCCTAATGATTTGGTTAATCTTAAAGATTGATATCAATATCTTTTCCTCTTGTAAATATTTTGAATACATTTTTGTATGCAATTATCTATTAGTAATTTTGAATATATGTAATTACCTATTAGTAATTAGTTGGTGATGAAGAAGGGAGATGATCTTGTCAACGATTAGTTTCCACCTAGGAGGAGGATTGATTTTGCACATATGTTTTATTTTAATTCTAGGTATGACAAATTTTGATATAATTAATAGTGTCCCTCTAGGTATTACTAAATATATCTTGAAATATATTTTTTCTAATAATCTACAAGACCAAGATTAACAACATCTAATGCTTTTAATGCAAGCAATCAAATAGGATTAGAAAAACCATCTCCACTAAAATCAATGCATCTAATGCAAGCAATCAAATGTGATTATAAATCAACATCTACACTAAAATCAATGCATCTAGTGCAAGCAATCAAATGGGATTAGAAATCAACATATACTTTAAAATCAATGCATCTAATACAATAAATCTTCTTCCCTCTCTCCCCTCTCCATCTAATATTGAAAAATATTTTTAATAATTTATAGACACAAGATTAAGAACATCTAATCCATATAATGCAAGCAATCAAATAGTATTAGAAAACAACATCTAAACTTAAATAAATGCATCTAGAGCAAGAAATCAAATAGGACTATAAATCAACATCTACATTTAAATCAATGCATCTAGTGTAATCAAACAAATATAATTAGAAATCAACATCTACACTAAAACCAATGCATCTAATGCAAGTAATCAAATAGGATTAGAAATGATCATCTACACTAAAATCAATAGATCTAGTACAACAAAGCTTCTTCCCTCTCTCCCAAATCCATCTATATCTATATCTCTATCCATCTCTCTTTCTTTGTCTTTCTTTCTCACCTCCGACCAAACACATATGCACTCTCTCTCTCTCTCTCTCTCTCTCTCTCTCTCCATATCCATATGCCTCTCCCTCCCTTGCTCCCTCTCTCTATCTCTCTCTTCTTCCCTCTCTTCGCCTCCCATCTATATCTCTATCTTCCTCTCCATCTCCTTTCTCTCTTTATATCACCCCCAGAACATACATACTCTTTCTTCATATCTATGTATCTCCCCCTCCCTCTTCCACTCCCTCTCCTTCTCTCCCCCTTATATATCTCTTCCCTCTTCCTCTTCTCTCTCCCTCTCTCTATATCCCTTATCACTCCCTCTCTACCACTCTACCTTTTTCTATGCATTTCTTCTTACCTCCCTCTCTCCCCCTCCGACGTCATATCTCTCCCTTTCTCTCTCACCTCCCTCTCCCCCACTCTCTCTCTCTTCTCCCTTCAACTCTGTCACTATGTCCCTCCCTCTCTCCTTCTCTCCTTCCTTCCTTCCATCTCTCCTTTATCTCTCTATGTCACCCAAAAACATACACTTTATCTCTCCATGTCTCGCTTGTCACACCCTCTCTCTTTCTCCACTTTTCTCTCTTTACACCTTTCTTATTCATTCCCTCTCTCCCTCTCTCCAATTTTATCTCTCTATGCATTTCTTCTTCACTCCCTCTCTCCCCATCCAATTTCATCTCTCTGTCTCTCCCTCTCCCTCCCTCTTTCTCTCCTCCTCTCTCTCATGTTCTCTCTTTGGTCCTTCCCCTCTATCCCTTTCTCTCCTACCTCCATCTCTCTCTCTCTCTCTCCCTCCTCCAACATTGTTACTACCTCCCTCCCTCTCTCCTCCTCTCTCTCTCTCTTACCATTCTCTCCATCTCTCACTCCTCTCCTTCTCTCTTTCTTCGTTCCTCCTCTCCCCTCTCCTTCATTTTATTTCCATCCCTCCCTTATCACTCTCTCTATCTCTCCACCTAAGTCACTCTATGTCTTTGTTCTCCTCTCCATATATAATATTATATCGAATTTAATATTGTGTTAATACAAAGTTATTAAATTTAATAATATTAATATTAGTATTAATATTAATCTTTTAATATCAATATTAGATTTAGTGATGTCTTTTACATGACGTGATAACATAATTTATAATAAAACTACATCAAATAAATATTTTCAAATATTACTAATTTGACGTAGAAATATTTATGTCTTTAAATATTTTAATATATCTATAAGATATTGTTTTTCCTTTTAAAGTTTCATTTTACAAATATTTAATTAAAATAAATATCAAAATATTAATCGTTTTTCTTTGATTTAATAAATAACATTGGCTTCAGTAAAGAGAAAAGATGTTTAAAATTTTAGGTAATTTAAAATTTTAATGTGGTAAAAGAATTCTTTAAAGGTAAACTTATGATCCATTCAAATTCAGGTATATGATAAAGGAACTATTAAAGGCATGGGATAATTTATTATCCACTCAAATTATATATAATAATACATAGTTATATTTTAATCATTAATCTTAGTCCATTGCTAATATTAAAAAGTTGTTATATAATCTAAAGATCCAAGCTAATGTTTTAGGGAAAATCAGTTTTTTGAGGAGGTGACATATTTACACATCCAGGTCATACTAAGAAGTAGAAATCACCTCTTAGTGCAATAAAAATTACATTAAAAAAATCTAAGAAATATTTCATATTTAGGATTTTTACAAGAAAAATTAGCATGATGAACATTCTCGAGCATAACACTCCCTTTATTGTTATTATTATAACATAATAATATTAATATAACAAATCTAATATACTTAGTGAAAGTTGATTGTTAAACCATAGGATTAAAATTAATATCAAGGAAAACCCAATATTAAACCCTAGAATGATAACCCATTCTGATACATGTCTTTAGTCATGAAAGATTGATTGGATCATGAAAGGTCTCCTTGGGCCCCCATGTCCACTACCATATAAAAATAAAATTTATAGTTTATGATTCATAATTTAGTTTAAAATGTAACATCATCTGTAGTTCATAATTTAGTTTATAATGTAACATCTTGCAATCATTTATTTTCATTGAGTCATTTCGATTCTTTGTCACATAGGATGGGGTTGTGGCAGTTTTTGTCCAACATGAAAAGTTAATTAGTATAAGGAGTATGCTGCGAGTTACAAAGCCCTAAGTTGGCCTCATACACCTCTTTCGCTTCGAATTTGCAATATTAACATATACTTTCACCATGCTTTTCCATATTGGTTTTCTGATCGCAGTATTGTTAGCGATTAGGGTTGAAATCATTGGTTTTTGAATCAACAATGATTTATCAATTGATTGTTTATTAAATTTGGAATGTTGTTAATCAATTCTATGTTTTAGTTGCATACCATCACACAAGGAGTTGCAGATTTGTTTTCTGATCACAACATTGTTTTCTTGTAAACCATAGCAGAAGTTATCAGAGATTTGTTTTTCATGTAGGTAGATGTTTATGTTTTCTTTTACTTGCAGACCATTGCTAAAATACCTAGAGATTGGTTTTCTGATCACACTATTTTGATGGATATTGATTGCGCTAAAGGAGTTAGGGATTGGTTTTTGGATCACATTGTTGTGGGTGATATTGATTATCCATAAGCCTATGATTTCACCTGTTTGTTTCAATTTTTAATAAATAAAAGAATGTTAATGGTTTTTAACATACACCCTTTTCTTGATTATTATTATTAGTTTAGTGAATATATATAGTGTGGGACTCTGCAATGTGGAAATAATTGTCCCTTGATATTAGACACCAAAATTTTATTGGGAAAGCAGGAGAGACTATGTATATGCTTATAGGAAATAGATGAGAGTTGAAACATTTCATTAATAAATTCTATTTCAGATCTATTTTTAGGTGTGGAACTCGTATCAGGAGCACGGGAGTTTCCTGGAAGTGCTAGGGTTAGCAGGCGTTCACAGGAGTTTCCATGGAAGTGCTCAAAGGAGGGAGCTCCACTTCCTCCTACAGGCAGGCAGTGGCTAGTCGTGGAAAGAAACCAATAGAGAGTGTTAGAGGTCCTTCAGGTGAAGGAATAAGGAATATAGAAGAGGAACAAGATTTAAACAAGACAAAGGAGAATAACAGCAATAAGGAAAATGAGGAAGAAGACAAGGAATAGAGAGCGAATAACAAAGCACAAAAGGGGCCATGTAAACCTAAAGCTGAGGTCACTCCCAGAGTAGTTTTAAATGATCCTACTCTGTAGGCACACAGGGAAGACATGTGGAAATATGCTATCATTTGTAAATTCATTGGATTATGGCCCACTGAAAAGGATTTACAGACATGGATTAAATATAACTGGAAACCAAAAGCAAGCATTGACCTACATCTTGGGTCTAAGGGTTTCTTTACGGTAGTCTTCACAAATATTGAGGACAAAGACAAGGTGTTTGAAGGAGGGCCCTACTTCTATGCAATAGCAGGCCTGTACATGCAACCATGGATCATGAATTTTGCCCCTGAGAGAGAAGAATTCACTTACTTCCCGGTTTGGGTAAGACTCTACTTGCTACCCCTTGATTACTGGCAAACAGAATTGTTATCTGCTATAGGAAACAAATTAGGGTGTTTTATCAAAGCTTCTGAGGCCACCAAAAGGGGAAAGTACACTTCCTTTGCAAGAATATGTGTGGAGATGGATCTCTCTGGAGCTCTACTGGATGAGGTCATTTTAGAAGTTTTTGATGAAGAATGGGTGCAAACAGTAGACTATGAACATATTCCTTTCAGATGCCGGAAATGCCATGAGCATGGGCACCTATTTAGAGACTGCCCTCTCAGTAAAATAGAGAACAAAAGTAAAGCGAACACAATGAAAGATACTCAAGGCTTTCACAAAGTGGCACATAGACGAAAAGGAGGCAAGAGGGGGGCAAAGCAACATCAAACAGAAGGACCACAGACTAATCTGAATAGGTTCCAAGTTCAAGAAGAAGAATAAGAGTTAACAAAAGTTGATCAGGTAATGGAAGGAAGCCTAGAGGAGAAGGAGAAAGAGGAAGACACAATACAAACAAAGGATATAAACAAACAGAAAAGGACTATGTTGAGTGATGTCGAACTGGAGATGGACCAAGAAATGACCCAGAGTGAGATGGAAATGGAGGATCATGAATTGCAGGAGATTCTTGACAGGGAACACCTAGATCTAGAAGGGTTCTTGAAACAGGGGACCATGAGTGGGGTAGACTCATTAGCGCCAGAAGAGTTTAATAGGGTACAACAGCTGTTCCTATTGAAAACATAGGCTAAAGGGCTGGACAGACAAAGAAAAAATGAAAGGCAGGGCAACGAAGGTGTGTAAACCATGAAAATCACACTGGTACTAGCACCCAGAAATCCAGGAAAGAAAAGAGGTAGGAAAAATTAGAACGAGTTATTGATGAAATGTGGAAAGCTAATGATAGATTCAGGTAAGATGAAAGATCTAACCAGCTACTCCTTTACAAATCATTAATAATGAAGTTTACATCTTGGAATATCAGAGGTCTAGGTAGCAAAAGAAAATGAAGAATTCTTAGTGATAGAATGAAACAAGAAGCTCCGGATATGATCTCTATCCAAGAAACTAAATGTTCCATTCAAAAAGTAAGAGAAATTCACAACAAATGGCTCAACCGATTTGATTTTCTAGAAGTTAAAGTAGATAACACAGTAGGGGGCATACTCACTCTTTAGAACCCCCAAAAGATTGGTATAATAGATGCTGAGGCATCTAGAAATTATTTATCAGTGGTTATACAACCAGTGGGAGATAGGGAGACCTACCTGGTCAGGAATATATATGGCCCTCAAAGAATGGATGACAAAATCAGGTTTCTATATTCTCTTATGGAGCTCAGAGATAGATATGTTGATGCACCATGGATCTTCTGTGGGGACTTCAACATGATCAAATCACTTTCATAGAAAAAAGGAGGAACCAGAACTTTAAGTAGCGACTCTACAACTTTTCAAACTTTTATAGATAATATGAAGCTTGTTGACACTCACATGAGTAATGGTCGTTTTACTTGGAACAATAAAAGAGGAGGAGAGTCTCAAGTATTCTCAAAGTTAGATAGATTCATAATCTTAGAGGACCTTATGCTCACCAAGAATGAAATGATAGCGAGAATTCTACCCTCTAGAGGCTCAGACCATTGGCCTGTTCAACTAGAGGTTCATGGCATTGGTAGCCCCAAGAACAGACCATTTAGATTTGAGAATATCTGGCTCACCCACCCGGAATTCATCAAAAAAATTTCAAAATGGTGGAAAAAGGACCTACATATTTAGGGTACAAGTATGTTCCTGCTACACAAAATACTTAGGCACATCAAGCTCGGACTTAAAGACTGGAACAAGAATGAATTTGGTGATAATTTTACAGCAAAAAAAATTGTGGAGGATAAAATGTAGGAACTCAATCAAACCCTTATCACAGATGGCTTTGATAAAGATAGAAATTACCAAGTCACCAAACACCATCAAGAATGGGAGAATTTATGTCAACAAGAGGAAATATTTTGGCGACAAAAATCCAGAGTTCAATGGCTGAAAGAAGGGGAGCGTAACACTAGATTTTTCCACAGATCTACCATAGCAAACAGATCTCATAATAGAATCTCCTCGATCAAGGATGAGGGCGGTCATCTTCATAATTCCCATGAAGAGATAGAAGAAGTGCTAGTTCAACACTTTCATGGAATAGCACATGAAACTATTTCAGACATAGAGCATTTTATCAAGGACTTAATAGGGCATATTCCTAGACTAGTTACAAGAGAGGATAATTTTAATCTCAATAGGCCAGTGACAGAAGAGGAGGTTAGTGAGGTCATCAAAGAAATGCAAAATGGTAAAGTGCCAGGCCCTGATGGTTTCAATGTGGATTTCTTTAAAGATTGCTGGAATATAGTTAAACAGGATATTCTGAGCGTAGTGGAAGACTCCAGCCTAAATAGAACTATCTTGAAGGTACCCAATACTTCCTTCGTCGCCCTGATCCCCAAACAAGATAATGCTCAGACTCAATACAAGTATAGACCCATAGCCTTGTGCAATGTGGTTTATAAGATAATATCTAAGGTTGTTGCCAACAAACTCAAACCATTTCTTCCTTCTCTAGTTTTTGTGGAGCAATCTGGATATCTGGGGCAGGAAAATTCTCAATAACATCATTCAAGCACATGAGGTGGTGCAATCTTTGACAAGAAATAGGAAGGCTAGTATGATTATGCAATTGGACCTAGCCAAAGCTTATGATAAGATGAATTGGACCTATATTAGGAAGGTCCTTATTACTTTTGGGTTTGATCATAACTGGGTTAGATGCGTAATGGCCTTGGTAACTTCTTCCAGCTTCTCCATTCTGGTTAATGGCTCTCCTTCCAAGACTTTTACTCCTTCCAGAGGCCTCAGGCAAGGTGATCCACTCTCACCCTTTCTCTTCATCCTCATGATGGAAGGACTGGGACGGTATATCAAGCATGCTAAAGAAGTTAGTAATATCAAAGGCCTCCAACATTCAGAGAATGGTCAGGCTTTGACCCATCAACAATTTGTTGATGATACTATGCTGCAAGGAATCCCCATGGTGAAAGAAGCTTTAGTGTACAAGCATATCGTATCTGACTTTGCCATGGCTATAGGTATGGAAGTTAATCTCTCCAAATCTAAGATATTTTTCTTCAATACCAATATTGCTATTCAGAAAAATATCTCCAGGATTCTAGGCTTTCAAAGGGATATCCTACCCTCCAAATATTTGGGAGTTCCTCTTACTAATAAGCCTTTGCATAAGGGCATCTGGGAGTCGGTGATCAATAAGCTATTCTCCAATCAATTCCTGTCTTCATGCTATCTGCGCTTCTAGCTCCAATAGGAGATCTGCATCATTTTAGAACCATTCAAAGAGACTTTCTTTCGGGTAAGGGAGAGGAAAGAAAGAAATGGGCCTTCGTAGCCTAGGAGAAGATCTGCAAACCTAAAAAATTTGGGGTCTTTGACTAGATGATCCAGAAGCACTAAGTAAATTTTTAGGGGCGAAATTATGGTGGCGCTGGGTAAAAGAACCAGAGGCACAGTGGGCTAGAATATGGAAAGAAAAATATGCTAGCAATTGGCAAGATAATGATATAATAAGAATGTCTGGTATCATTAAGGGCTCACATATCTGGAATAAAGCCTGGGGAAATAGAGGTTTAGTATAAAAAGCAGCTTTTGGGAAATCAGAGATGGTGATCTTGCTTTGTTTTGGGAGGACAAATGGAAACAAGAAGCTACACTATTAAGAGAGAACGTAATGGACCTCAAGAATGAAACAGACACCAAAAGATTATTTAAGGTAAAAGATTTTTGGGATCAAACCAACAATGAAGGAAAATGGAGAACCTGGAAAAAGATGGATTACAGGGAAGATAGCCCACTGAAAGCCAAAGCTGAGGCACTTCTGAAAATGTTGGAACAAAGGAAAATATTAGTGACAGGGGGCAAGACCTACTCAGATGTGGAAGCAATTCTGTAGGCACCTTCAATCTCAAGGAGGCAAAACACATACTCCTTGACCTAGATCCAATGAACCGAATAGGGTTTGGCAGAACATCTGCAAACATCAAGGCTGGATGAAGATTAAACTCTTCATGTGGTTGGTGCATCATAGGAAAATTCTTACTTGGGATAACATTCGAAAGAGGGGTGTTTTGGGCCCCTCTAGATGCTAGCTATGTGAAGCCCAAGAGGAAAAAATGGAGCACCTTCTCAATAATTGTATTTTCACCTCTTGGTTGTGGGATACTTTTTCCACTATCTTCTAGCAGATAGACAGGGACAAAGGAAGCATTATCAATACCCTAATCAATTGGAGACACAACTTCTCTGATTTGGAGCTTCTAGGCTCTGTCTGGGCTTTAACGCCAGGTTTCATAATATGGACTGTCTAGAAAGAAAGGAACAATAGAATCTTTAAGAATGTAAAAAGATCCCCCCAACGCCTTCTCAAACAAATATTAAGACAACTTAAGGAGACGGTAAGCACCATTGTGCGAACTGTACCTAAGATTCCACCTTCTGAAGTTGAATCGCAGATACTTCTTAAGTTAGGTATGCAGGGGCTTATTCCACAAGGCCTGGACAAGAAGGTTTTGAGGATGGATTCTAAACAGGATCATTGGCATCCTCCCCCTCAGGGTTTTTTGAAATTCAACATTGATGGAGCTTCCAAAGATAACCCAGGTATTGCTAGCTGTGGCGGGGTGCTAAGGGATGAAAATGGTAGTTTCCATTTCATTTTCAACTGACATTTGGGAAGAGCCACTAACAATATGAAGGAACTAATGGCTCTTGAGCAATGTTTAGAATTTCTGAAGCAGGATAATCTCCAGAATGTTATAATTGAAGCTGACTCTGAGTTAACCATAAACTCGGTCAAAAGAATAAGCTATGGCATAGAGCCGGAAAAAGTCTCTAAACAATGGAGACTGCTCCAGGTCTTTTAGAGGATCTAGCTTCATCTCCAGGGATTACGCACGGTGAGTTTTAACCATGTGAGAAGAAAAGCTAACAAATTGGCAGACATATTGGCAAATCAAGGAGTACTCAGTACTAAAATTAGGGTTACGCTGAGGTGGCTTGAGATGCCTCTGAATAGATTGAAGACGCAATGTCATGACCAAGCAGACGAGGATATAATGGTGTTTCGATACAAAGACACGGGGCCGATGTCTAGTTGATTTGGTTTCTTTATGTAGTATCTTCTCCAAAATAATATCATTCTAGGGATGCAGGTTACTGTCAGCCTTCCCAGCCCTCAGCAGTACATTCACAGAAGTGTCAGATGGGAGTTGTTGTGTCAGATGGGTTCTCATTATGCATGGGTTTATTCGACTGCGGAGAAGGATTGTTGAAAGGGACCAGATTTCTGGCTTTCCTAGTAGCTTGAATACACCTGTTTTCCTTTCAGCGGCTTGAATACAGCTTGGGAGGTGGTTTGATGTTAATCGCATGCCCTTAACGCAGGAAGTGGTTTTGTGGATTTGGGAGCGATTCCACTCACCACACAACACGTGGCATAGTACGGAGATGGAATACCACCCTCATCACGTGCTATTCTTCAGTATGTTAGGCCCGTGTGATATGATCCTCGGTCGTCGGATCATGAAGGATAGATCTACGGTTAGGAACAAGCGGGCTTGTTTGTGGGTCCAGGTTAGCTATTGTGTGAGTAACCGGTGGGCCACTTGGCAGTGAGATATTATCCTCCCCCGTAGGATTTGGAAGGGAGGATCAACGATCAAGGATAGTTGCACGGATCATGAAAAAATATCTTCCGGGCAGGTTATGTGTCTGGATACAAATCAGTGGCTTTTGTGCGCTCCATATGCTTGAGAGTTATCCCCCATTCCGAACCCGAACTCCATTTAGGGGTTTCCCTATTTCATCACCGGGTCCATCTCCAAATTTTATGGGTTGATTTGTTTACTTTTTGTGGACTTAGCAAATTTGTGGACTTCGTAGGTTAAGCCTTTAGCTCGGGGCCATAGGCTATAAGTGGATGATTTTTCTGTGGCCCACAGTTCCTTTCGGAATGGTGTATATTATGTAAGTTGTTTTAAGATTTAATGAAATAGAAGGTATGACTCTTGATTTAGCAAAAAAAAAAAAAAAAAACTATTTTTAGGTGTGACCCCTTACTTTAATTTTTTGATTAGTTGAGAATATTTTTGTAATTTAAACGATCTGATCAGTTTTTTTTTAGTGTGGAAGTGAACTAGCTTAGAGATATGATTCCACTTCCAGCATGATTGTCTTTTAATTCGTCGACATATAAAATGGAAGACCATGGTTTGAGTCCCCTTTGAAGTTCGATTACAAAGTTTAGATTGAACAGTGCTACTAGGGTCCAACGTCACATTGTGATAAAGATTGTCTTAATATGTAAATCCACCATGGTCAACCATTGTGAACGATGGTCACCAATGGTAAACCATTATCAACAATGAAATACTATCGTTTGACATCGTTAACCATGGTCCAATGTCACATTGCAATAAAGATTATCTCAATATTAAAATCAACCATGGTTAACCATGGTCAATCAATATCCAATGTCGCATTTTGAAAAATTTTGTCTCAATATGAAAATCAACCATGGTAAACAATTTTCAACCATGTTTATTTTAGGGTTTATAAAATCTATCTTAGGGTTTCTATATCTTGGGTATATAATATTAATCCTTTGGGTTTAATCTTGTTCCCTTGGCTTTATAATCCCTTAGGTTTTAGTATTAACTCCTTGGGATTATTACTACTTCGGGTTTATAATACCAATCGCTTAGGCTTATTAATCTAAGATTTCACATACCTAGGTTATAATATTATTCATAGAGTTTATAATATTAATCCCAGTAGTCTATAATATTAATCCCTTCAATTTTTAATATTAATCCTTTAATTTTATAATATTAGTCCCTGGGCTTATAATATTAAGAATCTCTTTGATTTATAATACTAATCCAAAGGGTTCATAATATTAATCCCCTGGATTTATAATATAAATTTGAAGGGTTCATAATATTAATCCTTTGGGTTTATAGTATAAATCCCTTTGGGTTTATAATCTTAATCCCTTGGATTTACTAATCCATTGGGATTATAATTTTAATAATCCTCCGGGTTTATTATTATTATTGAATTTTAAGGTTACAACCAAGCTAGACACCAAATTAGCATATGAGACCCCCTTGTTTATGGGACAAGAGACCCACCTCCATGCAATGATTTGACTACTAAGTCCACGAAGACATACATACTCTACCTCCTCTGGTTTTGAACCTATAACCTCTTGGGAGGAAACACTTTCTCTTAAACATTAGGCCCACTCATTAATCCCTTGGGTTTATATATATAAGTATGTTATGTTATACTATATATATCTATATATATATATATATATATATAGACCATAACATAATGGTGAGAGATAAATAAGTATTATTAATAATAAATTAATTATTTTATATATAGGGGGTATGTGAATAATTATAGGTTATATATATATATATATATATATCTATATATATATATATATATATATATATATATATATATATATATATATATATATATATATATATATATATATATATATATATCTGTGTGTGTGTGTGTTTGTTTTTATTTATATATTTATTAAGAATCATATATAATTAGCCTTTAATTAACAAAATACACTTAGTAATTATTAATGTGGTTGATATATGTTTAATTGGCATATATCAACCACATTGGTAAATGTGGTTGTGTTAATATAAATTAATAATTTTTCTTTTAGGAACAGTGTATTATGAGTGTCTCACTAATAAGCCACAATTATAATAATGAGTTTCTCATTGAACGTATACCATTCGACATAGACATTTTGTAATTCCCTTTGTCAAATGTAAAAAATAATTTGTTTTACACTAGAATAAATTTTAAAAAATGCATTTTTGCTAGTTGATTTGATTTTAACTTCGAATTGTTATTATAGGGGTGATATCTTTCTGTTATAGATGGCCTCATTCAATGTATTCTATTAGTTTGGATGAAGTATTTTTATTAGGAATTGTTTTTAAGTGTGACATTTTGGAGTTTCTTGTGGATTTCTCACCAAAATTTGTTGGAAAAAATTATGGTGAAATCTTTACTTGTGTTGTTTAAATTGGGTTTTTAACTACATACATGAATTAAACCCCTTGAAAAACCCCTAGGGCACTTTGACTGCTCCAAATTCACCCATAAAACTTGTAATCTCAATGAATCACAGTCATATTCTAGACAAATTAGATCAGAAAATAAACCAGAAAACATTTAAGAAAATCACACTTAAAGAAAACTAGTTTTTTATAGTAAAGCTGATTTACGATGGTTGACCTATTTGGATTTGTCGATATCATTGCCCAATTGAATTGAAATTCACTCTTCATTTATTACTACGTTCCCATGAATGAGTGAATAGGAATTATGATACTAATTCCCACCAAATTCAAGTTACTACAATCAACAATCCAAATTGAAAGTAAAGTACCACTAAAACGTTCGTTGGGAGGGATGTATGAAGGAATATACAAATAGTAAAAGGCCGAATGGGATCTGTAACTCAGATCTACTCATCTCCCTCATATGGCCATTATATCAACTCCCACTATCTAAACTAATTTACTCATGTGAGTGAGTCAAGTTGTGTCGCTGTTATTTTGGTGTTCTTCTTAGAAGTGCTTTTATTCTCTAGTGAACAATGGGACCTGTGAACATTGAAAGATCACAATTAGAGGAAACACCTTTAATTGGTGTGTGAAGATAGAGACCAGGAGTAAGGAAAAGAAGACATGTTCTAATTGATGCAAGAGCATCTAGCTCACCATGACTGGGTGAAGTCTCTATCAGGTTGGAAAGTTGTTGAGTATCTGGATTGTTTTTCTAATTAGTTTATGAGGTCATGAGATAGGATTTTAGTTTATTTTACTCTTAGTTGTTATGAGGTCAAAGTTAAATGGCGGTTAGGGTTGTTATGGTTCAACAGTAATAAACATCAGTTTAGGAATTGATATGTCAATTTAGGAAAGAAAAGACAAAATTATCTAAAAGTAGATCTTGTAATGACAACCGAAACTGTAGTTACCCAACCAATTGTTTCTGTTCAACTGACAAACAATTGTAGTTTCAATTTAACTGTAACCAAAATGTATAAAGGCAACAATGTAAGACAAGAGAAAGGTTCTGAAATTTCATAATAGAGAAATAAAGAAACAGAGCCAAATCTTATTTCCAAAACTATCCATCTGTATTCATTGCCTATCTACTATAATATTATATTTTCTTTTTATTTATCGAATTGTAATGAACAGTGTTGACAAACAGTGAAAGACCATGGTAAGGTCGTATTGTTTTTGTGTTCATCGAATAAACAAACTACAACAATCTCATTTAAATGTACAGCCATAGAGCGAAGGACCAACGAGTTGAAGCACAGTCCGAATAGGGAGTTACATCGAAAGGACCGAGAGCAAATAGAACTGGCAACAGAGTGCCGGAGAAGCAATCCACAGTTAAGGTAATTTCGAACGAGTCCTCATAATTTTTATAAATCAAACAGATATCACAATACCATGTTCTCATTGCTATTGACCGATACATAGATACATTACATTCACTGATAAACAAAAACAAGTGACACGTCCTGAGCGGACAAACCCTGACCTAGGCTTTGGGAACCGAAACAAAAATAATCAGTCAAACGAACGACTAACCAGAACAGGAAATTACAACCAGGCCAAAGCCTCATCTCTGCAAGGGACAATGACTATATACAATAAGCAAAGATGGAAAAACGAAATCTACAGAAAACCCAAAGATCTAACAGTCATTGATGGATTGAAGTGCCAGAGCCTACTGCCAGAGGTTCGCTACCATTGGAAGACCAACTCCGGGGGAACCCGCGTACCCAGGTTGAGCCATTGACCTACACACAGAACAGAGCACCGTTAATACAGTACAAAGCAAAGAACGGAAGCCAAAGCAACCACAAAAATAGGAGGGTATGTTACCTGAGCAAGCCGGTCCCAGGGTTCGAGGAGCAGAGCCATGACCGAATCGACAAAGCTGAGACAGAAGGAGCGTTTCTGGTTAGCATCAATACCATGAGGAGGTTGAATTGAATCAGGGAAGGAGTCAATACCTGTTTCAAAGCTGCAGGAATCTACAAATTTGTTACCTAAATCCAAGGACGATGGAAGTTAAACCATTTTGCACACAGAACAGTGACCAGAGACACCAATAATAATAGCAGAGGCGACCATACAAAAGTAGAGGCAATAGAACAATAGCAAGGAGTGGTTAACAGATGAGACACTAGGTTCTACAACCAGACCAGAGCAGAACAACAGAACGAGACTAAGAAATCTTACCGTGTGAAAAGGAGCCGAGCAAGCACACCACCAGAACCAGAACGGTTTCGAGCCACTGGAGAAAACCACTGACAAAATCAAAACCAAGATTGGGAGACTGTTACTCACCCACAGTCATACCCGGAGAAGAACCAGGGATTTCCATACTCGTCAGAGCAAAAACCACACAACAAACTCTCGCAGCAACTTCACGGGTGAACAGAACAATCTCAAATGACTGGGAAGCCTTGTTTTGGCCAAAGAACCAACGGAGGAACCAGGCCCGATGTGTGTAGGTAAGAACTGAATGCGGCATTAATTGCTCACAGTTGCCACCCGACGTTCACTGACCACCTTTGCATGCGACCGCTGGAAAAATCTAACACGTTTTAAAGTCCGGCAACTGTTGTAAAGCCGAGGACACGTGGAGTTGTGGGCCAATGTGGCTGGGCTACGTCAGAGTGGTATCAGAGCCAAGTTGTTTATGTTAGTAGGAGGAATGGAGAGAGGAAGGTGAGGTCGTGGCAGAGGTGCTTGAAGATTGGCAGAGGAAGGATTGAGAGAGGAGATCAGAATTCTTACTGCCTGTTTGGAGGCAGTAGAGGCAGGTAGACGAAGAGATCCAGAAATAGGCGATGACAGTGAAGAGGAAGTTGAAGTAGCAATAGATGGACCAGAAGGTGAATCTGCAGAAGTGAGATTGTTGAGATCTGTTTTAGTAGCAAGTAGTAAACCTAAGCCAGAACTCCCGACGTATGATGGCAGCCTGTCTATCGAAGTTTTATTAGATTGGATTAGTGAGATGGATAAGTACTTTGAGTGCGAGGAAGTCAGCGAAGACCGCAGAGTTAAATTTGTTGCGACAAAATGGAAAGGACACGCAGCCCTATGGTGGGATAGTCTCCAGAACGAGAGGAAGAGATTGAACAAGGCACCGATTAAAACTTGGGCAAGGATGGTGGCCAAGTTAAAGGGCAGATTTCTGCTGAGGGAGTATCAGATTACATTGCACAGGCAGGCACAAAATCTGAAATAGAAAGGATTAACAGTGAGGGAGTACATGGAGGAGTTCTATCAAGTGAATTTGCAAGCTGGATATACAGAGGATACAGTAGAAAGAACAACTGGGTATGTTAATGGCCTAAGGTTAGATATTTTGGATGAAATCAGTATCTTGTCTCTGAACAACACTAAGGAAGCGTATCAAAGTGTGATGAAGGCTGAGGAGAAAATTACCAGAAGGCAAAATTCCTGGAGAGGATGAGGAGCCAGCAGAGGGAAAGGCCAGTCCTATGGCAGGGGCTGAACTGCTAATGGCAACGAGAAAGGCAGCAGCTCTAAAGCTTCCGGATCAGCAGATAGAGGCGACAGCGCGAGAGGCGGTAGGTCATCCCAGCGAGGCAGGGGAAATGGCCGAGGTAGAGGGGCTGGTTATCAGTGTTATAGGTGTCATAAGTGGGGGCACCGATCGTTTGAATGTCCAGAAGCAGATCCAGCTAGATAGTGGGGTGCATATGTGGCGCAACCAAATGAAGCATCAACACCTCCCCAAGAAGCAAAGAATGCTCCAGAAATAGGGGTAGCTCTGGTGTTGCAGAAGGTGTTGTTAAAACTAGTCAAGGAGGTCACCAAACAAACGTAGCGGAAGGCTTTGTTTAGGACAATTTGTAAGTCACGAGGTAAGTGTTGTAAGTTAATTATTGACAATGATAGTACTGATAGTTTAGTGTCCACGGAGATGGTGGAAAAATTGGAGTTGAAATGCTCGAAGCATCCCAACCCTTACAAAGTTTCATGGCTGCAAAAATGCCATCAGTTGCTGGTAGATGAACAGAGCGAGTTCGAGTTTCAGATAGGCAGAGATAAGGACAATGTTGTTTGTGACATCATGCCGATGGATGTATGTCACATACTGCTTGGCAGGCCTTGGTAGTATGATAGGAAAGTGGTCCATGATGGATTGACGAACTATTATAAATTTGTGAAGGATGGAATCAAGCATACGTTTGTACCCATCAAGGAAGAAGGAACTGTAGAGACCAGTGAACCAAGAACATTGTTGGTCAGCGGCAAACAATTTTTAAAACAGGTTAAGGATAGTGAGATAGGTTATGCAGTTGTAAAGAAAGCAAGGACAATATTGTTGCATACAGAGGTATTAGATTTACCTATGGAGATCCAGCAAATGTTGTAGGAGTTTATGGACATAGTTGTAGATGACTTGCCAGACAAGTTACCCCCCAAACGAAGCATAAGTCATCATATTGACTTCATACCCAGAGCCAGTTGACCAAACAAAGCGGCACACCGAATGAGCCCCAAGGACAATGAAGAAATTAGGAAGCAGGTGCAAGAACTGTTGGACAACGGATTGATAAGGGAAAGCTTAAGCCCTTGTACTGTTCCAACGGTCCTCGCTCCCAGGAAGGGAGGAGAATGGCGGATGTACACCGACTCAAGGGCCATCAATAAAATCACCATCCGGTTCAGGTTTCCACTGCCGCGGATGGACGATATGATGGATTGTTTAAGCATGGCAGCGTATTTCTCTAAGATTGACTTGAAAAGCGGGTACCATAAGATTCGGATACGAGAGGGGGACGAATGGAAGACAACCTTCAAGACGAATGAGGGGCTGTACGAATGGTTGGTCATGCCATTTGGGCTGAGCAATGCGCCCAGTACATTCATGAGGTTAATGAATGAGATGCTGAAGGAGTACATTGGGAAGTTTGTGATTGTATACCTGGACGACATACTTATTTTCAATAGGACAAGGGAAGAACACCTTCAACATGTACGTAAGGTGCTGGAGAAATTACAACAGAATAAATCGCTAATAAACTTGAAGAAATGTACCTTTCTGCAGAAGGAATTGATCTATTTGGGGTTTGTAATAGCAGAGAATGAACTAAATATGGATCCGGAGAAGGTGGTAGCGATAGTGAATTGGCCATCTCTGAAAAATTAATTTGAGGTACGTAGCTTTCACGGATTAGCAAGTTTTTACAGGAAATTCATAAAGAATTTCAAGAAAATTTGTGCACCCATGCTAGACACCATAAAAAAGGCCAGCCAGCTTTTTCGATGGACAGAGGCAGTAGAGAGAAGCTTCCAGTTGTTAAAGAGAAAGATTACTGAGAGGCCGATCCTGAGATTACCAGATTTCAAGAAGTTATTTCAGGTTCGCTGTGATGCCAGCAGGACAGCAATTGGAGCTGTACTCAATCAGGAGGATAAGCCTGTAGCGTTCTTCGGCAAGAAGCTGAACGAGAGTAGATACAAATACTCATCGTATGATAAAGAGTTCTATGCTGTTATACAGGCATTAAAACACTGGAGGCATTATCTATTGGGAAGTGAATTTGTGTTGTTTTCACATAATTCTGCACTACAGTATGTAATGCAGCAGCACAAGCTAAACCACAAACACGCCAAATGGGTGGAGTATTTGCAGAGTTTCAATTTCGTATTAAAGCATATTAGCGGGCAAGCAAATAAGGTAGCGGATGCGTTGAGTAGGAAAGCTCTACTTCTACAAGAAAGCACTGTGCATGTGTTGGGTTTTGAGAAGTTACAAGACTTATACCAGACGGATACCGATTTTAAGGAAGCCTATGAGGTGTGTCAGAACCCTTTAGTGAGAGATAAAAGTCCTTGGTTGGACTACAATCTACAGGAAAAGTTGTTGTTTAAGGGAGGACAGTTGTGCATACCTGACTGCTCGATGAGGGAGAACATTATTCGAGAGAAGCATAGTGGAGGTTTGGCTGGACATTTCGGCATGGATAAGACCCTCGAGCAGCTTAGTCATTTTAACTTTTGGCCCAATATGTGAAGATATGTACAACGGTTTGTGGCCAAATGCAAAGTGTGCCAGTTAGCAAAGGGTCACAGTCAAAACACAGGACTGTATACACCGTTACCTATTCCAGGTAGACCATGGGACTCAGTCAGCTTGGACTTCATCTTAGGTCTATCGAAGACACAACAAGGATACGACTCGGTAATGGTAGTAGTGGACAGATTCACAAAAATGGCACATTTTATTCCTTGCAGAAAAACCAGGGATGCCACCCACGTGGCCTTCTTGCTTTTCAATGAGATTGTCAAGTTACATGGATTGCCTAAATCTATCCTTTCAGACCGGGATGTGAAGTTCACGGGACACTTTTGGCATACCTTATGGAAAAAAATGGACACACAGCTAAGCTACAGTTCTGCATATCACCCGCAAACTGATGGGCAAACAGAGGTTGTAAACAGGAGTCTGGGAAACCTGTTACGAAGCTTGGTTGGGGAGAATTAGCAGATGTGGGATCGAGTGCTAGCACAGGTAGAGTTCGCTTACAACGACTCACCTAACCGCAGCACAGGTTTCAGTCCATTTTAGATCCTGTACGACATGCATCCTCGTGGAGTGCATGAATTGCGGGACCTTGGACTGCAGGAAAGGCGTAGCGCAGATGGAGTAGATTTCGCTAACGCGATCAGAGATTTGCATGAACAGGTGAAAATTAAATTACAAGACAACAGCTTAAAGTACAAACAACAATCAGATTTGAAGAGAAGGGAAGTACAGTTTGACATGGGGGACGAAGTCCTCATGCATTTACGCAAAGAACGCTTCCCTAAAGGTACGTACAATAAATTGAAGTATAAAAATTTAGGGCCTTGCAAAGTGCTTCGGAAGATTTTAGCGAATGCCTACAAGATCCAGTTGCCACCCGAAATATGAATTTCATCTATCTTTAACGTAGCAAACCTGTTTCCTTACACGGCTGACCCAGAGGAAAAGGAGGAATATGGAACCACACGACCTACACGGAGTACCCAAGAGAAAGTAGAAGCTTGGAAGAGACAGGTGCCTTACATTCAACCTCCCGAGATTGAAAGCAATCTCAACACTCAGGTGGTTAAACGAACTCGGTGGAAGGAGTATGTACAGTACCTGGCCAAGTGGAAGAACTGTCCTATTGAGGACAGCTCGTGGCTTGATGCCAGGCAAATTAAACAAACAGGTACTTCAGTCGAGAAGCTTATGGACCGGAGCCATGATTTCATTTTGCCCTGGGAGCCTGATGTAGGAGCATCTAGCTCACCATGACTAGGTGAAGTCTCTGCCAGGTTGGAAGGTTGTTGAGTATCTGGATTGTTTTTTTAATTAGTTTATGAGGTCATGAGATAGGATTTTAGTTTATTTTACTCTTATTTGTTATGAGGTCAAAGTTAAAAATGTCAAAGTTGAATGTCAGTTAGGGTTGTTATGGTTCAACAGTAATAAACATCAGTTTAGGAATTGATCTGTGAATTTAGGAAAGAAAAGACAAAATTATCTAAAAGCAGATCTTGTAATGACAACCGAAACTGTAGTTACCCAACCAATTGTTTCTGTTCAACTGACAAACAATTGCAGTTTCAAATTAACTGTAACCAAAAGGTATAAAAGCAGCAATGTAAGACAAGAGAAAGGTTCTGCAATTTCATAACAGAGAAATAAAGAAACAGAGACAGATCTTATTTCCAAAACTGTCCATCTGTATTCATTGCCTATCTACTGTAATATTATATTTTCTTTTTATTTATCGAATTGTAATGAACAGTGTTGACAAACAGTGAAAGACCACGATAAGGTCGTATTGTTTTTGTGTTCTCGTTGAGTAAACAAACTACAACAAACCCATTTAAATGTACACCCACAGAGCGAAGGACCAACGAGTTGAAGCACAGTCCGAATGGGGAGTTACACCGAAAGGACTGAGAGCAAACAAAACTGGCAACAGAGTGCCAGAGAAGCAAACCACAGTTAAGCTAATTTCGAACGAGTCCTCATTATGTTTATAAATCAAACAGATATCACAAAACGATGTTCTCGTTGTTATTGACCAATACATAGATACATTACATTCACTAGTGAACAAAAACAAGTGCCGTGTCTAGGGTGGACAAACCCTGACCTAGGGTTTGGGAACCGAAACCCAAATAATCAGTCAAACGAACGACTAACCAGAACAGGAAATTACAACCAGGCCGAAGCCTCATCTCCACAAGGGACAATGACTCTATACAAAAAACAAAGACGGCAAAACGAAATCTATAGAAAACCCAAAGATCTAACAGTGCATTGACGGATTGAAGTGCCAGAGCCTACCGGCAGAGGTTCGCTACCATTGGAAGACCAACTCCCGGAGGAACCCACGTACCCTGGTCGAGCCATCGACCTGCACACACAACAGAGCACCGTTAATACAGTACATAGAAAAGAACTGAAGCCAAAGCAACCATAGAAACAGGAGGGTTTCATATATGTTACCTGAGCAAGCCGGTCCTAGGGTTCGAGGAGCGGAGCCGTGACCGAATCGACAAAGCTGAGACAGAAGGAGCGTTTCTGGTTAGCATCAACACCATGAGGAGGTCGAATTGAATCAGGGAAGGAGTCAATACCTATTTCAGAGCCGCAGTAATCTACAAATTTGTTACCTGAATCCAAGGACGACGGAAGTTAAACCATTTTGTGCACAGAACAGTGACCAGAGGCACCAATAATAATAGTAGAAGTGACCATACGAAAGCAAAGGCAATAGAACAATAGCAAGGAGCAGTTAACAGACAAGACGTCAGGTTCTACAACCAAACTAGAGCAAAACAACAGAATGAGACTAAGAAATCTTACTGTGTGAAAAGGAGCCGAGCGAGCACACCACCAGAACCAGAACGGTTTCGAGCCACTCGAGAAAGCCACTGACAAACTCATAACCAGGACTGGGAGACCGGTACTCACCCACAATCATATTCGGAGAAGAACCAAGGATTTCCATACTCGCCAGAGCAAAAACCACACAACAAACTCTCGCAGCAACTTCACAGGCAAACAGAACAATCTCGAATGACCGTGAAGCCAAAGTGTTTTGGCCAAAGAACCAATGGAGGAACCAGGCCCGAGGTGTGTAGGTAAGAATTGAATGCGGCATTAATTGCTCACAGTTGCCAACCCGACGTTCACTGACCACCTTTGCATGCGACCGCCGGAAAAATCTAACACGTTGTAAAGTCCAACAACTGTTGTAAAGCCGAGGACACGTGGAGTTGTGGGCCAGTGTGTCTGGGCTACATCACTAATGCTGTGAATTGCAGTAAAGTTGTTCAATGAAGAAACCAACTATAGTAGCATTGTTCAACAAATTTTTGGTGCAATTGATAATAGAAACAAACAAAGAAATTATGCGCTGCAACTAAATTTAGTTAGCACGTAATAATAAAGACTAAGAAGTATATGAAAACACTTTCATGCAAATATGAATGGAAAGGGTGTTCTTTTGAGGATGTGCAAGTCATTTAAGTTCTCAAATGGGTTTAATAAAGAAAAAAAAAACCACACAAATTAGACACTAAGTTGCGTGGAAATGTGTTGGAATTAATAGCTTATAATATACAAAGAATATGAAGCACAATACGGGGAGAAAGACCCCGTAAGAAATTCCCACGATGGAAAAAATATATTATATTATCTCATTTCCCAATGTTATGTTTGGAGTATAAATGTTGTCGGGTATAGTAATTGGTAACTTTAATGATTTAATTAGTTTAATGAATTTTATAATTAAGTTAAATGTTTATTTTTGACTTTCTTCACTAAATGTATGGTAAGTAGGATTTACTGTAAGATATTCCCTTTTAACGAGTATTTGTGATTTTAATATGCATTATTAAATTTTTTAATTGATTTCTTCTTTATTTTCATCGTTAATTTTTTTTGTTTTCACTAGTCTTGGTGTTTATTTTGTGTATTCTATGAATTTTGTACTCGCTAAATTCTTTATTCATGATCTTTTTCAATTTTCATCATCTTGTACCTACAAAAGAATAATTACACTACCCCTATAACAACATCAATCATTTCGATTATTTTTTATTAACACATAATTATTACACATATCAGTTTTTGCAATAGCTTACGCTTAACTATCACAATCCTTGGGAGGTCGAGTGCTTTCTGCTTACCACAAGCAACACGTTTGTATGGTTTCTACATATGAAAAGAAACAGATCACATTATTTTATTTATGTAGTTTCTTCCTACAACCAGCACTAGTGGTTTCAACCATTAACCTTCAAGTTTTTACAAAGTGGTTTTCAAGGTACCATGAACTTTTCAACATAATATATTTTTGCAACATATATTCTTTTATTTGACTTACAACATCAGTGATTCAATACTTACAATTAGAAACATCCATTTGGGCTAATCTAGCCTTTAAATAGACACTGGCTTAAGACAATTTCCTTGCCATAATCCAAAAAAAAAATATTTAAGTATGACCATCATGCTGCTTAGAGATGTATTTCTATGGATTCACTGCATTTACATCTACAAGATATTATTAATACTTTGTTTCTCCTTTTTCTTCTTTATTCCCTTGCATGTTAACAAAATACCTCGATGTTCACATAATCATTTCTTCTTTGTATCTTCATCATTCATTTTACCATGTCACCACATCAATTTCTCAATTATCTTCTTTCATCGTACCACTCTCTTAACTAGTACATCATTTTCTCTCTTTGTTGCTACATCATTCATTCTCTCATCATATTCTATCTTAATTCTCTTTATTGTTGCATCATTATCTTTCATAATCTTCTTTCATCATTCTCTTTGTTGCTACATTTTTCTTTTTAGAAACAACTTGTTTCATCATGCCATTGTATTTATTGCTACATAATTATCACTATCACCATATTCTTTCATCCTATTGATCTTTTTATGTCATTGTATTTTATGTTGCATATCTTTATCACCATATTCTTTCATTATCATCTTTTAATGTGATCGAGTCCCTTCTTCCTTTTTATACCTATATATTAATTTTGTCTCCTTCCTTAAAATAATTGATAACAGATGACCATATAAAAGGAAATCCATCTACTAAGATATATGAGTTCCAACAATTGTATTCTCCAATTTATTAGCAATCTCTTTTAGCTACATGATTCATCAATGTTTTAAACTCTATCTTCATTATAACTTGGTCCCAACCTTTTCATATTATTTAAACCTTCTAAGAATAATCCATCTCACTTTCCCCCCTTAATCAAAGATTCAATTTCTCAGATTTCACATCAAGCTAGCATACAAGTACCTTACACACTCACATATACCTATAATTGATGTTAATAAAATTTATTTTATTTTTACCTCCAGACATATGCTAATCAAATGTAGTTGTGTTGTTACTTCCCATGTTAGAAAATTTCCTTACAACAACCCATACATTGATTCTAATCCATTGTAGTTGCAGTTTTACTTTTCATGTCTCAATGTTACCACCATTAAGATTCTCCATATTTTACTGTATGTGTTTTTATGTTTACATTTTCAGTGTAAAAAATATCTTTATATCTAAATTTCAGAACCAAAAACACCTATGGGTTTATTCCCTCACAGTTGTCCACTTCCTAGATGAGTTGAAGAGCATTGTTTACACTATTGGTCTGCTTATGCCCTTTACTATGGAAAATTTTCTTAAACATAAATCTCTTCTACATGCTAAGAAAAAGATTATCTACCCTAAGTTCACAAATAAATGTTGTGAAATTTAGCTCACTAACTAATACGGCAGTACCATGTACAAATTTTTCCTTTGTCTGAAATTTGTCATGTAGCAACATGTGATATAGTTTTTTTCACTAATATGACGATAAATTTTAGCTCGTTGGTTTTGATCTCTTCTAATCGAGATAATACATTTATTTAAATGGTATTAGCTCAATGGTAGAGCACCTGCCTTGCAAGCAGGGGGTTGGTGTTTCGATTCGATCGTGCACTAACATGAATTAAACACTGAAGAAATAAAATGATTCACATTGTATATTTTGTTTCTAAGGAGAATTTGTTATTGTCTCTAGCGAGAAAATAACTCATATTAAAGACATAATGTCCCTATAGCAACAATAACTAGGATTTGTCTCTTGAGAGACAAAAACGAATTCTCTCTTAAGAGACAAAAATACTTGTCTTCTATAGTGTCTTTATAGAGACAATCTTTTAAGACAATAATTTTAGACACTCAATTTGTTTATTAAGAGGAAAAAATGAATTGTCTGTTAAGAGACAATAATACTTGTTTTCTATATTGTCTTTATAGAGACAATTTTTTAAGACAATAATTTGAGACACTTACTTAATGACAATATTGAAGATAATTTACAAGTTTTTTTTGTCTCAAATTAAGACAGTTTGTTAAAAAATTGTGTTAAATATTGTCTTAAAACACTCCTCGATGTATTCTCATAATATATAATCTTAGACATATTTAAAGTACTTAAATTGAGCACATTAATTATATATTCAACATATTTTTTATGGCCCCCTATCACTAAAATCCATCTTAATCTCTGATCTATCAAGCAAAAGAAAAGATCAAACCTCACCCAAAGATTTCTCAAGTTTTACATTCAAACAAAAAGATTTGCAACTTCAGACATTTGATCCGCTAGATTTTTTTATAGATAAGACTAAAATAGATCTATACTAATTTATTTTCTTAAAATATTCTCAATATATTAGAGTTAATATAAATATTTATCGATTTAATTACTATATATCTCAATCGATTATTAAACCAGCGATATATTAATGCTACTTGTTGAAGTTGTGGTTTTAACCTCTTTTTCTTTTCTTTTGACAGAATTTAATATCGAACGTTTAAAGGAACAACAAAAGTTTTAGACCTTACAGAATACACTGTTTCTTAGAATCTAGTCTTGCTTCGTGATATTCATAAACAGGTATTCTGGCTCGGAACTGTTTGCAATTCCAGCGATTTCTTACGGTGATCAAAATATATTTGTCAGTCGTACAATTAGTAGAGAATTTGATGATATGAAGCGTGAAATTGAGTAAGAGCGTTTTTTTTAATCATAGTTAACAAATTGTGTTTAATCTGTCCAAAAATAATCAGAAATTGTGTTGCCGGAACCACTCGTAAAACTAGATATATCACACGAGGATCACATTAGAGATGTAACACTGAGATAATGATGCGATGCTCGACTGTTCCTACCAGTTCAGAGTGAATATTGGTATCGTTTAACAAATTCTACAAAATTCCACAAAATTCGAATTCCAACTTGGTACCGAATTCGAGTTCCAACTTGATAACTATCACTTATCATTATCATTCCACTTAGAATAAATATGTGTTATGTTCACGGAATAATACGTTACGGCACGCGGATGCTTTTGGGATGTTCGTGTATAAAGCAAAGACCACTTGCATTCGTGACAATTTTACGACACTGCAATTTTGGGGCTTATCATTCTTATTATGTAGTATGTAACATCGAGTGAAAACGTAAGTAAAATATATGCAATCAGATAAATCAGACTCTTGTGCATTACAAGACTTCAGGGTGACGTGGATTGTGGTGCCGATACTAAAACCAATAATTTTATTGTGGTGTGCGAATCTTTTAAATTCAGAGTGACGTTGATTTTGGTCGAGATGCTAAAACCAATCATTTTAGTGTGGCGGGCGAATTTTTAATCGACGTGGACAATTATCCACTTGGCCTTATATAATATTTGGGGTGATTAATTCTCGCAAATATCAACCTTCTGAGCTTTCTGCACGGGCTGAGCATCTGAACTTGTTAGAATATTAGTCAGTAAGTTGTCTGTTTATATGACGAAGAGTCATTGGTGGTCGACGCGAGTCGTTGAATTTAGGTAAAAAATAATAATACTTATACATAAATTTCATTGTGAGTAATGCAATGGACAAGTTCTCGTGAGAGACACTTCTTTTTCTGTTGTGGTATCAGAGCTCAGAAGAGCTGTGAGGAGGCAGAGCTCAGGTCAGCTGTGAGGAGAGGCGGAGTGGTAAATAGCTATGTTAGGCCCATTGTGGCGATAAGTGTTTGAGTGTTCTCCTATGAGGTGTTGTTAGTAGGGTCTGTGGTGTGAGGAGTTGTGTGAGTTGTTGTGAGGATGCTAAAGGTGAGCCTAGGGGTGTGTGAGCTCAAAGCCAGAGTATGTTAGCTCGGTGGTGTAAATTGGAGCAGCTGCTGCGGTGGAGAGTGCACATCAGTAGAGCGCTATTGGAAGTGCACTGGTTGACCACAATTGGGAGCGCAAAGAAGTATTGGTACGAGCCATATGAGTATCCTGTGATCGATTTCTATTGATAGAGGTGAAATTCTACGCAAACAGTGAAAGGGAAAGCACGCCAAGAAGCGAGAGCGTGAAGATCTGGCGTGATTAGGTTCCATGCATCACTGAAGGAGTTGAGGGTGGTTTCAATTTCGAGATCTGCGGAGTTGAGGGATTGTCGCGTTGTTTGTTTTACTGTGTGGAGTTATGTGTCTTCAACTCTAATTTGGTTTTGCTATGTCGGAGATCTGCTCACTTTCATCAAAAGGCCTGTCTAACCTTCCGCCCAAGCACAAGACCGGTCAGGTGGTGAAGGCCATATAATATTTAAAATAATGTGACTTACATTTATTTTTTTGTTTTTTGAATTATGCTTTTCTAGTGTCAAGTTGTATCCAAGATTCATTTCTGCAGTTTTTATGCAGACTTTATTAATACATGGTGTTGCAAGTCATGCTTCAAAGAAATTTAACTCTTCTTAAAATCATTCTATATACTTGCACATTGGAAATCAATGGTAAGTGTAAATACATTTGCAAAACCACATTGGTTATGTTCCTTCTGCTTTGTAATGAGATATTTCTCTGGCTGCACTTCAAACTCTGTTTCTGCCTCTTTCTCTGTTTTCTCTTCGTGAGATTCCTTCCTTGTTTTTTCCTCTATCTTTGTCTCTGTCTTTATCCCGGTCTCTTCCACTTTTGTACTAACATGTGCTGTTGTAGATAGGTTGTCTTCCACTTGGTTTTCAGATTCAAGTGGGATTATCTCGCCAAATAGCGTCACTTCAATATGATGTTTTTGTTGCATCATCTGCAATCATTCATCATTAAGCAGCAAATCTTCATCAAATTTAAAATCAACAAATTGAATTGCTCGATTCACAAAATTTTCATTAGCAAGCTCTGTTGTTGGATTTACTAAATCTTCATCCACTTGTAGTTGTGCATAAAGCGATTCACAGAACTTTTCATCTCGATGTAGATCTACTACTATAGATCCACCTTCATCTTCAACTTCAATGCTCCCCCCTTACACCAAAACTCCTCTCAAGGGTATCTGTATCCTACTTGGCTATTTTGTATTTGAAATCAGGGAAGAATGTTGTCATCGACATATTCTTTTATGCATTTTAATGCAAAGGCGTCATTTTTAATTTTCCTTCCAAATCTAAAAATATCTCAAACATCTCTAGGTGTCGCTTTGACCTTCTCAGCCTCTTAGATTTTCTTATTTGTTGTAGCTCAACAAACAAGTTGAACTGCAAACATAAGACTTTCTCTATTGTCAATTTAGGGCTCTAAGAATAATGGTTCTAGCTATGGCACATGGTGGCAATATGCAACAATAGTCCCTCAATAGAGATTCACCTTCACCACTCAAAGGGCTCACAAATAAATTTGATCCTACAAATTTGTATTATAACCTAAGGGACACATTTATGCATACTTACCAAACTTATCCATGAATACGAATACGACGCACTAAACCTTTTTTTTACAGGTGCATAATGGCACTTTCGTCCTCTTCACATGTGCGGAATTCACACGTTTTGCTTCGTGAGACTTCTCCTTTACGAGCCCCCAAAAAAAAAATGAAGCGCTGATCTCTCTCTGGAGTTTTATGCAATTTTGTGTTCTTATAGGATGTCAGAGAAAAACGAAGTAACAAAGGATTATTTTTCTCAATATTACAAATGTGTTAAATAAGATTACATTAGAAACATTATTAATAAATGGTTAACTCGACTAAAATAGGCTAACTAAAATTGAACTGGGACACTTGGATGGACAATTTTGGCACTTAGCAGATGGTTGGAATTAGATTCTCCAACAAGGTTTTAATACAGGGGAACTATTTGTCTAGATATGTAGTTTGTTGGTTTTATTCAGCATTGAGCTTTGAGGGTAGTGGGGTGTAGGGCTACTCACATGTGACAAACATGACATTACTTATTATATATTTTATGTTTTGTTGTCGTGTTTTTGAAGTGTTAATTAACTTTAACTAGTTTTACGTGATTTGTAATAAAAATATGATTTTTTGGAGTTTGTGGGATTTTTGGTCAAAATCTAGCCAACAAAATTTGTGGCTAGATCTTGATTTGTGTTGTTTAAACAAGTTTTTTAACTCCCCTTGAGTATTATGATTGCGAAGAGTTCACTTGTAAAACTCGTGATTTCAATGAATCTCTATCAAATTCTAGACAAATTAGATCATAAAATAAACTGGAAAACTTTCCAAAAAAATCACACTTAAAGACTACTCCATTTTGAATATCTAATTGATATAAAGATATGATTTTGGATGAAAATAAAAATACTGTTGTAGGATAAATATGGATACTAAAATATCTTTATATTTATTAATGCCTATTGACAACTACATAATTTATATAGGTGTGATAGTAATAATAATATTAATAAACTTAAAAAATAGATCATTTATTAACCATTTTTTTATATAAATTTAAAATGCATATATTTTAAAGCATATTTTATGTTTTGAATGGTAATGGAGTTTTTTTTTTAGAGAAATTACAAAATATATAATGAATAGATAAATTTAATATAACTAAATTTGAAATAAAAATAATGTAATTATAATTTTAACTTTCAAAATTAATTTAATCAAAATTTTAATATATCACAAAAATAAAAAAAGTATCTACTTAATATTATTTATAATCAAAGTAAATTAAAATAAAAATACTACCCACATCATTGTTATAATATTAATCATTAAAAATAATAGATGTTAAATTAAGATAATTATATTTATTATTAATTTTTATTTGAAGTTAGTCATTTTGTATCCAGTCAAATAAAAATTATCTATACCAAAAACAAATTCTTACTAATTTGTCTAAAGGAAAATAACTAATAACATAACTTCAAATTCTTGAAATGGCACCTCTTCAAATTAGAACATCACGTAAATAAAAACATATAAAACTAGATAGTTGTCCTTCCCTGAGTTATATTGACATGAAAAAACTATATATATCCTAACACCGTGTGTACAGTCCTCGGAGCCATTTTGATTGTTGTTGGCCATTCACTTCGGGAGAAAGCAAATGACATCACTGCCGAGGATACCCAGGAAGTCCGAGATTTTCTTCACTTAGGAAGAGGAAGAGATCACAGTTTGAACATATAAAAACGAGCACTTATAATCCGCGTTATCTAACAAGTTCACACTTCGCCCAAGATTGCTACTTAGATTTTCAAAAATTTGTACGAGATTTTGCTAAAATTTGTATTTAATTTCTGCCAAATTTTTCCAGAAAAAAATACCATGTTTAAAATACCCTCTTATAATCCGCGAGATGTCAAATTGGTTGATTATATTCCATTGCGAGCTGTGTGGCACTCAGATTTGGGGTAGGCACAATTTGTCCATAAAAAGGCTTCATATGAGAAAAAAGGATGTTGAATGTTTTGTATGTTCTAGTGCTTTGGAATCTCAGCTTGCACAGTGGATATTCGAACCTAGCTCTGATACCAGTTGTTAGACCAGAGCATGCATATAACACAGCATATTTATACTCAGAGACTTAGATGGCAATAGCAAAGAATAATTTTAGAGATAGATAAATGGAGAAACAACAAGATTACTTACTCAGAGATTTAGATGGCAATAGCAAAGAATAATTTTAGAGACAGACAAATGGAGAAACAACAAGATTACTCAGTCAGAAACAACGGAATAGATAAAACAATCACCACTTTGCATTACATAACAGGCTTGGGCCTTGGAATAGATAAAACATGGCAATAGCAAAGAATAATTTTAGAGACAGAAAAATGGAGAAACAACAAGATTACTCAGTCAGAAACAGCGGAATAGATAAAACAATCACCACTTTGCATTACATAACAGGCTTGGGCCTTTGAATAGATAAAACAATCACCACTTTGCATTACATAAACAGCGGAATAAATAAAACAATCACCAATTTGCATTACACAACAGGCTTGGGCCTTGGAATAGATAAAACAACCACCACTTTGCATTACATAACAGGCTTGGGCCTTGGAATAGATAAAACAATCACCACTTTGCATTACATAACAGGCTTGGGCCTTGGAATAGATAAAAAAATCACCACTTTGCATTACATAACAGGCTTGGGCCTTGGAATAGATAAAACAATCACCACTTTGTATTACATAACAGGCTTGGGCCTTGGAATAGATAAAACAATCACTGGAGAACAGAAATCACTTTGCATTAACTGCCATTAACGAGGAGCACAACAATCTCCCCCCTCAACGTGAGCCCAGTGTGTTTCGAACTGGAGACCTCTGGTTCTGATACCACTTGCCTTGGAATAGATAAAACAATCACTGGAGAACAGAAATCACTTTGCATTAACTGCCATTAACGAGGAGCACAACAATCTCCCCCCTCAACGTGAGCCGAGTGTGTTTCGAACTGGAGACCTCTGGTTCTGATACCACTTGTTGGAGTCACGATTGCCGTTACACCAAAACCCACAGTTGTTAGTAAATAGACACATCGCTAGATTTAAGTACATGCCACAAAACCCACGGTTGGATCAACACCGCCATTAACAAGGAGCACAACAATTCATATGGAGATCTGGAATGACCTAGAAACCATTAACGGGGAGCACAACAATTCAGATGGAGATGTGGAATGACCTAGAAACCACTAGCCGTGTAAGAGGATCTAGAATCCTGCATGTGATTATAGAAACTAATGGTGGTGTAGAAAGATCTACAATCCTAGAGATCTAGAAAGATCTGATCTAGAATCCTACGTGAATTTGGCTTCACACTTAACATTTGGGAGTTCAAGAGTGGAACTCCGGAATCCAATCCAATTTGCCTCCTACAAATTTACTAGGTTTATGAGACTCTTTTGAACATGTTTCAAAAAGCTAATGAAGACTGTAAGGAGAAGAAGACAGAGACTCGTTAAGAAAGGGACTTAGAGATTTAACTCCTACTTGGCATATGCATATTGAATAAGATTCATCTTCATGACTACTAATTAGTGGATCTAAAAAATTTAATCCAACTAATATATCTCTTATTTTAATATTTGACTAATATATCTTCTATTTTAATATTTGGTTGAGATATTTTCTAAACTAATTAACTATATAATTAATATAAAATTTCTCCATTTTAAATCAATACTTATTGTATTTATATGTTACACAGCATACACCTCAGGCAGATAGCATGTAGATCCTTATTGCCTCCCTCATTTAATTCATGCCGCAAATCGGGCCTCGAAGCATCCATTTACCGCGTGTAACATTTAATTTTCTTCTATGGCCAACAATTCAATCTGTGCATGCAATTTGTTAAGCGATTTTGATAATTAAGAGATGAATTCAACCTGTACAACCTATTTTCCAAATTGGCGGTGAATCATTTCTTACACTAAAGAAGAATTCTGCTTCACCTTCACGGTTCATCATTAACTGATATTGGCGGTGAATCATTTCTTACACTAAAGAAGAATTCTGCTTCACCTTCACGGTTCATCATTAACTGATTTCTTTGTAGTCCTCGAAAATGAACTCTCTCTTTAACTATTTTGAATCCATGGTCTATGAACGTAAAAAAATGAAAAGATTGATAACCTCCGTCAGATTTTTACTTTTAACTCAGTAACGTATTTGGCCTTCATTTTATAAATTATTAATAGCTCTTTTTAGTAGCCGTGTATTATTAGTGCCTCACTGATAGGCCACGATTATAGCAATGAGTTGTTCATTGACCGTGTACCATTCGGCGTAGACATCTTATAATTTCCTTTGTCAAATGTAAAACATAATTTGTCTTACACTAAAATAAATTTTAAAAAATGCAGTTGTTGCTATCTGATGGGCTTTTAACTTCGCAGTGTTATTGAAGGGGTGATCTCTAGTTGTTGTAGATGCTCCCTAATTTGTCTTACAGTAAGATAAATTTAAAAAAATGCAGTTTTATCTATTTGATGGGCTTTTATCTTCGAAGTGTTATTGAAGGGGTGCTCTCTAGTTGTTCTAGATGCTCCCATTCAATGTCTATTCGGATGGAGTTTTTTTTATTAGGAGTTGTTTTTAAGTGTATTTTTTAGGAGTTTTTTTTTTTTGGATTTATGATCAAAATTTATTAGAAAATTTGTAGTGAAATCTTGATTTGTGTTGTTTAATTGGTTATTTGACTACATATATGATTTCAGCACTCTGGAAAATTGAAAAAAGACTAGGCACTTTAATTGTGCAGAGTTCACACATCAAACTTATAATTTCAATAAATCCCTCCAGAAAATAAACCGATATTTTTTAGAAAATAATTATTATAAAAATAATTTACTGGACTTGATATTTAGCTTTGTCGATTTCACTGCCCAATTGAATAAAAATTCACTCTTCATTTAGTACTACGTTCCCATGAATGAGTGAATGGCACTTATGACACACTGTAATTCCCACCATATTCAAGTTCCTACGATGAACAATCCAAATTGAAAGTAAAGTACACTAACAAGTAGCAGGGATGTATAAAGGGATATACGCATAGTAAAAATCCGAATGGGATCTCTAACTCAGCTCTACTCATCTCCCTCATATTGCCGTATATATCAACTCCCGCTATCTCAACTAATTTCTTCATGTGAGTGAGTGATGTTGTCTGGCTGTTATTTTGGTGTTCTGCTTAGAAGTGTTTTGATTCTCCATTGAACGACGATGGGATCTGTGAACATTGAAAGGTTATAGTCAGAGGAAACGGCTTTAATTGGTGCGTGAAGAGACAAACCAGGTGTAAGGAAAATAAGACATGTCCTAATGTTGTGAATCGTCTTTAACTTTATAAGGAGGTAATATACAATATAAATTGCGGTAACGTTCTTCAACGAAGAAACCAACTGTAGTAGCATTGTTCAAGGAAGAAACCATTATATAGAAATAGATAGACAGTTTAAGGACGTCACTGGTAATTAGGTTTGTATTTAAGTTATAATCTTAACATGTTGTTTGTGCAACTGACAATAGAACCCAACAAAGAAATTATGGGCTGCAACTATATTTAGTTAGCATGTGATAATAAAGACTAAGAAGTATATGAAAACTCTTTCATGCAAATATCAATGAAAAGGGTGTTGTGTTCTCGAATGGGTTTCATAAAGAAAACGAAATCCCATGCAAATTAAACACTAAGTTATGTGGAAATGTGTTGGAATTAATAGCTTCTAACATACACAGAAATATGAAGCAAGAATACGGGGAGTAGGAAACTCTTGAGGGAAAAAATATATTATATTATCTCATTTCCCAAGGTTATATTTTGAGTATAAATGGTCTCACGTTAATCGGTGATTTTAATGATTTAATTAGCTTAATGAATTTTATAACTAAATTAAATGTATATTTTTAACTTTATGGTAAGTAGGATTCATTGTAAGATATTCTTCTTAACCAATATTTGTGATTTAAATATGAATTATTCAACTCTTTTTCAATTGGTCTTTTTTCATCTTTATCTTCAATTTTCTTTGTTTTCACTAGTTTTGGTATTTATTTTGGGTATTGTATGATTTTTGGACTTTCTAGATTCTTTATCGATGATTTTCTTCAATTTTTATCATCTTGTACCTACAAAAAAATCAACAATCTCACAACCCCACAACAACATCAATCATCTCAGCTTTTCTTTATTAACATATAATCATTACACGTATCGGTTTTTGTAATATCTTACACTTAACTGTCACAATCCTCGAGAGGTCGAATTCTTTCTACTTACTACAGAGAACACATCACATCAACTGACTTCTATGGCTTCTACATATGAAAAGAAACACATCACATTATGTGATTTATGTAGTTTCTTCCTACAACAAGCACTAGTGGTTTCAACCATGAACCTTCAAGTTTTTACAAAGTGGTTTTCAAGGTACCATGAGCTTTTCAACATAATGGATTTTGGGATAATATATGCTTTTATTGAACTTATAACATCTATGATTCAGGTACCTACAATTACAAACTTCCATTTAGGCCAATCTAGCCTTTAAACATACATTGGCTTATGACAATTTCCTTTTTATAATAATTAAAAAAAAAAAAATTACGACCATCATGGTGCTTAGAGAGGTATTTCTATGGATTCAATGCATTTACATCTATATGATATTATTATTACTTTACTTCTCTTTTTCCTTCTTTATTCCCTTGCATGTTAACAAAATACCTCGATGTTCACATAATCATTTCTTCTTTGTATCTTCATCATTCATTTTACCAAGTCACCACATTGATTTTTCTATTGTATTATTTCATCATACCACTCTCTTAACTACCACATCATTTTCTCTTTTTGTTGCTACATCATTTTTTCTCTCATAATATTCTATCTTAATTCTCTTTATTTTTGCAATGTTTTCTCTCATCATTCTTTTTGCTGCTACAATGTTCCTTTTAGAAACAAGTTTTTTCATCATGCCACTATATTTGTTGCTACATAATTATCACTATCACCATATTCTTTCATGATATTGATCTTTTTATGTCATTCTCTTTTATGTTGCATATCTTTATCACGATCTTCTTTCATTATCAGGTAATAATGTGATGGAGTCTCCTTCTTCCTTTTTATACCTATATATTATTATTTTTCTTCTTCCTTAAAATAATTGGTAATTGATCACCATATAAAAGGAAACCCATCTACTAAGATATATGAGTTCCAACCATTGTATTCACAAATTTATTAGAAATCATTTTCAACTACTTGGTCTCAACCTTTTCATATTATTTAAACCTTCTAAGGATAATCCATCTCACTTTCCCCCCTTAATCAAGGATCCAATTTCTCATATTTCACCTACAAGTACCTGACACCCTCACATATACCCATAATTGATGTTAATCAAATGTATTAGAATTTTACTTCCGGACATATACTAATAAAATGTAGTTGTAGTGTTACTTGCCATGTCAGAAAATTTCCTTACAACAACCCATACATTGATGCTAATCAATTGTAGTTGTATTTTTACTTTTCATGTCTCAAAGTTCCTACGATTAACCTTCTCCATATTTTATTTTATTTGTTTTCATTTTACATTTCCAGTGTAAAATGTCTCTTTATATTTAAATTTCACAACAAAAAATACCTATGGGTTGATTCCCTCACAGTTGTCTACTTCCTAGATGATTTAAAGAGCATTATCTACACTATTGTTCTGCTTATGCCCTTTACTATGGAAAAATTTCTGCCTTGAACATAAATTTCTTCTATATGTTATTAAATAAGATTATCCACCTTGGGTTGACAAATAAATGTTGCGAAGTTTAGCCCAGTAATTGATAGCTGAGTACCATATACAATTTTTTCCTTTGTCTAAAATTTGTCTTGTAGCAACATGTAACATAATTTTTTTCACTAATATGACAATACGTTTTGGCTCATTGGTTTTTATATTTTCTCATAGAGATAATACATCTATTTAAAGCGTACTAGATCAATCGAAGAGCACCTGCGTTGCAAGTAGGAGGTTGGTGGTTTGATTCCATTGTACCCTAACATGAATTAATCTCTAAAGAAATAAAAAAATTTGCATTGTATATTTTGTTTCTAAAGAAAATTTTGGAATTTTTTATTGTCTCTAGAGAGAAAATAACTATGATTAAAGACATAATGTCTCTATAAAAACAATAACTAGGATTTGTCTCTTGAGAGACATAAACAAATTGTCTCTTAAGAGACAATAATACTTGTACTCTATATTGTCTTTATAGAGACAATTTTTTAAGACAATAATTTGAGACACTCAATTTGTTTTTTAAGAGGAAAATTTGAATTGTCTCGTAAGAAGCAAAAATGAATTGTCTCTTAAGAGACAATAATACTGGTCTTCTATATTGTCTTTATAGAGACAATTTTTTAAGACATTAATTTGAGACACTAGCTTAAGGACAATATTTAAGATAATTTACAATTTTATCTTCTTTTTTTTTGTCTCAAATTAAGACAATTTGTTAAAAAACAAATTGTCTTAAAACACCCATATATATTCTCATAATTTATAATCTTAGACATATTTAAAATATTTAAATTGAGCACATTGAATATTCAACATATTTTTTGTGGAAGCTATGATCGAAGTTCATCTTAATCCCAAATCTATGAAGCACAAAAAGGGATCAAATCTCTCGAAACTCAAACATTTCCTCAAATTTTAGATTAAAAAAAAAATTGCAACTCGAAACATTTTATCATTTTTTACTCTTCATAGAGCAGAGCCTTAAATAAATATAGACTGATTTATTTTATTAAAAACTTCTCAATATGTTAGGGTTCAGATAAATAATTAAACTGATTTATTTTCTTAAAGCTTCTCAATATATTAGGGTTAAGATAAATATTTGTCAATTTAATTTCGATATATCTAAATCGATCATTAAACCAACAATATATTAATGCTACTGGTTGAAGTTGTGGTTGTTTTTTTTTTTTTTTTTTTAATATTGGGACAGAATTTAATATCGAAAGTTTAAAGTACAAACACAAGTTTTAGGCCTTACAGACTCAACTGTTTCTTAGAATCCAGTCTTGCTTCGTGATATTCATAAACAAGTATTCTGGCTCGGAACCGTTTATAATTCCAGCGATTTCATACGGCGATGAAAATATATTTGTCACTCGAATAATTCGGAGAGAATTTGATCATATGAAGGGTGAAATTGAGTTCGAGCACCTTTTTTAGTCATAGTCAACAAATTCTGATTAATATGTCCAAAAGAGTTTGAAAAAAGTTTGAAGCAATCGTAAAACTAGACCTGTGATAGAGGGATCACATTAGAGATGTAACATAATATGTAGTATGTACCATCAACTGAAAATGTAAGTAAAATACATGCGTTGTCTTATTTCGAAAATTCAGGGTTACATGGATTTTAGTGTGGCAGGCGAATATTTTAAATTCACGCTGACATTGATTTTTGTTAAAACCAATCATTTTAGTGTGGCCATTATCAGGTGAATTTTGTAATAGACGTGGCCCATTATCACGTGACGTGGACGGGGAAAAGCAAATCGCAGTGAGGTCTCCAGACATGAGTATAATTGGAAAATATATCACAGCTGTGGATTAGACTGATGGGAATATACAAATGTGAGATGAATGACATTTGTTCGGATATTCTTATTTACGTCTTTTAATACAGGCGGAACTATTTGCCTAGATATGTAGTTCATAGGTTGTATTCAGCTCTGAGCTTTGAGGGCAGTGAGGTCTAGGGCTAGTCACATCCCACAAAATTAACTTCAACTTTATTGATACATTTAATGTTTTATGTGTTGTCGTGTTTTTGGAAGTGTTAATTAACTCTAATTAGTTTAACTAGTTTTACATGTGTCACAAAAATGCTATTTTTCGGAATTTGTGGTTGTTGCCAAAATTTTATTTGCATTATTTAAACTGGTTTTTTTTGCTACATATAAAGATTTAACACTTTTAAAAACTTATGGGGCACTTCAATTCTGAAGAGTTCACTTGTAAAACATGTAATTTAGTGAATACCTATCAGTTCCTTGTAAAACTTGTAGTAGCAGTGAATCCCTATCGGATTCTAGACAAATTAGATCAGAAAATAAACCAAAAATGTTTTCAAAAAGTAGCATTTAAAGACCACTTATTCTAATTGATATAAACTTATGACTTTGGATGAGAATAAAACTAGTGTGGAAAGATAGATATAGATACCAAAATATCTTGATAAATAAGTTGATTAAATTTATATTTATATTAATTTTAAATCTTTAAAGAGATTATAATACTTTTAATAAGTTCACGTTTATATTAATTTTAATGTTGATTTTAAGTTTGTTAAGAATTTATAATGTTTAAATTGTTTTAGATGTTGATAATTGAATTCATTATAATTTCAACAAATTAATATTACTTTTAGATTTATTAACATTTTATAACTTTCAATTTTTTTCTTTTTCAATCCTAGATTTAGTATCAAAATATTATATTTTAAAGAGAAACATGTAATGATAGGAGAATATTCATATATTTTTAAATGTATTAGGTTATATGTCAATTTTATATAAATATAAAAAAAATTACAAATATCTTTGATATTAAGTAACACACTATTCAATTGTTTTATCAATATTCTTTTTAATTTTACATATATTATGTATTAAGAGGAAGTCCATGCTATTTGCAAATTTCATGTTAAATATAGAAGGAATTACACAATTTTGTCATATTAGAATGAACACTAATTAATTTTTTTAATCCCCAAGGTACATCTCATTCATTTGGACTATAAATGTATCTTGGGTCAAGAAGAATTGAATTTCTCTAAAGAGATATCTTTTTTAAACATAATTCATCTAGGAAAAGTTGACACATCACAATTGATCTCTCTTTAAGTCCATGATATATGTAGAAATAAAGTAGATTTACAATGGTTGATATATACCATGTCTTAATTCCATGTTGAGTAGCTAATAAATGAGAGAGATAACACACATCATTGAACTATTTTGATCAACAATTTTTTTTTTTTTAACATACAATTATTTCATACACATATTTATGTATGTAAAATTGATATTGAAGTATTTTAATTCTCATTTATATGCAAAAAAAAAAAAAAAAAATTGTTCTTATTAATATTTAAAAAGAATTATAAACTCTATGTTAAATATTAAAGTATTTACATATCACCTTTGTATTATGACTTAAAAAATAATATACATTGTAACACCCCAAAATGCATAAAATTACTGAGGTTACTAAGTTTGTATTTACTATTTGTTACTTTAAGTTTTAGTACACTATGTTGTTAAACAATAAGTGATTGAGGCTGGAAGGCCAATAAATATATATTGTCGTTGCCTAAATTACTGGTAATGATACTTTAACAAAAATAGAAACTCTTTACATCTACTAAAAGAAACTGTTACAAAAGACACTTACCCATCTGCCCTGAAGGGAGATTTAGATGGGGGGAAAAAAATCCAAGGGTAGATCCTTGAGTGGGGTCAAATAAACCAGTGGGAGAATTCTCAAGAACTGTCAGAAAAGAGTACAAGAATTGAGGTAAGACAATGGTCCAGAGGCCCAAGGTACTTGACTGTAGCTGGATATAATTACTGTGAACCAAAGAAAGTGCTCGGGGGAGGGTCTGGACATAATTGCCAGACTCGTGGCTGGGAGGAGAGACATTCCAGAGGGGATTGTTTATTACTTGTTGCTATTACTAAACATATAAGTACCATGAAACATTTTATTAAGAATTAGTGATGGACTATGGAATATTGATTTAAGTGACAAAATAGGAAATCTCATTTTGATGTAATGCTAGAAGAATTTCATGTATGTATAACGATTTAACAAAGAATCTCTTTAAAAGTACGTTAAACACACCAAACGAGGATTATCTATTTTTCTAAGTATACAAAAATAATAGAAAATATCTAATGATAATATGCAAAAAACATAGCTAGTAATTTTAGTATGAAGAATGACCCTACACAGTTCATAAATAAGCCTATGCTCTTAAATATTCAACGTATTTTTTATTCAATAAACAATGGAACCAACTCTGCAAAACCAGACAGGAGTTTTACGAAATCCATTTGAGTATTATGCTTTGCAAATCAAACACATGATGATTAACGCACCATAATCAAGTTATCATTTATAAACTTCAATAATAATAAGAAACTGTTCGGAAATACCGAACAAGAAGAGGTGTATCCTCAGCAATCATCCATGTGAAAAGTTACAAGCCTATGCCAGAGATGGAAGGCATAAAGACTATAAGTCTATCTAGAAGTAACCCAGGTGATTCTTGGTGTAAACCAGCACTAAACCAATTATTCCGGAGGGACCGAGCAAACTATCACCAGTCGATAAATCTTAATACTCTGAATAGTAGAACAGAGGGACTTTGGCCCATTATTAAATTTGAAACAACATAACAAGAATATCATTCAAAACTAAAAATGCACTGCATATATATATGTGTGTGTGTGTTTTTACTGTGGAAACAGCTTACAGTTCCAGAATGACTCTATTGGGTTGATATGAACAAAACCCGCAAAGTTATTTTGAAATGATAACTTAACAAAAAAAGAATAAGACACAAAATAGATATGTCCATAGAAACTGATGGTCGACTCAGGGACTGATATTTTCCCCAATTTCTCACGTCGTGCATAGACGCTGTCATCTCTTGTAAACAACTAACTAATTAAGAAGTAAAGGAAATCTAAGTAATGTTCAGAGCTTGACCCGATGGAGCAATAAACCCTTTATAAACTAAACAGTTGTGAACCAGAGTGCCAACCTGGAAACAACCAAGAAAATCGTAAGCCATTAAACTTCTAAGAGCATGTTCTAAGCTTGTGGAAATGGAGCAAAGAGGGGAAAGTACCTACCAATAACCGCAAACAAGTATGGAGTTAATATAAGGCTATCTGATAGCGAAAATTACCAAAATACGTATACTAGAAAGAGGAATGGGTCATACCTGAAACTAGAGGGTTTCCTCACCAAGAGACCACCTGCAAATATATCAAACCTCCTTAATAAATAGTTCTATGTTCAAAATATTATCAATGACTCAAGAATATTTTTGGGTTTATGAGCTACCTTCCAAACCCTAGAACATAACCTCTCCCATAGCTTTGATATACCCTCAATATACCCTGGACAAAGGCGACATCCTGTCATTCTCATCATTAGATAAATTTCCAATCAAACAGAGAAAAGGGAAACTATCAACCTTGCTCGAAACCACATGACCATTGTTACTTGCCTTCTCCAGACTGAACATCATGACTAGGGCAAGCCGCAGGAGGAGTAGCTGCCAGTCTGAAACCTTCAACAAACCAAACCGTCGTTGCAGAACAGCAAGAAACCTTGGGTTGACGGTAACAATGAACTCACTGAGTGCTAGGGGTGAGAAAGCGTTTAGGGGGTAAAACCCTAGACCCACACCACCGTTGGATCACTGAACAGGAATCGACGGAGATGAAGTAAGACAAATGGCACAAGAGGGTAGAACCAGATGGCATATGGATTCAACACCCTCGGTCGAGATCATGCCATGTGTCCCAGCATACGAGGACCAGCTAACCCAAGGCTAGATAGTAATGGATACAGTACCGGAGGCCATGTGAACATTTAAAGCTAGCCACCATAGGAACATTGTGGACTGTGTAAATATTAAGCACATACGAGTTGTGAATGTGAGTTTTCTAGTGTTACGATGACATTAATCAATATTAATGTTTTACAGAGAGTAATATATATCCATAACCAAGGTTTTTCGGTCAAAAAATAATATTTTTTTATGTATTATGTTATTTTTAAATTTATAAGATATGATTGTTACAAATGGTATCAGAGCTCAGGTTCGTACACTGAGACTCTCTGGGATATATGTATAATTATACCTGAAGCAAATGTGTTGTTTTGTAATATATATATATATATATATATATATATATATATATATATATATATATATATATATATATATACATATATATATATATATACATATATATATATATATATACATATATACATATATCTATATATATATATATATATATATATATATGTATATATATATATATATATATATATATATATATATATATATAACTAAGTAAATGTATGTGTGAACACAGAGACTGTAACAATAAAAGAAAGTTCAGAATGCAGAGGAGCTCTGGACCACCCGAATCACCTGGAACAATGTATGTGAATGCTAATCCGGATATTTGGATACAACTGGGTGAGGAATCCCATCAAGCTAATGCAATGTTACTTGAAATTGTTCAGCAACTGCGTGTTGAAATGACAAATTTAAGAATGGATAATGAATGGCTACCTTTAGAAAATGAGAGAATTCTAAGAAGTCTGTCTAATCGACAAAATGAACAACACCCAGACCCCAGTGTGGAAGACCGGGAGAAGACCCCCATGGCTCAGCATGGAGAAGAAAATGCCGAGTCAGCTGAAAAACATGGGGAAGACGAAGAAGGACGTTCGGAAAATGTCTCTGACCAGCACCTAACCAAAAGACAAAAATCTCAATTAAAAGGATAATTTAAAAAAAATAAACCCTCACTCTTTGAAGGAGAATCTGAAGAGGCAGCGGGGGCCTAGTTAGTCGATATGGGCAAGTATTTTCATATTCATGAGTACACTGATAAATTGAAGGCATGATTGGCAGTTTATCAGATAAGGGGTAAGGCTACCCTATGGTGGGAAGAAATCAAGATTGTAAGAAAAATTAATGAAGAGCAAGTTACATGGAATGAGTTTCAAAAACATTTCAAAGACAACTATCTAACTGAACGCTATTATGACGAAAAAGCAAAGGAATTTCATGAGTTAAGATTGGGAGCCTTAACTATGGATGAATATGTGACACGATTCACTTCCTTGCTGCTCTATGTGCCTTACATGCAAGAGGAAAAGGCAAAAATTTAGTGCTTCATCAGCAACTTACCCAACTTTATCAAGGGAAAACTCGAATTTGACTACCCTAAGACAATGGACGATGCAGTGTGGAAAGCCCACATTTTCTACCAGCAAATGATACAAAAGAATGAAGGACCTAAAGGGGGGTTGAATAGGAAGGGTAGAAGCCTGATTCCAAATAGACACCCAAAATTTTCTAGTAGCAGGAATGTACAACAAGCAACTCTTAGCATGTTTCGAGCCAGGAATCACCCCAAAGTTGCATATTCTAAAAACAAACCGACAGAAGGAGTCACTAGATCTGTTAATGACCAACAGTCAAGACCACTGCTACAATGCTGGGGATGTCGAGAACCCCATTATTAAAAAAAAATTCTTCATAAGGCAAGGACAGAACATCTATCAAATATGCAAGAAGCATGCATGGTTGGGGAAGTGGCAAGGAGCATGCCTAGAATTAATGTTTCTCTGGATGATCATTAGGCAGAATTTTAGCCCACAATGATCCAATGTGAAGGTATGATCGCTAAGCAACCTATCTTTGTTTTATTTGATCCAAGTGCTTGCTTAAGCTATGTTAGTCCTAAGGTGGTAGAAAAGTGTCAACTGTAGAGAAGTAAATTTTCAAAACCATGGCTAGTTCAATTAGCCATTGGGACAAAAACAAGGGTAATCGCAAAAATAGAACGTTGTCCCATAACAATTTCAGGGCAACTTATTTACGTTGATCTTAATATACTTCCTTTGGGTTCTTATGATATTTTAATCGTGATGGACTAGTTGGAAAAATGTTGGTCCCTAGTGAATTGCAAACAAAAAATTGTTAGTTGTATTGCTGAATCAGGCCAATGGAAGGAACTCCAAGGAATTAAAACCAACACCAAGTTACGCCCTATTACTGCTAATCATTTAGGAAAATTTATGAGAAAAGGTTATCAAATATATGCTGTTCAAGTGGGGTTTACAAATGCAAAAATAAAATGACCTCCTTGGAAAACATTCCTATCATTCAGGAATTTGTTCATGTATTTCCGAAACCCATTCCAGGTTTACCACCAAAGCGTGATATTGATTTCACCATCAAGCTAATTCTGGGTGGAGCCCCAATATCCAGGGCCCCTTATCGTATGAGCATACTTGAGTTAACATAACTCAAAATGTAGCTTCCAGAGCTTCTAGACACAAAGTATATCTGCCCTAGTGTGTCCCCTTGGGGAGCTCCCATATTATTTGTACAAAAAAGGACGGGACCCTGAGATTATGCATTGATTATCGTCAATTAAAACAACCTAAAAATTAAGAATAAATATCCTTTACCCCATATTGATGATCTATTTGATTAGGTGCAGGTAGCATAAAGAACATCTAAGAATAGTATTGCAAACGTTACGGGAAAATCAGTTATATCCTAAATTCAGCAAGTGTGACTTTTTCAAAGATCAGATTCAGTACTTGGGTCAGGTTATTTCAGAAGATGGAATAGCGGTGGATTCATAGAAGATCAAAACAATTATGAAATGGATAGCCCCAAAGAATGTTGTTGATATCAGATCATTCTTGGGTTCAGCTAGGTACTACCGTCAATTCATTGAGGGATTTTCAAAAATATCCTTCCTAATGACCTGCTTATAGAAAAGGGGGCACACTTTCCAATGGACTGCCGAGTGTCCGCAAAGTTTTGAAAAACTGAAACACTTGCTTACCACCGCACTGGTGTTAAAAGTGGCAGATCCGAAAAAGTCTTTCGTGGTTTGCACGGATGTAATTAAAGATGGTGTTGGTGGACTGCTGACATAAGAGGGAAAGGTTATTTCTTATTAATCACAAAAGTTTATGGAGTGTGAACAGTGATATTTTGCTTATGACCTTGAATTGACAGCAGTAGTGCATGCACTTAAAATGTGGCGACACTACCTGTTGGGGAAGAAATTTATGCTATTAATAGATCATAACAGTCTTACAAATTTCTTCAACCAGTGTAGCTTAAACACTTGACAGGCTAGATGGACAGCATTTTTAAGTGAATTCGATTTCAACATGAAACATCTTAAAGGGAAGGAAAACCGTGTGGCCAATGCATTGAGCAAAAAAACACATTGTATTTATGAGGTCCAAATGAGCCAAGTGAGGTCAAATATTCCTGAAATCATAAAGGAAGCATCTATCAAAGATCCAGAGTATACTTTCCTTTGGAAACAGACAAAGGAAGCCCTGCTGAAAAAGGAAACATCAGAGTTTGAAATAAATTCCGACAACCTTCTTACTTTTAAGAGCATAATTTATGTCCCTAACCAAAACTCAGTTAAACAATTGATATTTGATGAGTTTCATAGAAAACCATGTGCTAGCCTCTTAGGTTACCAAAAACTATTTTCAGCCATCAAGAAAGGGTATTTTTTGCCCGGGTTAAGGAAGGATGTTACAGAGTACTTGTCCAAATGTTTGGAGTGTTAGCTGGTGAAGGAAAAACATCAGCATCCAGTAGGTTTGTTGCAACCATTTCCCATCCGGGAATGGAAATGGGAGACCATATCCCTAGACTTCATCACCGGCTTACCTCACACTAGGAAGCAGCATGACTCAATTATGGTGGTAGTAGACAAATTGAGTAAAACTGCTCACTTCATACCTATGAAATCCACTTACAAAACTGTGGAAATCACAGACATATTTATGAAGGAAATTTTTCTCTTACAAAAAATACCCAAAGTGGTGATTTCTGATAATGATGTAAATTTTACATCCACCTTCTGGAAAACTCACTTTTCAGGATTGGATACTCAGATCCAATTTAGTACTGCCTATCACCCTCTAATGGATGGCCAAACCGAACGGGTAAATTGAGGGTTGGAGGACATGCTACGAATGTTTGTGATGTAGCAACCACATAAGTGGGAGTATTATCTCCATCTAGTGGAATTTATGTATAATAATTTACATCATGAAACACTGGGCATGATCTCCTTAGAGGTGTTGTATGGAAGAAGGTGCAGGGTGCCCATAGACTGGAATAACCCAGTTAATAACCTAGTATTAGGTCCTGACATGCTAGAAAAAATGGAGGAGACTGTTAATAATGTTCGACAAAATCTAAGGGCAGCCCAAGATAGACAGAAAGTGTATGCAGATAAAAAGAGGACATACAAAGAATTTCAATAGGGGGATCACATATATTTAAGAGTAAAGCCCTAGAAAAGTTCCTTACAGTGGCGAGGTTGTGCTAAGTTAGCACCCCAATACTATGGACATTTTCAAGTCTTGGAACGAATTGGATCGGTGGCCTATAATCTTGCTCTACCAAGCCACATTCGGGTCCACAATGTGTTCCACTTGTCTTTACTAAGAAAATATGTGTATAACCCTCAACATATCATGAACTGGGAAAATATTCAGGTAAACGGTTAAGATGGATATATGACTTTTGGATATATTTTTTTTAAAATAAATGGGGTTCTAACTGTGATTTGTTTTCTCTAGGTCAAACTAGAAGGAAAGTTTCTAGCATAACCTCTTCGTATTCTCGATCAGAGAGAAACCACCTTGCGGAAGTGAGTCATCACCCAGGTAAAAGTGCAGTGGAAGCACTTTGGCCCAAATGAGGCCACCTAGGAAGAAGAGGAATTTATGTGGAAAGCTTATCCAACGTTGTTCTCTTAACATTGAGAGAACACCAGGAATGGTGTTCCACATATGGGGGGGAAGATGTAACACCCCAAAATGCATAAAATTACTGAGGTTACTACATTGATATTTACTATTTGTTACTTTAAGTTTTAGTACACTATGTTGTTAAACAATAAGGGACTGAGGCTGGAAGGCCAAGAAATATATATTGTGGTTACCTAAATTATTGTTAATGATACTTTAGCAAAAATAGAAATTGTTTACATTAATTAAAAGAAACAGTTACAAAAGACAATTACCCATTTGCCCTGAAGGGAGATTTAGATGGGGGCAAAAGAATCCAGGGGGAGATCCTTGAGGTGGGTGAAATAAACCAGTGGGAGAATTCTCAATAACAGTCAGAAAAGAGTACAAGATTTGAGGCAGGATAAGATTCCAAAGGCCCAAGGTACTTGAATGTAGTTGGAAATAATTACTGTGAACTAAAGAAAGTGCTCGGGGAAGGGTATGGACGGAATTTCCAGACTCGTGGCTTGGACGAGAGACTTTCTAGAGGGGATTGTTTATTACTGGTTTCCATTACGAAACAGATAAGTAACATGAAACATTTTATTAAGAATTAGTGTTGAACTATGGAATATTGATTTAAGTGACAAAATAGGAAATCTCATTTCGATGTAATGCTACAAGAATTTCCTGTATGTAGAACGATTGAACAAAGAAACTCTTTAAAAGTACATTAATCATAGCAGACAGGGGTTATCTATTTTTCTCAGTATACAAAAACAATAGAAAATATCTGATGATAATATGCATGTTAGAGTAGGTCTTTACATCCCTCCGTTAGAGATCATTTCTCTTATTGCATTTCATTTTTAGGTGTCTCGCTCGATTCACTCAGTTTCATTATGCTAGGGGCATGCCATAATCTGACGGGAGAGTCTTGTTATTCATTACCCCTCATGCCTTATACCTGCTGGATCAGGTCTTTTAATCAAGCTTTTAAAGTCACTTACAGTCCTATTTTAGTCTTTTGATCAGCAGAGTCATTTCAATCACTAGGTCTACGGTTTCACAAATTCTGTCTTCAAAGTGTCCAATAATGCTAGCAGGCTAGAGGGAGGTTTTATTTCACAAAATTTTATCGTCATATGGATGGATTATGACTTTTCTCCAAAAATCTGTTTTGAATAAAATTCGTCATTTCATTTTGTAATAAATTGCCATGTAATTTTCAAAAAAAAATCAGTTGTTAAAATCTCCAGGCGTAGCCCTGGTCTTCCTTTGTCAAGACATGCCACTATCCCTGCCAAAATAGCCAAAAGATTCATTTTTCAAGTCAGATAATCAAAGAAGAAACATAAGAACAGGGTTTTTATTAAAGTGAAAAAGTGCCAAAAGCTAAAACATTACAAAGATGGGTTTTTGAGAACCAAAAATCAAAGCCATGTCTTTATAAAGATATTTCTCTGTGTATAATGTCATTTGCATCCAAAAAGATCAAGGAAAGTCGAAGTTAGTGGTGAGAAGGTGATTTTCAAAGCCAAGACTGTGTTTATTGGCTGCGCGACGCATTGGGTTAGGTCGCGGCATATTGGGCACAAATTCTCAGTGTAAAATTCCACTGTCGCGACGCATCCAGGAGGTGTGGCGCACTGGGTTTGTGTGCAGCACACAGAGCCTACAGGCGAGTTTTATGCCGCTTCTGCTATCAAAACTCACAAAAACACCATTTTTTTCTGCTCCAAGAAAGTTCAAGCGTGTTTCTATTGAATTTAACTTGTGTTGGGTGTTGTTTGGAGGGAGAATTCAAAGGTTTGAAAGTTTGAAAATATAAACCCTATGTGTATATCAAAAGCTGCTCCTTCGGGGTTTTAAATTTGGCATTTTGAAATTATGATGGTGGTGCCAACTCTCCTTTCCCACCTGTGATCTTTTCCATGCCCTAACCACCCAAACCACTCATATCCCAGCTTCCCATTTTCCCTATTCTACAATCATATCAGTCCCTATCATCATTCTCCCTCTCCTATATCATTTATCACTATATCATTCCCATATCATTCCCCAAATCCCTACATCCCTAAAAGTGACTGTCCCCACACTCCAATTTTCACTTGAAAAAAGTCCATGGTACCCACTGTTCATAGTCCTTTTCTATTTGGCACACATTTGGAAATCAAAACAAGACACCAAACTCTTCATATTTACCTCAGACAACATGGATGAAGAAGGCACTGAGACGACGCAAAAAGGATGATAGGCTCTGAATCTTGGCCGAAGCCTCTTTGGCTGAGCATGACACTCAATGATAAACCTTCAGTCCAAATTTCAAGAAATTTGGAGAAAATTTTGTCAATTTTGAAAATTTTGGTTCAAAACAGGTTTTCCTGCCCAACGCGTAGTGCCACTTGGTGCGTGCTTATAATTGGGAGATCTCCAGGAGGAAAACTTTACATTTTTGGATTTTTCATCAAAAGTTATGTATGCTCATGGATTACCTAAGGATTTCATCAAGTTCTGGGTTGCCTAAAGGGTCAAAAACACCCTAAAAATGACCTTTCTGCCACCTTTTGCACCCACAGGAAGCAGTCTTGGGAGATTGAAGTTTTGGAGGGGCAAATGACATCCAAATTCAGAAATTCCACTTGGGTTGGAAAGTGGACAGGTAGGGCTTTCCAATGAGCTATCTTGGGCTCAATTTTGACTTTGGGAAGTGCCTCAAACTTAGCTCCAAAGTTGTGTTATGCATACAGGTTTTAGGCGCGGCGCATAGAGGATTTTTGCCTATTTTTCACTCAGTAGCTCAGAAACTCGCCCATTTTTTACTAAGTTTTACTTTTTGATGTAAGTATTGATCTATATTGATGTAACTTGATGACTATGATGTAATTTTGGCACATATTTACTTGTTCCAGAATATTCATTCACTAAAAAGTGAAAAATTAATGAATGAATCAGTTTCCTATCATATAGAGGCAAGTTGTTTGATTGCCTAGATTTCAGTGCTTTGTTTAGAATTGGTTGAAACAACTCCTAGAATGATGAGCTCGACCCCTAGAGGCAAGGGAATGGGTTGGGCTAGTCTATATCATGTATTTTCTGAGTCATTTTCAGGGTTGGACACTTGGGATTGCTGGGCACATCATTGTACATTCTATCTCTGCATTTTTGGCTAAGGAAAGACTAGGGTTTTGCAGCACTTGTTGGGATCCATGTGGCTCTGTGTTTTGATGATGTTTTTCTCTATGTACTTGTAAGTTCATTGATTTTTATGTGTATCATTCTCCCTTCTCTTTTCTTCTTAAATTAAACAAATGAGAGATTAAGGTAGAATTCATTGGACTGCTATGCTCTGCCTTAAAATTTTGTTTAATTCTTTATGTTTTCATCTGTCTGAGGAGGACTCTTAAGACCCTCTTACCCTCCTTGGCTCCTCACTGGTCTGATCCATCCATTCATTCAATCCAAAGCATCAAAACTACTGCCTATCTTGCCCCTACCTGAACTCTGCAAAAATCTGGCCTCATCCCCGGACCCAAAATTTGCCTTCCCCTTTTTCTAACAAAAAACCCCCAAAAATCAAATCAATCCTTGGACTTCATACCTAGCATAAGATTAGTTTTTAAATTGGTCATCTCAAGCCCCATCTGATTATCCTTTGCTGAGATTGACCCGGAGAGAGCCCTCTCCTGTCCTCGTAGGGCTAGCTACGAGGCTGAGCGTGGTTTGATGTGGACCTAGAACCTTGCCTTTTCAGCCTGAGGCAAATATAGGCTCTAACAATGCAAAAGACAAAACAAGTAATTTTAGTATGAAGAATGAACTTACGCAGTAGATAAATAAGCCTATGCTCTTAAATATTCAGCATATTTTTCACTCAATAAACAGCAGAACCAACTATGCAAAACCCTACAGGATTTCTACCAAATCCATTTGCGTATTATGCTTTTCAAATCAAACACATGTTGATTAACACACCATAATCTAGTTATACTTTATAAACTTCAATAATAACAAGAAACTGTTCAGAAATACTGAACGAGTGGAGGTGTATCCTCAGCAATCATCCATGCAAAAAGTTATAAGCCTACAGCAGAGATGGATGGCATAAAGACTATAAGTATATCTAGAAGTAGCACAGGTGATTCCTAGTATAAACCAACAGTAAACCAGTCATTCCGAAGGGACCGAGCAAACTATCACCAGTCAATAAATCTTAATACTCTGAATAGTAGAACGGAGGCACTTCGGCCCATTATTAAATTTGAAACAACATAACAACAATATCATTCAAAACTGAAAATGCATTGCATATATGTGTGTGTGTGTGTGTGTGTGTGTGTGTGTGTGTGTGTGTGTGTGTGTGTGTGTGTGTGTGTGTGTTTATTTTGGAAATAGCTTACAATTCCATAATGACGCTATTGATTCGATATGACCAAAACCCGCAAAGTTCTTTTCAACTAATAACTTAACACAAAAAGAATAAGGCACAAAATAGATATGTCCATAAAAAATCATGGTCGACTCAGGGACTGATATTCTCCCCTATTGCTCAAGCCGTGGACAGAGGCTCTCGACTCTCGTAAACAACTAACTAATTAAGAATTAAAGGGAATGTAAGTAATTTTTAGATCTCAGCTCGATGGAGTAGTAAACCCTTTGTAAACTAAACAAATGTGAACTAGAGTGCCAACCTAGAAACGACCAAGAAAATCGTAAGCCATTAAACTTCTAAGAGCATGTTCCAAGCTTGCGCGAACGGAGTAGAGAAGGGAAAGTACCTGCCAATAATCGCAAACAAGTATGGAGTTAATATAAGGCTATCTGATGGAAAAAATTACCAAAATATGTATACTAGAAAGAGAAATGAGTCATACCTAAAACTATAGGGTTTCTTCACCAAGCGACCATCTGCAAATATATCAACCTCCTTAATAAATAGTTCTAAGTTCAAAATATTATCAATGACTCAGGAATATTTTGGGGTTTATGAGCTACCTCACAAAAATTGGAACAAAACCTCTCCCATAGCTTTGAAATACCCTCAATATACGCTAGACAAAGGCAATAGTTTGTCAGTCTTGTCATCAGACAAATTTCCAATCACACACAGAAAAGGGAAACTATCGACCTTGCCTGAAACCACATGACCAACGTTACTTGCCTTCTCTGGACTAAACAACATTACCAGGGCAAGCTCCAGGAGGAGTAGCTTCTAGTCTGAAACCTTCAACAAACCAAACCTCCATTGTAGAACAACAAGAAACCTTGGGTCAACGGTAATAATGAACTCACTCAGTGCTGGGCACGAGAAAGCAGTTAGGGGATAAAACCCTAGAGCCACACCACCGTTAGATCGCCGAACAGGAATCGACGGAGACGAAGTAAGACAAATCACACAGGAGAGTAGAAACAGATGGCATATGCATTCAGCACCCTCGGTCGAGATCACGTCGCGTGTCCCAGCATAGGAGGACCAGCATACCTAAGGCTGGGTAGTAATGGCTACAGCACCGAAGGCCATGTGAACATTTAATGCTAGCCACCATAGAAACATTATGGACTGTGCAAATATTGAGCACATACGAGTTATGAATGCGAGTTGTCCGGTGTTACGAAAACATTAATCAGTATTAATGTTTTACGCAAAGTAATATATATCCATAACCAAAGTTTTCTAGTTAAACATTATTTTTTTCATGTATTATGTTATTTTTAAATTTATAAGATATCACTATTACATACATTTATATTTTATTATTTTTTTCGTTATATATAAAATTTATATAAATTATATTATTTAAGATTCAAATTCAAGTCCCCTATGATCCTTGTTATCATTGTTATACACCATCAAATTAAGTGTTAGATGATTAAAATGGTGCCATCCGTTGATCTCATAACCAAATCCTCCTTACCTGACTTCTTACTCTCGGTTGATCTCATAACCGACTCCTTACCCTCTGTTTACATCATATTCGACTCCTCAATTGCGTCCTAACTACCCTCACTTCATTATTATTGCCCATTCTCCCTTCATTTCTATGTGTTCGAATCGAATTTTAATTGGTTGCAGTTGCTGCATAATTGCCTTACTCACGCCATTCACATACTTCATCGCTATGGCCCATCACAACAACAATGACAACTCGATTGTGTCAATTTAATTTGGTTACATCTTTTAAGGCCTTGAAAATGATTTTTCAATGTTTGTTATTGCTCACCAGATTATCGACAGAGATCCAACTCCAGCTCTCAGTGCATAGCCACACTCTAAAGATTAATGTGGTGATTGAAACTACCACTCTCTGAAGATTAGTGTGGTGATTGAAACTATTGTTGGCAATGTTCAAATTCACCTTTATGTTTTGTTTTTGCTATTACAATTTTCTATAGTTCATGACTTGTTGCAGGTTTTTCCATTCAATATACAGCACAAATGTAGCTTGCAGTATGCCTTTCCATTCAAGGCTTTTGCTCATAGGAGTAACTACATCTGTATCTGCATCCTACCTGTCTTGAATGTTTTGATTGACCCAGTTTCCAAATTCAATATCTCTTGCATTCAGCTATTTCATTTTTAGTTTTATGAGCCCCATTTGGCCCCTGAAGGGCTTATTGAATGAAGATTTTGATCTTGGTCCTGCTCTGTACAAACTGAACCCAAGTGACAAAAACCTTGTGAGCCTTTAGGATATTTTGTATCATCATTTTATAATGACACTTGTTACACATGGGTTGTTTTTTTTCCCATTATAAGCTGAGTTTTTAAGAAAATATTTTGCAGCTATGTTGTAGCGACTGGAATTTGATGCAACTGTGAACTTTTGGTTGTTCTTGTTTGTTCACATTTTTGTTTTTTAATATATGTATGTACTAATTATTCAGGAGGAGCTCAAAAGTTGAGTGTTTTGGGTTTGGAATTGCAGGTAGCACAAGTACTTCTAACATTACCTTACTCGTTCTCTCAGTGGGGAATGGTTTTAGGAGTTCTGTTTCAAGTTTTCTATGGGTTGATGGGAAGTTGGACCGCTTACCTTATTAGTGTTCTCTATATTGAATACTGCACACGAAAAGAGACGGAGAACGTGAGCTTCAAGAATCACGTTATTCACGTGGATAGATAAAGATGTTTATCTGAACTTTATTAATCTTGCTCTACCAAGCCAAATTTGGGTCCACAATGTGTTCCACGTGTCTTTACTAAGAAAATATGTGTATAACCCTCAACATATCATGAACTGGGAAAATATTCAGGTAAACGGTTAAGTTGGATATATGACTTTTGGATATATTGTTTTAAAAATAAATGGGGTTGTGACTGTGATTTGTTTTCTGTAGGTCAAACCAGAAGGAGAGTTTCTAGCACAAACTCTTCGTATTCTCGATCAGAGAAAAACCGCCTTGCGGAAGTGAGTCATCACCCAAGTAAAAGTGCAGTGGAAGCACTTTGGCCCAAATGAGGCCACCTAGGAAGAAGAGGAATTTATGTAGAAATCTTATCCAACGTTGTTCTCTTAACATTGAGAGAACACCAGGAATGGTGTTCCACATATGGGGGGTGAAGATGTAACACCCCAAAATGCATAAAATTACTGAGGTTACTAAGTTGATATTTACTATTTGTTACTTTAAGTTTTAGTACACTATGTTGTTAAACAATAAGTGACTAAGGCTGGAAGGCCAAGAAATATATATTCTGGTTACCCAAATTATTGTTAATGATACTTTAACAAAAATAGAAATTGTTTACATTAATTAAAAGAAACAGTTACAAAAGACAATTACCCATTTGCCCTGAAGGGAGATTTAGATGGGGGCAAAAGAATCCAGGGGGAGATCCTTGAGTTGGGTGAAATAAACCAGTGGGAGAATTCTCAAGAACAGTGAGAAAAGAGTACAGGATTTAAGGCAGGATAAGATTCCAAAGGCCCAAGGTACTTGAATGTAGTTGGAAATAATTACTGTGAACCAAAGAAAGTGCTCGGGGGAGGGTCTGGACATAATTTCTAGACTCGTGGCTTGGAGGAGAGACTTTCCAGAGGGGATTGTTTATTACTAGTTTCTATTATGAAACAAATAAGTAACATGAAACATTTTATTAAGAATTAGTGTTGAACTATGGAATATTGATTTAAATGACAAAATAGGAAATCTCATTTTGATGTAATGCTACAAGTATTTCCTGTATGTAGAACGATTGAACAAAGAAACTCTTTAAAAGTACATTAATCATAGCAGACGGGGGTTATCTATTTTTCTCAGTATAGAAAAACAATAGAAAATATCTGATGATAATATGCAAAAGACACAACAAGTAATTTTAGTATGAAGAATGAACTTACACAGTACATAAATAAGCCTATGCTCTTAAATATTCAGTGTATTTTTCATTCCATAAACAGCGGAAGGAACTATGCAAAACCCTATAGGATTTCTACCAAATCCATTTGCGTATTATGCTTTTCAAATCAAACACATGCTGATTAACACACCATAATCTAGTTATCCTTTATAAACTTCAATAATAACAAGAAACTGTTCAGAAATACCAAACGAGTGGAGGTGTATCCTCAGCAATCATCCATGCAAAAAGTTATAAGCCTACAGCAGAGATGGATGGCATAAAGACTATAAGTATATCTAGAAGTAGCACAGGTGATTCCTAGTATAAACCAATAGTAAACCAATTATTCTGGAGGGACCGAGCAAACTATCACTAGTCGATAAATCTTAATACTTTGAATAGTAGAATAGAGGCACTTCGGCCCATTATTAAATTTGAAACAACATCACAAGAATATCATTCAAAACTGAAAATGCATTGCATATGTGTGTGTGTGTGTGTGTGTGTGTGTGTGTGTGTGTGTGTGTGTCTGTGTGTTTACTATGGAAATAGCTTACAATTGCATAATGATGCTATTGGGTCGATATGACCAAAACCCACAAAGTTCTTTTCAACTAATAACTTAACACAAAAAGAATAAGGCGCGAAATAGATATGTCCATAAAAAATCATGGTCGACTCAGGGACTGATATTTTCCCCAATTTCGCAAGCTGTGGACAGAGGCTCCCGACTCTCGTAAACAACTAACTAATTAAGAAGTAAAGGGAATATAAGTAATGTTTAGATCTCAGCTCGATGGAGTAATAAACCCTTTGTAAACTAAACAATTGTGAACTAGAGTGCCAACCTAGAAACGACCAAGAAAATCGTAAGCCATTAAACTTCTAAGAGCATGTTCCAAGCTTGAGCGAACAGAGTAGAGAAGGGAAAGTACCAGCCAATAACTACAAACAAGTATGGAGTTAATATAAGGCTATCTAATGGAAAAAATTACCAAAATACATATACCAAAAAGAGAAATGGGTCATACCTAAAACTAGAGGGTTTCCTCACCAAGCGACCATCTACAAATATATCAAACCTCCTTAATAAATAGTTCTAACTTCAAAATATTATCAATGACTCAAGAATATTTTGGGGTTTATGAGCTACCTCACAAACACTGGAACAAAACCTCTCCCATAGCTTTGAAATACCCTCGACATACCCTAGACAAAGGTGATAGTTTGTCAATCTTGTCATCAGACGAATTTCCAATCACACACAGAAAAGGGAAGCTATCGACCTTGCTTGAAACCACATGCCCAATGTTACTTGCCTTCTCCGGACTGAACAACATGACCAGGGCAAGCACCAGGAGGAGTTGCTTCTAGTCTGAAACCTTCAACAACCCAAACCTCCATTGTAGAACAACAAGAAACCTTGGGTTGACAGTAACAATGAACTCACTGAGTGCTGGGCACGAGAAAGCAGTTAGGGGGTAAAACCCTAGACCCACACCACCATTGGATCGCCGAACAAGAATCGACGAAGACGAAGTAAGACAAATGACACAGGAGAGTAGAAATAGATGGCATATGCATTCAGCACCCTCGGTCGAGATCACGACGCGTGTCCCAGCATAGGAGGACCAACATACCCAAGGCTGGGTAGTATTGGCTACAACACCGGAGGCCATGTGAACATTTAAGGCTAGCCACCATAGAAACATTATATACTGTGCAAATATTGAGCACATACGAGTTATGAATGCGAGTTGTCCAGTGTTACGACAACATTAATCAATATTAATGTTTTACGCAGAGTAATATATATCCATAACCAAAGTTTTCCAGTTAAATATTTTTTTTTCATGTATTATGTTATTTTTAAATTTATAAGATGTCACTGTTACATACATTTATATTTTATTATTTTTTTCGTTATATATAAAATTTATATAAATTATATTATTTAAGATTCATATTTAAATATTTTGTATACATTACTAAATATAAATATAATAATAATAATAATAATAATAATAATGCCGTAAGGCGTTTCCCTTTGAAATGAACTCCCCTCTGATCCTTGTTGTCATTGTTATACACCATCAAATTAAGTGTTAGATGATTAAAATGTTGCCATCCGTTGATCTCATAACCAACTCCTCCTTACCTGACTCCTTACTCTCGGTTGATCTCATAACCGACTCCTTACCCTCTGTTTATCTCATAATCGACTCCTTTTCAGTTGCGTCCTAACTACCCTCACTTCATTATTATTTCCCATTCTCCCTTCATTTCTGTGTGTTTGAATCGAATTTGAATTGGTTGCAGTCGCTGCATAATTGCCTTGCTCACGCCATTCACATACTCCATCGCTACGACCCATCACAACAACATTGACAACTCGATTGTGTCAATTTAATTTAGTTACATCTTTCAAGGCCTTGAAAATGATTTTTCAATGTTTGTTATTGCTCACCAGATTATCAACAGAGATCCAACTCAGGCTCTCAGTGCAGAACCACACTCTAAAGATTAGTGTGGTGACTGAAACTATTGTTGGCAATGTTTAAATTCACCTAAGTTATGTTTTTTTTTTGCTATTAAAATTTTCTATAGTTCATGACTTTTTCCATTGAATATACATCACAAATGTAGCTTGCAGTATGCCTTTCCATTCAAGGCTTTTGCTCATAGGAGTAACTACATCTGCATTTGCATCTTACCTGTATTGAATGTTTTGATTGACCCAGTTTCCAAATTCAATATCTCTTGCATTCAGCTATTTCATTTTTAGTTTTATGAGCCCCATTTGGCCCCTAAAGGGCTTATTGAATGAAGATTTTGATCTTGGTCTTGCTCTGTACAAACTGAACCCAAGTGACAGAAACCTTGTGAACCTTTAGGATATTCTGTATCTTCATTTTGTAATGACACTTGCTACACCTGGGTTGTTTTTTTTCCCATTGTAAGCTGAGTTTTAAAGAAAATATTTTGCAGCTATGTTGTAGTGATTGGAATTTGATGCAACCGTGAACTCTTGGTTGTTCTTGTTTGTTCACATTTTTGTTTTTTTAATATATGTATGTACTAATTATTCAGGAGGATCTCAAAAGTTGAGTGTTTTGGGTTTGGAATTGCAGGTAGCACAAGTACTTCTAACATTACCTTACTCATTCTCTCAGTTGGGAATGGTGTCAGGAGTCCTGTTTCAAGTTTTCTATGGGTTGATGGGAAGTTGGACTGCTTACCTTATTAGTGTTCTCTATATTGAATACCGCACACGAAAAGAGAAGGAGAACGTGAGCTTCAAGAATCACGTTATTCACGTGGATAGATACAGATGTTTATCTGAACTTTATTAAATGTATAAAAAATATTCATTAAAAAATGCTAAATTTTTACAATTCTTGAGGTTTCTAAACAAAAATATCCTATCCTACAGTGGCCTAATTAGTCTGTCGGCGGTTGTAGAAATCTATCCATTTGAGATTCAGGGGCCTAATTAGAATGTTAGCAATTACAGAACTCTCGGCACAGAGATTTCCTTGTATAATGTATTGTTCTTTTGTTTTGTTTGCAGTGGTTTGAAGTGCTGGAAATTCTCTGAATTTAAGAGGGGAACAATATGAGATTATATAGAATATGTTTTGAGTGTGGGGTTTATTCTCTGACATAGAAGGCAATGACTAGCAATGGAGGATGGAGTTGTCAAGCCTGAGGGAGGCTCACAAAATTCATACTCTGCACATATACCATACCTGAAACTACTTGAAAGCTGATATGCATAAAATTATTTACAGGCAACAAACAAGTTTATTAAGGGAATTGCATTGTAATTGTAATTTATACCTCTATGTGTCTGTCTTAGGGTTATTTTTGTCTACTGTACTGTACTGGGTTGTGGCTTTGGATTCAAAGGAATGGAGACAACAACAATTGTACTCCATTTATCTTGTTGTTAATGGAGACTGACAAACTACTTAAGTTTACTGCCACTGCTATGCAAGCCCTGTTATTCTTATTCACCCTCTGTTGTTCTCCCCAATTATTTTGTATCACCATCATGTACGTTGTTGCCAACTTTTGATTTTCTGGTTATATGAATGATTGATGGAAAAGAGTGTTCAGCTACCAAAATTGTTTACAATGGTTTCTCTTAAAATTTAAATGGTTGATGTTGCCTGTTGTGCAACTGGATTTATTAAGTGCACTCATTGCACTAACAAGTTTGGTGTCACTGCTATGCAGGGCTGCTTATTCTTTCCAGCCTGTTCAATTTTGCTCACAATGAATGGTCTGTATTAAATTTAAATGGTTGTGAAAATTCTCTTTTGATTGTTGGAAATGTCTGGAAAAATATTTAATTGACCAAACTTTATATCTTAGATCTGGATTTATTAAGTGCACTCTGACATATATTTTGAATTTGGATCTTTAAGTTTGAATATGATAAGTAGCGTGCATCTTAGGTTGAAGTGCTAAGCGAATTTATTGATTGGGTTGCATTCGTCCTTGGCAGGATACCTATGTGTACAGTCATTAAAATGTCTGCTCAATATAACCTTTATGAACATGTTAGATCAGCGTAATAATTTCACATGTACAAAAAAAAATATACACCCTGTAAACATATGATGCAACTTTACATTTGATGGTGTAACTTTACATTTCATTTCTAGGTGGTAGTTTGATTAGCAGTCAGTTATTTTTATGGGAAGTATAACATTTGTTTTGTCTACTGTACTGTACTGGGTTGTGGCTTTGGATTCAAAGGAATGGAGACAACAACAATTGTACTCCATTTATCTTGTTGTGAATGGAGATTGACAAACTACTCAAGTTTACTGCCACTGCTATGCAAGCCCTGTTATTCTTATTCACCCTATGTAAGCTGAGTTGTTTAAGCAAATCTCTTGCATCTATGTTGTAGTGACTAGAATTTGATGCAACTGTGAACTCTTGGTTGTTCTTATTTGTTCACATTTTTGTTTTTTTAATATATGCATGTACTAATTATTTAGGAGGAGCTCAAAAGTTGAGTGTTTTTGGTTTGGAATTGCAGGTAGCACAAGCACTTCTAACATTGCCTTACTCATTCTCTCAGTGTGGAATGGTGTCAGGAGTCTTGTTTCAAGTTTTCTATGGGTTGATGGGAAGTTGGACCGCTTACCTTATCAGTGTTCTCTATATTGAATACCGCACACGAAAAGTGAAGGAGAACATGAGCTTCAAGAATCACGTTATTCAAGTGGATAGATACAGATGTTTATCTGAAATTTATTGAATGTATAAAAAATATTCATTAAAAAATGCTAAATTTTTACAATTATTGAGGTTTCTAAACAAAAATATCCTATCCTACAGTGGCCTAATTAGTCTGTTGGCAGTTGCAGAAAACTATTCATTTGAGATTTAGGGGCCTAACTAGAATGTTAGCAATTATAGAACTCTGGGCATAGAGATTTCCTTGTATAATGTATTGTTATTTTGTTGTGTTTGTAGTGGTTTGAAATGCTGGAAATTCTCTGAATTTAAGAGGGGAATAATATGAGATAATACAGAAGATATTTTGAGCGTGGGGTTTATTCTCTGACATAGAAGGCAATGACTAGCAATGGAGGATGGAGTTGTCAAGCTTGAGGGAGGCTCACAAAATTCATACTCTGCACATATACCATACCTAAAATTGCTTGAAAGCTGACATGCATACAATTATTTACTGGAAACAAATGAGTTTATTAAGGGAATTGCATTGTAATTGTAATTTATGCCTCTATGTGTCCGCCTTAGGGTTATTTTTGTCTACTGTACTATACTGGGTTGTGGCTTTGGATTCAAAGGAGTGGAGACAACATCAATTTTACTCCATTTATCTTGTTGTTAATGGAGACTGTTAAACTGCTCAAGTTTACTACCACTACTATGCAAGCCCTGGTATTCTTATTCACCCTGTGTAAGCTGAGTTGTTTAAGCAAATCTTTTGCAGCTATGTTGTAGTGACTGGAATTTGATGCAACTGTGAACTCTTGGTTGTTCTTTCTTGTTCACATTTTTGTTTTTTTAATAGATGTATGTACTAATTATTCAGGAGGAGGTCAAAAGTTGAGTGTTTTGCGTTTGGAATTGCAGGCAGCATAAGTACTTCTAACATTGCCTTACTCATTTTGTCAGTTGGGAATGGTGTCAGGAGTCCTGTTTCAAGTTTTCTATGGGTTGATGGGAACTTGGACTGCTTACCTTATCAATGTTCTCTATATTCAATACCACACACGAAAATAGAAGGAGAACGTGAGCTTCAAGAATCACATTATTTAGGTGGATAGATAAAGGTGCTTATCTGAACTTTATTAAATGTACAAAAAATATTCATTAAAAATGCTAAATTTTTACAATTCTTGAGGTTTCTAAACAAAAATATCCTATCCTACAGTGGCCTAGTTAGTCTTTCGACGGTTGTAGAAATCTATCCATTTGAGATTCAGGGGCCTAATTAAAATGTCATCAATTACAGAACTCTCGGCACAGAGATTTCCCTGTTTTATGTATTGTTCTTTTGTTTTGTTTAGAGTGGTTTGAAGTGCTGGAAATTCTCTGAATTTAAGAGGGGAACAATATGAGATTATATAGAATATGTTTTGAGTGTGGGGTTTATTCTCTGACATAGAAGGCAATGAGTAACAATGGAGGATGGAGTTGTCAAGCCTGAGGGAGGCTCACAAAATTCATACTTTGCACATATACCATACCTGAAACTGCTTGAAAGCTTACATGCATACAATTATTTACAGGCAACAAATGAGTTTATTAAGGGAACTGCATTGTAATTGTAATTTATGCCTCTATGTGTCTATCTTAGGGTTATTTTTGTCTACTGTACTGTACTGGGTTGTGGCTTTGGATTCAAAGGAATGGAGACAGCAACAGTTGTACTCCATTTATCTTGTTAATGGAGACTGACAAACTACCTAAATTTACTGCCACTGCTATGCAAACACTGTTATTCTTATTCACCCTATGTTGTTCTCCCCTATTATTTTGTATCACCATCATGTACGTTGTTCCCAACTTTTGATTTTCTGGTTATATGAATGATTGATGGAAAAGAGTGGTTAGCTACCAAAATTGTTTACAATGCTTTCTCTTAAAATTTAAATGGTTGGTGTTGTCTGTTGTGCAACTGGATTTATTAAGTGCACTCATTGCACTAACAAGTTTGGTGTCACTACTATGCAGGGCTGCTTATTCTTTCCAGCCTGTTCAACATTGCTCACAATGAATGGTATGTATTAAATTTAAATGGTTGTGAAAATTCTCTTTTGATCATGGGAAATGTCTGGAAAAATATTTAATTGACCAAACTTTATATCTTAGATCTGGATTTATTAAGTGCACTCTGACTTATATTTTGAATTTGTATCTTTAAGTTTGAATATGATAAGTAGCGTGCATCTTAGGTTGAAGTGCTAAGCGGATTTATTGATTGGGTTGCATTTGTCCTTGGCAGGATACCTATGTGTACGGTCATTAAAATGTCTACTCGATATAAGCTTTACGAACATGTTAGATCAGCGTAATAATTTCACATGTACAAAAAAAAAATATACACCCTGTAAACATATGATGCAACTTTACATTTGTTGGTGTAACTTTACATTTCATTTCTAGGTGGCAGTTTGATTAGCAGTCAGTTATTTTTATGGGAAGTATAACGTTTTTTTTGTCTATTGTACTGTACTGGGTTGTGGCTTTGGATTCAAAGGAATGGAGACAACAGCAATTGTACTCCATTTATCTTGTTGTGAATGGAGACTGACAAACTACTCAAGTTTACTGCCACTGCTATGCAAGCCCTGTTATTCTTATTCACCCTATGTAAGCTGAGTTGTTTAAGCAAATCTCTAGCATCTATGTTGTAGTGACTAGAATTTGATGCAACTGTGAACCCTTGGTTGTTCTTGTTTGTTCCCATTTTTGTTTTTTTAATATATGTATGTACTAATTATTTAGGAGGAGCTCAAAAGTTGAGTGTTTTGGGTTTGGAATTGCAGGTAGCACAAGCACTTCTAACATTGCCTTACTCATTCTCTTAGTGTGGAATGGTGTCAGGAGTCTTGTTTCAAGTTTTCTATGGGTTGATGGGAAGTTTGACTGCTTACCTTATCAGTGTTCTCTATATTGAATACCGCACACGAAAAGTGAAGGAGAACATGAGCTTCAAGAATCACGTTATTCAAGTGGATAGATACAGATGTTTATCTAAAATTGATTAAATGTATAAAAAATATTCATTAAAAAATGCTAAATTTTTACAATTATTGAGGTTTCTAAACAAAAATATCCTATCCTACAGTGGCCTAATTAGTCTGTTGGCAGTTGCAGAAAGCTATCCATTTGAGATTTAGGGGCCTAACTAGAATGTTAGCAATTACAGAACTCTAGGCGCAGAGATTTCCTTGTATAATGTATTGTTCTTTTGTTTTGTTTGTAGTGGTTTGAAATGCTGGAAATTCTCTGAATTTAAGAGGGGTAATACAAAATATATTTTGAGCATGGGGTTTATTCTCTGACATAGAAGGCAATGACTAGCAATGGAGGATGGTGTTGTCAAGCCTGAGGGAGGCTCACAAAATTCATACTCTGCACATATACCATACTTGAAATTGCTTGAAAGCTGACATGCATACAATTATTTACTGGCAACAAATGAGTTTATTAAGGGAATTGCATTGTAATTGTAATTTATACCTCTATGTGTCTGCCTTAGGGTTATTTTTGTCTACTGTACTAAACTGGGTTGTGGCTTTGGATTCAAAGGAGTGGAGACAACATCAATTGTACTCCATTTATCTTGTTGTTAATGGAGACTGACAAACTACTCAAGTTTACTACCACTGCTATGCAAGCCCTGTTATTCTTATTCACCCTATGTAAGCTGAGTTGTTTAAGCAAATCTTTTGCAGCTATGTTGTAGTGACTGGAATTTGATGCAACTGTGAACTCTTGGTTGTTCTTGTTTGTTCACATTTTTGTTTTTTTAATATATGTATGTACTAATTATTCAGGAGGAGCTCAAAAGTTGAGTGTTTTGGGTTTGGAATTGCAGGTAGCACAAGTACTTCTAACATTGCCTTACTCATTCTCTCAGTTGGGAATGGTGTCAGGAGTCCTGTTTCAAGTTTTCTATGGGTTGATGGGAAGTTGGACTGCTTACCTTATCAATGTTCTCTATATTGAATACCACACACGAAAATAGAAGGAGAACGTGAGCTTCAAGAATCACGTTATTCAGGTGGATAGATAAAGGTGTTTATCTGAACTTTATTAAATGTATAAAAAATATTCATTAAAAATGCTAAATTTTTACAATTCTTGAGGTTTCTAAACAAAAATATCCTATCCTACAGTGGCCTAGTTAGTCTATCGACGGTTGCAGAAATCTATCCATTTGAGATTCAGGGGCCTAATTAGAATGTCAGCAATTACAGAACTCTCGGCACAGAGATTTCCCTGTATAATGTATTGTTCTTTTGTTTTGTTTGGAGTGGTTTGAAGTGTTGGAAATTCTCTGAATTTAAGAGGGGAACAATATGAGAATATATAGAATATGTTTTGAGTGTGGGGTTTATTCTTTGACATAGAAGGCAATGACTAGGAATGGAGGATGGAGTTGTCAAGCCTGAGGGAGGCTCACAAAATTCATACTTTACACATATACCATACCTGAAACTGCTTGAAAGCTGACATGCATACAATTATTTACAGGCAACAAATGAGTTTATTAAGGGAATTGCATTGTAATTGTAATTTATACCTCTATGTGTCTATCTTAGGGTTATTTTTGTCTACTGTACTGTACTGGGTTGTGGCTTTGGTTTCAAAGGAATGGAGACAGCAGCAGTTGTACTCCATTTATCTTGTTGTTAATGGAGACTGACAAACTACTTAAATTTACTGCCACTGCTATGCAAACCCTGTTATTCTTATTCACCCTATGTTGTTCTCCCCAATTATTTTGTATCACCATCATGTACGTTGTTCCCAACTTTTGATTTTCTGGTTATATGAATGATTGATGGAAAAGAGTGGTTAGCTACAAAAATTGTTTACAATGCTTTCTCTTAAAATTTAAATGGTTGATGTTTTCTGTTGTGCAACTGGATTTATTAAGTGCACTCATTGCACTAACAAGTTTGGTGTCACTACTATGCAGGGCTGCTTATTCTTTCCAGCCTGTTCAACTTTGCTCACAATGAATGGTCTGTATTAAATTTAAATGGTTGTGAAAATTCTCTTTTGATCATGGGAAATGTCTGGAAAAATATTTAATTGACCAAAATTTATATCTTAGATCTGGAGTTATTAAGTGCACTCTGACTTATATTTTGAATTTGGATCTTTAAGTTTGAATATGATAAGTAGCGTGCATCTTAGGTTGAAGTGCTAAGCAGATTTATTGATTGGGTTGCATTCGTCCTTGGCAGGATACCTATGTTTACGGCCATTAAAATGTCTGCTCGATATAAGCTTTACAAAGATGTTAGATCAGCGTAATAATTTCACATGTACAAAAAAAAATATACACCCTGTAAACATATGATGCAACTTTACATTTGATGGTGTAACTTTACATTTCATTTCTAGGTGGCAGTTTGATTAGCAGTCAGCTATTTTTATGGAAAGTATAACGTTAGTAAGCTGGTTCACCTAGAGATTATGGTGGTAAGCTGGTTCACCTAGAGATTATGGTGGTAGTGGTAGGAATTGACTTGACCTTGGGTCAGGCTAATAAAACCCTGGTCTAGTTGCATCTTCACATTTATAAGGAGAATCATATTTAGTTGCATCTTCACATTTATAAGGAGAATCATATTTATCCTGAGCTTTTTGAGCTAAGAGGCTCATTCTACAGCCCAGTGAGGGGATGCTGGTTCACCTAGAGATTATGGTGGTAGTGGTAGGAATTGACTTGACCCTCGGTCAGGCTAATAAAACCTTGGTCTAGTTGCATCTTCACATTTATAAGGAGAATCATATTTATCCTAAGCTTTTTGAGCTGAGAGGCTCATTCTACAGCCCAGTGAGGGGATGTATAAGTTTGTCCGTCCATCGAGTTGACACATGCCTCTTTAAAATAAAAACAAATTATGATCTAAATAGAAAAATAATGTCCACTATAATAAATGAATTATGTATATATCATGAAAGAAACAAATTATTGTTAAAATGTTTATTTGGTCTTATATATACTCTATTTAGCATTCAAAAATACAATTTTAACAATGAAAAATTACATGTTGTATTTGGACTTTAAAGAAGTTTTGATCTCCTCTCTGCTCATGTTAGATCTGTATTTAAGATGGATTTATCATGGTGAAGTCCACAATAATTTATTAAGAGACTCTTGAAATTAGTGGGAAACATTTGACTATTGGTCATTCAAATTGTATTTTTGAATGTAAAAATTGATTCAACCCTCTAAAAAATTATTAGCACATTCAGATTATAGAAACCCCGTTGTTGTCTCTGAGTTTTGCATTCTAGTAGATGATGTTCGCTGACATTTTGTAGATGCATGTCCAATAAAGTGAAATAAAATTTTAGTTGAAGCAAAATGTCAAGTAAATTTCATAATGTATGAGCTTATTTGAACTAAAATTGCTTATGTGAGGAGGTCAAGTAAGGCATTTTGATTGGTGACCGAGGAGTTTGGTAGCCCAGGTTTCATGTTCAATTTTTTTGGGGCAAACAATATGAACATATAATGTCTTAACCGTCTTAAAAAAAAAAAATGTGTTAGCTAATATTAATTTATTATTATTATTTTATATTAGTCTTAATATATACATCAAAATTTAGTTAGTTTTATTTCAAATTATAAACTAGCATTGTCATCTAAATTAAATCGTTAATTAGAAACTATAAATTAGTTTGGCACTTAAATATATATAAGCATCAAGTTACAACGATCATCAAAACATGTATTCTCACTTTATTATGGAAATTCGTAATCTATAAATAGGCTATCAACATATAAGCATCAAGTTACAATGATCATCAAAACATGTATTCTCACTTTATTATGGAAATTCTTAATCTATAAATAGGCTTTAAATACATATAAGCATCAAGTTACAATGATCATCAAAACATGTATTCTCACTTTATTATGGAAATTCTTAATCTATAAATAGGCTTTGAATACATATAACCATCAAGTTACAATGATCATCAAAACATGTATTCTCACTTTATTATGGAAATTCTTAATCTATAAATAGGCTTTGATACAATACTATAGGCCAATACAATGACTTATCAATACTGTAACAAAATCCATCATCACATTAAGAATCTCCATGGTAAAATGGTGATGAATTTTCTTGATTAAGAATTTTGTTATTTGTTATATGTGTGTGTATTTCTTTTTATAATTAATAATAATAATTTAAAATAAATTTATAATTGAACTTCTCTTCTGTAACAAAGTCTATCATCACATTAAGAATCTCCATGGTAAAATGGTGATGAATTTTCATGATTAAGAATTTTGTTACTTGTTATGTGTGTGTGTGTGTGTTTCTTTTTATAATTAATAGTAATAATTTATAATAAAGTTATAATTGGACTTCTCTTCTAATCAAACAGAGTCAATTTAATTCATCTTCTAAGCGATAATAAATGTAGTTGTTAATTTTTTAGATTTTATTATGCAGCTTGCTAAATTGCAGATTATTAGTGGATATTTTTGTGACATTTGTATTATATCCTGTATCAACATTTTGTTTGTTCTTCATGATGCAAAAAATCTTGCCAATGCTTTTTGTGACATTTGTATTATATCCTGTATTAGCATTTTGTTCTTCATGAAATCTTGCCAATGCTAAACATACTCATCTTCAACTGAAAAATTAATGAATAATCATATTCAAATGGTCAAACACTTTGAATTGTTGTTCTAGTTAAAGCTCAAACAAAAAATTATGAGAAGTCAAATGAAAGGTTTTGAGTTTCAATCCCATGGCGCTGAGTTGATATTATGTTGCTTGCATTTTTAAAGAAAGAAATTTTAATAATTGTATTTTCCAAAAACCACATAGTAAATAAATATACATAATAGATGAAAATATCCTTTAATTTAATGACTATAGTTTTCAATGATGTTACCCAAAACCACATAGTAAATAAGTATACATAATAGAGGAATATATGTTTTCTTATGAGTATTATGTATTATGAGTATTGATTGGTCTATATTGGTCAATTTTAATGGAATACTCTTCCTAGAACTCACCATATATAGAATACTCACAGGAACTCATGGGATATAGATGCAAGTGTCCAATCTATCTATAAAGAATCATTCATAAAGTTGTGATGCAATTTCAAATGTGGAAATACCACCACCATGTTTTTCACATATTAGAAGATCAAGAGCCAATCTTTGTTACAAGAATTATACTATCTATAATCTTAAGATAATGTAAATAATTTATCTTTATCTTCCACCTTTGCATGGAATTTTCTTTATTAATTCTTATTTTATTTTTTTCACATATTAGAAGATCAAGAGCCAATCTTTGTTACAAGAATTATACTATCTATAATCTTAAGATAATGTAAATAATTTATCTTTATCTTCCACCTTTGCATGGAATTTTCTTTGTTAATTCTTATTTTAAATGATCATTTACATGTGAACATTGTTTCTCAATTTATGCCTTACAGTGTTTCCTTCACAACATTTGGTGCAAATGCTAGTAATAATTACAATCATTATCATTTTTTTATAGATAGAGAGGATTTAAAATTCCAAAGACATTTATAGAACTATGTTCCTCGTGACTGTCAATTTCACGTACTATTAAATAATAGGTATCCAATGGAGAATTTCAATCTCCAAACCAAATAAAAATTACAAAATCAAATCTAAAAGAACAAAAGTTTTAAAATTAAAAATAAAAATAAAAATTAAAAAGATAATAATTATATTGATAGATATAAGTAGATAAACTATATTGATAAATAAAATAGATTAGATAAATTGTGAAGATATGATGTTGATGGTATATGCAAAAATATTTATTGTAGTATATACAAATTAAGGGTTAATATTTAATTCCATGTTAGTTATATTTTTTTATTAATTTATTTTAAATTAATTAATCAAAAAAATGTCGCTTATGTTTTGAATGGTGATGGAGTTTTCTAAGAAAGATTACAAAATATGTAATGAGGAGTTAAATTTAATATGACTAAATGTCAAATAATAATATAATTCTATTACATATCAATTTTTGGGATTCAACTGCCTTTAGTAAGTCATTTCTCATGATTTTTGAATAGTCCACTTAGCACTCATTGCATCGGGTAATGCTCACAGGGGTGAAGAAGTGGGATTGAAACTAGTGAAATAAATCACATAGCATTGTCAATCATCACTTCCAAGGCTTGCACACGGTAACCAAGACTTCCCAGGAGGTCACCCATCCCAGATCGCCTCTGGCTCAAGGGCGCTTAAGTGTGGAGTTTTCCCCGCAATCAAACCCACTTAACTTGCTACCGTCTTTGCAAGTATTGTGCATTCTAATTCTTATTTTCAAAATTAATTTAAAATATAATTTAATTAAAATTTTAATATATCACACAAATAATAAAAAACTTTCTACTTAATATTATTTATAATCAAAGTAAATTATAATCAAAGTAAATTAAAATAAAGATACTAACCACATCATTGTTAAATTAAAATAATTATATTTATTATTATTTTTTTTCCTAAAATTAGTCATTTTGCTTTAAGTCAAATAAGGATTATCTAAACCAAAAATACATGAAATATACAAAGTATAGTGAGAAACCCACCCCTTTAATATGAAGTGGCAGCAGATGATATCAAAACTAGAGAGTAGAACTACCACACGTAAACACCCTTTAGAGAATAATTACATTTTCATATAATTAAAATTAGACTTCATTAATGATGGAAGATATCATGGTTCAAATTAAGTGGAGACACATGGTATGGAGATTTATCGAGCTCACTTATGATTAACAGCAAGGAACTCGTGTATGAGTACAGCAGTACAATCTACTCTCATTTTTGTAACGCGTGGAAAACTATTACACGTTTTTTTTTTAATGTTTCCTTGCAAAACATACTTAAAACACATTCTAAATAGTGGAAATTCACGATTTCATGTACAATTTTAATCATTTGATTCCTTAAAAACAAAATAAAAACGTTTAATTATTGTTAAAATACATTTAAAAAAAATATCAAGCTTCTGAGCGTTGTGCACGGGCTGAGCATCTGAACTCTTAACAAAAATACTCTTTCGGGAAAGGAAAGGTTTCGCGACTTTGGAGATTGATTACCAGCCATAATAAGAGGAACACAAACCAGTAATTTGATTCCGAAAGATTGATCAATATTTTCAATCTCCTTTCGGGCCCCGGGAGAATAATATGTTCCAACACTCACAGTTTCTTCCAAGCCTAGTGGCAATCTCGAGCATAGTGGCCACGATTGTCAGTGCAGTTTTTTGAGACGTGAATTCCAATTATCGAATGGAAAGGTGAGCATTCTAATCCTATCACCGTGTCTACCGTCGTCGGAGCCATTTTGAATGTTGTGGGCCACTCACTTCGGGACAAAGCAAATGACATCACCGCTGACGATACCCAAGAAGTCCGAGATTTTCTTCCCCCTTCTTGAACCGTTTGAACATATAAAAAAGAGCACTTATAATCCGCGTTTTCTAACGAGCTCACAATTTGGCCAGGAGTGTAACTCAGATTTTCAGAAATTTAGGCCAGATTTTATTAAAATTTGTATTTTATTTCTGCCAGATTTTTAAAAATTTTTATTTAATTTTGGAGGGATTTTTTCGAAATTTTATTAAAATTTATATTTAATTTCTGTCATATTTTTTCAAAATTTGTATTGTGTTCCAAAAGAAAAAGTGGCATGTTTAAAATTCTCGCTTATAATCTCAAGATGTCAAATTGGTTGATTATATTCCGCTGTGAGGCACTCAGATTTGGGGTAGGCACATTTTCTCCATAAAAAGGCTTCATCTAAGAGGAGAGGATGTTGAATGTTTTGTATGTCCTGGTGAATTGGAATCTCAGCTATCATTATAAAAGCTTGTTCATCATTTTCGTTTGCCTCCATTTGGCTAACTCCCTCTTGATCATGAATATGCGGTTGATGGCAGAATTTGTCTCTCACTCCAACTCTTCATTAGGAAGATAAGGTTGTGGATAAAAATGGATATGCGCTTGATGGCAGAATTTGTGTTTCACTCCAACTCTTCATCAGGAACATAAGGTTGTGGATAAGAAATGGAGAATCTATTTCCTCTTCCTTTTCACCTTTCTCATTCAAACTAACTTATTTAAATAATATAATTTATTTGTCAGTATTAATTTATTTGTCAGTATTTATATTAAATAATTGTGAAAAAGTAAATATGTATTTCTATAAAGTTTATTTTTAGATAATCTGTACAATAATTTTATAATAACATTAATTAATCAAGATTTCAAAATTAATAAAATTAATTAAATAAAACAACATAAAATTATTTTTGTATTTTTAGTTAATAGTAAAAATAAAAATAAATAAAAAAATTATTACATTAGTAATAATAAAACCTAATTAATATGATAATTGTTAAAAAAACCTAAAAATAAGCGTAGTACACCAACTTAAAACCAATAAACATTAACTTAAAAGTAAATTAGGTTAAGCAATAATTCAAAAGTAAGCAAAACAATTCATAAACTAATATTAAATAGAAATAAGGCTCTACTTAAAATACGTTAATAATAATCCATTAACTTAAACACATAAGAGTTGTAGAATCTACATTTTTTTAATAAACCTACAAATCAAACTTTAAAAAAATTAATAAAAATAATAAAATAAAACCATATAAAACTATTTTCGTATTTTTATTAATATTAAAATTAAAATAAGTAAAAACTTATTACATTAATAATAATAAAACCTAATTAACATAATAATTTTTCAAAAAAAAAATAAAACATAATGCACAAGCTTAAAATCAATAAACATTAACTTAAATTAAAAATTAAGTTAAGCATTAATTGAGGATTAGGAAAAACAATTTATAAACAAAAATAATTATATTTAATCAAAATATAATAAATTAAAAAGAATCTCTTTAATAAAATTAAGAATACATAGAAAATAATACATTCAATAATAAATATAATATAAATTACAAGAATTAATTATAAAAATATTATTAACAAAGTAAAAATAAAAATTAAATTAAATTAAAAAGATTCTATTCATTCAGATCGTTGGCTTACCAACTTGACAACTCACCTATATCATATTTATTGCTAATGATTCACTTCTTTGTAAATCAGTGACAATGAGTCTTGGTCTAGACTCGAATCGTCAACGAATTAAAAATGAAAACTGTGGAATATCCAAATTCAATTTCTCAAAAACCACACCACAGAAATCTACAAAACTTGACAACTCACCTATATCATATTTATTGCTAATGATTCACTTCTTTGTAAATCAGTCATAATGAGTCTTGGTCTAGATTCGAATCATCAACGAATTAAAAATGAAAACTGTGGAATATCCAAATTCAATTTCTCAAAAACCACACCACAGAAATCTACAAACCATTAACATTAATTAAATGTGAAAAAATATACATTGATTATTAGATACAAGCTAATTATTATTTAAAATCTCATCAATTCTGGTAAAGACATGTCCAAAACAGGCTAACATCTTCCATGTGACTTAGAAAGATATAATTATATCTTTTAATATATGATAAAATTTATTTATTGGTATAATTGAATATGCATAATATTATTTTTCTAATTATAAAAATTAGTAATTTGAATTATGAAAATAATGTTATATATTAATTATTCAATTTAATATGATTTTTATTTAAAATAAGTAAATATTTTAAGCTCAAGTTTATTAAATTTTAAGGTTAAAAAACGAAAATGATTAAATAGCTGTCATGGAAATAAATGGTTTGGAATATTAATCATGTAGATTTGCTTGAGCCGATCACATGTGGAGCTGATCAGAGTTTCCCAATGTGGTTCGACCACGTCTAGTATGCAGTCGTCAAGGCATTGTATTTGAGGGTCTCTTCTAGTGCAACTATTGATGCTATGTAGGTTAAGGTGAGCCACTTTGAAGAGAGGTTGGGAACATGAAGTCGTGCACGACGAAGACATTAATACATATGTATTAAGTGTTTGTTTTGTAAGTTATTTTCTGATTATTTTTGGGCTTTTGTTTGGAGTGATTATAATTGCTTATGGAGTCTTGTTGAAAGTTGTGGACCGAGAGTTGGATAGTTGTTTACTAGTGTTTGTTGAACCTTTTTGTTGGCTTATGTGTTGAAGGCTGTGCGAGACGATTTACACCTATGTGTTGGTTGTTCTTAGTTTGTTGATTAAGGTGAAGGTCTTTTTTAGAAGTTTTATTGTGAAATTGTCACCCCCGATGACCGTCAAGGGAAGATGTAGTGCCAAATCCAGGGCATAGCCTCGGCCAATGAGTTCAATTCGTGGGATAAATATTTTCTTGAGCATTTTTTACAATGGTCTTTTTTATGATCTCCTTTCAAAGAGTCCATTCATAAGTATTTTAGGGTCAAGTAATACTTTTGATTCCTATAGTATTTTTGAGACAAAAGAATTATTAAATAAACTGAATGACTTTATTGATGACCGTGAATATCAGGTGTTGTAGTATATTCCACATCATCTTGCAAATGGAAGAGTTTCCAATTGATTATGAGAAAATGTGTAACAATTTGAGTGAGGAATTTCTTGAAGATACAGATGATGACCAAAGCAATGACCAAGACAAGACGGGATTGAAAGCACATCAAATACGAGTATTTGATAAGGACAGAAGCGTGTGTTCAAGGAAACTAACAATTCTTATCGAAATCAGTCCATTGAACAAGACTTAAGAACATTCAATGATGGAAGTAAATGTGCTGAAATTTTTTAAATGAATTGGTATCATCCTATTTGAAACAAGGATCCATATCAAATATTCAAGACTTGAAATAAGAAGAAAAAGAAATAAGTTTGGAGCAACAAGTTCAAAAAAAGGTTTTGTCAATATACTGTAGATAAGAAAGTCAAAACAAAATATTTGAGTCATGTTTGTAAGACTAGCTGAGACTTAGACCAACAGGCAAGTTAACAAATAAGTCATGATTAAAGGTAGGTGTCAAAATAAAAATCACAATAGAATTCATAGAATTCAATATTCTATGTAGTACAAGTTCTAGATTGTCAGTAATTAATAATCAGCTTGACACGGTGATTTCAAGTGAATTCATTGTAGATTCTACAACAGATTTTCTATATAAATTGTCTTTTGTTGAATGAAGTCGTCTAAGGAATTTATATTGAGTCTTTATTTTCGATAAAGAGTAGAAGCTCTAATATGAAAACGACTTCCAACTGAAAATATTCACACAACTCTATCCTCAACACAGTCATAGGGTGTTACACAACATACAACTCACCAATGTAGCATGTAGATCCTTATTGCCTCGATAATTCAATTCATGCTGCAAATCGTCCCTCAAAGCACCGATTTAGAGGGTGTAACATTTAATTTTCTTCTATGGCCAAAAATTCAACTTGTGCATGCAATTAGTTAAGTAAATTTCACAACTAAGAGATGAATTCAACCTGTACATGCTATTTTCCAAATTGGCAGTGAACCATTTCTTAAACTAAAGAAGAATTCTACTTAGCCTTCATTGTTCATCATTAATCGGTTGCTTTATAGTCCTCGAAAATGAACTCGCTCTTTAACTATTTTAATTCCATGATCTGTGCTTTTAAAAAAATGAAATGACTGATAAGCTCTGTCATAGTTTTTACTTTTAACTCAGTGACATATTTGGCCTTCATTTTATAAATTATTAATTTCTCTTTTAGGAGCCATGTATTATTAGTGCCTCACTAGTAGGCCACGATTATAGCAATGAGTTGTTCATTGATCGTGTTCCATTCGACTTAAAAATTTTATAATTTCCTTTGTAAGTGTAAAAAATAATTTGATTTACACTGCAATAAATTTAAAAAAAAAAATGTATTTTTTGCTATTTGATTGGCTTTTAACTTCGAACTTTTATTGTGGGGGCGATCTCTTTCTCTTTCTATTGTAGATGATTCAATCCAATGTCTATATATTGGATGGAGTTTTTTTTATTAGAATTTGTTTTTATGTGTGATTTTCTAGAGTTTTTTTGTTGATTTTTGGCTAGAATTCGTTGGAAAATTTTGTGGTGAAATCTTGATTTGTGTTGTTTAAACTAGTGTGTTTTACTACATATATGAATTCAACAACTTCAAACATTCTTGGGGAACTTAGATTGTGTAGAGTTCACCCATAAGAATTGTAATTTCAATGAATCCCTATCAGATTATACACAAATTAGATTGGAAAACAAACTAAATTTTTTTTTAGATAATTGCACTTAAGACCTCCCGCTTCTTATTATAGAGGTACTTTACTACAGTTGATCTATTTGGATTTGTCGATTTTATTGGCTAATTGAATTGAAATTCACTCTTAATTTATTACTATGTTCCGATGAATGAGTGAATAGCAATTATGACACACTGTAATTCCCACCAAATTCATGATACTACGATGAACAACCCAACTTGAAAGTAAAGTACCACTAAGAAGTTAGTTGGGAGGGATGTATGAAGGGATATACAAATAGTAAAAATTTGAATGGGATCTCTAACTCAGCGCTATTCATATCCCTCATATAGTTGTATATACGAACTCCTGCTATCTCAAATAATTTATTCATGTGAGTGACTGAAGTTGTGTCGTTTTTAATTTGATATTCTTCTTAGAAGCATTTTTATTCTGTGTTGAGCAATGCGACATGTGAAGAATGGGACCTGTGAACATTGAAAGATCATGGTCATAGGAAAACAAATTAATTGGTGCATGAAGAGACAGACCAGGAGTAAGGAAAAGAAGACATGTTCTAATGTTGCGAATAGTCTTTAGCTTTATCACGAGGTAATATACAATATAAATTGTAGTAACTTTGTTCAACGAAGAAACCAACTGTAGTAGCACCATTCAAGGAAGAAACCATTATATATAGATAAACAATTTAAGGACATCACTAGTAGTTAATTTTGTATTTAATTTATAATCTGTTGTAGTGGCTACAACATTATCCAAAATTTTTCCTTCGCTTTGTTTTGGAGCCTGCCTCCTTGAAATCATCGTAGCTACCCTGCACTGATTAGGTACTTATGCTTATTTGAGATGATTTTTCATTTCATTGCTTATGTGCAACTCATTTATTCCATCGGTCAAACACAAGCACACCTAACATTTGGTTCACACCCAGTCAAACTAACTGTTGGGCAAAACTGTGCAAATCTGGAGAGCAACTTGTCTTTCTCTCCAGAAATGCACAAAGAAGCCCAGTAGTTTCCCTACACTCAGAAATTGCATAGAGAAGGCTAGGGAGCCTAGCTCTGGAAATTGTGTAGAGTAGACCAACTGACACTGCTCTATAAATCTGGGTAGTTCGAGCCAGTTGTACTGCCTCCAGGAATTGCGTAGAAACAGACCTGGTTGCACTCTATTCTAGAAATGTACAAAGAAGCTAGGCCATCTACATTGTTATCTAGAATTACACAGAACTAGCCAACTACACTGCCTCCCGAAAATGTGAAGTGTGGCTCAGCATCACTTTGGAAAATTTTGTAGGGTTGTTCAGTTAGCCAAGGCCGCTCATTCCAGAAACAACGTAGAAGATCTCCCTCACTAATTGTCTATCACATGTGCTGGCAGGTTGTCTAGTTCCCTCCAGAACGCATAATCCTTCTTTGAATGTCGGGAATCTTTTCTTGAAATGAAAAAAAAAAAAAATGAAAAAACATCCCTAGATTTTATGGATCTATTTTTAGCAGCATGAGTTACATGGAAAAAAAAAATTTACAAACTTTCCGCCAAGTGTCGGTTTTTCCCAGATTTGTGGCATGCGACTCATAAACCTTAATTCCGTCAAATCTATTTAATCGACAACTCTGAGCTCATTCTTCACATTGGATCTTGGATCTTTAGAATTCTTGGGATATCTATGAACCTTCGACACGGTCGGCGCAACTTTTCTAGGTAAGTTTTGCTTTTCATGCCTTTTGCCACTTTTTTTTGTCACTTTTTAGTTTTTGGCTTATATGAGTGTTGTTTCCTTGATTTTACTGAACGACCTCTAGTGTTTCAATGTATTTTAGCCTGTAGAAGTGTTGTTTAAAGTTTTACATTACCTTTCCTTAGTGTCACATGCATAACATTGTTTCTGCACTCAAAGTCGTCGTTTCGATGACTTACTTCTTGAGCTTCTTGGTTTTGTCGATTGCTTGATTTTTTCACTCACATGAATTGAATGCATGTTTATTTCACTTAGATCAACACCATTTTTTCATAGGCATTCAGTCCTTAGTGATTTTCAGTCACGCGTCGGCCGGTCTGAGCTACCTTGACCCAGACCTTGCCTTGCCCGGCTTGCACTGGCCATTTCAGGGATGGAAGGCTCTACTTTTATCCCAGGAATTGTGCTTAGCATACCTCCCACTGGCTTCCCAAGGTGTGCTTTGCGATGTTTTAGGAGACAATGCACAGTTGTCCCCTAAGATTTTGCAGAGCATTTTTCCTAGGAAGTAATCACTCTGACTGAAAATGCGCATTACACGATTCTAGTCCTCAACAGGCCAAGATAAGTTGTACTCAACATAGTTTCAATAGTTAGTAATCTCACTGGTAGTCTGGATTATGCTCTGCATAGTTTTAGCTATCAGTCTCTTAGCCTCTCTAAGACAAAACTGCACAATTTTCCTAAGTAGTCAACTAGGTGTGTCGCATGTTAGTCCTCACGTTGCTTTTGTTTTTCAACTGATTTTTTCTTGCCATGAGTGTTTCTCTGTCTCCAGGTATCATAGTTTTTCATTAGTCTCTCAAAATTACAAGTACAATGGCTTCCAGGAAACTAGGATCAAAAGACATAGTTGAGAGCAGTACAGAGGATGTGGTTGAACAGAGGTCAATGAGCTTGTCCGTGTATACAAAAACACACTTGTTCATCGAGAAGGATGTCAAGGTAACATGGAAAGACATCAACACCATTGTTTTAGGTATCTTTGAGGAGAATCTGGAGGATAGAAATGTCTATGTGAACATCCATAAGTACGGGCTATATAAGGTTGCATGGAGGTTTTCAGTGTTCCCTTACGCATATGTGATCCACTATATTATCTCACATACTGATCCAGAGACAATGGAAATGAGCAGTCTTAGTGGAATAAGGCTTCCTTCCATCAGGACTGAGGATTATCAGGAGTACTCCCAAGTTGACTAACATATCGACTAAAAGTTCCCAACCTTTTTCTTTATTCAAAATAAGGGCGTTTTAGTTCTCCCTGAACATACCAAGAGATATATCATTTTCCATTCCCAGTGAGCAGGATGGATGCACCGTTTTACACTCCCAAAGGCATCACTAACACAAGAGATACTTTGAAGTGTTGAATAAAGGAGCCAACAAAGTTTAGGATGGCGCCCAAACAGATAGACAAGACGAAGACACTCAGGAAGGAATACTAGTTCTTGGTCATCTTTGCATGTTGCTTGTATGGCCAAGGGAGTACAAAGACCTTCCCACAGACTTGGGTTGCTATGTTGGATCAACTAGAAAATGAAGGAAAACCATTCAACTGGTCTGACACGTTGGCTCTCCAGTTGAAGCTACATTTGTCCAATGCTCGAAGTCCACCCAAGGATCAAGAAGCAAAGTTCTTCATGTTTGCATACTTGCTTAATGCAATCTGTGCCCGTTAACAGTTCCCTCACATGGGTTGGGCATCGACATCTTCATAAAGTTTTGTGAACATATATTGCAATTTTCTCCTAAATTGCTACTACCAAGGAGTCATGGCTACAATATGTGACCAGTTCATCGCTCCTTTTTACACGATGGTTTTTTAATAATATCCACCCTGCATGCCCCAGGAAGCAATGGAGGCATTGGTAAAAATTACAGATTGGTATGCCTCACCCGAGGGAACCTTCATTAGAATGTACAATGTGGAGAAATCTTTTCTTGTGTTGCCAAGGTTCACCACAGATAAGTTGGTACGTAGGAGGTTATATACGACATCTCAGTAGAGTTGTCAGCTGGATTCCACAGAATGAAGAAGGCACCATGGCCGACGCCTCCTGTCTGAATTGGGTTGTACGTGATTGGGAGTTTGAAAGAAGAAGATGCCACAGTGGAAGACTTTAAGAAGTTTAAGCTCGACACTAGGAGTTTCAACCCGTACGACTCACATGGTTTATGCAGGGACCACCGTGCGAGAGTGTACTACTATTGGAACCACAGGGCATGTCATTGGCTAGAGGAAGACCCATGAAGATATTGTTACAACTCCTCTAGGCTCAATGAATTGGTCAACATTGCAGTGGAGTGGCTTGCAACACTCAACGAAGCAACACTACAGGGAGTGGAAACAATAATAGCAGTAAGCAGCAAACATGTGAAAGACAAAGTAAAGAGGAAAATTGTTGAAGGCACATAGATGGGGCAAAGCTACAAGTTTAAGGAATACCTGCTTGTGTAAAAGGTAGCTTTGGAGATAAACGCGAAGAGGTGACATCGCGACAGGAGGATTCCGCAAAGAAAGAGAGAAAATAAAAGGCTAGAAGATACGGAGAGGATGTTGCAGGAAGTCCAACAGAAGCTCGCGGAAGAACAAGAGTTGTGTAGAAGAGAGAAGGAAGTGCAACATGAGCATGAACATGAACAGGAACAGGAACCAGAACAAGAGGAAGTGCAAGGTGTGCAAACAGCACAAATTGTACCAATAGAGGTTGAATACTCTGAACCAACAGTAGGTGAGGAACAAGGTGAGTAGTCATAGGAACATGAACTTGATCTACAGGATGAACAGATAATAGAAGATGGATATGGAGGTGGAGCAGTTGTTACAGGATCAGGATACCTACCTCATGCCAACAACAGTCGAGGTCACTCCACAGGCTTCACCAGCTCCCACAACAGAGCAAGTCCCGAGTGAACAATGGGATACCATCCTCCTTGGGGACCATCTAAGAACATAGATGTACAACACAACCTTTGATGCATCACATCAAAGATTTGTACAAGTACCTAGAGCGCACACCCCAGATGAGCATACATCACTTCCGCACTTGGAAGAGTGGGTGATTATGTCAGATGTACGTAGACATCTAGCTGCCTTGATCAATTCTACAAAGGCTTATGCCGAAGCCACTAGATCAAGTGTTAGGTAATTGATAGTAGAAAAGGAGTGCATGGCTAAGGAATTTCAAGTGGCCAAGGAGAGACAGGAACAATCAACATGATCCGCTAGAGAAGAGATGAAGATTCCCATACTTATTGAAGTATAAGCTCTTGACACTGAATGATAGGTTCGACACTGAGCACCAAGATAGCGTGAATGCTTGTAGACATACATGCCATAGTTGATCATATACATACATGGATGATGAGGTACAAGGGAGACTCACTTCACTTCAACAAGGTGATGAAGCCATATATGGAGTTGGACAAAGCACATATCCGAATTTAGATCTAGAACTATGAGGAACTCTCATAACTGATCACTCATATCGAGGCTTCATATGCACGGTTGTACAAGAGTTTGGATGTGGTGGTGAGTATGTATGGCACCCCGTTGATTGGTATGCTCACTAAGGCCAAATAGGAGAACCAAGTCAGACTGGAGCTCAACGCGTACTTTGATCAGTTGATGCCCATGGCTACCAGCACAGATAACATGCAGATGTACATTGCCAGTCTAACCATGCTCAAGACTAAGCTACGCATGTTACAGGATGAGTTGGACCAAGGTTCCAAAACAGTATACCCAAAAGAAATGGAGGCAACAGTTCATTTCCAAAAGGACTTCATCAAAGAGTACACGGACACCATTGCACACTATCAAGCATGATATCAGTTCATAATCAAGGATCATGGAGATAAGGTTGATGAGCTGGTCTTCCCATAGTTTTCTGAGTCTTAGTGTTTTCTTGTCTGGCTGACTCAAGCCAATTTCGCCCCACATGGGTATATGTGGAAATTTTACCATTATTGTAAACATGATGTAAAATGAAATTCCAAGTGTCATTAGTGGAATAAAAACAATCATATGTAATTTAAAGAGTCATGAGGGTAGTCCAAGAGTGGAAAAGGGGAATATCAAGGGTCACCCCACCCTTTGTTATAAATAGAACCTCAAAACTCATAGAACAAGGCCTTTGGGAGCTAAGATTTTGCTAGGCTTTTCTTAGAGAGGGCTTGGAGAGTATTGTGATGAGCCTTGGCTTCCCCATAGTGTAGAGTGAGTACATCTTTTTGGAGGAGTAGGTGGTTTTGACTATAATGTTCCACTATTGGGGCTAGTGGATGTCATGTTTGTATATATGGATGGAAATTTCACTTTATATAATATAACAAAGCCAACACATTTCATGCATATGTTATTATTGCAGTTCAATTATTCTAGTTACTTTAGCAACATATGTAGTTTTACTTACCCATTGATGTATGGACAATTCCTTATGTGATTGTATGAATCTTATTGAAGCATGTTGTTCATTTAATGCATCACATTGGATTGTCAACTATTATTCTTTCCAGTTTGTGATGTCATTCAGCTCGTGTGTTCCTTTTAGGCTACGTACTATTACAGGCTTCTAAGGGGCACATTTCTTTCCCTCCCTTGTGTGCTAGAACCTCCACATGCATCTCTCATAACTCACTGCAAGGCCGCACACTTGTTTGTGACAAGGATATCTTGCTTATCTCCACGCACTATCGCAGTTAAGAGATAACTTCACTACCCAATGCTGGGACTCCTACTCCAAACAGTTTGATGTCTACTTGGGATTTCTTATCAAGGAGATCCCCTGACATGTTGGTGGGTCCAGTACCATCAACATATTCTTAACATTTTGGCTACATTATTGTTCAACAAGTTGTTGGTGCTAATGATAATAGAAACCAACTAAGAAATTATGGGTTGCAACTAAATTTAATTGGCATGTAATAATAAAGACTAAGAAGCATATGAAAACTCTTTCATGTGAATATCAATGAAAAGGGTTTTCTTGGGAGGATGTGCAAGTCATTCAAGTTCTCGAATGGTTTTAATAAAAAAAAAAATCCTATTCAAATTAAACACTAAGTTATGTGGAAATGTATTGGAATTAATAGCTTATAATATACAAATAATATGAAGCAAGAACACGGGGAGTAATAAACTCCTAACAGAAAAATATATTATATTATCTCATTGAGTTTAAATTGTCTCATGTATAGTAATTAGTGAATTTAATGATTTAATTAGTTTAATGAATTTTATAACTAAACCAAATGTTTATTTTTAACTTTCCTCATTTAATATATGCCAAGTAGGATTCATCGTCAGATACTGGAAAGTAGGATTTACTTTAAGATACTTCCCCTTAATGAGTATTTGTGTTTTCAATATGCATTATTAGCCTCTTTTTGAACTGGTCTCTTCTTCTTCTTCTTCTTCTTCAATTCTCTTTGTTTTCACTGGTCTTGGTGTTTATCTTGGGTATTCTATGATCTTTGGACTTTCTAGATTCTTTATCCATGTTCTTCTTCAATTTTTATCATCTTGTACCTACAAAAAAATAAACAATTTCACTACCCATACAACAATATCAATCATCTCGTTTTTTTTATTAACACAGAATTATTACACCTATCAGTTTTTGCAATAGCTTACACTTAACTGTGACAATCCTTGAGAGGTCGAGTACTTTCTTCTTAACATACAGAACACATCAAATCAAGTGACTTCTATGGTTTGTACATATGAAAAGAAACACATCACATTATGTGTTTTATGTTGTTTCTTTCAACAACAAGCACTAGTGGTTTCAACCATGAGCCTTCAATTTTTATACAAAGTGATTTCCAAGGTACCATGAACTTTTGACCATAATATATTTCGGGAGCATATATGCTTTTATTGGACTTACAATATCATTGATTCAGGTACTTACAATTACAAACTTGCATTTAGGCCAATCTAGCCTTTAAACATACATTGGGTTAAGACAGTTTCCATTCCATAATCCAAAAAAAATAATATTAAGTATGACCATCATGCTTCTTAGAGATTTATTTCTATGGATTCATTACATTTACATCTACATGATATTATTATTACCTTTCTTCTCTTTCTTCTTCTTTATTCCCTTGCAGGTTAACAAAATACATGCATGTTCACGTAATCATTTTTTCTTTGTATCTTAACCATTCATTTTACCATGCCACCACATCATTTTCTCTATTGTCTTCTTTCACTGTACCACTCTCGTAACTGCTACATCATTTTCTCTCTTTGTTGCTACATCATTCCTTCTCTCATCATTTTCTATCTTAATTCTCTTTAGTGTTGCATCGTTCTCTTTCATCACCTTCTTTCATCATTCTCTTTGCTGCTACATTTTTCTTTTGGAAAAAAATTTCTTTGATCATGCCTTTTTCTTTGTGGCTACATAATTATGACTATCACCATATTTTTCATCTAATTGATATTTTTAAGTCATTCTCTTTTCTGTTGCATATCTTTATCATCATTTCTTTCATTATCATCTTTTAATGTGATGGAGTCTCCTTCTTCATTTTTATACCTATATATTAATATCTTCTTCTTCATTAAAATAATTGATAACTAATGACCATATAAAAGGAAATCGATCTTATAGGATATATGAGTTCCAATCATTGTATTCACTAATTTATTAGAAATCCTTTTCAACTACATGATGTAGAATTTCTTGCAAATTCTCTACAAATCTACCTCTGAGATCTATGTAGAAAATTTGGCTGTAGATTAACTTGATAATGCAATATACCAAAGAAAAATACTATAATCTACTTCTACTATCAAACTTGCAGAAGCTTAAAGATCAAGCTGAATCAGAGCTGAACACATATAACCATAAGAAGAAGAATCAATGTACATGAAACACAGAAAATACTGAGGGCAAAGCCTTAGCTAAAAACCCCACTATCTGTATTATCATAAAAGGTTCAAATACATCAAGATCACATAAAGCTTTAGCTCCCACAGCTAACCAGCTCTCAGTACAATCCTCTTGGATGCTCACAGGCAAACAAGGCTTCTCACAAACCTTGTCCTCTGCCCTCCAAGCCTCCTATTTCCTTGTGTTGTTTCTCCTGGGTGATCCTACTATTACCAAGTGTAACACTGATCACTCACACTGATCTCACACCCTGTAAAACTCCGCAATCCTTAAGGAACCTTGTTCATTCTACATGGATGAGTTTTCTTTATAGGAAAATAGATCCAACTGATAGTACAATGTCCCTATCTTTAATTTCAACTAGGTCTTTGTCTGAATTGACATGCATGAGTTATTTATGAGAGAATCCTCAGTTATCTAGAGTACACTAGCTGCATGCATGCATGCATTAACTGAATGAACTCACAATTAGTTCCTCAAACTGTTTGGAACTAATTTAACTAGACATAAATTAGTTAACTGAGCTAACTAATTACAACTCAAATACAACTCATCCTTATCTCCTTAATTAAGGGATAATTTCCTTAATTTAAGGGATAACTATTGCATGACTTCACAAAGACTTCTAGCTTGAATTTCTCCAACTAATTAACTTAAGATAAATTAATTAATTATTTTTCAAGCAGCTGGTGAGACTAAATTCAAATTTTAATACTCAATTTTAATTCAAGGAAAAATCAAAATTAGAATATATTCAATGATATTTTTAGCATTTCTATTTTTAACATTTCTTGTTGCTATTTTCAACACTCCCTCTCAACAAGAAAGGAATTCAACTTGATCCCGATTCTGAACCTTTGGAATGTTCTGCATGCAACACTTCTCTCTAGTGTTCTTACTCCAGCAACTCTAGAAACAAAAAATAGATAACCTGAATCAGTATGATGCATCTGCCATCAAAGTCTCTGACTGCTATTGCCTCTGTCAACTGAAAACTCCACGCTTCTGCTGACTCTGCCTTTCTGCACTGCTATCAATCCTTCACTACTTCAGCCTTCTTGGGACTATCACTTCACATCGCCCCACCTCACACCTGGAGGTATGGCTGCATGTGATCACTTTGCTGACTTCTCAAATTGTGTCTCCTCCATAATTGTCTGAGACTTCTTCTGGGACTGCATGTTAAGAGGTAATTTACTTTCCCTCTCAAGCACCAAGTCTCTAACATTTTCCTTGCTCCTCAATGCTTTGCATTCATCTTGAACCTCAAGAGCATACAGGTTTTGTACTCGTGAACTAATTTGTTTCACCTGTCCCGTGGTGATGTGTCTAAGGAAAACCTTTCCCTTACTGAAGACAACATCGTAGCCTTTGTCCTCCAACTTTGCGATCGATACGAAATTCTTCTTCAGTCTAGGAACATACTTCACATCTGTCAAGGTGATAAGAGATCCATGCTCCCTCTCAAAAGAAACCATGCCCACTCCTGAAACACTATACCTTTCATCGTCACCCATCTCTATGAGTATATTGAGGTCTTTCTTGTCCAAGATACTAAATAAACTTTTATCGCCGGTCATTTGGAATGAGGCTCCACTGTTAAGAAACCAACCACAACCCATCATTGAAGACACCATGCATGCGATGAGGGTGAAGTCCATCTCTAACTGAAAGGCCAATGCCTCACCTTCAGATCCTTCTGAGGATCCATTCTTGGACTTCTTCGATGGGAAATTAGTAGCGTAATAACCCATCTCATGACAATTAAAGCATCTCACTTTATATTTGTCACCCTTCTTTCCTCCATGAGAATAATTCGATTTGGGATGAGAATCCTTCTCCTTCCCTTTCCTTGCCTTACTCGCTAAGGCCAGATTTTCTTCATCATCCTTGGATGAAGAACCATCTCGTGTGCTCCTCCTGATCTCCTCCTACATGAGATTCGACCACATTTGTTCCCAATTTGGCGGGTTCTCATTCCATTTACAGAGTTCTGGTAGCTATGCCAGATCTTTGGAAGACCAAGGAGAGCAAGGCCCACCATATCATCATCGACAGTAGTTATTCCCACACTTCCAAGCTCATCTTTATAGGTGGAGAGCTTGTTCAGATATGTGGAAATAGTATCACCATTCTCCATCTTGATTCTTCGAAGCTTGTCCCTGAGCGCCAATTTCCTTTGGTCACTACTATTCTAATATAGGTCCTTCAATGTCTTCCACATTGAAAACGAAGTCTCCTTCCCATGGAGACTCGAGACAATATGATCTCAAACTCCCTCAAGGATGATCCGTCTCGCCCTCACCACACACTTCTTCCATTCAACCAACTCTTGTGCATTAGTTGAACCTGGCTTTGGGATTTCTTAATCAATGAAATCCTTCAACCCATTGTCTTCTAATACAACTTCCATGCGATCTTTCCATGCTATGTAATTCGAGCTGCCATCTAAGGCATACTCGAGTCTCAAGCCATAGAACGCCATTGACCAACCTGAAGTATGAGATGAATTTGATTTGTACCTTCAACCCCGAACTTCAAACATCAAATTTCCCTTCTCAATATACTGTTCATAGCTCTAATCACCTTTGCTCTAATACCACATAGAATTTCTTGCAAATTCTCTACAAATCTACCTCTGAGATCTATGTAGAAAATCTGAATGTAGATTAACTCGATAATGTAATATACCAAAGCAAAATACTATAATCTACTTCTACTATCAAACTTGTGGAAGCTTAAAGATTGAGATGAGTCAGAGTTGAACACATATAACCATAAGAAGAAGAATCAATGCACATGAAACATAGAAAATACTCAGGGGAAAGCCTGAGCTAAAAACCCCACTATCTGTATTATCATACAAGGTGGAAATAAATCAAGATTACACAAAGCTTTAGCTCCCACAACTAACCAGCTCTCAATAAAATCCTCCTGGATGCTCACTGATCCAGGTGGATATTGGTGGCCACCCACCAGGTCCACTTGGACGCCCACCATTGTTTCTTCTAGCTTTTTAGTTTCCTTAATTGTAGCATAGTTTACATTTTTTAGCAGTTTTCCAGGTCCTGAACTTCCGGAGTCGTTTTGAGGCCCCAAAAGAAGTTTTTTGGGAAAACTGGGAGCAACATGAGTTCTTGGACTGATGTTCCTCTTCCCTAAGTTGTAGCTCTCAGATAGATATTTCTAACAAGATATTGTGTGTGTCAAACGGAAATCGTATGCCAAACTTAGGACCCCGAGAAGTTGATGCACCAATTTACCCAAACAGGGCCCACAGTTTGGCGTTTCGTCTTCTAGGGTTAGGTTTTTGGATTTTTAGGGTCTTCCATTGTTTCTCAAGAATAAATAGGCTTAGAGCCTCATTGTAACACAATTCAGAGGCATGTAGCCACCACATCTGTTCTAAGAGATAAGCTACCATCGCCCTAGCTGGTTTATTTCCATTTCTGTTTGTAAGCATATTTCAGTGTTTTACATTAATGAAATGAAGTATTATTTCCACTGCATCTTTGTGTTTATGGTTATCTCTATAATTTGTTGCGTTCCTATTTAAATCTGGATTAGTGGTATCACAACGGTCTGCTTTTTCTCTATTTTTTCTTTGCATGTCCCCAACGAGGTCAGGATATAAGGAGTTAGGGCTTGAACTGGTTGAACCTTTGCCAGACCGGCCTCACAAATCGTAACAACCTCCCATGGTGGATGAAAAGAAAGATGAGGGGGCAGGATATCCTATCAAAATCTTGCTCGAAAAAGCCCTTGAGTGACAATGGAATTTGATGATGGATAGCTTTGCCCAGATCCTTCAGCAGCTACCTAGGGGCAATGCATCGGCTTCCAACAACTACTCTGGAAATGCCACAGGGTCTAAGGAACAAGTTAATTTTGAAATCCCCATATTCGAGGTTTATATAGATGTAGATGTCATCGATAAATGGTTATATTTGGTAGAGGGTTATTTTTCTATTCATGATTTTTCCAGTCGGGAAAATATCATTTTCACTCTTCTTAAAGCAGCCCCCCATGTCAAGGATTGGTGGGAAATCTACTGAGATCAGAAGGATGAAAGTACAAGCTCTCTATTTTCAGCCACACCCACTTGGAATTCATTCCAGGATGCCATCAAGGAGCAGTACTACCCCGTCAGAAGCTATGACAACCAATACATAAGGTGGACCACGCTGCGGCAGGGAAGGGACCAAGATGTGCCAGAGTTTACCAATATTTTCCATACCCTTCGCACAAAGTTGGGTATGAAGGATTCAGAGCAGCATTTGGTACTCAAATACGACGACTGCCTGCACAAGTACATCCAGGAAGAAATAAAATTCTTGAACATCACCTCGCTCAGCACAACATATCGATATGCCATCAAGGTCGAGCAAAATTTTAAATAGAAGAAGCGAGAATTTGGATCTGCGAATCCGAAGCAAGAGAAAGATGTCCCCAAACTGCAGAACAAAGGTCAAATCCAACCTGGGGTGGCCTAGGACAACCCACCAAAGCTGCAAGCAAAGAACATCTCCGTGAAGCCAAAAAAGGACACAAGAAAGTGGTGTGAGTTCCATAAGATCTCCACTCACAACACAACTGAGTGTCGGGCCAAACAGTCAATGGTGGCTGAGCTAAAGGTTTCAAAATCAGATGCATTTTCCGACTCTAAGTCACCGAAAAGGGGAATGACAAAGGGAAGTAGATTATCGATGTGGAGCCCAACGCCACCGTTTCCACCACGAATATCTAGAAGGAGAACCTGAAGATCCAGAGGAGGAGGAGCATCTCTTCCACTCCTAGATGTGGGTAAAGGGCTCCCCGCTACAGTTCATTGTCAACAGTGGGAGCCAAAAGAACCTCATTTCATCAGAGGTCATGAAGCGACTGGGCTTACTGACCACAACACATCCACAACCGTACACCATAAGGTGGCTTCACCAAGGATGGGATCTTCACGTGAACCAGCAGTGTCACCTTCCATACAACATCAACCCTTTCACGGATGAGGTATTGTGTGACATTGCTCGCCTTGAATTTTGTGATATATTATTAGGACAACCATACCTGTAGAAGTGACATGATGTGTATGAATCAAAGCCCTGTGCTATTATTGTTATTTTGGGAAATAAGTTGTACAGGATACCAGAGTTAGCATTGCCTACCGCCATCTCTTTGGTTACTGCAAAACAATGCAGTAAGCTAATTTCCAAATCCGGGAAATTTGTTTTCCTGATGATACGCCCTCAAGGAAAGAAGAAGACGGTGGCCACGACCTCCAGATAGGGCCCCTCCACATGACAACTACAGATGGACAAGGTCGTGGAGTACGAGGACATCTTCACCTCCCCTGTAGGGGTTCCTCTACACTGTCAGGTCAAGCACTCCATCGATCTGACCCCAGGTGCATTGCTACCCAATGGGCCAATCTATCAATGCTCCATTCTAGAGAACGATGAAATAAAGAGGCAGATTCAAGAGATGTTGTAGAAAGGTCACATACATCCGAGTTCATTGCCCTGTGAGAGCCCGATCATGTTGGTACAGAAGAAGGATGGGACTTGGAGACTCTGTATTAACTATCAGCCTCTGAACAAGATCATTGTTCATAATAGGTACCCGATCCCACGGATTGATGACCTCCTGGACCAATTGAAGGGGGGAAAATATTTCAGCAAGATCAATTCGAAGTTAGGATATCACCAGGTACCAATCGAATCCTTCGATGTGTGGAAGAATGCCTTCAAAGCCAAGGAGGGCCTTTTTGAATGGTTGGTTATGCCTTTTGGATTGACAAATTCTCCTACAACCTTCACGAGGCTAATGGATGTCATCTTCTGGCCATTCACCAACTCATTTGTAGTGGTATACTTGGATGACATCCTAGTCTTCAGCAAGAGTTGGGAAGAGCACCTCCACCACATCCGACAAGTTCTCCAAACACTGTAGCCACACAAGTTATGTGCCAATTTGGAGAAATGCACTTTTGGCATGACCCAAGTTTAGTATTTGGGATATATTATTGATGAACAAGGGGTGCATGTGGATCGAGCCAAGGTCCAAGTCATTCGGGATTGGCCATCTCCAACCACTTTGACAAAGCTTCGCAGCTTTCTAGGTCTTGCCAACTTCTACCGCAGGTTCGTGTTGAGATTTCCTCATATCACTTGGCCCTTGAGTCAAGTCACCAAGGGAGGAGTGAAAGCAAAATTCTTTTGGTCAGAATTTCAACAAAAGGTATTCACAGAGTTTAAATATCGCCTCTTCTCACAGTAGTGCTCGCATTACCAGACTTGCAACAACCATTTGTGGTCGAGATAGATGCCTCTGACTATGCTATTGAGGCAGTCCTTACTCAACACGGGCATCCAGTGGCATATCACAGTGAGATACTTTCAGACACAGTCCAGAAGTATCTCACTTATGACAAAGAGATGTATTCCATTGTTCAGGCCTGCCGACAATGGAAGCATTACATTTTGGGGAAGGAAACGGTCATCCACACAAACCACCACCCCCTGCAATTCATACGGACCCAAGGGAAATTGCAGAATCATCACCATTAGAAATGGTCCACTTACCTGCAACAGTTTCATTTGAATATCAAGTATAAGAAGGGTAGCACCAATAATGTTGTAGATTGCCTTAGTCAACCACCGATGATGGCATTAATCACCACGCTCAACTCTTGTTGGCACGAGACTTCTAATTGGTCACTTCTCTACAAAAGCAACCCATAATTCGGCCACACATACCAGACACTCTTGGAGGGTCAGGAGGTTCCATATTTTCACCTCCACGATGCCTTATTATGCCACCTGGGTCATCTTTGTGTTCCTTCAAGCGAGCGTGACAAGATGATTTTGGAAGAATGCTACAGTCGGGTTGCTGGGCATTTTGGGGTCGAGAAAATGGTGGCAGTACTATAGAAGTATTTCTATTGGCCGAATCTTCGACAAGATGTCGGGAAGTACATTAGATCATGCACTGCCTACGCCATTGTCAAATCGAACATCAAGAAGCAAGGCCTCTATACCCCAGTGCCTACTGTGAGTCGACCTTGGGAATCCATCTCCGTGGATTACATGTTAGGCCTTCCTTCCACTAAGCATGGAAACGACTGTGTTTTTCTGGTCGTCAACAGGTTCTTGAAGATGGACATTATGGCGGCCTGTAAGAAGAATATCATAGCAGAAGCCACTACTAAACTCTTCTTTGAATGAGTATGGGTACACTTTGGGATCCCACAGTCTATCATGTCATATCGGGATAGCAGGTTCCTCAGTACATTTTGATCCAGTCTTTGGTCGATGCTGGACACCGAACTCACTAAGTCCACAATATTCCATCCTCAAACTAATGGTCAGACAGAGGTTGTCAATAGTATGATTGTACACATTCTGCGCATGTACAACTCAAAGCATCCACACACATGGGATGAGAGCCTCCCCTATGTTCAGCACAGCTATAACTGGGCTCTCCACAGCTTGAATCGCCATAGCCCTTTTCAAGTGTGTTTGGGATTCCAGCCACTATGTCCCATTGATGTGGCCATGCCATTTGCAGCTACTCACATAGATTCAGCTCATGTCCAGACAAAAACAAATAAGCCAAATAGCTTCATTGAGCACATCCAACATATTTTCCACTAGATCCATGACATTCTGGAGAAATCAAATGCCAAGTATAAGCAGCAACATGATCAAGATCATGTGCCACACAAGTTTCAGGTGGGCGAAAAAGTCTGGTTTCATTTGCAAAAGGAACGCCTTACCGGAGCCTATCAGAAACTTAGACCACTCCGATATGGTACTTACACCATTACCAAGGTTGTGGGAGACAACGCATTTGAGCTCAGCATTCCCCTATTCCCTGGCCTGCACCCAGTGTTCAATGTGGACCGCCTTCAGCCATACTTTCCACCATTACTAGACACATCTAACATTGTAGAATAGCTCACACCCACAGAGTTAAATCCAAATTGCATGGAACAAGCTGCAACTAATCGAATCATGGACACACAGATCAAGCACACTCGTCAGTAGCATATCCAACTGTATCGAGTTTTCAAAGTAGGCCAACTCCTTCACCAGCGAAGGTGGCTCACCAAGGACCAAGTTCAGCAGAAGTTTCCTCATCTCATGGAGGAACTCAACGCAATGGGGACCATTGCTTCCTATGGGGGGAGGAATGATCCAGGTGGATATTGGTGGCCACCCGCCAAGTCCACTTGGAACCCCACCATTGTTTCCTTCAACTTTTCAGTTTCCTTAATTGTAGCACAGTTTACTATTTTTAGGAGTTATTCGGGTCCTGAACTTCTGGAGACGTTTTGAGGCCCTAAATGACGGTTTTTAGGAAATCTGGGAGCAACATGGGCCCATGGACTAACGTTGCTCTTCCCAAAGCTTTAGTTCTTGGATAGATCTTTCTAACGAGATATTGTCCGCGTCAAACGGAGATCGCCTGCCAAAGTTACGACCCCGGGAAGCTGATGCACCAATTTACCCAAACGGGGCCCATAGTTTGGCGTTTCATAATCTAGGGTTAGGGTTTTGGATGTTTAGGGTCTTCCATTGTTCCCAAAAAATAAATAGGCCTTTGAGCCTCATTGTAACACAATTCAGAGGCATGTAACCGCCACATCTCTTCTCAGAGATAAGCTACAATCGCCCTCACTGGTTTATTTCCATTTCTGTTTGTAAGCATATTTCGGTATTTTACATTAATGAAATGAAGTATTATTTCCACTACGTCTTTGTGTTTATGGTTATCTCTGTAATTTGTTCTGTTCATGTTTAAATCCAAATCACTCACGGGCAAACAAGGCTTCTCACAAACCTTCTCCTCTGCCCTCCAAGCCTCCTATTTCCTTGCACTGTTTCTCCTGGGTGATCCTACTGTTACCAAGTGTAACACTAATCTCGCACCCTGTAAAACTGAGCAATCCTCAAGGTACCTTGTTCCTTCTACATGGATGAGTTTCCTTTATAGCGAAATTCCTCCAACTAATAGTACAATGTCCCTGTCTTTAATCTCCATTGGGTCTTTGTCTGAATTTACGTGCATGAGTTATCTATGAGAGAATCCTCAGTTATCTGGAGTACACTAGTTGCATGCATCTATGCATTAACTAACTGAACTCACAATTAGTTCCTCAAACTGTTTGGAACTAATTTAACTGGACATGACTCAGTTAACTGAACTAACTAATTACAACTCAAATACAACTCATCCTTATCTCCTTAATTAAGGGATAATTTCCTTAATTTAAGGGATAATTGTTGCATGACTTCACAAAGGCTTCTAGCTTGGATTTCTCCAACTAATTAACTCAAGATGAATTAATTAATTATTTTTCAAGCAGCTTATGAGACTAAATTCGAATTTTAATTTTCAATTTTAATTCAAGGACAAATCAAAATTGGAATATACTGAATGCTATTTTTAGCATTTCTATTTTTAGTATTTCTTGTTGCTATTTTCAACACATGATTCATCAACTTGTTAAACTCTATCTTCATTATAACTTGGTCCCAACCTTTTCGTATTATTTAATGATTCTAAGGATAATCCACCAGACTTTTCCCCCTTAATCAAGGATTCAATTTCTCAGATTTGACATCAAGCTAGCATACAAGTACTTGATACCCTCACATATACCCATATTTGATGTTAATCAAATGTAGTTGCAATTTTACTTTGAGGCATATGCTAATCAAATGTAATAATAGTTTTATTGCCCATGTCTGAAAATTTCCCTAAAACAACCCATACATTGATGCTAATCAATTGTAGTTGTCGTTTTACTTCTCATGTCTCAAGGTTTCTATCATTAAGCTTCTCCATATTTTACTATATGTGTTTCCATATTTACATTTTCAGTGTAAAAAGTACTTTATATCTTTATTTCACAACAAAAATTACCTATGGGTTGATTCCCTCACACTTTTCTACTTCCTATATGATTTGAAGAGCGTTGTCTGCACTATTGTTTTGCTTATGCCCTTTATTATGGAAATTTTTTTGCCTTGAACATAAATTTCTTCTACATGCTATGACATAAGATTATCTACCATGAGTTGTCAAATAAATGTTTTGAAACTTAGCACACTAACTACCTAAGAGTGATTACCATGTACAATGTTTTCTTTTGTCTGAAATTTATCATGTAGTAACATGTAACATAATTTTTTTTAGTAATATGAAAATACATTTTTTCTCATTGGTCTTTATCTTTTCTAGTTCAAATAATACATTTATTTAAATGGTACTAGCTCAATTGAAGAGTACTTTCCTTGCAAGCAAGAGGTTGGTGGTTTGATTCCATCATGCCCTAACATGAATTAATCACGGAAGAAACAAAAAGATTTGCATTTTATATTTTGTTTCTAAAGAGAATTTTTTAGAGAGACAATAAGTGGGATTAAAGACAAATGTCTCTGTAGAGACAATAACTAGGATTTGTCTCCTCAGAGACAAAAATGAATTATCTCGTAAGATACAATAATACATGTCTACTATATTGTCTTTATAGAGACAATTTTTTAAGACAATAATTTGAGACACTCGATTTGTCTCTTAAGAGGCATAATTGAATTTCCTCTTAAGAGACAATAATACTTGTCTTCTATATTGTGTTTATAAAGACAAGTTCTTAAGACAATAATTTGAGACACTCCCTTAAAAACAATTTACAAGTTCTTTTGTCTCAAGTTAAAACAGTTTGCTAAAAAATTGTCTTAAAACACCGTTCTATATGCTATGTAGTAGTGATGTATTCTCATAATACATAATCTTAGAGATATTTGAAATATTTAAATTCAGCACATTAATTATAAATTCAACATATTTTTTGTGGGTGTCTATGACTGAAATCCATTTTAATCCAGGATCTATCAAGTAAATTTGCAATTCTAAACGTTTGATCACTCTCAGCTCTTAATAGATCTGGGGTAAAAATAAATCTGGACTGGTTTATTTTCTAAAAATATTTTAACATATTACTGTTAAATATTTATCGAATAATTACGATATATCTAAATCGATTATTAAACCAACAATATATTAATGCTACTTGTCGAAGTTGTGGTTTTAGTTTTTTATTTTTCTATACAGAATTTAGCATCGAAAGTTTAAAGGGCAAACAAAAGTTTTAGGCATTACAGAATCCACTGTTTCTTTGAATCGAGTCTTGCTTCGTGATAATCATAAACAAGTATTCTTGCTCGGAACTGTTTGCAATTCCAGCGATTCCATACGGTGATGAAATCTATTTCATTCGTATGATTCGGAGAGAATTTGATGATAGGGAGGGTGGAGAGAATTTGATGATATGGAGGGTGAAATTGAGTACCAATGCTTTTTTAAATCATAGTTAACAAATTCTGCTTAATCTGTCCAAAAAAGTCTGAAAATTTGACACAAGGATCACATTAGAGATGTAACATTGAGATAATGATGCGGTGGTCGACTGCTCATACCAGTTCAGAGTGAATATTGGAGTGCGCAGCTAAGCGAACCTGTTTTGCGCGGAGCCCTACACCTCATTATTTAACAAATTCCACAAAATTCGAATTCCAACTTGATACCTATGATTCGAAGAGGTGTTCTGTCAGTTATCATTAGCATTCCACTTGGAATAAATATGCGTTATGTTCCCGGAATAATATGTTTCGGGATGTTCGTCTATAAAGCAAAGATTGCTTGCATTCGTGGCAATTTTAGGTCCAGCGGCCACAATTGCCACGTAAGTAGTATGTACCATCAAGATAAATCATATGTTCATTTCTCAGCCACTAAAATAATAGTCAGACTTTTATGCATTACAAGCTTTCAAGAGTATACTATGCGTTGTCCTATTTCTAAAAAATTCAGGGTGACATGGATTCTGGTGCAGATGCTAAAACAATTCATTTTAGTGTGGCAGGCGAATATTTTAATTGACGTGGACCATTATGCAAATCCTTGGCGAAAAGCAAATCGCAGATAAAGATAGCGAGGTACCAGACATAATTGGAAAATATATTACAGCTGTGGATTAGACTGATGGGAATATACAAATCTGAGACGAATGGCATTTGTTATGTAGTTCATACAGGCAGAACCATTTGCGTAGATATGTAGTTGATAGGTTGTATTCAGCTCTGAGCATTGAGGGCAGTGAGGTCTAGGGCTACTGACGGATTTAATGTTTTATGCGTCGGTCGTGTTTTTGGAAGTGTTAATTAACTTTAACTAGTCTTTAGATGTGTAAGAAGAGTGTGGGAAGAGTGGTTTTTTTGGAGTTTGTGATGGATTTTTGGTATTTGGTGAACCATTTTTATTGCTAAATCTTGATTTGTGTTGTTTAAATTGCAAAATTATCGCTAAATCTTGATTTGTGTTGTTTAAACTAGTTTTTTGATTACATATAAGGATTCAACACTTCAAAAAACTCATAGGGTACTTCAATTGTGAAGATTCACCTGTGAAACTTGTAATTTCAGTGAATCCCTCTCGGATTCTAGACAAAGTAGATCAGACAATAAACCATGAAACTTTGCAAAAATTTTCACTTGAAAACCATTCCATTTAGATATCCAATTGATATAAATTTATGATTTTGGATGAGAATAAAAGTAATGTGGTAAGATAGATATCGATACCAAAATATCTTGATAAATAAGTTGATTAAATTTAAATTTATATTAATTTTAAATCTATAAAGAAATTATAATATTTTTAGTAAGTTTATATTTATATTAATTTTAAAGTTGTTAAGAATTTATAATGTTTAAATTATTTTAGGGGTTGATAATTGAATTCATTATCATTTCAATAAATTAATATTAATTTTGGATATATTAACATTTTATCATTTTCAATTTTTTATATTAATTTTAAAGTGGTTAAGCATTTATAACATTTTAATTTTTTTAGGTGTTATAATTGAATTCGTTATCATTTCAATAAATTAATATTAGTTTTAGATTTATTAACATTATATATATAATGAATATAGTTAAAATTATTACATTTTAAAAAATTAGATTCATACTTATTTATAATTAATTTAGAATTAGTAAAATATAAATTATTTGAATTGTATTTAATGTATATATATACTTTAAAAAGACAAAATAAAATATAAAAAAGACTAAAAGTTAAATATAGTTAAAAATAGTACTACAAAAAATAATATTATAGATTTAATATCAAAATATTATATTTCAAGGAGAAACATTTAATAATAGGAGAATATTTATATACTTTTCAAAGTATTAGGTTATATGTCAATTTTATATAAATATAAAACGAATTACAAATATCTCTCATGTAACACTATTAAATTGTTTTACCAATATTCATTTTAATTTTACATATATTATGTATTAAGAGGGAGTCTATGCAATTTCTGAATTTCATATACACTTCTTCACATTCTTCGCATATATTCTTGGGTGAAAGAGTCTTGAGGCTCGGTGAAAGAGTTAAACATGTATTTTATATATACACTTCTTGGCATTCTTCGCATATATTCTTTGGTGAAAGAGTTCTTAGGCTCGGTAAAAGAGTTACAAATACTTTATATATACACCTCCTCGCATTCTTCACATATATTCTTTGGTGAAAGGGTTTTGAGGCTCAGTGAAAGAGTTAAACACATACTTTATATATACGCTTCCTCGCATTCTTCGCATATATTCTTCGATAAAAGAGTTCTGAGGCTCGATGAAAGAGTTAAACACGTACTTTATATATACACTTCCTTGCATTCTTCGCATATATTCTTCGGTGAAAGAGTTCTGAGGCTCGGTGAAAGAGTTAAACACATACTTTATATATACACTTCCTCGCATTCTTTGCATATATTCTTTGGTGAAAGAGTTCTGAGGCTCAGTGAAAGAGTTAAACACATACATTATATATACACTTCCTCGCATTCTTCACATATATTCTTTGGTGAAAGAGTTCTGAGGCATGGTGAAAGAGTTAAACACGTACATTATATATACACTTCCTCGCATTCTTCGCATATATTCTTCGGTAAAAGAGTTCTGAGGCTCGATGAAAGAGTTAAACGCGTACTTTATATATACACTTCCTCTACGGTATGAGACCATAAGACTTGCATCTTCGGTGATCAGTTCTGAGGCTCACTATATGACCAAGGCAGAGGCTCGTATATATTCTTCGGCATTTAAACCCTGTTCTGAGGCCCGCATCTCCAGTCTGTGGGTTGCGGAGGGCACGAGTGATCTGCAGTCAGGTTTACTAATATCAGGTGCACACATTCCTTATCTTTTTCTTTTTCTAATACATATTTGCTCATATAATTTCAAGTATGAATATTTCATCACAGTTACCAAAGATTACCAAGGGCAGACCTAGCACAATTACTCTACAAGGCCTTTATGAGTATATAGAGTCTTTATATAAACATAAAGAAGAAAGAGAAGCCAAGCTACAAAAAGAGTTAAAGCCATGCTAGAAAATAAATTTTCATCTCTTGAAGACATGCTCCAAAAACAAATAGAAAATAAAATAGAACAACTGGAGAATAAAATGAAGGCAATAGAGACTAGATTGTAGGTTATAGAAAAACAAAAGCAAGATACTAACCAACCATCCCAGCAAGGAGATGTTGATACTTTAGAGAGTCTTAAAATGAAAGACATGATTAAAGAACTAGAAGAAAAAGTTAATAGCCACCTCACCCTAAATAATGTGGTAGATAAGTTAGATATCAAACCAATTAAAGATGAAATTAAAAAATTAATAGAATTAGACCACGAACATAACAAAAGGCCCTTGAACCTTATAATCTTTGGTTTAAAAGAGGAAGTAGATGAGGATACTTTAGCCTTAGCCCAAACAGAATTACATAATAGATTACAAATTGAAACATTGTGTCTCACAGAAGCAACAAGGTTGGGGAAATTAACCGAGAATAAAGGAAGACTAATCCGCATAAAGGTGAACTCCATTGATCATAAGTATGACATACTTAGTAAAACCTCAAGTCTAAAAGGAACAGGAATATTCATAAATGAAGATCTCATTCCAGAAGATCAAGCAGAATTAAGAAAGGAGGTTCAAAAGGTAAAAGAAGCTAGAAAGGAAGGAAAATGGGCAATAATCAGAAATAGAAAAGCCTTTTTTCGAGATAGAAACCAAAAATATAGTAATCAATAGCAATTAAACATGCTCCAGATCCTTTCTTGGATCTGTTGGGGCTTCCCATGGAACAAAGGCCCCAAGCTAAGAAATGATGTTGATATTATTTTGCTTGTTGAAACTTGGGAGCATGAGAAATCTAAGGTCCCTAACATAGATGGCTTTACACTATGGTCTACCTGGAAAAACCAATCCTCCTATAGAGGCATTAGGGGAATAGCTTGTTACATTAAGAAGAACATCTCCCCCCATGCTAGAATTTATAAAAGCGACCCTCACAACCAATATAGTTTGATAGAGATCAGTGACATTAATAATAAAAAGTCCTACATAGCAATATGTTACTTTCCCCCCATCAATTCTAACTTCTATAAGAAGAAGAATCTACATAAAACTAACCCTTACAATGGTTTAGAGAATGATATTTCTAGCCTAAGGAATAACGGTAATATCCTTTTAACAGGTGACTTTAATGCTCTAACTTCAAACAACCAAGCTATTATTCTAAGCAATCATTCCAACCATAATCCTCTTTGGTTGGACGAAGACCCTACTCTGGCTAGTAGGTACGAAAGGAGCTTTGAATACCTTAGGGAAAATTTGTTTGGGTTAGAGCTAGTCAAGCTCTGTAGTGCTCAGGATCTCATAATTTGCAATGGTCTAAAGAAGTGGCCCAATTCCAACAAGATGACCTACATCCATGGACTGTGTAGCAGCGTGGTAGACTACGATATTTCTGATCTCCCATTATACAACGAAATAATAAATTTTGACATCTTAAATGACCACGAACCTAACTCTGATAATAGGCCTTTACTTATAACTCTCAATTTTTTCATGCATAGAGTTCCCACAGAAAATAATACTTACAACCAAAAAGAACTTAATATTTTATAGAAATAAAAATGATCTCTTTCTAAATGAGTTAAAAACTAATTTTCTTCCTTTATCTAGTATAGACAACATAGAAGACCTCTATCATAATTTTACTACAACCCTCTCATATTCTATTGACAAGTTCTCAATTGAAGTTTCAAATAATAAAAGAAATAGCAAAACCAATCCATGGTAAGACAAAGATTGTAAAAGTGCGAGGAGAGCAATTAAGGAAGTTGTTGATGAATCTCTTAAAATGGACAAGATAAAAATATAAAAAGCCCTAACTAAAAGGAAAAATAGGCAGTACATTCATCAAATATAGGAGAATGTCTTACACCTCACTAAGGTAGCTCCTAAGAAATTTTGGAGGTAGATTCTGACTAGGAAGACTAAAGATAATAATAAAATTTCTCTTCATGATTGGAATTCCTATCTTAAAAAGCTTTATGAATCTCCAAATGTCATGGATAATTTGGAAACCCTGCTCACAACGAAAGAAGTTTTCTCTTTAGAAGACATTAAGTTTGGGGCTAATCACCTTGCTAATGGGAAAGCTAAGGACATTGAAGGTTACCGGGTGGAAATCTTAAAAATTGGAGGTCATGTCCTCATTCCCCACATCCACAAGCTTTTCAGTCAAGTAGTCAAGCAAGAGATCCCTAAACCTTGGACTGAGAGCCTCATTATCTCTATTTTTAAAAGTGGGGATACAAATAACCCTTCTAATTATCAGACAATTATGATCAGCCCTCTCTTTGCCAAGTTATATGGTAGTATTTTGGAAAAGAAGTTAAGCATATGGCTTGAAAGTGAAGGTAAGCAGGCTAAAGGCCAAGCAAGTTTCAGAAGGCATCACTCAACAACAGAACACCTTGTTATGCTTAGGATCATTGTGGAGGAATGTCATAATGATAAATCCAATTTATTTTGTTGGTTTGTGGACTTTAGAAAGGCTTTCGATACAGTTCCTAGATACAACCTTTGGAATAGATTAAAAGAGCTAAAGGCTCCTCTTGAGTTGAGAGTTGCTGGTATAAGGTTATACGAGAATGTAATTGCCAAGCTAGAGAGAAACGAGGGGTGGTCAAAAGATATTAAGTGTAACATTAGAGTTAAACAAGGTTGCCCCCTCTCCCCTACCCTATTTGGCATTTACATCAATAAACTCGAAGGCTATTTAGAGGAAGCAGGATGTGATGGCACGATCTTAGTTGGGATAGTCATCATCCTTCTTCTCTATGCTGACGATATTGTTGTTTTCGCAAGGTGCCCATCTGATCTTGATAAGCAACTTAGGCTTCTTAAGGATTTCTGCTCTACCATGGGTATGACTGTTAACACTGACAAAACAAAAGTTATGATTATCAAATCCAAGAAGGACACTTACGCTAATTTTATGTATGACAATAATAACTTGGAGGAATTGTATTCTTACTAGTACCTAGGAATTGATATTCATCACAAGCTCAACTGGAACCATAGCATTGAGAAAAGGATTAATGGGGGGTGGAAAGCTTATTTTGGTCTTGAAAATAATTGTAAAACAGCAAACCTCGTAATGTGGGATAAAAAGAAGTTCATCTTTAAAACTTTAGTCACTCCTGTTATCTTATATGGCTATGAGGTTTGGGGTTGCAACATCTCTAGAGAATCGTGGAGAAAGATTGAGCAAATCTAGAAGTGTTTTATAACTTATAACCTAAAAATTAAAAGTAATACACCCTATCCTATTCTCCTTATAGAAGCAGGTCTTTCCCCTATTGAGAGCCTAGCTATGATTAGGTTTCTGTTGTACAAGCACAAACTCAATAACATAGACAATCATAGACTTCCTAAGCTAGCTTTAAATTCCAACCAAAACCACCTAAGGCTTAATCAGGGGTGGCATAAAGACAAAAGGGCATGGTTAAACTATTGGGAGATCAACGAGAATGATGCATTGCAAAATATTAATAACATTAAAGATATTGTTACTTCTAAGTTCAAAGAAAAAATGTGGTGTGAGAAAGATTTAGTAGCTAAAAGAAAATTAAGTTAATATAAGAAGGTCATCAACCCCACCTTTGAAGATCAAAAGTATCTCTCTATTTTAACTAGCTCAAAGAAGAAAATTAATATAGCAAAGATTAGAACGATTTGTCATGAGCTCCATAGTGAAATAGGTTGTTGGGCAGTTCCTAAAACACCATGGATGGAAAGAATTTGCCATATATGCAAGAATAGGAACATCGAGGATGAAAACCACTTCCTCTTAGAGTGCCCCATGTACATCCACATTAGATCTCAATTTCACAATTTTTTTTACAATACTGACCTTCCTAGCCTTTTACAATGTCAAAATTATAGTGAGCTCGAGGGGCTTCTGTCCAAGTTTTTTGAACACAGGAATAAAATCTTAAATCAAAATAAATAATTTGTAGGTCCGATAGACCGATGTTTGGTCTCAGTAGACGTTAACCACCATCATCATCATCATCATCATCATCATCATCATCATCATCATCATCATCATCATCATCATCATCATCATCATCATCATCATCATCATCATCATCATCATCATCATCATCATCATCATCATCATCATCATCATCATCATCATCATCATCATCATCATCATCATCATCAAATATTGAATGAATTACACATTTTTGTCATATTATAATTAACACAACTAAATTTTTTTAATCACCAATATACATCTAATTCATTTTGACTATAAATGTATATTGAATTAAGAAAGATTGAATCTCTTTAAGAGAAATCTTTTTTCAACCTAATTTATTTAAGAAAAATTTTCAAATCCCTCTCTGTGTCCATACTATATGTAAAACTAAAATAGATATATATTGGTTGATATATGCCTTGTCTTATTAATATTGATAGTATTTAATAAAACATGTAAACTTTATTTGGTTAAATATTAAAGTATTTACGCATCACCTTTATATTATATCATAAAAAATAATATATATTTATATTTTATTTTTTAGTTATATATAAAATTTATATAAATTAATTTATTAAATATTCATTTTTAAAAATTTTATTTATAAAACCGATTAAATATTTTATATACACCGCTAAATAAGTTATTGAAAAACAATTAAAAAATTATCGTCATTATCATTTTTTAATAGAGATAGAGGATATTAAATTCGAAAGACAATTACACAACTATGATTCCTCGTGACTCTTAATTTCACGTACTTTTAAATCACAACATCAAATAGAAAATTTCAATCTCCAAACTTAATAAAAATTACAAAATCAAATGTAAAAAACTAATTTATTTTTGTTAAAGTTAAAAATAAAAATAAAAATTAAAAGGTAATAATTATATTGATAGATATAAGTAGATTAAGTATATTGATAAACAAAATAGGTTAGATATATTGTACAGGTATAACTTATATAGTATATGTTGAAATATTCATTGTAGTATACAAATTAAGAGTTAATATTTAATTTCAAGTTATATTTTTTAATTAATCTATCTTTAATTAATTAATCAAAAGACATATCTTATCAACAAGTGTCATATTGGTATGTGGTATTAATAAGGCATAATATTGGATCATGATATTGTAACAAAAGCTATTTATAAGTTAAGAACTCTTATATGTAAATATCTATAGTTAAGAATAATATTTAACTTATATGTTAATTATTTTTACAATTGATAATAATAATAATTTAAAATAAAATTGTAATTTTTAAATATGGGGAATGTGATATGTATTTTGAGGAAAGTATTTTGATGCTTATTGATGTCTATTGGCAGCCATATAATTTATATAGTTGTGCTACTAATAATAATATTAATAAAGTTAAAAATATATATAATTTATTAACCATTTTTTAAAATATAAATTTAATGTTTATATTTTTTTAAATATATTTTATGTGTTGAATAGTAATGGAGTATTTTGTGAGAGATTAAAAAATAAGTAATGAGTAGTTAAATTTAATGATGAATGTCAAATAAAAATAATTATTATTATCATCACATTGGTGTACGAGCCCCCCTTGTTTGTGGGACAAGGGACCCACCTCTGGGCACTAATTTGATTACTAAGTCTGTGAAGGCATACATAGTCTACCCCCTCTTCATTTGAATGTGTGAACTCTTAGGAGGAAACACATACTCATAACCATGAGGCCCATTAGACCCACTTAATTTAATCAAAATTTTGATATATCACAAAAATACAAAAATTATCTACTTAACATTGTTTATAATCAAAGTAAATTAAATAAAGATACTAGCTACATCATTGTTAAAATATTTATCGTTAAGAGTAATAGATGTTAAATTAGCATAATTATGTTTATTATTATTATTTTCTGAAGTTAGTCATTTTGTGTTAAGTCAATGAGGATTACCTAGACCAAAATTTTTCTCCGAGTAGTCTATCCGAAGGGAAACCAAACTAGGAACATAAGTTCAAAGTATTAAAGTCACGAAGACCTCATCTAGATAAAGTATATTGTAAATAGAAACTTATAAAAATAGGGTAGCTATCCTACCTTGACATATATTGACATGAGAAAATAAAAAAGACTAGCAATAGTACAAACAAAAAGCTAGCGAAAACTAGTGATTCATAACCATTGTGTAAGATCTCTGAGGATAAAGAGATGTGTGCTCATCTCCCAGATATTGGCTTCTCTACCAAGAATGGTCAACTGGCTCCCAATTTTTTCCTTTAGTTCTGTGAATCTCATATAATTTTCTTTGTAAGTCATCTTCTACCCCCTTATGTACTCTGCAATATTCAAATGTTGTTTAACCTTGTGCCGACCATAATTGAATGAAGTGACAAAGTGCATGCAATGTGCAACGTATAGTTAGAAACGCACCCCTTTCATGTGAGCTGGCAGCATATCAAAACTAGAGAGCATAATTCCCACACTTAAACACCCTCCTAGAAAATAATTACATTTTAATATAACTAAAATTAGACTTCATTAACGATGGAAGATATCATGGTTAAAATTAAGTAGAGGAACATGGTAAGGAGATATATCAAGCTCACTTATCATTAACAACAAGGAACTCGTAATAACAAGGAACTCATAAATGACTGCAACAGTACAATCTGCTCTCTTTTTTGTAATGTGTTTTTTTTATGTTTGTTGCAAAAACACATTTGAAAACACATTCTAAATAGTGGAAGGTTACAGTTTCATGTAAAGTTTTATTCATTTTATTCATTTGAAACAAAATAAAATTGTTTGATGGTTAGACAATCATTGTTAAAATACATCAAAAAAAATAAATATCCACACATCAAAATGTTCGTCACCAAATTCCAAAAAAATGTAAAAACATCTAATAATTAGCTGCTCGGTTTTGTAATCTGCACAACTAGGCGATGTTTTCACTTAACTAGCAATATACATTTATTCCATTGCCACTTGGACTTTAAATAGTATTTGGGGCAACTAATTCTCGTGAATATCAAAATCTTGGTGTTCTCAACCCTTTAGCAACCGGAGATTTAAGAGTTTCTAATGGAAACCATCTCAAAGAAGAGAAAGCGCACCTACTAAATGATTTCTTGAATAATGGGTACAATAGACATGAGTGTAATAAGGCTTTCCTCAAAGCTGAAAAAGGTCCTATGGCTAAGATAGAACCCAAGGATCGATTTTCAGGTGTTCATCTCCCTTTTATCCAAGGGACCAGTGACAAGATTGCGAGGATCCTAAGGAGGCATAAGGATCCTTCAACCCTTAGGCCTATGAATACCATCTGGAGCTCCCAAAGATCTACAAAAGACCCAATGGGCCCTGAAAATATGAAAGATGTTTACATTATCCCTTGCTCTTGTGGGATGCCCTACATAGGTGAGACCGGTCGTTCAATTAATCGAAGGATCGGGAGCACGCTGCTAACATCAGGCATGGCATGACCCACTCCTCTACTTGGCAAAACATGTAGAAAAAAGCAAGAATTACGTCTATATTCAGGAGGCCCAAGTCATTGCCAGGATTAGTCATTTCCATCACTGAAAATTTGGGGGGGTCTTAGAAATCGAAAAAAGGCCCACTAATTTGAAGAAAGAGAATGGTTGGAATATTAGCAAAACTTGGGTCCCTGTTGTGTCCTCCTCAAGGTTTTTAAGTTTATTTTTGACTCTTGCAATTAGTGTTTTTTCTTGTTTTCCAAGCGGTGTTGTTAATAATTAGGTTTTATCTTTTGGATCTTTTTTAGCTCTTGTAATTATCTTTATCATCTTGTTCTTAGATCCTCTAAGTATTTATTTTATTTTATGTTAGACTTTGGTTATTTTTTCTTGGCTCCTTGATTTATTTGTATGGCCTTAGCCCCTTATTTTATGGTTGACCCTGATTCATTAGTCTCTCTTACTTTGATTATTTTTGTTTGAATTTTATTTATTAATTTTTCTAATTTCCTCATTAAATTGTTTTCATTAATAATTTCTTGCCTCTATTTTTATTAATATGATATTGACTCCTCCTTCCTTCAGCTTTGATTTTGATTATTCTTTTTATTCTATATATATTTCGAAACTTAATCTATTTCTTGATCTTATTTAATATAGTTGGATCCTAGTAATTAATGTTATTAATTAAATAATAATTTTTTTTAAGTTAGCACTTTATTATGGTTGGTATTTTTTGACCTAGCGAGGTTTGATTTTGTATGTTTGATTCTTTTTATTCTTTGAATATTTAGATCTTTAAACCATTTTTTGATTTAATTATTATAATTAATTCCTATTAATTAATATTATAAATTAAATATTATTATTCATAAACTAGTCGTTTTATCAAATAAAAGTCTCTCTACATTGATATCTATTCAAACTAGAATCACTCGAAATCACTCGAAACCACACTGGAAACTCATGGACAAAAATTCTCCTATTTAATATCTACCGGAAAATTTTGTTTTTAATTAAAAAAAATACTGAATTCAGAAACCAGAATACTCTTTATGTAAAAGAGCGGCATATTAAGAGGAACAAAAAGCAGTAATTTGATTCCAAAAGATTGATCAATATTTTGAATAATATATTCCAACCGTCACAGTTTCTTCCAAGCATAGCGGCAATCTCGAGCATAGTGGCCACGATTATCAGTGCAGTTTTTCGAGATGTGAATGCCGATTATCGAATGGAAGGGTGAGCAAAGATAATTACAATCAGATAAAGGAAAGGTGGTTTTCTCGGCCAATGAGAAAAATCATCGGACAGACTGTTGTACGTTACCAGCTTTTGGAATATAACACCCTCCGTCTGATTTCGAAAATTCCAAACGCAAGTTTATTGAAGACGCCACGACATCGTATGTACAGTCGTCAGAGCCATTTTGATTTTGATTGTTGTGCGCCATTCACTTCGGGACAAAGCAAATGACATCTTAATTTAAAGATACAAGTCAATTAATATCTAAACATGTCCAAAATATGGGTTAACATCTTCCATGTAGATTAGAGAGATTAATTTACAACTTTTAATAGTAAAGACTATATGCAATTATAATATATATATATATATATATATATATATATATATATATATATATATATATATATATATCATAATTGATTATACATAATATTAATTTTCTAATTATAAAATTTAATTATTCAAATTATGAAGATAAGGTTATATATTAATTATTCAAATTAGTATAAATTTAAATATATACTAGTTTAAGTTTATTAAATTTTAATCTTAAAAAATGAAAATGATTAAATAATTGTCATGGAAATATATGTTAATAATTTGAACCTAAATTCTCATTATAAATAGTATTATATTTAGAAAAAGTAACCTAACTAATAATTAAACTTTTCCTTATATTTTACAATGTAAACTTGAATATTCATTAGTAAATTTGCTTTATGGTAGTTTCTATGAAGATGTCGAAATTCTAATGTTTTATCGAAACTTTTTGACAAAAACTCTCATTTACGAAGCCAAAAAAATATTTGATTTAGCTAAACAATAATGTTTTCAATCTCTTTTTCTAAATGAGAGTAATCAACATGAGCGATTTTTTATTTTTATTTTTTTACGGGCGAGGTAGTAGTGAACAGAAGACGGAAGTCGCGTAGGGTTTCTGAGAGTTTCAGACACTGACCCTAATGGAGGGTCGCAGAGGAGGGAGCTCCACTCCCTCCTACAAAGATGTCGCTGCGAGCAGAGGCAAGTCACATCTGGATAATTTCAGAGGATTTGAGAAGGAAGAAAACATAAATAATGAAAATGAGACAGATGGGGCCAAGTCCAAGGAAAATAACAGCACAAAGGACAAGGAGGAAGAAGACAAAAACCAGGGAACAAGGGAAAAAAAACAAAAGGGACCTTGTAGACTTAAAACGAAAATCACTCCTAGAGTAGTGTTAAATAATCCTGCACTGCATGAGCACAGGGAACATATGGAGACTTACGCCATAATATGTAAATTCATGGGATTATGGCCCACTAAAAAGGTTTTACAGACATGGATTAAGTATCATTAGAAACCCAAAGGTAGCATCGATCTTCTTCTAAGGTCAAAGGGATTCTTCACCGTGGTGTTTACAAATATTGAAGACAAAGATAGAATATTCGAAGGAGGACCCTACTTTTTTGCAGGTACCAGAGCGCTAAATTGGTTGACTCAGAAAAGAAAGGAGGTACCAGAGAGGAGGGGACGCACAGGTAGCCTCTAAGTTAGATAGGTTTTTTATATCAGAGGAGCTTATGCTTATAGATAACGGAATAACAACAAGAATTCTTCCCTTTGGAGGCTCAGATCACTGGCTGATTCAATTGGAAATCAAGGGTTTGGATTCTCCCAGGAATGGACCCTTCAGATTCGATAATATCTGGCTCTCACACCCAGATTTCATTAGTAACATCAAAAAATGGTGGTATGAAGATTTGCAATTCTAGGGATCAAAAATGTACCTCCTTCATAAAAGACTAAAGCACATTAAGTTTAGAGTTAAAGAATGGAATAAGAAGAATTTCGGTAACATTTTTTGTGGACAAAAATTCAGTGGAAATCAAAATTCAGGAACTCAACCAGGCACTAATGAAAGAGGGCTTTGACAAAGACAAATGTGAGTAGGCTAATAAACTTCATCTTGAATGGGAGAACCTATGCAAACAAGAGAAAATATTTTGGTGGCAAAAGTCTAGAGTTCAATGGCTCAAAGAAGGAGAGCGTAATACAAGATTTTTCCATAGATCCACTATGGCTAATAGAGCATTCAATAGAATCTTGATGATAAAGGATGAGAATGGGGAGTTTCAAAACACACATAAGGACATTGAAGCGGTGCTTGTTCAACATTTCTGAAACATCACCCAAGAAAATAATCCAGACAGGGAACAATCCATAAAGGAAATTACAAGGCATATCCCTAAGCTGGTGTCCAAAGAGGACAATAATAACCCAAATAGACCAGTAACTAAAGAGGAGGTTAGTGAGGTCCTCAAAGACATGCAGAATTGCAAAGCACCAGGCCAGGATGGTTTTAATGTGGATTTCTTCAAAGCTTGTTGGGATATAGTTAAACAGGATATTTTGAATGTTGTCGAGGATTCCAGGGGTAGTAAAACTATCCTAAAAGCCCTCAACACCTCCTTCATCTCACTGATTCCCAAACAGGACTCAACTCAAACGGAAGATAAGTACAGACCCATAGCTTTATGTAATGTGGTATACAAGATAATATCCAAGGTAGTGGCTAATAGACTCAAACCTCTCCTTCCTTTATTAGTATCTGAGGAACAATCAGGTTATGTGGAGGGCAGACAAATTTTAAACAACATTATTCAAGCCCATGAGGTGGTTCACTCACTTACTAGCAAAAAGCAGGCGAGAATGATCATGCAATTGGATATTGCCAAAGCTTATGACAAGGTCAATTGGATTTACATCAAGAAGGTGCTTACTGCCTTTGGGTTCGATCACAATTGGGTCAGATGGGTAATGGCTCTGGTGACTACTTCCAGCTTTTCAATTTTAGTTAACGGCTCTCCCTCAGAGATCTTCATTTCTTCTAGAGGCCTCAGGTAGGGAGACCTGCTCTCTCCCTTTCTCTTTATCCTCATGATGGAAGGACTTGGTCGGTATATTAAGCATGCCAAAGCCATGGGAAAAATCAAGGGTCTTCAACTAACTGAAAATGGTCAGGGACAGACACACCAACAATTGGTAGATCATACCATGATGCGAGGAATTCCTTCAGTCAAAGAAGTTTCAGCCTACAATCAAATCCTTAATGCATTGCCATGGCCACAGGCATGGAAGTCAATCTTTCTAAATAAAAAATTTTCTTCTTTAACACAAACATTGCTATTTAGAGAAATATCTCAAGAATCCTTGGCTTCCAAAGGGATTCCCTCCCCTCAAAGTATTTGGGAGTTCCTCTCATGACCAAACCAATGCTCAAAAGTATATAGGAACTGGTGCTAAATAAGTTGTAGGACAAAGTCAAAAAATGGACCATCAGAGCCTTGAACCTGGCTGGTAGGTTGGTATTGACAAAGGCTATTCTGTAATCTATCCCAGTTTTCATGTTATCAGCCCTCCCAGCTCCCAAAGGTGTATTAGAGCAATTCAGGAATATTCAAAGAGATTTCCTGTGGGGTAAGGAGGAAACAAGGAAGAAATGGGCCCTGGTTTCCTGGGAAAAAATCTACAAACCTAAGAGACATGGGGGTCTAGGCTTAGATGACCAGGAGATTCTGAGTAAAGTGCTAGGAGCCAAGCTTTGGTGGAGATGGGTTCAAGAGCCAAAAGCCCATTGGGAAAGGATCTGGAAAGAAAAATATGCCAGCTCTTGGCACACTAAAGATCTCATAAGAATGTCTGGAAACATAAAGGGCTCACACATCTGGAACAGAGCCTGGGATAATAGAAGCATAGTGCAAAAAAACAGTTTCTGGGAAATCAGAGCAGGAGATCTAGCACTCTTTTGGGAGGACAAATGGCAACAAGAACCAACGCTGTTAACAAAGGATTTTTTAAGCCTCAAGCAGGAAACAGATTCCCAAGGGTTAAACAAAGTAAAGGATTTCTGGGATCTTTCTCAAAACCCAGGAAAATGGAGAAGCTAGAGAAACATTGATTGCAGAGATGACAGCCCCATAAAAATAAAAGCAGAGGCACTGAGAAACTTACTAAAACAAAGGATGATCATGGTTACAGAGGGGCAGGATCAATTGAGATGGGGAAACAAAAATAAAGGCAACTTTAATCAAAAGGAAGCAAAAGGTATTCTCCTTGGGCTTGATTCCAATGTTCTAGACAAGACCTGGTAGCACCTCTAGAAAAACCAAGGTTGGATGAATATCAAGCTTTTCATGTGGTTGGTACATCATAAGAAAATCTTGAAATGGGACAATATTACAAAAAGGGGTGTTTTGGGACCTTCCAGATGCCAACTTTGTGAAAAGTAGGAGGAAACTATGGAGCACATTCTCAACAGCTGCTCTTACACCACCTGGCTATGGGATTCTTTCTCCAACATTTTCCAACAGACAGATAGGGACAAAGGAAGTATCTTAAATACCCTAAAAAAGTGGAGAAGGATATTTTCGGAGAATGAATTCCTTAATTTGGCCTGGGCCTTCATGCCATGCTTCATTATCTGGAATGTGTGGAAAGAAAGGAATAAAAGAATATTTAAAAATGAAAAGTCCAACCCTCAGTGGCTACATGATTTGATCTTGAAACAGATCAGGGAGACAGTTAGCACCACAGTTCGCAATATCCCAAAGAATCCTCCCTCATAGACTGAGCTGAGAACTCTCAGGCTTCTGGGAATGCAAGAGATTATTCCCCAAGGACTAAAAAGAAAGGATATAGCTACGGATAAAGAGAAGGATTTCCAGCAACCTCCACCAAAATGCTATCTCAAATTCAACATTGATGGTGCCTCAAAAGGCAACCCGGGAATAGCTGGTTTTGGAGGAGTTTTAAGAGATGAAGAGGGTTGTATTATCTTAATCTTCCATGGCCATTTAGGTAGAACCACCAACAATATGGCAGAATTAATGGCTCTGGAGCAATGTCTAGAGATTCTGATTCAGAACCATAGCTCAAATATCATTATAGAAGTGGATTTAGAAATAACCATTAACTCTGTAAAAAGAATCAGCTGTGGGACTAGACCGAAGAAAGTATCAAATCACTAGAGACTAATTTAGGTTTACCAAAGAATTCAAGTACACCTCCAGGGATTTCGAACTGTTAGTTTCAACCATGTTCGTCGAAATGCTAATAAGCTAGCAGACATTCTGGCTAACCAAGGTGTGAATAATGTTGAATGCGGGATGGTGAAAAAGTGGCAGGAGATGCCCCAGAACCATTTAAAGGCTCTCTGCGATGAACAAGCTGCAGAGGACAGAGAAGTTGTTCAATATCGAGGAAGGGAGACAAGCACGAATTGATTTTTCCTAGCTAGAGCTTCCACTGCCTCTCAGAATTTACTTGGTTGGAGGGCAAGCAAAGATTGGTCACTTTTCTCCCCAGAGTAAGCTTACAGGAGTCCCCTGGTTTTCGGACGGCAACATGTTGAGTCATTTCACATATCAGCGTAGTCTCGGATTCAGGGTCCGTAGAAAGATTAGGCTGGGTGGGAGATCAGTTTTTCTAGCTACCAGAATTTACACCCTTGCCGTTTTCAGGTTGGAAAACCTCGCCCCAGATGGTTTCCCGCTGATCGCTCATCGCTTGAGTGGTTAGTGGTTTTTCTTTTTCGGAAGCGATTCCATAGAGCATGCAACACGTGGTAGGGGAAGTTTTAAATACCACCCTCCATCGCTCACTATCGTCTGATCATGTTGGATGGTGCGATATGGATCCTGGCCATTGGATCCAGCCACCCAGATCGATGGTTTGGATGGTTCGGGTTGTTTTGTGGGGCCAGATGGGTTGGCCCACTCTTTGGCGCGGTTTGTGTGATCGGGGGTGACCGTTGTAGACTGTTGTGAATGTTTCCCGTGGGTTGGGTGTGGTCTGGTGTTGGGCGGGGGGTTTTTGCTTTTGCTTTTGGATAGGGAATCTCTTTCTGGAGTTCTTGTAAATGGACTGATTTTTGTACATTATGTAACTTTCTTTTGAATTAATGAAATAGAAGGATTGGCTCTTGCTTAAGAAAAAAAAAGAGAGTAATCGACATGAGAATCTATGTCCGGCAATAGACAAGCAATTGGAAATCACTAATCTCAAGTAGATTAACTACACTATTTTATTTTGGACTCACGACTAAGCAGTTAAAAACCAGACACCCTACATGCAACATCAATTGAACAAGTCTCACAAAATGTGTATGCCTCATAGTTATCACAGGGCATTTTTATGTAGATTGTTAATTCCTGGAATATTCCTAGATTTGATGGACGTGGATGAGGTCAAATAATTGACCTCACCCATGTCCTTAGTATCCTAGAATATTCCAATAATCTATAATATACCTATGATACCATGTTTGAAATGAGTGATCCTAACACACATTTCCACCTTGCTAAATAGAAATTTCCATGTGACTCTTTGTTTGGTAGTTTCATAGGAGTGTCAACATGACATTATTCAATAGTCGTTGTCGTACAAGTTCTAGATTGTCAATAATTAATAATCAGGTTGAGTTGGTGATCGTTAGTGAACTCACAGTAGATTCTAAAGTAGATTTCCTGTATAAATTGCCATATGTTGAATGCAATCATCAAGGCTTTTGGGTTGAGTCTTCATTTTTTATAAGGGGAGATTAGAGGGTTGTAGACTGCGAGGAGGATAAGATACTGTGAGTAGAAGATTAAGATCTATAGTCGCTGTGACTTGTAGGAGAAACTTCCAATATTCCCCTTGTTCACTTCCCTCTAGAATTGTTAAGTCAAGATCTAAAGTGTTCCAAATCTAAAATCCAGTTTAGGAGGAATGTGTTGTGAGACCTGAAGATGTAGTTGTGAATGTCAGGAGAGCTTTGAGCATGCTAAGGAGTTGTTGAGTAAAAGTTGCAGAAGTGTTGAGTGCCCAACTGAACATTGGAGGAGTTGTTGTAAAGATATTTTTTTTCTAAAGATTTTGCAATACAAAGCCCTCCTGCCTTGCTGTATTGAAATCCTTTGAATGAATGTGAGTTTATGTTGTGTGGATGTGTTGGAAAGTGTAGGTACCTAGAGTTTTGAGTGGGACCATGAAGCCTGACTTTTCAAGATATCTCCCTTGCAAGTAACCTTTATTGCTCATGTAGATGTGAGTGAGCCCGATGCATATGGAGTTGGTGAGAGTTTACCAATGCATTTTCACTGCAACTAGCATGTAGTTGTCCAGGAATTGTATTTGAGGGATGCTTCTCGTGCAAATATTGATCGTGTGTAGGTAGAGGTGAACTACTTTAAAGAGAGGATGGGATGATAAAGCAATGTGCTAGGAAGGAATTAATACATATGTATTAAGTGTTTTTTTTGTAAGTTATTTTTTGATTATTTTTAGACTTGTGTTTGGAGTGATTATAATTGCTTATGCAGTGTTGTTAAAGGTTGTGGAACAGGATTTGAATAGCTTTTTACTAGTGCTTGTTGAACACTCTTTGTTGGCTTATGTGTTGAAGCATGTTCCAGACAATTTAGACCTATGTGTTTGGTGTTCTCTATTTGCTGATTAAAGTGAAGGCATTTTTCAAGGTTTTATTGTCAAATTATCACCTCTAGTGACTGCCAAGGGAATTTGCAGTGCCAACTCTAGGGAACAACCTCGAGCAATGAGTTCAATTAGTGGGATCAACATTTTCTTGAGCATTTTTTACAGTGGTCTTGTTGATGATCTTTTTTCAAAGAATCCATTTAGAAGTATTTTTGGGTCAGTTAATATTTTTTATTTAGGTAGTATTTTTGAATCAAAAGAATTATTTGATAAACATAATGATTTTATTGATGACCATGAATATCAGGAGATCCAGTATATTCCACATGATCTTGCAATTGAAGAGTTGCCAGTTGATTATGATAAAATATGTAACCAATTGAGTGAGGAATTTGTCGGAGATCCATATGATGACTAAAGTGATGACCAAGACAAGATGGGATTGAGAGCGCAAAAAAAACAGGAATGACACAAGAGTGTGTTCAAGGGAACTAAAATTCTTATCCAAAGTAGTCCATTGAACAAGACTTAAGAACATTTGATTATGGAAGTAAATTTTTTGAAAAGGTTGAAATCAATTGGTATCATCCTATTTGTAACAAGGTGTAATATTAAATGTTAATTATTTAGAATAAGAAGAAGAATGTAACACCCTCCTCCCACATCTACCCAAGAAGTTGGCCAGCTGGGGTAAACATGCAACAAGATGCCACTATGATATGATTTGACCTCCGAAGTCATGATAAGGAAGTGGAACTAATAGAACCACACCATATAGACATCCCTCAAGTGCTTCAGGACCCCTAAGAGCTAATCCACCACTCTGGGTGCCTAATCCGTGAGCTAACCTAGCATTTAAATGAATTAAACCCAAAGTCACTCCCATGACAAGGCATGCATGCGATTGTAACCCTATAGTTTCTCTCACATGCTTTCCTTCCAGCAGCTAGAGACCCAGTTTGTCAGTGCTATGTCAGTGACTCTGGGATTTGAGCCACTTTTTCAGGCCTAGAACCCAAGTCACTGCCCAAAATTGAACCATCTCTTCAAGTCAGTGAAATAACATGGAAATTGTAGTGTTAAAACAAATACTTGTTTTAGACCTTGAATGGACCCCTACTAGCCATAATAGACATTTCGTCAAACATATCACGAATATGCAACATACATGTGTAAATAACAAATTTGAGCATAGGTGTCTCATACTTATCTGAGATCCACCATGAAGCATTGTTTCGTTATCACTTTAACTTCCATTGCATCCATTTGGTCATACAGATTGATCATTCAATTACAAGTCAAAACATGATGAAATCCATACATGGCTACTGTCATAAAACATATAAATATCCAACATAATAGAGACATAAATACCAATAAAATCATATCCATATAGAACACATATAATCCATCATAATTCTCATAGAGATATATGGATAAATAATCTTTCATTAATGATGAAAAATCCAAACCCGGGACGGGACATCTAAATTCCACCCGAGCATAGAATGGTTGAGCCAAATCTCTCTTCAGCCATTCACCCCTTTGCCATATTCCAAGCATGAATGTGGGATCTCTTAGAACACATCGATCAAATATCATTTACGGCTTCCAGAGGCCATCCACCTCAACCCATTAAATAGTGATTCCACCTCACAGCCAGACATCACAAAACCAAAATCAAATTGGTCTCTATCCTAGCCTTCGAGGGCTCCAGAGTGTTTGTTCCAACTAGACTTCCAGGACTAGTAACTCAACCCATAGCTTTTACCGAGCTCCAGCGCATTTGTCCAACCAAGGCTCTAGGACTAGTAACTCAACTCACTAAGGGCTCTAGAGGTTTTCCAACCAAGGATTTAGGACTAGTAACTCAACCCAAGTTATTCCAAGGCTCCAGAGCATTTTTCCAATCAAGGCTTCAAGACTAGTAACTCAACCCAAGCTAAGCAGACATGAGAATCAACCAAAAAACACAACAATGAAAATAAACCGACAATCGCCATGGCTATCTAGGAAATGGAAAGGATAGGCAAATGCACTATCAATCCAGACAATCCTCCATGCTAGTGACAAATCATAACCAAGAAACCACATGCATGTGCCATGCATGCCAAAACTAGTGAAGGAAACATACATGCAACACGGTACCCACAAGCAAATTTGATGTAGTTGTTGATCCCGATACCTTCTTGCACTATCCTACTATTCCTTTGCCTGCCTGCTCCAAGAATATATGTATTCCACACCCTCCAAGAGTTCTATAAGAAAAATCTAAGTCTCCAAGAGTATGAGAGAGAGAGAGAGAGAATAATAAGAGAGCTCCAAAACTGAGCTGGCTAAGTCTTGCCCACTCATTCATAGAAGCCTTTTTAATAATGAGGCCTCTATTTTCCTCATTTTCCATTATTTCCCTTTATTTTACTCCTCACATGCAACCTGTGACCTTTCACCTTCCTTTTCTCCTAATTTCCATTATTTTCATAAATAAAATGCCAATAAATGCATTTTGTCTTTCCAAAGCCTTAATAATTGCCTTTGCCAATTCCCTTAGCCATAATAAACCGAATCAACACCCAATAGGATGGTTCTCCCACCATTTAGCTTGGAATACGTGTCTCATCACCGTGGCCTTATATATTTTTACATGGATTTTAAACCAAGGTTGTTACAAAACCCTCCCCCCGGGGAACACCATCCTCGGTGTTCAATGACATCTATAACCAACAAGACCTCAAGAAACAAAACATACTACCCATGGAGCTTTATAACATAGCTCATTATAGTATTTACAATGACCACTACTGAAACCTGATAAAAATATCGTTTATGGAGCTTTATAACACAACTCATTACGGTATTTACAATAACCACATATACACATACACATTCTCTTCAGCTAGTAAATAACCATACTGTCTATGGATATTTATAAATCTAGCTCGATATAGTATTTATAATAATATATGCATATACACATTTTCTCAACCAACAAATAAAAAGCTATAATGCTTGCATCCAAAACAAGGGAATCCAGAGGCTCACACTTCCACCCTCAAGTAATCCCAGGATTCACCTCCTTCCCAGCAAGCCTAGATCCACTGCCCCAGTCATACTACATTCAATGTCCAATGCTATAATCCTGTGCCACTTGTCCTCTCAATGAACAGTGACCGACTCATTGTTCCAAGGTGCACTACAAATGTGCATCTGATTCCATCTGGTAATGCTAATGACCAAAACAAATCCATCTCCAACCTTCCCTTCTCTGGTACATAGTACCTCAGGGACTCTAGTTACCCCTTCCATGTAGTCACTCACCTTCCAAGTTCTGTTGACACCCCCATCTCGGTTGGTCCATCCATTGGCAAGGCTTCCTTGCATCGGAAGATACGAAATGAAGACATGTACCTTCCTCAAACCATCATACCAGTCTTGCCATGCTCATGCAAATCAATGGACGTTATTGGGTACTAGTGTCCCACAATGGCCCTACTCCAGAAATTCTTTATCAGCATACTACTGCATCTTCTAATTCCTTTTGTTGATGTTGACAGTTCTTGCAGTCGATATCAACCATTCAACCCTGCATGTTCATGCATTCATGTTCCAAGAAAATAACTTCCATTAGGTTCAGAATAAATTGAAATAACTTAAAATCATCCCTCATTAGTAGTTCGTCAACAAGGTATACTTGAAATCTTGTCTTCTTCCTGCAACAACAAGTCAAACTAACATATTTGACCAAATCATGATGTATAAACATATCACATTAGGTTAACTCAAACACGACCATCATAGATCAACATCATAAATAACATGTAACCATCATAAACTAGAATCATAATTCACATGTAATCATCATATACCAAAATCATAAATCAAATGCATAATAAAACTGAAATAATATATTGATATTTATCATTTAATCAATCCTTGCTTTTGCCTTTGTTCTTATTTCATACGCATGCCGAATCGATTGCCACACCTGAAAAACACCCAATGCCTTCTCTTCAACCAAGTGCCTATACACATAGTGTGCATCACACACATACGACCACACATGACATACAACTCCATGCAACACATGCACCTACACCTGCCATACAACACATACACCTACACCCAGTGTATACAATACAATACATTTGCCTACATCCAATGCATAGCATAATACATACACTTACACCTAGCGTATAACACAACACAATACATCTACACCTGATGTCCAACACCACACAATGCATATACCTAGTACCACCTACCCTCAACACAACTTGCATGACATGGACACAATACCACACGTGTACCAATACCATATGTATAACATGTACACAGTACCACCTGTAAACTATACCACTTGCACAATGTGTGCACAAAATCATATGTACACGGCGCCACCTACACAATGTGTACATAACGCCACTTGTACACTACACCACTTGTACCGCATGTGCATTACATCACTTGTACAATGTGTACACAATACCACATGTACATAGTACCACATGCACAACATGGATGTGGCACCAAATGTACACAACGCCACAAGCACGCCATGTACACAACACCACCTTCACAGGTCACTTGTACAACATATATACATCACCACATGCACACAACACTACTTGTACAATCATGCACACCACACCATATGTACATAGCACTATATGTATAACATGCACACAAAACCACATGTACATAGCACCATCTATACCTGACATTGAATATGCAATATTCATACAACATTATTTGTACTAACACCTTGTACATAATATTGCATAAATAACATGTACACACATTGCATATGTATAATTTTACATGTGCATAAGCATCATAGATGCAACATGTATGACATATGCACAACAATAATACCACACTAAATTTATGACTAGAATTTATTGGGAAAATTTGTAGTGAAATCTTGATTTGTGTTGTCTAAATTGGTTATTTGATTACATATATGAATTCAGCCCCCTTGAAAATTGAAAAACGGCTAGGCACTTCAATTGTGCAGAGTTCACCCATCAAACTTATAATTTCAATGAATCCCTCCCAAATTATAGACAAATTAAATGGGAAAATAAACCAATTTTTTTTTCAGAAAGTAATTATTATAAAAATAATTTATAATGGACTTGATATTTGGCTTTGGCTTTGTGGATTTCATTGCCGTATTGAATTCAACTTCACTCTTCATTTTGTACTACGTTCCCATGAATGAGGAATAGCACTTATGACACACTGTAATTCCTATCATATTCAAGTTCCTACTATGAACAATCCAAATTGAAAGTAAAGTACAATAACAAGTTCGCTTGGAGGGATGTATGAACGGATATACAAATAGTAAAAAGCCGAATGAGATCTCTAACTCAGCTCTACTCATGTCTCATATTGCCGTATATATCAACTACCGCTATCTCAACAAATTTATTCATGCGAGTGAGTGATGTTGTGTGGCTGTTATTTTGGTGTTCTGCTTAGAAGTGTTCTTATTCTCCGTTGAACGATGGGATCTGTGAACATTGAAAGATCATAGTCAGAGGAAACGCCTTTAATTCGTGCGTGAAGAGACAGACGAGGAATAAGGAAAATAAGACATGTTCTAATGTTGTGAATCGTCTTTAACTTTATAAGGAGGTAATATACAAATATAAATTGCGGTAAAGTTGTTCAACGAAGAAACCAACTTTAGTAGCATTGTTCAAGGAAGAAACCATTATATAGAAATAGACAGTTTAAGGACGTTCAGGACGTCACTGGTAACTAGGTTTTTATTTAAGTTATAATCTTAACATGCTGGCTACATTTTTGTTCAACAAATTGTTGGTGCAAATGACGATAGAAACCAACAAAGAAATTATGGGCTGCAACTAAATTTAGTTAGCATGTGATAATAAAGACTAAGAAGTATATGAAAACTCTTTCATGCAAATACCATTAATAGCTTATAATATACAAATAAATATGAAGCAAGAACACGGGGAGTAAGAAACTCTTGAGGGAAAAAATATATTATATTATCTCATTTTCCCAATGTTATATTTTGAGTACAAATGGTCTCATGTATATTGGTGAATTAATGATTTAATTAGTTTAATGAATTTTATAAGTACATTTCGTCACTTAATGTATGGCAAGTAGTATTTATTGTAAGATACTCCCTTTTAACAATTATTTGTGATATCAATATGCATTATTCAATTCTTTTTGAATTGGTCTTTTCTTCATCTTCATCTGCATTTTCAATTATCTTTGTTTTCACTGGTTTTGTTATTTATTTTGGGTACTCTATGATTTTTGGACATTCTAGATTATTTATCCATGATCTTATTCAATTTCCATTATCTTGTACCTACAAAAAAATAAACAATTTCGCTACCCCACAACAACATCAATCATCTCAGTATTTTTTACTAACACATAATCATTACACCTATCGGTTTTTGCCATAGCTTACACTTAACTGTCATAATCCTCGAGAGGTTGAATGCTTTCCGCTTACCACAAAGAACACATCACATCAAGTGACTTCTATGGTTTGTACATATGAAAAGAAACATATCACATTGTGTGATGCATGTAGTTTCTTCCTACAACAAGCACTAGTTGTTTCAACATGAACCTTCAAGTTTTTACAAAGTAGTTTTCATGGTACCATGAGTTTTTCAACAAAATAGATTTTGGGAGAATATATGATTTTATTGGACTTATAACATTTGTGATTCAGGGACTTACAATTACAAACTTCCATTTAGCCCAATCTATCCTTTAAACAAACATTGGTTTAAGACAATTTCCTTTCCATAATCTAAACAAAAATATTTTAGTACGACCATCATGTTGCGTAGAGATGTATTTCTATGGATTCAATGCATTTACATCTATATCATATTATTATTGCTTTACTTCTCTTTTTCCTTCTTTATTCCCTTGCATGTTAACAAAATACCTGCATGTTCACATTATCATTTCTTCTTTGTATCTTCATCATTCATTTTACCGTGTCACCACATCAATTTGTCTATTGCCTTCCTTCATCATACCACTCTCTTAACTAGCACATCATTTGCTATCTTTGTTGCTACATCATTCTTTCTCTCATCATATTCTATCTTGATATTCTTTATTGTTGCATCGTTTTCTTTCATCATTCTCTTTGTTGCTACATTGTTCTTTTTAGAAACAACTTCTTTCATTATACCACAGTATTTGTTTCTACATAATTAACACTATCACCATATTCTTTCATTTTATTGACCTTTTTATGTCATTCTCTTTTCTGTTGCATATCTTTATCACCATCTTCTTTCATTATCATGTAATAATGTGGTGGAGTCTCCTTCTTCCTTTTTATACTTATATATTATTTTTTTCTTCTTCCTTAAAGTAATTGATAATTGATCACCATATAAAAGGAAATCCATCTACTAAGATATATGAGTTCCAACCACTATATTCACAAATTTATTAGAAATCCTTTTCAACTACTTGGTCCCAACCATTTCTTATTGTTTAAACCTTCTAAGGATATTCCATCTCACTTCCGCACCTTAATCAAGGGTTCAATTTCTCAAATTTCACATCAAGCTAGCATACAAGTACCTGACATCCTCACATATACCCACAATTGATGTTAATCAAATGTATTGCATTTTTACTTCCAGACATATGCTATTCAAATGTAGTTGTAGTGTTACCTCCCATGTCAAAAAAATTCCTTACAACAACCCATACATTGATGCTAATCAATTGCTGTTGTAGTTTTACTTTTCATGTCTCAAAGTTTCTACAATTAACCTTCTCCATATTTTATTATATGTGTTTTGAGTTTACAATTTTGGTGTAAATAGTCTCTTTATATCTAAATTTTACAAAAAAAAATACATATGGGTTGATTCCCTCACAGTTGTCTACTTTCTAGATGATTTGAAGAGAATTATCTTCACTATTGCTCTGCTTATGCCCTTTACTATGGAAAAATTTCTGCCTTGAACATAAATTTCTTCTACATGTTATAAAATAATACTATCTACCCTAGGTTGACAAATAAATGTTGTGAAATTTAGCCCACTAAGTGATAGGTTAGTACCATGTACAATGTTTTCCTTTGTCTGAAATTTGTGAGGTAGCAACATGTAACATAATTTTTTTCACTAATATGACAATACATTTTGGCTCGTTGGTTTTTATATTTTTCTTCGAGATAATACATTTATTTAAATCGTACTAGCTCAATGGAAGAGCACCTGACTTGTGAGCAGGAGGTTGGTGGTTCGATTCCATCATGCCCTAACATGAATTAATCACTAAAGAAATAAAAAGATTCACTTTGTATATTTTGTTTCTAAAGGAAATTTTGGAATTTTTTATTGTCTCTAGAGAGACAATAACTGGGATTAAAGACATAATGCCTTTATAGAGACAATAACTAGGATTTGATTCTCAGTAGCTAGGATTTGTCTCTTGATAGACCAAAGAGAATTGTCTCTTAAGAGACAATAATACTTTTCTTCTATATTGTCTTTATAGAGACAATTTTTTAAGACAATAATTTGAGACACTCGCTTAAAGACAATATTTAAATAATTCATAGGTTTTTTGTCTCAAATTAAGACAATTTGTTAAAAAATTGTCTTAAACATTTTCTTAAAACACCCCTAGATGTATTCTCATAATTTATAATCTTAGACATATTTAATATGCAGTTGTGAGCTATGAGGGTAGTGAGGTGTAGGGCTCTCACGTGCAAGAAACATGGCATCACTTATGATGTATTTTGTGTTTTATACGTTGTCGTGTTTTGGAAGCGTTAATTAACTTTAACTAGTTTTACATGATTTGTAATAAAAATGCAATTTTTTAGAGTTTGTCGTGGATTTTTGGTCCAAATTTGGCCAATAGAATTTGTGGCCAGATTTTGATTTGTGTTGTTTAAATTGGTTTTTTGACTACATATATGGATTCAAGACCCTCAAAAATCACCTTGTGCACTTTGATTGTGAAGAGTTCAACTGTAAGACTCATGATTTCAATGAATCTCTATCAAATTCTGGACAAATTAGATCATAAAATAAACTGGAAAACTTTCCAAAAAATCACACTTAAAGACTACTCCATTTAGAATATCTACTTTATATATAGCTATGATTTTGGATGAGAATAAAACTATTGTTGTAGGATAAATATGGATACCAAAATATTTGATAAATAAGTTGATTAAATTTATATTTATGTTAGTTTTAAATCTATAAAAAGATTATAATATTTTAGTAAGTTCACATTTATATTAATTTTAAAGTCGTTAATAATTTATAATGTTTAAATTGTTGTAGTTGTTGATAATTAAATTCGTTATCATTTCAACCAATTAATATTAATTTCAGATTTATTTACATTTTATAACTTTCAATTTTTATTGGATTTAATTAAAATTATTACATTTTAAAAAATTAAATTCATATTTATTCATAATTAATTTAGAATTAATAAAATATAAATTATTTGAATTATATCTATATATATATATATATATATATATAAAAAGAGACTAAAAGTTAAACATACTTAAAATTAGTACCACAAAAATAACATTATAGATTTAATATGATAATATTATATTTCAAGGAGAAACATTTAATTATAGGAGAATATTTATATACTTTTCAATGTATTAGGTTATATGTCAATTTTATATAAATACCAAAAGAATTACAAATATATCTCATATTAAGTAACACATTTAAATTTCTTTATCAATGTTCATTTTCATTTTGCATATATTATGTATTAAGAGGAAGTCTATGCAATTTGTAAATTTCATGTTAAATATTGAATGAATTACACATTTTTGTCATATTAGAATGAATAATATTGAAATTTTTTAATCACCAATATACATCTAATTCATTTTGACTATAAATGTATCTTGAGTTAAAAAAGATTAAATCTTCCTAAAAGAAATCCTTTCAACATAATTCATTTAATCTCTGTAAGAGAAATCTTTTTTCAACATAATTCATTTAGGAAAAGTTTTCTCTTTGAGTCCATGATATATGTAGACCTAAAATAAATTTACATTAATTGATATATTCCATGTCCTAATTCCATAATTCTATGTTGAGTAGCTAATAAATGAGAAATATCACATATCATTGAACTATTTTGATCAACAAATTCTTTTGTTTTATATACAATTATTTTATATACATAAATATATGTATATAAAATTGATATTGAAATATTTTAATTATGATTTATATGAAAATCATTTTTATTCTTATTAATATTTTAAAAACAATTAAATGTAAATTTTATATTAAATATTAAAATATTTACACATCACTTTGATATTTTGATATTATAGCGTAAAAAGTAATATACATTTATATTCTTTTCCCTTACATAAAAAATTTATATAAATTATTTTATTTAAAATTCATATTTAAATATTTTATCCTTAAACTACATTCAATATTTTATATACATTACCCAATAAATTATTGAAAAACAATAAAAAAACAAATATAGTGAGGGTCACTTTTTAATAAATATAGAAGATTTAAAATTCCAGAGACAAATACAAAACTACGATTCCTCGTGAATCTTAATTTCACGTATTTTTAAATCACAGGTATCAAACAGAGAATTTCAATCTCGAAACCTAATAAAAATTAAAAAATCAAATGTAATTTTTTTATTTTTTTTAAAAATTAAAAATAAAAATAAAACTTTAAAAGATAATCATTATATTGATATATATTAGTAAGTTAGGTATATTGATAAATAAAATATGTAAGTGAATTTTGGAAATATAATTTTTATGGTATATGTTGAAATATTTATGGTAGTATATACAAATTAAAAGTTAGTATTTAATTTTAAGTTAGTTACATTATTTTAATTAATTAAAGAAAATGTCATATCAACACGTGTCATATTGGTATGTGATGTTCATAAGGCATGGATCGTGATATTGTAACATAAACTATTTCAAGTTAAAAAATTTCATACATGAATCTTTTTATAATTAATAATAATAATAAGTTAAAATAAAATTATAATTTATGTAATTTTTAAATATGGAGAATCACTTTTATTTTGAGGAAAGTATTTTGATGTTTGTTAATGTCTATTGACAACTATATAATTTATATAGGTGTGTTTGTAATAATATTAATAAAATAAAGAAATAGATAATTTATTAACCATTTTTTTTTTTTATATAAATTTAAGGTTCATATTTTTTAAAACATATGGTACATTTTGAATGGTAATGGAGTTTTACGGGAGAAATTACAAAATATGTAATGAGTAGTTAAATTTAATATGACTAAATGTCAAATAAAAATAATATAATTTTAATTTTAACTTTTAAAATTAATTTAAAATTTTATCTAATCAAAATATTAATATATCACAAAAAAAAAAAAAAAAAAAAAAAAATTATCTACTTAATATTATTTATATCAAAGTATATTAAAATAAAAATACTAGCCACATCATTGTTATAATATTAATTATTTATTTTTATTATTTATTTATTTTATTTATTTTTATTTATTTATTTTTTCTTTTTGAAGTTAATCATTTTATATTAATTCAAATGAGGATTATCTATACCAAAAAAAAAAAATCTCACTAGTCTGTCTAAGAGAAACCAAATTAATAACATACCTCATCTAATTAGAACATCTTATAAATAAAAACATATAAAACTAAGATAGTTATGATACCTTGACTTATATTCACATCAGAAAATAATATATATCCTAACACCGTGTACAATCGCCGGAGCCATTTTGATTGTTGTGGGCCATTCACTTCGGGACAAAGCAAATGACATCACCGCTGACAATACCCAGGAAGTCCGAGATTTTCTTCACTTACGAAGAGGAAGAGATCACAGTTTGAACATAGAAGAAAGAAAGAAAGAAATTATTTTAATGTCCACAAGGCTAAAGATAGCCTATGGACAAATTTCTTCTTCATCTACTTGATGTATTCAACCCTTTTTCTGTGAAGCTTCAAAATAAATACTCCCAGCTTCACGACAAACCCCTCGCTAAATAGATTATCCCAAGAGCTAGATGCCAACATATCTGCATAACCTTCCCTGTTGTCTTTGAAGGCCTCACATTATAAAATGAAATGTTTTCCTGTTTCCACTTTTCCGGAAGGACAAGAAGTGCATACTGTTTCCTCCCACACTTCCTTTAGCCTCTTCCAGCGCCCTGTTTCACAACGGAGTTGATGAGAATTAGTCCTTAACTGAGCAATAAGAATTTTGGCTCTCCAAGAGATATTGGCCTCTATGTATGCTTTTGGTTGATGACTATGAGTGGGATTAAACACTTCAATATAGTAATTTTTCTTTCTTCCTAGCTCCTTATTCCAAGTACATTTGTGGAACTTTTCCATAACAAAAGATTTTATCTCTTTGTTGTTTATGGGACATGCATTCAAGCAAACGCCCCATTTACTAAACCATTTGTTATTTTGCTGCATCCAAGTATTTTTTTCTCTTACACAATCTATCATTAAATACAACCTTAGTCCATCTACCCTCTTCCATTTGCTCAATTTTTTTTAAATACCTTATGACTTGCACCATAGCAATTGCTTCAATAGGAGAAGTCCCTCTTTCACTTAACAAAATATCATAAGGAACTGCACTTTTAATCTTAAATTTGTTTGTAATCAAATGCTTCTGAATTTTCTCATTTTTTCTCCACTACATGTCGGATGTACTGCTAGCCCATAGTTCACAACCATAGAGAATCACCAGAATCACTAGAAGCCCAAAAAGAGTTTGAGTGGTTTTCTGTCCCATAACTCTGCCTCTCTACACCTATTTTGAAAAACATTAAATGTTTTCCAACCTCCCAAAGTTCTTTTCTTTCTACAACCATTCTAGCTTAAATTTTTGTTGAAATCAATTCCGAGGTATTTGTAATCCACAACTTCTTCCAGAATTTTGCCTTCAAAGTAGAACTTATGTTGGTTATCTTTTCTTTTTTCTTAGAGAAGAACACTACTTTCATTTTGCTGATATTGATTTGCATTTCCACACTTCTACAAAAATGCTCAAGGGATAGTAAGTGCTCTTGCAAACCAAGAGCCGATTTAGCAATTAGAATAAGGTCATTTGCATAAGAAAGAACCCTTATAACAAACTTTCCCAAATAGATACCATCACCCCCTTGTGAATTTAACAACTCCTCAAGCTTGTTGATATATAAACCAAAAAGGGTAGGAGACAGTGGTCAACCTTGCTTGACCCTGATATCGGTTCTAAAAGTTTTAGAAATGCTCAGTGAAGTTCTGATTTTTACTTTCACCACTTCATACAGCCTATGCACAGCCGCTCTCAAATGTTTAGGAACCCTAAGTTCCTCCATTCTGTGCCAAATTTTATCCCTAGGAACCGAGTCAAATGCTTTTCTGAAATCAACAAAGCAACAAAATACTTCTTCCTTTTCATCCCAAATGTTTTCAATGATGTGCCTTAAAGTTATACAATGATCAACTATGGAATGTTTAGGTCTAAAACCTGCTTGCCCTTTAGCATACTTATCTCTTTCTTCTGCCCACTTGCTAATTTTTTTTCTAGCATGCTTCCAAATAGCTTTGCAAATAAAGGGTTTATCATGATGGTCCTATAATTGGAGGGATTATTGATGTCACCGGTCATGAAAGGGGTTATTGCCAGACTAGTTGTCCAATCTGTGGGGAGCCCTTGTTGTATGATGTTGTTGAAGATTTTTGTAATGTGAGGTGCAAGAATCTTTGAGCCCCACTTTAGATATTCTGTTGGGAGTTCAACTAAGTCTTTTGCTTTTCTAACACCCAACTTCCTGATACCCATATCTACCTCCTGTACCATGAAGAGTTCAGTATCATTGTTGACTAAGGGGGGAGGGTCAACCTTGGGAACCTGCTCATAGAGTTGTCTTGCATAGTCAAACCATTTAGAAGCTGTAATATTATTTCCAATTTGTATCTTTTTCAGTTGGAGCTCCTTCCAAAATAATTTGGGATTATTTTTCCCAAGGAAGATTAGTTCTTCCCTCCTTGAAACCATGAAATCAACCTTTTTCTTGCTTAATAACTGCTTGTAATATTTAAGCTTTACGTTATCCTTGTTTGACTCTTTCCACATTCTCCTTGCCTTTTTGCATTCCTCGTCAAATCAAGCATTAATCGGAAAGCAATTTGTTTTAGACTTCTTAATTTTTTCTCTTTTGCACTTTGCAAGTGCGCATTGAATTAAATGTGTTAATTCATGACTATGAAGGCTGTGAATTGTAATTTTCTCCTTCTTGGAGAGCCTCTCTAGTGTCAATTTGAAGGTATGACAATTTTCTGAGGTCAAAAAAATCCTTCCTTGTGGGAGATTTTGTTGGACATGCTGAATTTTTGGCTCTAATTATTTCTTTCCAATCCAAGAGAAACATAAATCAATTGGCTTATGATCTGATTTCAAATCCCCCAGCTGATCTCCAATCAAAACTTCTTCCATTTTCTCACACAAACCATGCGATAAAATTACATAATCTACCACACTTGCTCCATTATAAGTATTGCAAGTGAAATTACTAGACTTTGCGCATCTAGTCAAGCCATTGAAAATGACTAAATCAAAGGCCCCACATAGAGTAAGCAATTGTTCACCAAAGAGATTGCAGTCCTTTTCCTATGAAATTCTTTCCCACTGATGATTACTTTCTTCTGTAAGCCAAATAGGGTAACAATCATCTTTACAACAAAGAATGCTAGCTTTCTCACTTGCAGTCCTAGCATTGAAATCACCCACTATAAGGATTTCACCTAGTTGTGTATATGTTGCAATATCCACTTTTAAGGCTGCAAATGGATCTTTGTGGTCAAGCCCTCTACCTTTGTAGATTTTTGAAATCCGCAGCACAAAATAACGTGTTGCAATTCTGATGTGCTTTCCATTTTCTGATATTTTAAACCAAATGAATTGCTTATTTGTGTCTTCTTTCTCTAACTGAATGAGATGACCTTCTTTCTCCCTTACTAAAACCATGATACTGTCGTGCCCTTTGCCATTCCCTGTTGCCTTGTTCCACACTACCATCTTCGAGTATCCTTCAAACAAAGGTGACTTGCACCCTTCATGCTCATGTGTTTCTATGAGGCAAATTATGTCTCTATCTTTCGCAATAGGCCCTAACCCAGGTCCTTGTCTCCATGGGTAACGTCTGCAGTTTCAACAAAACAATCTTAAGTAAACATGGGTATGAATTGATTGCTATTTATTTTGACATGCAAGACTCACATTTGAGTCTTTGTCCCTATTTTCCCATACTGACCTTGCTTTCTGATTTCCTATTGAAGAGTTTCTTGCTTCTTTACCATCTCGCTGCTCTGTTTTCGAAGGAGGTCCAAATCGCAATATTACATCATTGCCTTTATAAATCCATGCTCTCTTTCCTTCATCTCTTGCTGTCCTAACTTTTAAAATTTCCTCCCTTCTTTCCTCTTGTTGTTTTACAGTTAAATCTTCTTCTAGGAAAAAACGAGAACCCCTTAAGAGATGTTTCTTGCTTAGAAAGTTATATTTATCATGCAAGCTAGGCATAATGAATTTTATGGGCTTGGACCTCTCCCCATTAAACTTACCCACCCTCCATGCTTGGCATATTTGTCCTTGCCATAGCAATTTGTCCTTCAAGAAGTCTCTTGCAAGGTCAAGAGTACATTAATTTTTCCCATAGTCTTTCACCCCTTAAATAATTATGTTTGCTACCCTATTTTGTCTTTCCTTGCCTTCACTATCTTGCATGTTGTCAACCTGAATATTTGTTTCTCCTTCCTTATTAGCAAAATTGCTAATAACATGAGCCCAAGTTTTGGAAACTTTGGTGGAATCTCCTTTCGTTTCTTCTCTTGCATTCTCTTCATGGTTGTTTATTTGGGCAATCATTTTCCCTTTATCCTGGGATGATTTCACATTCACCACCTTTGTACTTTCTACTACAGATTTCTTTATGTTTTGCACATCCGCTTTCATGCATTGCCATTTTGTCTTCCCTATCATAAGAGCTTCATGTAGCAATGCGACTTGTTCTTATAAAACTTTATTGCTTTCTGCTAAAGTTTTGTTCTTAGTTGTTATTATATGAATTTTATGAACTCTTTCCTTCCCTTTAGCTTCTAAAACCTCCAACCTTTTTTTTGCATTTAACAATTCTTTCACATAAAGACCAGATGACCAGGTGAGAGGTGTGGATGTGAGACTATATAAGGCAAAATCATCAATGAATTTTCTTTTGGACTTCTTGTTGCCACATGCTTGTAGAGGAGACTTGTTTGAGTGTTTTTTGCGAAGGGCTTGAGTACTTTTCTTCTTAAACTGTTTCTTCCTTGTTTGTTCCCATTTTAGGCAGGCTATTCTTCATTTTAAAATGCCCCGATATTGTTTGGCATTGACCCAAACCGACTTCCTATCTTTAGCGGATGAGGCAATTTTTACTTTTCCCGAATCACTTGTCTCCACATGTTCTGAAATTTCTTGTTCCTTTGTCATGTTTGAATGCATTCGTTGCTTTTTTCTCGCTACTCGATACTTCTGCTACAAAAAATCTCCCTGCTCTCACACTGATCACTGCTCTCACTGTTGCCCGCACTATTCATATTGCTTTGCTTTGCTCATACTGTTGACCACACTCCTCACACTACTAACCACATTGCTTTGCTCATTAATGTCGTGAAAATTTCAACTGCATTTTTCCGCTTCTGTGCCAGCTTCTCTTTGTTGGCATTATGTTCTCTGGTATGGCTATATGTTACAGATGTTGTACTTGATGGCAACTCCCATGACAAGGCTCTCAATTTATTGAAAAATTAAGAAGGACGCAGGAAATCAGTTCAGAAGGTGCGTACCCACAGGTACACCATGCAGGAGCCGCATCCAGAGACGCAGGACAGTCGTTCAGGAGGTGCGTCCACCCAGTGCACACTTTTCAAGGTCACGTGGGGGTTTCTTGTGTTTTACTCTTGGTATCTAGCCGACGGTATTGTGTTATTATGGTGTCGGCTCGTGGTATTGTTCCATGTTTTGAGGAGGAGCTTGCCTATATAAAGCAAAGGAGATCATTTGGTTTGGCATGTCTTTTGGTTGAATATCTTATGAGGCTAGATCTGGTCTAGATCTAAAAAGGCGAATCTTCTGAAAGACTGAGATCTCTTTGGCGCATGATCAGATCTGTAGATCTGACTGTTTGGGTTACTCTTAAAGTATTGAAATCATTCATACCCGAAGGTACGCAGGTTCAGTGAAAGGCAAGTGCGCCGGGACGCAGTGCAGTAAGAAGAGACCTGCGTGGGGATGCAGGGCAGAGCAAGATTCAGGTGCGTTCGGGACGCAGTACAGTAACAGGCGCACTGCGTGGGGACGCGAAGCATAACAAGAATCAGGTGCGTTTCTGAGCAAAAAGACGCGGCGCGATAGTATTTCTGGGTGCGTCCTTGCAGCAAAAGAACGCGGCGCGACAGTGTTTCTGGGTGCATCCTTGCAGCAACAGGACGCAGTGCAGTTGAAGGAACAGTGCGCGGGCACGCAGTGCAGCAGAAGGATCTCTACGTGTGGACGCAGGGGAGAAGAAGGTTAGCTGTGTCTGGTCGTAGGCCACAGAAGGGAAAACTGCGTCTCTGTCTTAAGATGTTCTGTTGATTGAATTTCTCTGTTGATAAGGTGTTCTGGGTTAGTTCTGTTATTACTGATTTGATAACGGTAGTGGACTGTAACGGTTATGTACTTGATGATCATTTGATGCTTTATGAAAAGAAGTAGGGGGTTGTAGCTCCCTTCCAGGAGAAGACTGGAAAACGAGAGAGAGAGTTGTAGCTCTTTGCAGGTTGCAGCCTGCGTACTGGTAAAGGACTGCACCAGTACAAAATCATTGTAAAAGGAGTTTCTAATTTGAAAGAAGATAGAGACATATTGCAGCAGGTGGTTTTCACCCACATTGGGTTTCCACCTTACATCTTGTGTTCTTTGGTGTGACTATCTTTTTTCTTTGTTCATGCTCATTATTTTATGGTACTGACATGCAAAAATAATTCAAAGATCAAATAAGGAAGATTTATTAAATTGCTAGATAATACTGATTCACCCCCCCTCTCAGTATTATTTCCAACAATTGGTATCAGAGCCAGGTTCTTCAGAGAAGCTTGATCGCTTGAAGGTAGATCGTTCATCATGAGCAACTACGAGAGAGAAGCATCAATCAGGCCACCGGTTTTTGATGGGACAAACTTCAATTATTGGAAGGTAAGAGTTACTGCATATCTTCAATCTCTTGGTACAGAAGTTTGGGACATTGTAGAAACAGGCTACGCTTTTCCTTCAGCTACTCCTACAGATCCAGCAGAGAAAAAGAAGTATGAAACAAATGCAAAAGCAGTCAGTACTCTGTTAGGATGTATATCCCAAACGGAATTCATGAAGGTAATGCATTACAAATCCGCAAAAGAGATATGGGACAAAATTGTCACAAGCTATGAAGGAGATGAACAGGTAAAGCGTGCTAAACTTCAAACTCTCAGGATTCATTATGAGACTCTCAAGATGTATAATGATGAAAGTGTGGCTAACTATTTTCTTCGGGTAGATGAGATTGTTAATTGTATGAAAAATTTGGGTGAAGAAATAAGAGAGGCTATAGTGGTTGAAAAGGTTCTAAGATCATTGTCCCCCAAGTTTGAATCTAAAGTATCTGCTATAGAAGAAAAGGAAAATCTACGAATTCTCACTATGTCTCAGCTACATGGAATTCTAACTGCTTATGAAATGAGAAAGGGAGGTCCATCAGACAGAAGAGAAGCTGCTTTCAAGGCATCAGGTAAAGAAGATTATTATGGAGCAAGCCACGTCCCAGAAGAAGAGGAAGAAGAATCAAATTTTGTCAGAAATCTTCAAAGAGGTTCTGGAAGGTTCAGAGGTAAGTTACCTTTTAAATGCTTTGCTTGTGGAAGAGTAGGTCATTATGCTGCAAAATGTCCTTATAAGGATAAAGGAAAGGAACCTGCTAGATGGAACAAGAAACAAAGTGCAAATAAGAAAAGCTACTACACCCATGAAGATAGTGATGATCTATCAAACAGTGATGAAGATGAACAAGGTAATGAATATAAGTTGTTAATGGCATTTGAAGATGATGATTATATGGATGCTGTAGATGTGGATAACCTTTATGATGAAATTACTAGACTCAAGAGATGTATAGAAGAAAAGAACATGATCATTGATACTCTACAATTTCAAATTGATGAAAAGGAAAAACATCTTGAAAAATTAGAAGGTGAAATTGTTGGTCTTAGAAAAGAGATTGAGAAAACAAAAGCTATTAATCTCAAGTTTGTCAAAGGATCTGAAACTTTGGATGAGATTATCAATGTGCAGCGATCTCCTCTAAACAAGACAGGTCTGGGCTATAATGGAGAAACTTCTCAAGCATCCACCTCAAAAAGTTATCTTGATGCAGCAAGAAGAAATGAGCAAAAGCAAAATGAAGATCATCAGGTAAAGCAGGGACGAATTACAAACAGAAACTATCAAGGGCAATCCATCTTGAGGGAGAACAAAAGCTACAACCAGCCACAGGTAAAATCTTCTCAATTTGGTTCAAGAATGGATGACAATAGAAGTTACAATCATTTGGCCGGTAGATTTGATAACCGCAGAAGTTTCTTCAATGGACAATGCTTTTCTTGCCATAACTTTGGTCACAAAGCAGCTCAATGTGTTGCATATAAAACAATCATGACTAGGGAAGCTTAAAAACAAAGAAGTATGACAGGGATTACAAAAAGGACCTATAACAACTTTTCGGTTCTTGAAAATGAAGTTGAATGTTCTATTTGCAATAACTTTGGTCATGAAGACTCTGAATGCAGGAGCAGGTTCCAGCAGAAAAAGGAACAAGCCTCAAGCACCAAAACATGGAGAATAAAGGAACCTCAAACAGAAAGATGTGGGATAGCATTTTATGCAGAGGGACAGGAAAATCTATGGTACATTGACAGTGGATGTTCGAAGCATATGACAGGTGATAAAGAAAAACTTGAATCTTATTCTGCTCTAGAAAAGGGAAAGAAAGTCTCTTTTGGAAATGATACTCCTGCAACTATAAAAGGAAAAGGCATTGCTCAGTTAAAAGAAAAGGTCAAGGCTGGAAATGTTTTGTATGTTGATGGATTGAAGCATAATCTTCTAAGTGTCAGCCAGATGTGTGATCAAAGAACCGAGGTTATATTCAGATCGAATGGATGTCTTGTTCGTGATCTTGATACAGGTAAAACAGTGCTCAAAGGCAAAAGAACTCCAAATAATCTGTACATATTTGAAGAAGGACAACAACAATGCTATCTGAGCAAGGATGAAGAGCACTGGTTATGGCATCGAAGGTTGGGACATCTAAGCTTCTCACAAATAAGGAAAGCATGCAAATATCAGGCAGTTCGCGATCTTCCAGATATCAAAATTCCTGACAACACCATATGCAAATCATGTCAGTTTGGAAAACAAACCAGAACTAACTTTCCAGAGAAAGAAGGATCAGCTAGCATGCCTCTTGAGCTAGTACATACAGATACATGTGGTCCATTCAGGAAAAGAACACCTAGAGGAGAGGAATACTTGATATTATTTATTGACGATTTCTCCAGGTTTGTCTGGTTAGGACTTATGAAGCACAAAGATGAAGCATTCGAAAAATTCAAATCCTTCAAAGCCTTGGTTGAAAATGAATCAGGTCACAAAATTAAGTGCCTCAGATCCGACAGAGGTGGGGAATTTACTTCAAATGAATTTTTCGATTTCTGTGATGAACATGGGATAAGGAGAGAATTCTCTACAGCTAGAACTCCTCAGCAAAATGGAGTTGTTGAAAGAATGAACAGAACAATCCAACAAATGGCTCGTGCTATGCTTGATGAATCAAGAACTCCCACAACTTTCTGGGGTGAAGCTGCACATGCTGCGGTTGTTATTCTCAACAAAACAAATGTCCGGGTGAACAGCACTCAAACTCCTCATGAGCTTTGGAGTGGCAGGACTCCTTCGGTAAAGCACTTCAAAATCTTTGGGAGCAAATGCTATATCAAGAATACTGATGAGCAGCTTGGCAAACTTGAACCTAGGGTAGATGAAGGCATTCTTCTTGGTTACTCTCCATATAACAAAGCATACAAGTGCTACAATAAAAGACTTGGCAGAATTGTTGACAACATTGATGTAGTGGTTGATGAGAAGGGATACGTTCCTAGGCAAGTCCATCATGAAGACATCGAAGAAGATGAAGGCTACCCTCAAAGACAGAATGATGAAGAAGAAGAACCTCAAGAAGAACCTCAAGAAGAGCCAGAGGAGCAAATAAGAATAGAAGAAAAGACTCCATCCAGATATGTTCAGAAGAATCATCCAGAATCTCAGATTGTGGGGCAGAAAGAAGGAGGTGTACAAACAAGAAGAACAGTTGCAGAAGCCTCAAGATATTTGGCATTACTCTCCTCTACTGAACCACAAAATGTGAAAGAAGCATGCAAAGATGAATGTTGGGTGAAAGCAATGGATGAAGAACTTGAGCAAATCGAAAAGAACAACACTTGGGAGCTGGTTCCTAGACCAAAGGATAAGAATGTTATCGGAACAAAATGGGTCTTCAAAAATAAATTGAATGAAAATGGAGAAGTAATTAGAAACAAAGCCAGACTTGTTTGTAAAGGGTATGCGCAGCAAGAAGGAATAGACTTTGAAGAAACCTTTGCTCCTGTTGCAAGACTTGAGGCCATCTGAATGTTCCTTGCTCTCTCAAGTTTTCAAAACTTCAAAGTATTTCAAATGGACGTGAAATCAGCCTTTCTGAATGGAGACTTGGAAGAAGAAGTGTACATTGAACAGCCAGATGGGTTCATTCTTGGAAATGATCCAAATCTTGTATGCAGATTGAAAAAGGCTCTCTATGGTCTCAAACAAGCTCCAAGGGCTTGGTACTACCGTTTGGACAAATATCTTCATCAACAAGGTTTTTCAAAAGGTTCAGCAGATAGCAATCTTCATATAAAAGCTGAAAATGACAAATTGCTAATACTTGTTGTGTATGTAGATGACATTATTTTTGGCAGCAATGAAGAAGCTATGAGTCAAAGCTTTGCCTCGGTCATGCAGAAAGAATTTGAAATGTCCTTGCTAGGAGAACTGACATATTTCCTTGGTTTGCAAATCCAACAAAAAGAAGGAGGAATCTTTTTATCTCAAACCAAGTATCTCAAATAGATTTTGAAGAAATATGGCATGGAAGATGCAAAACCAGTATGTACACCCATGGTCACAGGATGTAGTCTCAGTGCAAATGATGAATCTGCAGCAGTACATCAACCAACCTACAGATCTATGATTGGAAGTTTATTATATTTGACAGGTACCCGACCGGACATCATGCATGCAGTTGGAATAGTTGGAAGATTTCAGGCAAATCCGAAGGAGACTCATCTTCAGGCAGTGAAGAGAATTTTCAAATATCTTCAAGGGACTCAAAATTATGGCTTATGGTATCCTAGAGATACGGATCTTACACTTCATGCTTATACAGATGCAGATTGGGCCGGAAGCGTGGATGACAGGAAAAGCACAAGTGGTGGTGCGTTCTTTATGAGTTCCAGACTGGTATCTTGGTTCAGCAAGAAACAGAGTTCGATTGCCTTGTCTACAGCTGAAGCAGAATATGTTGCTGCTGCATCTTGTTGCACTCAACTTCTTTGGATGATGCAGACTTTGCAGGATTTTCAAATCACTTGTACACCACCTATCCCCATCTTATGTGATAACACAAGTGCAATCAACATCTCAAAGAATCCGGTTATGCATTCAAAAACCAAGCACATACCAATCAAGTATCATTTTCTCTGGGAACAAGTGCTTGAACAGAAGGTCAAGTTGGAGTATGTTCCTTCTAAGGAACAAGTTGCTGATATTCTCACCAAACCATTGCCCAGGGACACTTTTGAATACCTCAGGAAAAAGCTGGGGGTTGTTGATGCATCATCTTATTGTTGAATCTTTTCTGATTGATGGTACAGGTTCAGGGGGAGCATATAATGCATTGTTGGCATTATGGAGGATGGTCAGAAGGAGATCTTGGAAATAGCTGCAATATGTCTCTATCTCTTTCATGGTGGATTATGGGTTCTTTTTCAGGGGGAGCATGATCTTAGGGGGAGCATACCCCTTTGCCCTTGATGTCAAAGGGGGAGAATGAAGCTGAAGATTGTAAGGTTGCCATCAAGTCCAAAGGGGGAGATTGTTGGCATTATGTTCTCTGGTATGGCTATATGTTACAGATGTTGTACTTGATGGCAACTCCCATGACAAGGCTCTCAATTTATTGAAAAATTAAGAAGGACGCAGGAAATCAGTTCAGAAGGTGCGTACCCACAGGTACACCATGCAGGAGCCGCGTCCAGAGACGCAAGACAGTCTTTCAGGAGGTGCGTCCACCCAGTGCACACTTTTCAAGGTCAGGTGGGGGTTTCTTGTGTTTTACTCTTGGTATCTAGCCGACGGTATTGTGTTATTATGGTGTCGGCTCGTGGTATTGTTCCATTTTTTGAGGAGGAGCTTGCCTATATAAAGCAAAGGAGATCATTTGGTTTGGCATGTCTTTTGGTTGAATATCTTATGAGGCTAGATCTGGTCTAGATCTAAAAAGGCGAATCTTCTGAAAGACTGAGATCTCTTTGGCGCATGATCAGATCTGTAGATCTGACTGTTTGGGTTACTCTTAAAGTCTTGAAATCATTCATACCCGAAGGTACTCAGGTTCAGTGAAAGGCAAGTGCGCCGGGACGCAGTGCAGTAAGAAGAGACCTGCGTGGGGACGCAGGGCAGAGCAAGATTCAGGTGCGTTCGGGACACAGTACAGTAACAGGCGCACTGCATGGGGACGCGAAGCATAATAAGGATCAGGTGCGTCTCTGAGCAAAAAGACGCGGCGCGATAGTATTTCTGGGTGCGTCCCTGCAGCAAAAGAACGCGGCGCGACAGTGTTTCTGGGTGTGTCCCTGCAGCAACAGGACGCAGTGCAGTTGAAGGAACAGTGCGCGGGCACGCAGTGCAGCAGAAGGATCTCTGCGTGTGGACGCAGGGGAGAAGAAGGTTAGCTGCGTCTGGTCGCAGGCCATAGAAGGGAAAACTGCGTCTCTGTCTTAAGATGTTCTGTTGATTGAATTTCTCTGTTGATAAGGTGTTCTGGGTTAGTTCTGTTATTACTGATCTGATAACGGTAGTGGACTGTAACTGTTATGTACTTGATGATCATTTGATGCTTTATGAAAAGAAGTAGGGGGTTGTAGCTCCCTTCCAGGAGAAGACTGGAAAACGAGAGAGAGAGTTGTAGCTCTCTACAGGTTGCAGTCTGCGTACTGGTAAAGGACTGCACCAGTACAAAATCATTGTAAAAGGAGTTTCTAATTTGAAAGAAGATAGAGACATATTGCAGCAGGTGGTTTTCACCCACATTGGGTTTCCACCTTACATCTTGTGTTCTTTGGTGTGACTATCTGTTTTCTTTGTTCATGCTCATTATTTTATGGTACTGACATGCAAAAATAATTCAAAGATCAAATAAGGAAGATTTATTAAATTGTTAGATAATATTGATTCACCCCCCCTCTCAGTATTATTTCCAACACTCTTTTCGATACTAAACCCGGAATTCACAAATGTCGTGAAAATGAGTGAAGAAACCTTTAATCCCCTCACCAAAAAAGAAAAAAGAAAATGCCCCCTCGGCAAAAGCTCTACTGTGCCCAAATTTACAGTTTTCTTGACACGCACGTAAGGGCTAAGCGAAGGAGCGTTCAAAGCTCAATTCGACAGAAATAATGCCCATTGTTGCAGACAAAATATGTTTCACACCAAACGCTAGTGGGTTGCAAATGCGCAACACTGCAAATAGTGTGATCAAATTCACCGACCGAACTCACGTTCTTGTAGTGCATGTCTCCGTGTTTTTTAGTTAAAAATAATCAATATTATTTTGTATTAATGGAGAAATGGTTACATAGTTGTAATGTATCTCCTTAGTTTAGGATTTGTTCCTAGAGTTTAGGAGGTTGTTTACAACTGCCTGATTTTCAGTGATGTATTTAATATTGTAATATTCATTTTGATGTAAAGTAGAGTGAACGAAGAGAGGGTCTCTTCTTTGTTTGAGTGTAGTCTCCAGGTGTAGTACTCACCTGTGAGCTGCAACTCCTTCAGTTAATTCAAAGTCTAATTTTTATCTTGGTATCAGAGCTTAGGGTAGAGGTAGCCTTAATTTTTTTTTCTTAGGGATGCATCATTAAATTACATATCTGTAGTGGTAGGAGAGAATGTAAGTGTATCTGTACAATCAGGTGGAACTACAGTAACACTTGGAGCGAAGGGTCTCAGATGACTGATCATCTTTGATCCGAAGAAAGGGTTGGAGCACAATTTTTTCTCAGAAGAAGCAGCAGTTGGCGCGGATTTTTTGTAGACAGTCGCACCAATAAAGAATAGAACAAGCAGTTGGCCCGGTTTTTTAAGGAGCAGTCACGCCATTGGCGTGGATTTGATGGGGATAAGCGCGCCAGCGCGCCAGAAAGGTACATTGGCGGGGATTTTTAGCTGATAATCATGCCAGAAAACTTGACTCGCGCGGATTTTTCCCTGGCGCAGATTTTTCGCTGTGAAGGAGCACCTTTGACTAGAAAGAAGCGCCAACTTCTTTCTCTTTGAGAAATCTGCAATCTTTTGCAGATCGGTCTTGCCCAGTGGTGGCACGTGGAGATTTTTGCTCGGTGGCAGCAGATTTGATTTGCCCGGTGGTGGCAAATTGAGGTTCCGTGATCCGCTCGGGGGTAGCAGATCGGACCTACCTGGTGGTGGCGAATTAGAGCTCTGAGATCTGTTCAGTGGCAGCAGATCGGATTTGCCCGCTGGTGGCGCAGTGCAGCTCCTCGATCTGTTTGGTGGAAGCAGATTGTCTTTGCCTAGTGGTGGCGTGTTGGAGTTGGTTGTTGATCTGTTCGGTGGTAGCAGATCAATTTTGCCCGGTGGTGGCACAGTGAAGTCCCTGATCTGTTTGGTAGCAGATCGGACTTGCCTGGTGGTGGCACAGTAAAGTCCCTGATCTCTTCGGGGGTAGCAGATCGGACTTTCCCGGTGGTGGCCGATTGGAGTGTTCAGATGGGTAGAAATGAACAACAGTTTAGAATCATATCTCCACGAGTCTGGCAAACTCGATGGAATGAATTTCTCCAACTGGAAATTTAAAATGCAAACTTTGCTGGAGAGTGCGAATGCATGGTCGATCGTCTTGGGAAATGAGCAGAGATCTGGAACAGCGACCCAAGAACAAGATTGGGATAAAAGAGAAACAAAAGCGAAAGTCATACTGAAGATGTCTGTTAAAGACAATATTATCCCCCATATCAGAGAGTGCAAGTCGGCCGCGGATATATGGACAACGATCAAGAACTTGTACGAGACTCAGAATACAAATCGTGTTCTGGCACTCAAGGGAAAACTGTTTGCATTAAAGATGGAAGAGAATGAGTCCGTTGCTGGATTCATGGCCAGAGTTAAGGACCTGAGTGACAAATTGGGAGCTATTGGAGAGAAGGTGTCTGACTCAGATCTGGTCACACTCACATTGAACAGAATGACTGATGAATACCAGACGTTCATCACAGGACTGTCAGCAAGGGAGAAAGCCCCTTCATTTGATGAGCTGACAGCGATTCTGCTCCAGGAGGAGGAGTGACGACAGAATCTAAAAACTCAGAGCAATGACCTTGCTCTGATGGCGAAAAGGCGACAGTACAGAGGGAAGCAACACCAGCACCAACATCAACACCAACAACCACAGCAGCAGCAACAGAAAGGAGCCAACACATTTCAAAAGAGATCATTTAGAGGTATGATTGATAATTATGTTAAGAAATGTTTTTACTATGGAAAACCTGGTCATCAGATTAAAGAATGCTATAAGAGGCAGGCAGATGAGAAAAGAAACAAACAGAGGAAACACCAGGGCTGTTTTGCTGGAGAAGAGGAGGACCACATCCATGATCTTCAACTATTCATAGTCGATTGTGCTATTTCAGCATCAAAGGGAGATGAGGATGACATATGGTATGTCGACTCTGGCGCATCGTCACATATGACCAGTAAGAAGGACTGTTTTGAATTTCTTGAAGAAACTGCATGTCGATCAAAAATTTATCTAAGAGATGACAGTGGGTATGAGATCAAAGGATATGGTGATATTCCTGTGAAGCTACCTAGTGGTGACATTAAACATCTTAAAAATGTATTATATGTTCCAGGAATTAAGAAAAATTTGATCTCTGTCTCAATGATTACAGACCAGGACATGCAAGTGCAATTCTTTAAGAATAATTGTGTCATTAAGGATAGCCAGATGGTAACAGTTGCAACAGGAGTGCGCGTGGGGAACTTGTACAGATTGGATGCAAAGAGTATGCCACGACAAGTAATGGTTGCAGCTAGATCAACAGTTGAAAATCTCTGGCATCAGAGATTCGGCCATCTCAATTTGCAAGACATCATCTTACTTCAGAAGAAAGGTATGGTCAATGGACTCCCTGTTTTTCAGAATGTCAAGCTGGAATGTGATGGATGCGCATTAGGGAAAATGCATAGAGAAGAGTTCCCTTTGCATGTCAACAGAAAGGAAAGAGACATTCTAGAACTAGTGCATACAGATATTTGTGGACCAATGCAAACTAGGTATTTAGGAGGAGCATATTACTTTCTGTTGTTTACAGATGAGTGCACTAGGTTCTCATGGGTGTACTTTCTATGTAAAAAGAGTCAAGCCTTTCGGTACTTTAAAGAGTTTAAATCTATGATAGAGAACCAAACAGGAAAAAGGATAAAGATTCTTCGCTCGGACCAAGGGAGAGAATACAGGTTAGGAGAGTTCATGAACTTCTGCAAGCAGGATGGGATTATGCAGCAATTCATAGTGCCACACACTCCACAGCAGAATGGAGTAGCAGAACGGAAGAACAGAACCCTTATGGAGTGCGCCAGAAGTATGCTTCAAGGTAAGGGTCTATCAAATGGTCTTTGGGCAGAAGCTATTAACACTGCTGTTTATTTAAAGAATAGGAGTCCTACTAAATGTCTAGGCTTCAAAACCCCCTTTGAAGCATTGTTTGGACTCAAACCAGTAGTTAGTCATTTAAGAATATTTGGATCAAAAGCTTATGCTCATATACCGAAAGCAGATAGGAAGAAGTTAGACCCCAAAGCCCTGAAATGTATATTTGTTGGATATGGCACTGAGTATAAGGCATACAAGTTATATAATCCTGTGACTCATAAAGTTTTTGCAAGCAGAGATGTTATTTTTCATGAACAGGCTGAAGATGGAAAGGAAGATTCTAACAGTGATAGCCACATTCCACTGTTAATAGAAGTAAACAGTGAAGAAGATGAAGAGCAGGAGCAGCAGCAGAAACAGGAAGAAGAAGCAGCAGATAGTATAATAAGTGATGATGCAAGCCCGGAAAGCGCTAAAACAGATAGAGTTGAGGTAAGTCCTCTACCTAGGAGATCAGGTAGGAAGACTAGACTACCTGCTAGATTGAAAGACTATGCTTTAATGTCCAAAATTTTAAACATTGTAGAACCTGCAAACTATGAAGAAGCAAGTAAATCAGATGCATGGAGGGCTGCAATGCATGAGGAAATTGAATCAATATATAGAAACCATACTTGGGATTTAGTTGAGTTGCCTGAAGGAAAAACCCCTATAGGATGTAAGTGGTTGTATAAACCAAAGATAAATGCAGATGGGAGTGTAGAAAAATTCAAAGCTAGACTGGTAGCAAAGGGTTACTCACAACAAGAAGGAATAGATTTCGATGACACCTTTGCCCCTGTAGCTAAACTAAATACAATTAGAATGCTAATTTCTTTAGCAACAAAACATAAATGGAAACTACACCAGCTAGATGTTAAGTCTGCATTTCTGAATGGTGAATTAAAGGAAGAAATCTATTTAGTACAACCTCTTGGTTTTGTGAAAAAGGGGCAGGAGCATTTAGTGTGCAAATTGCATAAGGCACTTTATGGTTTGAAACAAGCACCCAGGTCATGGTATGAGAAAATTGATTCATTTTTTATACAACATGGCTTTCAAAGGAGCCTCAACGATCCAAACATGTATACCAAGTTAAATAAACAGAGGAAGATTATTTTGATTTCTTTGTATGTGGATGACATGATCATAACAGGAAATGTAAATAATTTGATCAAAGAAATCAAGCAGCAAATGTCACAAGTATTTGAAATGAAAGACCTTGGAGATCTTCATTATTGCCTTGGTTTGGAGGTATGGAAAGAATCTGGTCAAACTTTTCTTACTCAAGGGAAGTATGCCATAACCCTATTGGAAAGATTCAGAATGGAGCAGTGTAAAACAACAGCAACACCATTGTAGCAGAATTTAAAGTTAAGCAGTGACGATGGCACAAAACAAGTGGATGCCACTTTGTACAGACAGCTAGTGGGAAGTTTGATATATCTCATGACAACTAGACCTGATCTGGCATATTCTGTTAGTGTGCTGAGCCAGTTCATGTCCAAACCACTTGAAAATCACTGGATTGCAGCAAAATGTGTGTTGAGGTACCTTAGTGGTACTTGTAATTATGGTATTTTATACACTGACATTTCTGATGTTACTTTAGCAGGTTATTCAGATTCTGATTGGGCAGGTAACCTGGATGATCGAAGATCCATCACAGGTTACGCATTTAGTATTGGATCTGGGGTTATTTCGTGGAGTAGCAGAAAACAAAGTACTGTAGCACTATCATCATGTGAAGCTGAGTACCAAGCATTGTGTGCAGCCACATGCGAAGCTATCTGGTTGAGGAGATTGCTCAGTGATGCAGGTGAAGGACAGAAAGAAGCAACCAGCATCAAAACTGACAACCAGAGCACAATAAAGCTTGCATACAATCCAGTTTTCCATAAAAATACTAAACATATTGACACTCAGTTTCATTTTGTTCGAGAAAAGATACAGTCCAAAGAAATATGTGTAGAGTATTGTAACACTTGTGATAATTTAGCTGATATTTTTACTAAGCCTCTAGGGCGAGTAAAGTTTGAATTATTTAGAGGGATGTTAGGAGTGCAGAATAACCCTTTCTCCATTAAGGGGGGGAGTGAAAAATAATCAATATTATTTTGTATTAATGGAGGAATGGTTACATAGTTGTAACGTATCTCCTTAGTTTAGGAGGTTGTTTACAACTGCCTGATTTTCAGTGATGTATTTAATATTGTAATATTCATTTTGATGTAAAGTAGAGTGAACGGAGAGAGAGTCTCTTCTTTGTTTGAGTGCAGTCTCCAGGTGCAGTACTCACTTGTGAGCTGCAACTCCTTCAGTTAATTCAAAGTCTAATTTTTATATTTTTTTTCTTTCCTCGAGATCACCACCAGTGTCTTCGACCTTCAAAAACCTGCCTCCTCGATATAAAAACGAGGACTTATAATCCGCATTATCTAACAAGTTCACAATTTGCCCAAGCTTGCAACTTAAATTTTCAAAAATTTGTACGAGATTTTGTTAAAATTTGTTTTTAATTTCTGCCAATTTTTTCCAAAAAAAGATACCATGTTTAAAATACCCTCTTATAATCCGCGAGATGTCAAATTGGTTGATTATATTCCATTGCGAGTTGTGAGGCACTTAGATTTGGGGTAGGCACAATTTGTCCATATAAAGGCTTCATCTGAGAGGAAAGCATGTTGAATGTTATGTATGTTCTGGTGCTTTGGAATCTGAGCGAACATTATAAAAGCTTCTTTATCATTTTTGTTTCCTTCATGTGGCTAAGTATCTCTTCATCATGAATATGCGGTGATGGCAGAACTTGTGTCGGACTCCAACTCTTCATCAGGAACATAAGGTTCTCGATAAAAATGAAGAATCTATTTACTTTTCCTTTCCACCTTTCTCATTCAAACTAACTTATTTATTTATTTAAATAATATAATTTATTTGTTGTTAAAGTAGTTATATTAAGTAATTGTGAAAAAGTAACATAATGCAATTTGTTTTTGATAAATTGTATAGTAATTTTATAATAACATTTCACTAAATAACATTAGTGAAATGTAAAAAAGTACACATTGATTTAAAAATGCAAGTTAATTAATATTTAAAATTTCATCCATAAAACAGGTTCAAAATATGCTAACATCTTCTATGTGGATTGGAGAGATTAATTTACTCACTTTTAATTATAGAGACTAAATTTCCTTAGACCCTTTAATGTACGATATAATTTATTTATTGGTATAATTGAGTATGCATAATATTATTTTTCTAACTATAAAAATTCGTAATTTAAATTATGAAGATAATGTTATGCACTAATCATTCAACTTAATATAACTTTCACTTAAAATAAATATATACTTTAAGCTTACGTTTATTAAAATTTAAGGTTAAAAAACTGAAAATATTAAAAGAGTTGTCATCGAAACATAGGTTTAACCATTTGAAATTATGTTTTATTATAAATATTATCATAATTAGAAAAAGTGAATTAATGAATAATTTATTTATTTATTTTCTTGATGTTTCTATTTTAAGATTTTATAATGTAAAATTCAATATTTTTTTTAGTAAATGTGCTTTATGATCGTTTTTATGCATATGTCGAGATTCCAACGTTTTATCAAAGACTTTTAACAAAAACTCTCATTTATTAGTAAATTTAGTTTACGCTTTGCTTTAAGATCGTTTCTATGAAGATGTCGCCATTCCAACGTTTTATCAAAGGCTTTTGACAAAAACACTCATTTATTCCTAAATTTGCTTTAGGATCGTTTCTATGAAGATGTCGGGATTCCAACGTTTTATCAAAGGCTTTTGACAAAAACTCTCATTTAAGGAGCTAAAAAAATATTTGATTTAGCTAAACAACAATGTTTTCAATCTTTTCTTCCAAATCAGAGCAATCGACATGAGTATCTTTGCCGGCCAACAAACTGGCAATCGCTAATCTCAAGTAGATCAACTACATTGTTTTTTATTTAACTCGGGAGGAAGTAGTTAAAAACTAGGCACCTTACATACACCAACAGTTGCACAAGTCTCTCGCAAAAATGTGTACGTCTTATAGTTATCACGGGGATGTTTACGTATTTTGCTAATTCATAAAATATTCCTCGATTTAATCGTACGGGGATGTTTACGTATTTTTCTAATTCATAAAATATTCCTCGATTTAATGGAGATGATGAGGTCAAATAATTGACCTCACCTATATTTTTAGGATTTCAGAATATTCCAAAAATCTACAATATACCTATTATACTTTATTTGTAACGAGAGTTCTTAACCTACATTTCCAATTGCTAAATAGACATTTCCATGTGACTCTTTGTTCATCAGTTTCATAAGACTGTTAGATTAATACTCACGACACTATTCAATAGTCAGTGCAGTACAAATTCTAGATTGTCAATAATTAATAGTCATCTTGAGTCTGTGAACTCAATGTAGATTCGACGACGAATTTTTTTGTATAAATTGTCTTATGTTGAATGCAACCGTCAAGGATTTTGTGTTGAGTCTTCATTTCTGATATTGTATCAGAGTCGATGGAGATCAGAGGGTCGAAGACCGTGAGGAGGATAAGATTTTTTTTTGTGTAGGAGGATAAGATTTGTAGTCGTTATGAGTTGTAAGAGTAGCTTCCAATCTCCTTGTTGTTCGCTTCCCTCTAGAATTGTTAAGTTAAGATCAAAAGTGTTCCACATCTCAAAGGCAACGTAGGAGGACTATGTTGTGAGAACTGAAGTCACATTTGTGAAAGCCAGAAGAGCTGCAAACGTGTTGAGGAGTTGTTGAGTGAAAGATGCAAAAGTACTGAGTTCCCAGTTGAACATTGGAGGAGCCGCTGTAAAGATTTCCTTGCTGTAAAAATTTTGCATTGTAGAACCCTTCGGCCTTGCCGTATTGAAATCCTTTGAATGAACATGAGTATGCATTGTGTGGATGTGTTCAAAAGTGTAGATGCCGAGAGTTTTGCGTGGGACGGTGAAGCCTAAATTTTCAAGATAGCTTCCTTATGAGAAACCGCTATTGATCGTGCAGATGTGAGTGAGCCCAATGCATGTGGATCTTGTTAGAGTTTCCCAGTGGGGTTTGACTGTGTCTAGCATGTAATTGTCCAGGTATTGTATTTGAGGGCCTCTTCTGGTGCAACTATTGATCCTCTATAGGTAAAGGTGAGCCACTTCGAAGAGGTTGGGATCATAAAGTAGCGCGCTAGGAAGGTGTTAATAGACCTCTGAGTTCGGTATTCTCTCTTTGTTGATTCAAGTGAAGGCGTACTTTAAAAGTTCTATTATGAAATTGTCACCCCCCCGTGACTGCCCAGGGAAGTTGCGGTGCCATGTCCAGGCCGCAACCTTGGTCAATGAGTTTAATGAGTGGGATAAATATTTTCTGAAGCATTTTTTACAGTGATATTTTTTATAATCCTTTTTCAAAGAGTCAAGTATTTTTGGGTCGGGTAATATTTTTTATTCAGGTAGCATTTTTAAGTGAGAACAACTATTCGATAAATAAAATGATTTGATGATATATATTCCACATGATCCTGCAATTGGTAATTATAAGAAAATGTGTAACCAATTGAATGAGGAATTTGTTAATATTTTTTATTCAGTAGCATTTTTAAGTGAGAACTATTCGATAAATAAAATGATTTGATGATATATATTTATTAGATGATATATATTCCACATGATCCTGCAATTGGTAATTATAAGAAAATGTGTAACCAATTGAATGAGGAATTTGTTAATATTTTTTATTCAGTAGCATTTTTAAGTGAGAACTATTCGATAAATAAAATGATTTGATGATATATATTGCACATGATCCTGCGGTAATTATAAGAAAATGTGTAATCAATTGAATGAGGAATTTGTTGCAGATCTAGATGATGGCCAAAGCCATGACCAAGACAATACAAGATTGAGAGCGCAACAAATACATCAAGGACAAAAGGGTGTGTTCAAGGGAACAAACCATTCTTATCAAAAGCAGTCGATTGAATAAGACTTCAAATATTTTGATGATGGAAGTAAATTTTCTGAAAAGGTTGAAATGAATTGGTATCATGTTATTTGTAACAAGGAGAAATACCAAGTGTTCATAGTGTTCATGATATCTAGTAAAATGAAGAACAAGAATGAAGTTTGGAGCAACAAGTTCAAGAAATTTTTTTGTCAATACACTTTAATAAACAAAGTCAAAATGAAATATTTGAATCATGTTTGTAAGCTTCGCTGAGACTTAGACCAAAAAACAAGTTAACATGTAGGTCGTGATTAAGGGGATGTGTTAGAATAATAATCACAACAATATTCAGTAGTCGATGTAGTACAAGTTCTAGATTGTCAATAATTAACAGTGAGGTTGAGTGTAAACTCATTGTAAATTTTATGACAGATTTTATATATAAATTGTCGTATGTTGAATGCAATCATCAAATATTTTTTTGTTGAATCTTCATTTCTTTTGAGTGGAAGCTCTAATCTGTAAACAATTTCCAACAACAGACATTCACACAACCCTATCCTTTTCAACACACAGTTATAGGGTTTTACACATGGAGATTTAAGTCCTACTTGTCTTATGCATATAGAATGACTTTCATCATCATAAATGTAATTTTTATGTGACTGTTAATTAGTTGGATATGAGAGAGTTAGTCCAACTAATATAACTCCTACATTAATGTTTGGTTGTGATATTTTATCAACTAGTTGATTGTATGGTTAAGATAAAATTTCTATCTTGAACGAATACTTGTATTTATATTTGATGTTTAATAAACTACTATGTAATTTTAGTGTGAAAACTAATTTCTCAATTTAGTATCAATTTAGTATCAGAACCTATCTAGACTAACTCCCTTTTGTGAGGGTCAAGGGGCATAGAGAGAGTGTAATTTGTTGCTGCGTAGTAGCATGTTAGTTTATATATGGAAGTGTGAATTGTTTGTTAGTGAAACCTATAGATACGAGAGGGTTTTTGGCCGGCTTGTGGATACTATCGATAGTGCGTTTTCAATAGGCGAATGTCATTGATGTGGGGTCTGTTTGAGTCGAGATTCAAGCATCCTATCGATTTAAGGTTCTTTCCGTTGAAGAGCTATAGATCTGCGTCAACCAGTGGATGAGAGTCCCATCACGTAAGATCTATTGTGATTGATCTAGTCAATTGTCGGGATCAGGATCAGTTCGTCGGATGGTTCAGACAGACTTGGCCTCACATACAAAGCCTCGCAGCCAAATTGCTGCAGGGTGTTGGTGATACATGATTGTAAGCCTCTTGGAATTCGATATGGGAAACACTGTGGTGAGTTATGAGGCTTCCATATCACTATAGAGTGCAGTCAAAGCGTTGAAATATCTTTGTACCTTCTGGTAGCAGGACTGCCAAAAGTATTCAGTTGTAGCAGAAGGATGTCAAACGACATAGTTGATGGGATCTATGTAAGGAAGATAGTATCACCTATTGAGACTGCCCCATTGCCATTGGAGGTCGCATTTAGTTGGAATTGTGAGAAATATAAGGATCTCACTGTCGTCCCCATTGTCATGATTTCTACGAGCAGTGCTGATATTCAATGTTTCAGATCCAACAATTATTAATAGAGTAGTTTTGATTGGAAGTTGTCGACTGGCCCAATAGAAGAAAATATGATTAATTTAGAGTAAAGACCTTTGCACAAAAGTAAAAACAGTGTTTTGATTGGCATCAATTCTTCCCTGAGCTAGCTGTGATGTACTTATCTTTCCTACTCACCATGGTTTTGTGTGATATTGTAATTCTGGATGACCACTACAGCGTTGCCAAAGATGAGGGTGGAAGCCAGTTCATACCACAAGCCCATGACCGGGCCATTGATATGCGGTCGACTATATTAATCGTTAACAACAAGTCTGTTCTACGCTTAGTAAACAGGGTGCTGAGTTTTGGCTTATTCAGAGCTTACGCTTGTCTAGAAAAAGCTTTGAAGTGTCAATCTATGACAAAAATAGTTTATATTGTCATATTAATCAAAAGGAGATCTATGGAATGGTGTGGTTATAATTGTTTGAATTAGTGCAATTAATATGTAATAGTCTTTAAAATTAAGTTATGATGAACTTTATAATAAAATAAAAAGGTCATGATTTAATAACTGATTCTAGATACATTTTTATATCGACAATTTTTTTATACAACTAGCGAGTACAATGGTTCGGTCTGAAGCTCTTATTTAAAATATAGAGTGTTAAAATATAGAGTGGCTTAAAACTCAATAGGGGTGGTTGTCGAGTTAGTTTCACACTTGCGGATCTAATGAATGATCCCTAATTTGTTGAAGACGTGAGAGTGGTCTTTTGATGACTTTGTTGGGTAATTGGATTTGGGAGATCTGCCATTTGGGAGGTTGAGAGTGGAACTCGGGAATCCTATTTACGGACTACAACTTTACCAGAGTTACGAGACAATTTGATGGAATTCGCTCTATGCCTTTTTTAACATGTTTAAAAAAAATAATGAAAACATTACCGAGAAAAAGATCTAAACAAACACTCGTTAAGGTAAAAACTTAGAAATTTAAATCCTACTTATCTTATGCATACTCATTTTATAAATTATAAATTATTCTTTTAGGAACCGTGTATTATTAGTGCCTCACTGATATGCCACGATTATAGCAATGAGCTGTTCATTGACCGCGTACCATTCAGCTTAGACATCTTATAATTTCGTTTGTCAAATTTGTAAAACATAATTTTTCTTACACTAAAATAAATTTTAAAAATGCAGTTTTTGCTATTTGATGGGATTTTAACTTTGAAGTGTTATTGCAGGGGTGATCTCTAGGTTTTCTAGATGCTTCTATTCAATGTTTATTAGTTTGAAGTTTTTTTAATAGGAGTTGTTTTTAAGTGTAATTTTTTTTGAGTTTTTTTTGGATTTATGACCAGAAATTATTGGAAAAAATTGTAGTGAAATTTTGATTTGTGTTGTTTAAATTGGTTATTTGACTACATCTATGAATTCAGCACTTTGGAAAATTGAAAAACCATTGGGCACTTTAATTGTGCAGAGTTCGCCCATCAAAATTATAATTTCAATAAATCTGTCCCAATTTCTAAACAAATTAAATCCAAAAATAAACCAATTTTTTTTTCAGAAAATAATTATTATAAAAATAATTTACTAAGCTTGACATTTAACTTTGTCGATTTCATTGCCCAATTGAATTCAAAGTCACTCTTCATTTAGTACTCCCTTCCCATGAGTGAGTGAATAGCAATTATGACACACTCTAATTCCCTCCATATTCAAGTTCCCACTATGAACAATCCAAATTGAAATTAAAGAACACTAACAAGTTCGCTAGGAGGGATGTATGAAGGGATATACAAGTAGTAAAAACCCGAAAGGGATCTCTAACTCAGCTCTACTCATCTCTTTCATATTGCCGCATATATCAACTCCCACTATCTAAACTAATTTATTCATGTGAATGAATAATGTTGTATCGCTGTTTTGGTGTTCTGTTTAGAAGTGTTTTTATTCTCCGTTGAACGCTAGGATCTTTGAACATTGAAAGATCATGGTCAGAGGAGACGGCTTTAATTGGTGCGTGAAGAGACAAACCAGCAGTAAGGAAAATAAGACATGTTCTAATGTTGTGAATCGTTTTTAACTTTATAAGGAGGTAACATATGTTGAAATGTTAACTTCCCCTGCCGCGTTATTGTTTCCACAAAACCGCCAGATTTCCCCGCACCGCTTTTCACGAGTTGGTGGCTTTTCTCAAACGGCAGCGATCATATTTACCATCTGACGCGTGTCCACAGCAGATTTCCAAAACAGCTTTTTCCCAAGAGCATAAAGGTCGGTAAGTAGAGCCGTGCAATATTGTCTGTCAGCGGTTGGATTAAATCAATGGTTGTGTACCATATGGACTTGACGTGAAGTAAAAGTTTCATTTTGACCGCCAGTTTTTCCTCGGTAATGTAATTAATGAAATTTACGATAATTGGTAGAACATAGGTAAAGTTTTTAATTTTAATGTTTTTTTAACTCACGGCAGTATGGCACAAGAAAATGTATTTGTCATGTTTTTTGTTGTTCATTTTTTTGCATATGTAATGTAAGGGAAGTACGCAGCAGAGTTTTGTTTTGTAATGAAATGTAATACGGAGCAGCGCGTATGTGTGAAGTGAAAAAGAAAAATTACACACACAGCGGTGTTAATTTTTCAAGTTGAGACATAGTATTTTTTTTTTGAGAGACAGTGAAGGTTTTTTTTTGGAACTGCATCAAAAGCAGTCTCTGGTTGTAATCCCTTTGTTAGAGGAAGAATTTTGTAATAGCTATTTTTTTAATGAATACAAGTCCTTTTATGTTTGTTCTGAAACTCTGTCTTCAACAAAACAATTTTAGCTTCCCTGTGCTAAAAAACAAAGCATTATCCTGTTTTCAATCATTTTTGTTTGGAATTATCAGAAATTCCCAACATGATATCAGAGCTTGTCCAGGTTCTTTGAAGGTGTCAAAGAAGCAGAAGGAATGATTTCTTGCTGCAGCAGCTTCTCTAGCAAATTGAAGACTCAGTCAAGAAAAAATCCAAGGTATTTCTCAAGCTAGTTTTTGTGTTACTGTTGAGGACAATCAGTTATTTTAAATACACAGTCAAGTATTTTGAAGCATAGTTAAGAGAGCAAGAATGGCTGGAGCCAGCACTAGCATGGGTATTTGTAATACTTAGCTCCCACAATTTAATGGGAAAAACTATGACTATTGGGCAATAACCATGAAAGCTTTGTTTGCTTCCCAAGACTTATGGGAATTTGTTGAGGATGGTTTTGAAGAACCAACAAATGAAAATGAGTTTAACAATTTAACTCAGGCAGAGAAAGATCTGTTGAAGAGCAATAAGAAGAAGGATTCTAAAGCCCTCTACTTTTTGTATCAAGCAGTGCATGAGAGTGTGTTTCCAAGGATAGAAGCAACTAAGAGATCCAAAGAAGCATGGAAAACTCTCAAGACAACCTATCAAGGCATAGAGAAAGTGAAGACAACAAAACTACGGTTGCTAAGGAGAGACTTTGAGAATCTTTGCATGAAGGAGTCAGATAATATTGACTCATTCTTCACACATGTGATTGGTCTGGTCACACAGATAATGTCTCATGGAGAGATTCTTGAAGAAAGAAGGATTGTAGAGAAACTATTGAAGATCCTACCCTCAAGGTTCGATGTGATTGTCACCACCATAGAAGAAACAAAGGATCTCACAAACTTCTCAGTTGATGAATTACATGCATCACCGATAACACATGAGCAAAGATTGAGTAGAAATGAAAACTCATCTCTAGAGCATGCCTTTAAGACCCAGATGTTCTTTGGAAGAGGAAGAGGTCAAGGTAGAGGAAACAAAAGAGGAAGAGGTAGAAGCCAAAACAGAAGTGGAAGAAACAGTCTAGCAAATGCTCAAGGAAGAGGCAGCAATCCAAATCAGAACCAAGGCCAAGGCAGCAGCCAACAAATTGGACAACATCATGCTCAAGGACAAAGGTATGATAAATTCAATGTCCAATGTCACTATTGTAAAAAATATGGGCATTATGCAAATGAATGTAGGAAGAAGCAACATGATATGAGTAATAGAACTAGTGCAAATTTCACTAGAGAAAATATCCGCCAAAATAATTTGTTTTTAGCCTATAATATTGTTGAAGAAAAGAATGAAGATGTACGGTTCCTAGACTCTGGTTGCAGCAACCATATGACAAGAAACATAGCCCTGTTTTCTATGTTAGATCAAAGTGTGAAGTCACAAGTCACACTAGGGACTAATAATAAAGTTTCTGTTATGGGAAAAGGAGAAGTAAATGTCTTAACAAAGAAAGGTGAAAAGAAAACCACAGCAGATGTTTATTATGTTCCTAGAATGAAATGTAACCTCTTAAGTATTGGATAGCTTGTTCAAAAGGGGTACAATGTTTTCTTTGTGAATGATGTATGCACCATCTGGATAAAAAACCCAGCAAACAATGCATTGCTGATGTGAAGATGACAAGGAACAGGATGTTTTCTCTCAGGATGAAAGCAGATTTAAAAAATAAAGAAGAAATTGCAGTGGTGACTCAAGAGGCTTTCCAAAGCGAACCAAAGGATGAAAATTGGTTGTAGCACTTGAGATTTGGACATCTCAACTTTGGAGGTCTTAACTTGTTGAATAGAAAAGAAATGGTAAGAGGATTACCATTGATGCAGAAGCCAGACAGCGTTTGTGAAGGTTGTATCTTGGGGAAACAAACAGAGAAAGTTTTCCATCTGGGAAAAGCATAAGGGCAAAAGCACCCTTAGAGATTGTCCACTCAGATTTATGTGGACCGATGCAAACTCCATAACTTGCAGGCATCCACTACATACTAACATTTATTAATGCTTTTACTAGAAAAACTTGGGTTTACTTTCTAAAAAACAAAAGTGAAGTGTTTGAAAGATTTTGCAATTTCAAAGCACTTGTAGAAAACCAAAGTGGGCTGCATATCAAAGTTCTAAGAACTAATAGAGGAGGTGAGTATATATCCAAGGAATTTCTACATTTTTGTAGAGAAAATGGAATCCATAAGCAGTTTACCACTAGGTACATTCCGCAGCAAAATGGAATTGCCGAAATGAAGAACAGGACACTCATGGATATCGCGAGGAGTATGTTAAAGGCAAAGCATTTGCCAAATGATTATTAGGCTAAAGTTGTACATTGTGCAACGTACATTTTAAATAGATACCCTACAAAAGCAGTAATGAACAGAATGCCGGAAGAAGCATGGAGTGGGACAAAGCAAGGAGTCACCTACATGAAAGTTTTTGGATGTGTGGCTTATGCACACATTCCAGATCAACTAAGGAAGAAGTTGGACAACAAAAGGGAGAAATGTATTTTCATTGGATACAATGAGGTATCCAAAGCCTACTGGTTGTATAACCCATCCACCAAGAAGCTTATTGTGAGTAGAGATGTTTAGTTCATTGAGGAGGAAGTTTGGGATAGAAGCATAGAGAAAACAGTGAATGTTAAAAACTCTTTGTCACATGATGAAAATGATGAGGAGATAGCTGAAATACATCCCCAAATAGCAACACCAACACAAGGACAGCAAGGGACACCCTTGAGGAGAAATGAAAGTGCTTCTCCAAGCACACCACAAGGAGGAAATTCAAGTGCTTCTTCAAGCACTTGTACACCAAATGAAAGAGGTAAGAAATTCAGAAATTTAAGTGACATTTATGAACAAGAGGCAGCAAATGAAGGTATGAACTCTTTGTTTGCTTTATATTGTTATGTTAATGACTCTGTTCATTTCGAAGAAGCAATTAAGGATAGGAAATGGATAGAAGCTATGGATGAGGAGATCAATGCCATAGAAAGAAACAAGACATGAGATTTAGTTGGACTACCAAAAGGAAAATAAGTCATTGGAGTTAAATGGGTCTACAAGACCAAGAGTAATGCTGAAGGCAAAATAGAAAGACACAAGGCAAGATTGGTTGTCAAAGGATATAAGCAGCAGTATAGGAGAGACTATGAGGAAACTTTTCCACCGGTTGCCAGAATGGAAACTGTGAGAGCAGTGTTGTCCATAGCAGCACAAAACAAGTGGAAAGTTTACCAAATGGACGTGAAGTTAACATTCCTAAATGGAGTATTAATGGAAGAGGTTTACATTGAACAACCTCTAGGCTATGAAAAGAAAGGCCAAGAGCACAAAGTGTGCAGATTGAAGAAAACTCTTTATGGGCTAAAGCAAGCACCAAGAGCGTGGTATAGTAGGATAAATTCTTATCTACTAGAAAATGAATTTGAAAAATGTGAGGGAGAACCCACTCTCTACATCAAAGAAAAGGATGGTAAAGTACTAATTGTTGTGTTATATGTTGATGATGTTATTTTCACAGGTAATGATGATTATCTTACTGAAAATTTCAAAACAGTCATGAAAGAAGAATTTGAAATGACTGACATGGGTTTGCTGAGATACTTCTTAGGAATAGAAGTAGAACAAAATGGAAATGGCATTTTTATCTCACAAGCAAAATATGTTAATGAAGTGTTGGAAAGATGTACTATGTAGGAGAGCAAAGTAGCAATCACTCCCACAATGATAGGATTAAAACTCAGCAAAGAGGACAGTAGCAAAGATTTTGATCGTAGTTTGTACAAGAGCATAGTTGGCAGCCTCATGTATTTGACTGCAACTAGGCCGGATATAATGTATGCTGTTAGTTTAATTCCCAGATTCATGGAGAGGCCAAAAGAAGCACATTGGCAGGCAGCAAAAAAGATTCTGAGGTATGTTAAAGGTACTAAAAGGTTTGGCATTTTATATACTACTTCAGAATGTTCAGATTTAATTGGATACATTGGTATTGATTGGGCTGGAAGTGTAGATGATCGGAAAAGCACATCCGGTTATGTTTTTCACATGTTTTCAGAGGGCCATTTCATGGGCTTCTAAAAAACAGGGTATTGTAGCATTGTCTACAGCAGAAGAAGAATATGTCGCAGCTACAGCAGCAGCGTGTCAAGCAATTTAGATAAGAAGGATGTTAAGGAGTTTATGCCAAGAGCAAGCAAAAACAACAGTGATTTTTTGTGACAATAGTTCAGCTATTGCATTATCCAATAATGCTGTGTTTCATAAGAGAACGAAACACATTGACAACAAGCCATTACATCAGGGAATTGGTAAATAATGGAGAAATTATTTTAAAACACTGCAGAACTCAGGAGCAGGTTATTGATATTTTGACCAAACCATTGGGGTAGAAAAGTTTTGAGTTTTTGAGGAAATGTCTGGGTATGACTGATAACCCTGCAGTTGAAATTAAAGGGGAGTGTTGAAATGTTAATTTCCCTTGCTGCGTTATTGTTTCCAGAAAACCGCCAGACTTCTCCGCACCGCTTTTCACAAGTTGGTGGTTTTTCTCAAACGGCAGCGATCATATTCACCATCTGACGCATGTCCACAACAGATTTCCAAAACAGTGTTTTCCCCAGAGCATAAAGGTCGGTAAGTAGAGCCGTGCGATATTGTCTGTCAGCCGTCGGATTAGATCAACGGTTGTGTATAGGCCTACACCATATGGACTTGACGTGAAGTAAAAGTTTCATTTTGACCGCCAGTTTTTCCTCAGTAATGTAATTAATGAAATTTACGATGGTTGGTAGAACGTAGGTAAAGTTTTTAATTTTAATGTTTTTTTTTACTCACGGCAGTATGGCACAAGAAAATGTATTTGTCATGTTTTTGTTGTTCATTTTTTTGCATATGTAATGTAAGGGAAGCACGCAGCAGTGCACATGTGAAGAATTTTTACACAGCAGTGTAAATATATACAACAAAGTTTTGTTTTGTAATGAAATGTAATACGCAGCAACGCGTATGTGTGAAGTGAAAAAGAAAAATTACACACATAGCAGTGTTAATTTTTCAATTTGAGACAGAGTATTTTTTTTTGGAGAGACAGTGAAGTTTTTTTTTTTGGAACTGCATCATAAGCAGTCTTTGGTTGTAATCCCTCTGTTAGAGGAAGAATTTTGTAATAACTATTTTTTTAATGAATACAAGTCATTTTATGTGTGTTCTGAAACTCTATCTTCAGCAAAACAATTTTAGCTTCCCTGTGCTAAAAAACAGAGCATTATCCTCTGTTCAATCATTTTTGTTTGGAATTATCAGAAATTCCCAAAAACATACAATATACATTGTGGTAACGTTGTTCAACGAAGAAACGAACTGTAGTAGCATTGTTCAAGGAAGAAACCATTATATAGAAAAGGACAGTTTAAGGACGTCACTGGTAATTAGGTTTGTATTTACGTTATTGTTAACATGCTGGCTACATTATTGTTCAACAAGTTTTTGGTACAAATGACGATAGAAACCAACATAGAAATTATGGGTTGCAACTAAATTTAGTTAGCATGTGACAATAAAGACTAAGAAGTATATGAAAACACTTTCATGCAAATATCAATAGAAAGGCTCTTCTGGTGAGTACGTGCAAGTCATTCAAGTTCTCGAATGGGTTTAATAAAGAAAATGAAATCCCATGCAAATTAAACACTAAGTTATGTGGAAATGTGTTGGAATTAATAGCTTATAATATACAAAGTAATATGAAGCAAGAATACACGGACTAAGAATCTCTTGATGGAAAAAATATATTATATTATCTCATTTCCCAATGTTATATTTTGAGTATAAATGGTCTCATGTATAGTAATCGGTGAGTTTAATGATTTAATTAGTTTAATGAATTTTATAATTAAATTAAATGTTTATTTTTAACTTTCTTTACTTAATGTATGGCAAGCAGATTCATTGTAAGACACTTTCTCTTAATGAGTATTTGTGATTTCAGTATACATTATTTAAGTTTTTTTGAATTGGTCTTTTCTTCATCTTCATCTTCAATTCTCTTTGTTTTCACTGGGTTTCGTATTTATTTTGGGTATTTTATGATTTTTGGACTTTCTAGATTGTTTATCCATGATCTTCTTCAATTTTTGTCATCTTGTACCTAAAAAAAAAAACAATTTCACTACCCCACAACAACATCAATCATCTCAGTCTTTTTTTATTAACACGTAATCATTACACCAATCGGTTTTTGTAGTAGCTTACACTTAACTATCACAATCCTCAAGAGGTCGAATGCTTTTAGCTTACCACAAAGAACACATCACATCAAGTGACTTCTATGATTTTACATATGAAAAGAAACACATCACATTATGTGATTTATGTATTTTCTTCCTACAACAACCACGAGTGGTTTCAGCCATGAACCTTCTTTATTCCCTTGCATGTTAACAAAATACCTGCATGTTCACATAATCATTTCTTCTTTGTATCTTCATCATTCATTTTACCATGTCACCACATCGATTTGTCTATTGTCTTCTTTCATCGTACTACTCTCTTAACTAGCAGATCATTTTTTCTCTTTGTTGCTACATCATTCTTTTTTTTTGCCATATTCTATCTTAATTCTCTTTATTGTTGCATCGTTTTCTTTTGTCATTCTCTTTGCTGCTACGTTGTTCTTTTTGGAAACAACTTAGTTCATCATGCCACTATATTTGTTGCTACATAATTATCACTATCACCATATTCTTTCATGCTATTGATCTTTTTATGTCATTATCTTTTTTGTTTCATATCTTTATCACCATCTTCTATCATTGTCATGTAATAATGTGATGGAGTCTCCCTCTTCCTTTTTATACCTATATCTTATTTTTTTCTTCTTCCTTAAAATAATTGATAATCGATCACCATATAAAAGGAAATACATCTACTAAGATATACGTGTTCCAACCATTGTATTCATAAATTTATTATAAATCCTTATCAACTACTTGGTCCCAACCTTTTAATATTATTTAAACCTTCTAAGGATAATCCATCTCACTTTTCCCCCTTAAACAAGGATTAAATTTCTTAGATTTCACATCAAGCTAGCATAGAAGTACGAGACACCCTCACATATATCCATAATTGATGTTAATCAAATGTATCGCAGTTTTACTTCCATACATATGCTAATCAAATGTAGTTGTAGTGCTACTTCCCATGTCAGAAAATTTCTTTACAACAACCCATACATTGATGTTAATTAATTGTAGTTGTAGTTTTACTTTTCATGTCTCAAAGTTTCTATGATTAACCTTATCCATATTTTATTGTATGTGTTTTTAATTTACATTTTTAGAGTACAAACTCTCTTTATATCTAAATTTCACAACAAAAAATATGTACGGGTTGATTCCCTCACAATTGTCTACTTCCTAGATGATTTGAAGAGTATTATCTGCACCATTGGTCTGCTTATGCCATTTACTATCGAAAAATTTCTTCCTTGAACATAAATTTCTTCTACATGTTATAAAATAAGATTATCTATTATCGGTTGACAAATAAATGTTGTGAAATTTAGCCCATTAACTGGTAGCTCAGTGCCATGTTCCATTTTTTCCTTTGTCTAAAATTTGTCATGTAGCAACAAATAACATAATTTTTTTCACTAATATTACAATACGTTTTGGCTCATTGGTTTTTATATTTTCTCATCGAGATAATACATTTATTTAAATCATATTTAAATTGTCTTTATAGAGACAATTTTTTAAGACTATAATTTGAGGCAATCACTTAAAGAGAATATTGAAGATAATTTACAAGTTTTTTTTGTCTCAAATTAAGACAATTTGTTAAAAAATTGTCTTAAATATTGTCTTAAAACACCCCTAGATGTAATCTCATAATATATAATCTTAGACATATTTAAAATATTTAAATTGAGGACATTAATTATATATTCAACATATTTTTTATCCATCTTAATTCTGAAACTATCAAGCACAGGAAGGGATCAAATCTCTTGAGACTCAAACATTTCCTCATGTTTTACATTCAAAAAAGAGATTCGCAACTCAAGACATTTGATCCCTTTCTACTCTTCATAGATCTGGGGCTAAAATAGATCTAGACTTGTTTATTTTTTAAAAGATTTTCAATATATTAGGGTTAAGATAAATACTTATCAATTTAATTTTGATACATCTAAATCAGTCATTAAACCAATGATATAATAATGCTAATTGTTGAAGTTGTGGTTTAAGTTTTTTTTTTGTTTGGACAGAATTTAATATTGAAAGTTTAAAGTAGAAACAAAAGTTTTAGGCCTTACAGAATCCATTATTTCTTAGAATCCAGTCTTGCTTCGTGATATTCATAAACAAGTACTCTGGCTCAGAACTGTTTGTAATTCCAACGATTTCATACAGTGATGAAAATATATTTGTCACTCGAATAATTCGGAGATAATTTGATGATACGAAGGGTGAAATTGAGTACGAGCGCTTTTTTTAATCATTGTTAACCAATAGTCAACAAATTCTACTTAATCTAAATAAAGTTTGAAAATTTGTCCTCGAAAGCACTTGTACAACTAGATCTATTACACAGGGATCACGATATATGACACAGGGATCACGATCTGTGACACAGGGATCACATTAGCGGTGAGCTTAAGTCGATTGCAGATTCCCAGAATATTCCAGGATCTGACGGACATGGGCACGGTCAAAAAATTGACCGCGCCCATGTCCGTCGAATCCGAGAATATTCTGGGAATCTGAAATCGACTTAAGGATGGCCTCACATTAGAGATGTAACATTGATATAATGATGCAGTGGTCAATTGTTCCTACCAGTTCAGAGTGAATATTGGAGTGCGCAACTAAGAGAAACTGTTTTGCGGGGAGCCCTACATGATGCAGGAGCATCTGACTGACAGGTTAAGACAAAAAGGAAAGGCTGTATGGTCTCTGAAGAGGACAGAGGAGCAATTTGCTGAGTGAACAATGTGGTTGTTTTTGTTTTACTTTTACTTGTTTATGTTGTCTAATTTAATAAACGAATGGTAAATAGGAAGGTCAAGAATTAGAATTAATTAGGATAATTGTTACAAGCAACTAGTTTTGCTTTTGTAATAATATTGTAAGACAATAACAGTTCTGAAACTAAACGAATGTAACTAAACACGATGTAACCAACAGCAGTTGGAAAAACAAAACAGTTCCAAAGAAACAGTTCCTGAAGATCATTTTTAAAAGAGGAACATAACACAATTGGGGGTTCGACTTTTTGAGAAGTGAATAAAGAAATATATTTTCTGTGCACACAGACATTCCTCTCTAGCGTCCTATAGCTGTTTAAATTATTTATATGACATTACATTGATTTCAGTTCACAATACAGGTCTGTCTTTATTCTATCCTACAGATATATTTACATGCATGTATTTTGAGTTGCATTGGTCCAGACAAGCCTACGAAACCAAACAGTTGCAAAAAGAATTCCCAAACGTGTTGCAGAGACAATACCCATGGACCCAAATCAACAAGCATATGAACGCCAAACCTCGACCAGCAAATCTACAAACAAGGTGCAAGCATTGACAAACAGGAAACCAAGCAGAGTACCCAGGTATGCCTGAAGAGTAAAATTCATAATTTTCATTTATAAAATAAGTACGGGAAAAACCTCTGTTCAGTCATACATTGTTCCAAAACCCTATTCAAACAATTATACACTTTGTGCCAAAAAATTTATTACAAATTCAAGACAATATACAGTGCGGGCTTAGAAACCCTACAGCTAACAAATAGAAAAAACAGTTATGCAAGCCTACAGCCGAGACTTCATATAGTCGATGGCTCAACAAAATTCTGAAACAGAGATTACAGTGACCCTAAACTTAAGGTGTTGAATGTAAACAACAAGAGGAACAAAGAATGACACTACCCGGGTCTAGCTGGAGTTTCAAACAGCTAGGTTCCGAAACCCTCCAGGTCATCATACCTGCAATAAGAGACATACATCATGTTTCGTGAGGACTGAATAGCGAAATAAGGCGAGAGTACATAGAACAATAAGAACCAGTTCCAGAATTTACCTAATGGAGGTGAGTTGCGGTCTTGGTAGTTTGATAAAGTCACCCTTCTTGCGAAGGAGCAAAGACATTAGTCAACTGAGGGAAAAAAGGTAACTGCTGATAGCATGGAACCAGTAAACTTACCCTTGCAACATTGAAGGAGCCGAAGAGAACTGCAACCACATTCTGCTCGAACCCGAGGAAAGACGACTAGGAACCCAATGTTTGTTACCTGGAAAAGTTCCAGCCAGAAGAAAATCTCAATGACCATAAGAACCACCAGCATTGACACCGTATACTAAGAAGGCACAGAGACGTTAACTAGCGAGCCACAAACACATAGTAAAATACCAGAACAAGTGCAGATAAAGCAGAGATCAAAATTACAGTGATAACAACGTTCATACCGGACGGAGGAAGGAAACTTTCAAGTCAAAACCCTGAACCAAAGCACATAATAGCAGAACCTTGCACAAAAACCGCCACAGCCTACCAAGAACGCAAAGCTTACAAACTGAATGAATGTGCACGCAAATGATTCATGCTAGGGCTTGATCACCCCTACCAAGGCAAGCTCAAGAATTCCAAGGGAGGACACTTGTCCAACAACTGAAGCAAAAAGTACCAATCACAAGTGCGGGTTCCAAGGACCAAATCCACATCATTACAATCAACAACCGGTGAATCCACTTTACACCTAATCTGCTGATCATCATTAATTTCTCTTTATTCACATGTTAAAGACCGTGTGTGGTGTGTCAAGGTGGGCTAGACCCATCAAGTGGTATCAGAGCAGGAAGTTGAAAGAGCCAGGATATGGAGGTTGGAAGACGAGGACATGGAAGAGGTGTGCGCAGAGCAGCAGACGAGGGATTGAGGGAAGAAATAAGGACCCTTACTGCTCGCTTAGAGGCAGTGGAGGTAGGAAGGAGAAGAGATCCAGAACTTGGAGATGACAACGAGGAGGAGGTAGTAGCTACTACAGACGGATCAGATGAGGAAGCCCCAAAGATAAAATTGTTGAGGTCAGTGCTGCTAGCTAGTAACAAGCCCAAACCGAAAATTCCTAACTATGATGGCAGTCTGTCCACAGAAGTTCTGCTGGACTGGATAAGTGAGTTGGATAAGTATTTTGAGAATGAAGAGATCAGTGAGGACAGAAGAGTCAGGTTTGCTGCAACCAAATTGAAGGGACATGCTGCCCTGTGGTGGGACAATGTCCAAGTAGACAAAAGGAGAATGAATAAGCTATCGATAAGGAAGTGGCCAAGGATGGTGGCAAAGCTGAAAGGTAGATTTATGCCTAAGGATTATTAGGTTGCGCTTTACTGACAAGTAAAAAACTTAAGACAGAAAGGCATGACAATAAAAGAATATACGGAATAATTCTACCGTGTGAACTTGAGGGCTGGTTATACTGATGATACTCCAGAGAAGACAGTAAGATACGTAAACGGATTGAGGCTGGAAATACTGGATGAAATTAGTATTCTTTCCCCGCGAAAAATAGAGGAAGCCTATCAGAGTGTTGTAAAGGCTGAAGAAAAGATTAATAGAAAATAGAATAATAGGAGAGGACGGGGAAATGGCAGAGGACGAGGACAGTCCTATGGCAGAGGGAGAACTGCCAGTAACAGCGAAGAAGGCAGCAGCTCCAAGACTTCAGGAACGGCAAAGAAAGGAGATAGCACTAGAGGTGGTCGGCCCTATCAACGAGGAAGAGGGAACGGCCAAGGAAGGGGAGCTAATTTCTAGTGCTACAGGTGCCATAAATGGGGGCACAGATCTTTTGAGTGCCCTGAAGCAGAGCAAGCTGGCCAGAGGGGAACATTTGTTGCACAACCTGAGGAAGCTGAGGCACCGCCCCAGGAAGCAGAAAATGTGGCAGAAATGGGGGAGGCCTTGGTTCTAAACAAAGTACTGTTGAAGCCAGCCAAGGAAACTGCCGAGCAGACCCAACAGAAAGCACTGTTCCGGACAGTTTGCAAATCACACGGAAAGTGTTGTAAATTGATCATAGACAGCGGGAGTACAGATAATTTGGTTGCCACCGAGATGGTGGAGAAGCTGGGATTGAGGCGACTTAAGAACCCCACCCCTTACAAGGTGTCGTGGCTGTAGAAAGGCCACCAGCTATTGGTTGATGAACAATGTGAGGTTGAATTTCACATTGGCAGATACAAGGACAAGGTTGTCTACGATATTATGCCAATGGATGTGTGTCACATACTGCTGGGAAGACCATGGCAGTATGATTGGAAGGTGGTACACGATGGGAAGACAAATTTCTACAAGTTTATTAAAGATGGAGTCAAACATATGCTTGTACCCATCAAAGAAGAGGATACAGCAGAAGCAAGCGGGACAAAAGCGTTGTTAGTAGGTGGAAAACAATTTATGAAACAGATCGAGGAAAGCGAAGTGAATTATGTTGTCGTGAGGAGGACTAAGACTGTGCTGTTGCACACGGAAATGTCTGAATTGCCTCCAGAAATTCAAGGGATGTTACAGGAATTTAAGGACATTGTAGTTGACGATTTACCGGACAAATTGCCTCCCAAAAGAAGCATCAGTCATCATATCGATTTCATACCCGGAGCAAGCCTACCAAATAAAGCAGCATATTGGATGAACCCGAAAGATAATGAAGAGATTAGGAAATAGGTGCAAGAGTTGCTAGATAAAGGGCTGATCAAGGAAAGCTTGAGCCCTTGTGCGGTACCAATAGTTCTCACGCCTAAGAAAGGAGGAGAATGGCGGATGTGTATGGACTCACGAGCTATCAACAAAATCACTATTCGATACAGGTTTCCTTTACCAAGGATGGACGATATGATGGATTGTCTAAGTGGGGCAGCATATTTCATGAAGATTGATCTGAAGAGTGGCTATCATCAGATTAGGATCAAAGAAGGAGATGAGTGGAAGACAACCTTCAAGACTAATGAAGGGTTGTATGAGTGGCTGGTCATGCCATTTGGTTTGAGTAACTCTCCTAGTACTTTTATGAGGTTGATGAATGAAATGTTGAAAGAGTTCATCGGTAAGTTTGTGATAGTATATCTTGATGACATATTGATTTTCAACAGGACGAAAGAAGAGCACCTTCAACATGTTCGAAGAGTGCTAGAGAAATTACAGCAAAATAAACTGCTGATAAACTTGAAGAAATGTACTTTCCTACAAAAAGAACTGGTTTACTTGGGCTTTGTAATTGCAAAAAATGAATTGAAGATGGATCCAGAAAAGATCGCAACAATCGTTAATTGGCCATCACCGAAGAGCTTATTTGAGGTACGTAGCTTTCACGGGCTGGCGAGTTTTTATCACAAGTTTATAAGAAATTTTAGTGAAATCTGCGCGCCTATGCTAGACACCATCAAAAAGGCCAGTCAGCCTTTTTGTTGGACCAAGGCAGCAGAGGACAGCTTTCAGCTCCTGAAGCGGAAGATTACAGAAAGGTTGATTCTAAGGCTATTGGATTTTAATAAGCTTTTCCAGGTTCGATGTGATGCAAGTGGGATAGCCACTGGCGTTGTGCTGAGTTGGGAAGACAAACCTGTTGCATTTTTTAGTGAGAAATTGAATGAAAGCAGGCAGAAATATTCCTCATATGATAAGGAATTTTATGTTGTCATCCAAGCCTTAAAGCATTGGAGACACTACCTGTTGGGAAATGAGTTTGTGTTATTTTCTAATAATTCGGCGCTACAATATGTAAAGCAACAGCATAAATTGAACCACAAGCATGCCAAATGGGTGGAGTATCTGCAGAGTTTCACCTTTGTGCTGAAACGCATCAGCAGGAAAGCTAATAAGGTGGCGGACGTATTGAGAAGAAGAGCCTTGCTCTTATAGGAAAGTACAATACAAGTGTTGGGTTTCGAGCACTTGAAAGATTTGTAGCAAACCGACACAGACTTCAAAGAGGCCTTTGAACCCTGTCAAAATCCTGTGCTGAGGAACACAAGTCCATGGTTGGACTACAACTTGCAGGAGGGACTATTGTTTAGAGGGGGACAGTTATGTATCCTAGATTGTTCGATGAGAGAAAATATTATACGAGAAAAACATAGTGGGGGTCTAGCTGGCCACTTTGGCATAGAAAAAACTTTGGAGCAGCTCGGACACTTCTATTACTGGCCAAGAATGCGCAGGGATGTACAACGGTATGTGAATAGGTGTAAAGTCTGCCAACTAGTGAAGGGACATAGTCAAAACACTGGACTTTACACACCACTACCTATTCCAAGTAGACCATGGGAGTCAGTCAACATTGACTTTGTCTTAGTACTGCCTAGAACAGAAAAGATATGACTCAGTGATGGTGGTGGTAGACAAGTTTTCACAAATGGCGCATTTCATCCCTTGTCGAAAAACTAGGGTTGCCACTCACCTAGCTCACCTGTTTTTCACAAAGATTGTTAGATTACACGACCTACCCAGATCTATTGTTTTTGACAGGGACGTAAAATTCACGGGACACTTTTGGCACACCCTGTGGAAGAAATTGGACACACAGTTGAACTTCAGTTCTGCATATCACCCGCAGGCTGATGGGCAAACGGAAGTGGTGAACAAGAGTTTGGGAAACTTGTTTCAAAGTTTGACTGGGGAAAATTCAAGGTTATGGGATCATGCTCTCGCACAAGCAGAATTCGCTTATAAAAATTCGCCAAACCGTAGCACCGGACACAGTCCATTTCAGATCCTGTACGGCATGCATCCTCGTGGAATACATGAACTGCAGGATCTGGGAAAGTTGGAGCAGAGAAGTGCTGACGGGGAAGATTTTGCTGAAGCGATGAGTGAACTACACGAACAGGTGAAACTAAAGTTGCAGGACAGCGTGCAGAAATACAAACAACAGGCAGATTCAAAGTGGCGAGAAGTCCAATTTAATATAGGTGATGAAGTCCTTGCACACTTACGCAAAGAACAGTTTCCTAAGGGCACGTATAACAAGCTAAAATTCAAAAAGATTGGTCCCTGTAAGATTTTGCGTAAGTTCTCAGCCAATGCTTATGAAATACAGCTACCACCTGATATAGGCATATCACCTATTTTCAATGTGGCAGACCTGTTCCCATATACTGCCAACTCAGAGGAAAACAGTGTGGTAAGGCCAGAATGGGACACCCAAGTCGGAGACAGTTCTTGGATGAGGCACATGCCTTTGGTTCAACCCCATGAGATCGAGAAGATTCTCGACACACAGGTAGCCAAGAAGACTCACAGGAAAGAGTATCTGCGATACCTTGTCAAGTGGAAGAATCGTCCAATTGAGGACAGTTCGTGGCTCGACGCGGCACAGATACAGAAGGCTGGTTATTCTGTGGAAGAACTCATGGAATGGAGCCATGACTTTTTCTTACCCCGGGAGCCTGATGCAGGAGCATCTGGCTGACAGGTTAAGACAAAAAGGAAAGGTTGTTTGGTCTCTGAAGAGGACAGAGGAGTAATTTGTTGAGTGAACAATGTGGTTGTTTTTCTTTTACTTTTATTTGTTTATGTTGTCTAATTTAATAAACGAACAGTAAATAGGAAGGTCAAGAATTAGAATTAATTAGGATAATTGTTACAAGCAACTAGTTTTACTTTCGTAATAATATTGTAAGACAATAACAGTTCTAGAACTAAACGGATGTAACTAAACAGGATGTAACCAACAGCAGTTGGAAAAACAAAATAGTTCCTGAAGATCATTTTTAAAAGCGGAACATAACACAATTGGGGGTTTGACTTTTTGAGAAGTGAATAAAGAAATATATTTTCTATCCACACAGACATTCCTCTCCAGCATCCTATAGCTGTTTAAATTATTTATATGACACTACATTGATTTCCGTTCACAATACAGGTCTTTCTTTATTCTATCCTACAAGTATATTTACATGCATGTATTTTGAGTTATGTTGGTCCAGAAAAGCATACGAAACCAAAGAGTTACAAAAACAATTCCCGAATGTGTTGCAGAGACAAGACCCATGGACCCAAATCAACAAGCATATGAATGCCAAAACTCAAGTAGCAAATCTACAAACAAGGTGCAAGCATTGACAAACAGGAAACCAAGCAGAGTACCCAGGTACTCTTGAAGAGAAAAATTCATAATTTTCATTTATAAAATAAGTACGGGAAAAACCTTTGTTTAGTCATACATTGTTCCAAAACCCTGTTCAAACAATTATACACTCTGTGCCAAAAATTTATTACAAATTCAAGACAATATACAGTGCAAGATTAGAAACCCTATAGCTAACAAATAGCAAAAACAATTATGCAATCCTGCAGCCGAGACTTCATATAGTTGATGGCTCAACAAAATTCTGAAGAAGAGATTACAGTGACCTCAAACTTAAGGTGTTGAATGTAAACAACAAGAGGAACAAAGAACGACACTACCTGGGTCTAGCCGGAGTTTCGAACAACGAGGTTCTGAAACCCTCCAGGTCATCATACCTGCAACAACAGCCATACATCAAGTTTCATGAGGATTGAATAGCCATACTTTTTGCCTATTATCAACTTGGGATGAAGTTTTCTGGAATCTCTAGATTTTTCTGTTATCTTCTAAATTATATATACCCTGGACTATCTATATGGACTGGTTATATAGATGATTGTATGTATGACGGTTGACTATAGATCAGCACCTGTTACTATCACTGATAACATTACTGTATTGGGAGTTTCCCAATAAAGCAAATGTAACATTTTTGATAGTGAATATATAGCTTTTTTCATACTCTGGAAAAAGATTTCTGCTTACTCTGTCCAAAAAAGTTTGGAAATTTGACCCAGAAGCACTCGTGAAACCAGATCTATGAGACAGGGATCACATTAGAGATGTAACATTGAGATAATGATGCGGTGGTCGACTGTTCCTACCAGTTCAGAGTGAATATTGGATTGCGCGGAGGGTACACCTCATTATTTAACAAATTCCACAAAATTCGAATTCCAACGTTATATACCGAATTCCAGTTCCAACTTCATTTCTATGATTTGAAGAGGTATCGGGGTCACTTATCGTTATCATTCAACTTGGAATAATGCTTTCCGGCCCTCGGATGCTTTTGGGATGTTTCGTAAAGCAAAGAGTGCTTGCATTCCTGGCAATTTTGAGGCCATCAAGTGGAAACACAAGTAAAATACTTGCAATCAGATAAATCTGAAGAGGTGTCAGGGTCACTTATCATTATCATTCAACTTCGAATAAATATGTGTTATGTTCGCGGAATAATACGTTCCAGCAATCGGATGCTTTTTGGATGTCCGCGTATAAAGCAAAGAGTGCTTGCATTCGTGGCAATTTTAGGTCCAGCGGCGCGATAGCCACTGCAATTTTGAGGCTTATCATGCTTAATCTGTAGTATGTTCCATCAACTGAAAACGTAAGTAAAATAGGTACATGCAATCAGATAAATTACTGTAGTGCATTATAAGATTTCAAGAATATTGGTCTTATTTCGAAAATTCAGGGTGACATGGATTGTGGTGCGGATGCTAAAACCAATAATTTTAGTCTGGCAGGCGAATTTTTTAAATGAAGGGTGACATTAATTCTTGCTAAAACCAATCATTTTAGTGTGGCAGGCGAATTTTTTAAAATCAGGGTGACATTGATTCTTGGTAAAACCAATCATTTTAGTGTGGCAGGGGAATTTTTTAATAGACGTGGATCATTATCCAGTGACGTGCACGGGGAAATGCAAATCGCAGTGAGGTATCCAGACATGAGTATAATTGGAAAATATATCACAGCTGTGGATTAGACTGATGGGAATATAGAAACGTGAGACGAATGACATTTGTTCGGATATTCTTATTTACGTCTTTTAATACATGCGGAACTATTTGCGTAGATATGTAGTTCATAGGTTGTATTCAGCTCTGAGCTTTGATCGCAGTGAGGTCTAGGGCTACTCAGATCCCACAAAATTAACTTTAATTTTAATGATGTATTTAATGTTTTATGTGTTAGTCGTGTTTTTGGAAGTGTTAATTAATTTTAACTAGTTTTACTAGGAGGGGGCCTTTTTTTTCTTTTGGTGTTTGTGGTATATTTTTTTGTCAGAATTCAGTGAACAAAATTTGTTGCCGAATCTTGATTTGTTTTATTTAAATTGGTTTTTTTTTACTACATATAAGGATTCAACATTTTAAAAAATTTATGGGGCACTTCAATTGTGAAGAGTTCACCTATAAAACTTGTAATTTCAGTGAATATCTATCGAATTCTAGACAAAGTAGAAACTTTTCAAAAAGTAGCACTTGAAGACTACTTCATTTGGAATATCTCACTGACATAAAGTTATGATTTTGGATGAGAATAAAACTAGTGTGGCAAGATAGATATAGATACCAAAATATCTTGATAAATAAGTTGATTAAATTTATATTTATATCAATTTTAAATCTACAAAGATATTATAGTATTTTTAGTAAGTTCACATTTATATTAATTTTAAGGTTGATTGTAAAATTGATAAAAATTTATAATGTTTAAAGTGTTTAAAGTGTTGATAATTGAATTCGCCATCATTTCAACAAAATTAATATTACTTTTAGATTATTTAACATTTTATAACATTCAAATTTTTTTATGAATATAGTTCAAATGATTAATTTTTAAAAATTAGATTCATATTTATTTATAATTAATTTAGAATTAATAAAATATAAATTATTTGAATTATATATATATACACGCACTAAAAGAAATATAATTAAAAATAATACTAAAAAAATAACATTATAGATTTAGTATCAAAATATTATATTTTAAAGAGAAATATGTAATGATAAGAGAATATTCATATACTTTTAAATGTATTAGGTTATATGTCAATTTTATATAAATATGAAAAAAATTACAAATATCTCTGATATTAAGTAACACACCATTCAATTGTTTTATCAATATTCATTTTAATTTTGCATATATTATGTATTAAGAGCAAGTCTATGCTATTTGTGAATTTCATGTTAAATATTGAAGGAATTCCACACTTTTAACATATTGGAATGAACACTACTTAATTTTTTGTAATTATCAATGTACATCTAATTCATTTTGTCTGTAAATGTATCTTGAGTCAAGAAGGATTGAATTTCTCTTGGAGAAATGTTTTTTCAACATAATTCATTTAGGAAAAGTTGTCACATCACAATTAATATGTCTTTGAGTCCATGATATATGTAGAACTAAAATAGATTTACAATGGTTGATATATAAAATGTCTTAATTCCATATTGACTAGGTAATAAATGAGAGAGATAACACACATCATTGAACTATTTTAATCAGCAATTTTTTTTTTTTTTTTTTTTTTTACATACAATTATTTCATATACATATTTATATATATATCAAATTGATATTGAAATATTTTAATTATTATTTATATAAAAATATTTTTTTTTCATATTAATGTTTTTTACTCTATATTAAATATTAAAGTATTTACACATAACCTTTTATATTATGACCATACATTTATATTTTACTATTTTTTTTATATATAAAATTTATATAAATTATATTATTTAAAACTCATATTTAAATATGTTATTTATAAAACACATTAAATATTTTATATACACTACTAAATAAATTATTGAAAAACAATAAAACCAAAAAACTTATAATCATTATCATTGAAAAACAATAAAAACAAAAAATTATAATCATTATCATTCTTTAATAGATAGGGAGGATTTAAAATTCCAAAGATTTTTTTAATAGATATAGAGAATTTAAAATTCCAAAGAAAATTACAAAACTATGATTCCCCACATGCAGAATTTCAATCTCCAAACCAAATAAAAATTACAAAATCAAATCTAAAAAATAAAATTTTTAAAATTAAAAATAAAAATAAAAATTTAAAAGATAACAATTATATTGATAGATATAAGTAGATTAGGTCTATTGATAAATAAAATAGATTAGATAAATTGTAGAGATATAATCTCTATGGTATATGTAGAAATATTTATTATAGTATATACAAATTAAGGGTTAATATTTAATTTAATGTTAGTTATATTTTTGATTAATTTATTTTAAATTAATTAATCAAAAAAATGTCATGTGTCATATTGATATATGGTATTTATAAATCATGATATTTGATCATCATATTGTAACAAAAGCTATTTACAAGTTAAAAATTTACATAAGTGAATGTCCATAGTTAAGAATATTGTTTAACTCATATGTTAATTGTTTTTATAATTAATAATAATAATAATTTAAAATAAAATTATAATTTATGTAATTTTTAAATATGGGGAATGTGACATGTATTTTGAGGAAATTATTTTGACTCTTATTAATGTTTATTGGTAGATATATAATGTTTATTGGTAGATATATAATTTATATAACTGTGTTATTAATAATAATATTAATAAACTTAAAAAATATATAATTTATTAGCCATTTTTTTATATTTTATGATTTGAACAATGGTGGAGCTTTCTATAAAGAATTACAAAATATGTAATGAGTAGTTAAATTTAATGACTAAATGTCATATAATAATAATATAATTCTAATTATGATTTTCAAAATTAATTTAAAATTTAATTTAATTAAAATTTTAATATATCACAAAAATAAAATAAAAAGTTTTCTACTTAATATTATTTATAATCAAAATAAATTAAAATAAATATACCAGCCACATCATTGTTAACTTAAGATAATTACATTTATTATTATTATTTTATGAAGTTAGTCATTTTCTATTAGGTCAAATGAGGATTATCTAGACCAAAGAATCTCACCCAATACTTTGTCAACTAGGAACATAAGTTCAAACTCTTGAAGTGGCACCTAGTCTAGCTAGAGCATCTTTTAAATAGAAACTTATAAAACTAGTGTAGTTGTCATACCTTGACATATATTGAGATGAGAAAACAAAAAAAACTACTAGTAGCGCAAGCAAAAAACTAGTGAGTCATAGACGTTGGGTAAAATCTCTGAGGATAAAGAGATTTTTGCTCATCTTCGAGATATTGGGTTATTTACAAAGAATGGTCAATTGTCAATTTTTTCCTCTAGTTTTGCCAATCTCATAGAAATTTTTTTCTAAATCATCTTCTACCTCCCTATGTAGTCTGCAATATTCAAATGATGTTTAACCTTGTACATGTCATGATTGATAAAGTGAAAAAGTGAATGCAATATGAAAAATATAGTGAGAATAAACTGACATCATATCAAAACTAGAGAGTAAAACTCCCACATGTAAACATCCTCCAGACAATAATTACATTTTCATGTAATTAAATTAGACTTCATTAATGATGGAAGATAACATGGTTCAAATTAAGTAGAAACACATGGTATGGAGATTTATCAAGCTCACTTATCATTAACAGCAAGGAACTCGTGTATGAGTACAGCAGTACAATCTACTCTCATTTTTGTAACGCGTTGGAACTATTACTCTCATTTTATGTTTCCTTGCAAAACACACTTAAAACACATTCTAAATAGTGGAAATTCACATTTTCATGTAAAATTTTAATCATTTGATTCCTTGAAAGCTAAATAAAAACGTTTAATGGTTAGACCATCATTGTGAAAATACATTTGAAAAAGAAACGTTTAAGGGTTAGACAATCATTATGAAAATATCAACAAAATACTCTTTCAGGAAATAAAAGGTTTCACGACTTCAAAGATTAAATACCAGCTGCATATTTAGAGGAACAATATTTTGAATAGGGCCGCGGAATAATATATTCCTAATACTCGCAGTTTCTTCCGAGCATAGTGGCCACGTTTGTCAGTGCAGTTTTTTGAGATGTGAATGCTATTATCGAATGGAAAGGTGGGGAAAGATAGTGACAATCAGATAAACGAGAGGTGGTTTTCTTGGCCATTTGAGAAAATCATCAGACAGACTGTTGTACGTTACCAGCGTTTGGAATATAACGCGCTTCCTCTGATTTTGAAAATCAACACGCCATGCAATTTTATCCTAACACCGTGTGTACCGTCCTCGGAGCCATTTTGATTGTTGTGGGCCATTCATTGCGGGGCAAAGAAAAAGTGCATTTATAATCCGCGTTGTCCCAATTTGGCCAGAAGTGTAAATCAGATTTTTTGAAATTTAGCCCAGAGTTTTTCACATTTTTATTAAAATTTATATTTAATTTCGGTCAGTTTTTTTTTTCAAAATTTGTATTGCGTTCCAAAAGAAAAAGTGCCATGTTTATGATCCTCAAGATGTCAAATTGGTTGAATGTATTCCACCTCAAGATGTCAAATTGGTTGAATATATTCCATTGCGAGCTGTAAGGCACTCAGATTTGGGTTAGGTACAATTTGTCCATAAAAAGGCTTCATCTCATAGGAGAGGATGTTGAATGTTTTGTATGTTCTGGTGCTTTGGAATCTCACCTAACATTATAAAACCTTCTTTATCATTTTCGTTTTCTTCCATGTGGCTAACTCCCTCTCGATCATGAATATGATTTTGATGGCAGAACTTGTGTCTGACTCCAACTCTTCATGAGGAACGTAAGGTTGTGGATAAAAAAGGACAATCTATTTCCTTTTCTTTTTTAGCTTTATCATTCAAACTAACCTATTTATTTATTTGACTAATACAATATATTTGTTAATATAGTAATTATATTAAGTAATTGTGAAAAAGTATATATAAATTCACATAATGCTGTTTGTTTTTAGATAAATTGTATAATAACTTCATAATAATCTTAATTAAATGTGAAAAATAACATATTGATTTAATAATACAAACTACTTGATATTTAAAATCTCTCATCCATTTTGGTAAAGACATGCCCAAAATATGCTAACATCTTCCATGTGAATTAGAAAAATTAATTTACCAAAATTTAATAGTAGAGATTTATGTGATTATATCTTTTAATATATTATATAATTTATTTATTGGTATAATTGAATATGCATAATATTATTTTTCTGATTAAAAAAATAAGTAATTTAAATTACGAAGATAATGTTATATATGTTATCACTTTAAAATTTCCTTAGGATTGTTATGTTGTGTTTAAAGAAATAATAGAGGTAACCACAAACCTAATTTTAAGATCATGATCTAGCCTTCCTAATGCTCAAAGAGCCCTTTTTCTTAAGAATTTAACTTTGTTGAATTGATTGATTTTAGGCTAGTTATTTAAGCTTGGTTGGGTTTTGATTTGATTTGGTGGTGGAATCATTGATTTTGATGGATAGATAAATGTCTTTTTACCATTGGGCTATGGAGTCAAAATGTTGAGAAAACAAGACTTAATCAAGTTCTAAAGGAAGTGTCCACAAGGCAAGGTAGGTGAGCAAATTCAGATCTTTTATGTTGAAGGGTGAAGTGGTTTTCAATTAGGATCAAGGAGAAATTAAGGATTCCTCAAACCGGATAATGGGGGAAATGAAAGACGTCAAACGAAACTAGGGAGCAATGAAGAATTCACTACTCTAGATATCAGAAGAAAACATCAAAATGAATAACTGTTTAGGACAGAGTGTACTTAAACAAATTCTGTAATAATATTCCAATTATTACATTTAAATTTGGAAAACATACAAGTTTATGGAATACTTCAGAAAATAACAAGTTAAACAATTGAAATATACTTCGTTGAAGTTGCCCAACACATGAATCCTATAATGTAATCCCTTTATTACTTGTCCAGTCTCCTGACGTGAAAATGTTACAATAAACCCTTAGGTTTCAGATCAATATGACAATAGAAAAGTTAAGTAATCCACCCTCAATACTTTGAATTGTGAAGTATTTATTCAAAAACTATTACAAAACATCCTAAAACTGAGTTAGGAATTATTCAAGGGAAAAGAAATATGTTTATACAAGAAGATAAAGACACCTACGAGACTAAAAGGCTAGTTGTGCCTGCTTTTAATGATTTTGCTGTTTGTTGTTTTGATCTTTTGATGCTTTCTCTCTTTTGTTGTTGCTCTTACGCTGGTTGTCCCTTTACTCTGCCTTTGACCTTTAAACTCTGTCTTTCATCTGATACTCTTTGACTTAGCTGATCTGTTTTCACTGTTTTATCTTTCACAGTAAGTCATTCAACTTTTCCCAAGTCTCTACATTTGGTAATTTAATCTTTACCATTCTTCTGAAGATCTCATCAGTTTCTGTGTACTTTGCAAAAGTAGGCTTGTTTATAAAGAGATGTTTTACCTCATGCTGGAGGTAAAAGAGGTTCTCAAAAGTCTGATAAAGCACTTTTCCTGTAGGAATTCCTTTCATGGAGGAATTGTTGGACTGTTCCTTGGCCACTTCTCTGATTTTCTTGTCATAATATTCCTGTTTCATCAACCTGTCATTAATCACCAATGGATTAGGCAAACCTTTCTGCCTCAAAACATCAAATTTAACCATGAATCTGGCTATTGCTAGCTCCATTGTTTGGCATTTCTCCTCAAGTTGTATCATCAGATTCCTTTTGGTGATTACTTTCTTTACTTCTAGTATGGTTCCTATTCTATCAGTTATTCCAAGCTCCTGCAATTCATATTTGTTTTTTGAATTAAGGAACTAGATTATTCTTGAGGCTTCTTTCGGCTTGTCTCTAAGTTCAGCTCTTGCCCTTTGAATTGCCTCACCATCTTCTTTGACCAAATCATTCTGCTCAATTATCACCTATATAGAAGGCCAAATAGCATTAGCTGAGTTAATGATATTGGCCCACAGCTGCTGCTTTGCTTGGGCAAGTGATTCTTTGAATGTCAACTCTTCCTCTAACTTCTGTATTCTTTTAGTCAATCTGTTTGACTTATGTGTTTCATCTTTATGCACATTTTGTACCAATTTCTTTCCATCTTCTAGATTTTTTATTTGATCTTTAAGTCCATTTATTTCATTTGTTTGGATGGACATATCCTACATAGCTTCGATTAATTTACCTACTTCATCACTAGGATGAGCTACTACTGTAGATGATTCTGTAACTGATGTAGTTGTTGATGTAGTGGGAATTGTTGTAGCTACTGGAAATGTTGAAGTAGAACGAACTGTTGTAGTCACTATAGGAATAGTAGTGACAGTCACTGCTTCCATGGTGGCCTTTTTATCCTGAACTAACTTATCCATCTCATTTTCCATTTTAGTTAATTGAGTAGTTGATTGAAGAACGAGGTTCATCATTTCATCCTTTTGGTTTTGATTCTCTAGAACTTCCTTGCTTTGTGGATGTTCAGTAGGAGGCAATTTAAGATGTTTCTTCAATGTAGCAATGTCTACATTATTTTTCTTAATGAGTTCTTTTGCACCTTTGACATTCTTTGGATCATATCCCATTTCAATAACCAAATCTTCAAGGGATTTAATTCTGTTATCTTTAGCCTATGAGGATGCTTTTTCTAGTTTCAACTATACAATTACATTTTCCAAAGAATTGTGAAGATTTTAGGCACTAATAGCTTTGTTAGTCATAGTTGAGTATAACATTTCTCTTGCTTGATTATGAAATTCTATTTGTTCTAGAGGATGAACATCTTTGGAAGAAATCTCATCATTTGTCTTTTTGTAATCTGTTGCTGACTTAGGATGTTGTACTATGGGCTACAAAAAGGTTATCTCCATTTTTCCTATCTTATAATCAAATGTAGAAAGTAATTTGTTATGGCCTCCAGGAGTCTGCTTCAAGTACTGTGAATATATTACAACTTTTATTTCTTCATTTTTGGCCTTAATATCTTTGTATCTTTCTTTGATGTTCATTTCTCTGTCCTTTGGTTCACTTGATGAAGAGACTTCAACACTATGCTGCTTCTGGATGATCTGAGCACTAGAAGTTGAAGGCTGGTTAGTTTCCCTTGAAACTAAAGGAGGTGCATTTTCTTTAATGACAGTGTCAATATCAATGATCTCAATTTTATCAATTTCTTCTTCTTGCTCATTTACAGGATTCAATTTTGTTCTTTTTTTGTACATTATTTCAAATTTGTTATCTATTGTATATTTGTTTGAGCAAGAACCTTCTTCTATAGTCCTTTTTAAATTTTTGTCCTATAGGGCTGGAGTATGTAGAATTGAACTAGTATCTATTTTCTCCTCCATATCCAGTAAGGTGTTTTCCAACCACTATGACTGGTTGGCATATCTTTCAATCTCTGGCCTAGACTCATGCATAAAAGGGCTCAAGCTTAAACTTCAGTATTAATTTGTTTATGACACTCAAAGGATCATACTGCCATTTGAAACCATCACTGAACTTAATCTCCGATAAACATCTTTCTGATTCCTATCCAACATCCTTATTATTGTAGATAAAAGCACCAAGCTGGTTCTTGGTTTGAAATTGTGTTTTCTTCCTCGGTGATAGAAAATTAACATCATCTGAATTTATGATTTGCCTGATATATTCTAGTGAAAATGTCCTCATAGGTGGATATTTGGGCAGCTTATATGGTGTGAGTTGACATCCATAAACCCTAATTTTAGTGTTGTTCTGCTATAAATACTACTCTCCTATTCTACTTTGTTTGGACAACTGTAAAACTTTCTTTATTTCATCACTGACCCAGGGTTGATTGCTATTGCTTAGCATTTTAACCACTCAGTGAACAAATGAATCAATGAAATCAATCATTGTAGCTGGAAATAGATGAATATTTTTGGATTAAGGGTGTCCAAAAGGTAACAGATCTAGGATTGCCATTAGTGTCCAGTTTTTGGATGTTAAATGTAAAGCTTTCTGACTGGAAGTATAGAAACATATGTAACAATACTGAAGAGTATTTTAATACTCTTTCATCTGGAAATCTGATCAGTTGATCATGGATTCTGTCTACTAAGAATTGGGAAAAATTGAAAACTATAGCTGGAGGGTTGCCTCGGCAAAAAATAGAAAGGAAACCAAGTATAGGCTTATTTACATGTTCATCAGTGGTATATCCTAGAATACAGGACATCATGGTTACAATCTGTCTAGATTTCTTAGAGAAAATGGTGGCAAAATATGGAGGGTTGTCTGTAGGAACTTGGACCTTTTCTAGGAGGAAAGTCTGAAAAATTTGGGATCTCTTGGGAAGGTCCAACTTTCAGTACAGATCAAGTAGGTTTTCAATAGAAAATGGGGCTTCATCAGGCTTTGGCTGGATCTACAACATTTCATTTATTGATCATGAAGTGATTGTGAAAAAAATTTGATGGTTAGGAGAAACGATGGCTCTTTTACTTGAGATATAGTAGAGTTGGCATAGGTGGATGATTTCAGGGAACTAGTATACCTGTGGGAACAAGTATTTGGGTAAATTTGACTCCCATAGCTGAATATCATCATTCTGGTTGAGGAATTTATCTTTGGTCCAACAGGGGAGTTTTAACAGATTGCTAGGGGAGGCTGTGTCTTTGATATGGAAATCTCTATCGGCCAATGGGAGGTGGCCAACATCTAAGTGAGATGTTTGCAGGGGCTTTGCATCCAACATGGTTTGGGAAGCCATAGATTTGTTTATTTTACTCAATTTATGACTATCTAGCCTAAGAAGTATGCTTATGACCTTTGAATATTGTGAAAAGGTGAATATAGTCTGCAAAAATGGTTTTGGATGCAACAGTGGCTTTCTTTAGGTTAGTAAGGCTTTTAAATTAGTTCAATTGATTAACCTATTAGAAATTTTCTGCAAAGTTTAGGTACAGGACTTTGACACTTTCGGAATACTTGGAAAATGAAGCTTTGTTATGCAGAAGGGTTATTTGGGGGCATCGGAGGCTTTCTGAGTCTTCAATGGTCTTTACGCTACTTCAAATTGGAGTCTACAATGTCTTCTGGTCATAAATGGCTTTAAATGGTTTAACAGATTTTCTAGGCTTTAGAATAGTTTGGTAGAGGTTCTTTCTGCAACCGCTAATAGAATAATAGTGAAAAAGTTGGAAAGGGCAGCTTCTTTTGTTATTAACTAATCAATGGTTAATATTTGTGCGTGGAGTTAAGTTTAAATAGTAGGGTGGTTTCATAAAATATGAGGAGGCGGTAAGGTGCTTTATCGCACTGCTTTTGAGTGGTAGGGTGGTATTATTTTAGAGGACGCGATATAACGTGGGGTTACCACGTAGCAAAAAGGAGAGCGGGCAAAACCACTAATCTAGCGTGCTTTTGGGATGTTAAAGGTGGGACGTTGAAGCACGCGATATGGGATGTGGGCCATTAGATCTCGAGGTGGGTGATTGGAGGGTTATCGTGTGGCAAAGTTGTGAGGGATGAGTTGGGGTGTGGGGTCGGGTTATAGATAGGGGGAGGTTTAAATGATAGTGGGAGTTTAAATGGAGTGGGACCGAGGGATATTGTATGCGGAGGGGTATATTATATGTTGCAAAGGTTTAATATAGCGGGGGTTAGGATTATATGGCGGGGAATAAATATATCAAAACTATAGGTTAAGATAATATAAAGGAATCTTAAGGAAATATGAGAGGGAATGTTAGAAAGACATTAGGGATGAGTTAAATAATATTGGTGGGGATTTTCACATGGGGCCCGATTACCTTAAGGGAGGGTTTTAATGATGGGAATGGGTTTTAAAGCTAGGGAAAGGGTTTTTAGGAAAGGAAAAGGGTTAGAATAAGGGGAAAATCACGAAGCAGAATGTGTTAGAACAAGGGAAAATGAATAGGGAAGGGGTTTTCTTACAAGGGAAACTGAATTTGGGAGAAAGTTAGTAATATAAAATGAGTGAATTGATGTTCTCCATGCCTTGTGAACACTGCTTCTACCTACCCATCATTTACTCTAACATTTTTTCTTCATTTACTAGGTGCATTTGAGCTTGCTAACACTCTATTTCTTTTCTTTTATAATCAAACTATCTAATTATAACCTTATGAGTTTCCAATGGCTCAGATTAAGCTATGTAGCTCATTATTATTCTCTACCTAACTACTGATTTGCCAAGATTAAATAGTTTGGCTAGATCTTTATTCTCTATCTATCAGCATGAAATTTAAAGCATAAATGAATCAAGATTAAACTTTTTTACCATCATGGATTGTGGCATTTTTTTGCAAGCTGCACACAATCTTATTTTGCAAAGAAAAGTAAAAAGTAGTGGTATTTGAATTTGCATCACTTTCAGAATCTACTTTTTATCTCTTTTTGGTGGGGTTCATATTTTAGTTTATCTGTTTTTTATCCTTTTCTCTTAGTCCTTTGATTTTTCTTTTAGGACTTCACCCTCTTTATATTTTTTATTTTCAATATGTGAAAACATTTTGTAGAAAGTAAAAGTATGTACAATATTACAAGACTAATCATAGTCAATTGAAAATTATGAATCCTATTATTATATGAGCCTAACAGTGGCTCCACATGGGGATGGAATTTCCAGGTGAAATGTCAAGAACTTTAAGATCAGTATCCTTTGAAACTTTGATTGTGCTTGCCTTGTAACTACTTTTCTATGATCTTCTTTATTCATACATATGATGCTATACCTTTAAAAGCTTAGGGTTGTCTCTTTGGGCTTCAACCTCAAAAGGTAATCATCCAATCCAATCTAAACTTTGCAATGTTATATACAATGATAAAAGTAAACATATGAACTAATGTTAACCTAGGGAAAAGTAATGCTTCAACATTATACCATTGACTTGTCCACCTAGGAGATCTGTTCCATCTAACTATTTCAAGAAAAATCCATTGTTACCTCTATAACCATAAATGATGTTAGAGCCTTGCCATAGGAAATCAAATTTCCCATGTTTACCTTTTTCTTCTCTTCTGGAATCCCATTTGAGTACTTTGTCACCTATGTAAAAATCATTAGCTTTGGTTTTCTTATCAAAAATATTTTTGATTTTATCTTGGATCACTTGGGATTTGTCATATACTTCTTCCATGTTTTACTGCAAATGTATTGTCTGGTTTATCCTCCTTTGGATATCATTGGATTCTACCTACAGTTCTTGGATCATCTTCATCACTAGTACTCCTAAAGAGGATGAAAAAATAGCATCCATTCCATATACTAGTTGATAAGGAGGTGTACCAATGGACTTTTTTGTAGTTAGTATATCTGCCCATAAGGCATTAACCAACTTTTTGTTCCAGGTCTTCTTATTATCTTCTAATAGCTTCTTGATGATATTAACGAGGCTTTTGTTTGAGGATTCTATAAGTCCATTACCTTGAGGGTAATAGACCATGGAATGGCCAAGGGTAATGTGGTATCGGTTACAAAAGTCTACCATTTTCTTGGATTTCAAGGGAGCATCATTATAAGTGATAAGATTTTGTGGGCATCCAAATCTAGAAAGGATGTTGTTCTTAAGGAATGAAATGATGATAGAATATATGGCTTGTCTAGAAGGGATGGCTTATATCCATTTAGTAAAGTAATCAGTGGCTGTCAAAATCCATTTATGTTTGGCTAAGGAGGATGGGTGAATTTCCCCAATGGAGTCTAAACCCCATTGTTGAGAAGGAATTTCTACTGAGATAGGTTTGAGGGTTAAGGGTTTCTTCTTGTCTTCAAATATTTGGCATTTGTGACAGGAGGTCACATATTTTCTGACATCTGCAAAAAGGGTGGGCCAGTAAAAACCGGCCCTTAAAATCTTATCAGCAGTTGTTTTCCAGTATAGGTGTCCCCCACAATCCCTTGCATGAAATTCTTGCATGACTTTGTCAACATCATCTTTTAATAAACAATTTAACAAAATTCTACCATTATCCTTCCAAAATAAAACATTGTCTAAGATACAATATTTCATTGCTTTCATTTTTAGGTATCTACTTTTGGTTCTATATAAGCCAGGAAAATATTGTAAGTTGAGTAAAACGAAAATGATGTTTGCATACCAGGGTGAATCTATGAAAGCTTCACTAATTTTTGGAGTCGTCATCTCTTCCTGATCATCTATAGCAGAAATGAAATTTATGTCTAAGGCTTGATAGTTTGATTCAGCCATGAGTTTGGCTAAACATTGGCCTTTAATCAACTTTGTAGGCTTGATCTCAATGTCATATTCTAGTATGGTGGAAATCCATTTGCCTCTTTTTCCATCAGGCCCATTCCAAGTTAGAATGTCCTTTACAACTGAGTTTGGAACATATGCTATTATGTGAGAGTACAAAATATATACTCTGAAATCATTTATGGCTTTCACTAAAGCAAGTGCTTGTTTTTCTATTATATTATACTTTAGTGTAGCATCTCTCAAAGCTTTACTGAAGAAGGTGATGGGTTGTTCATAACCCTCATCATTCTTTTGCAACAAGACTGCAATAGTGTTTTCTGAAGAAAATGAAAAAATTATGAAGTCTTTGTTGAAATTGGGACTTATGAGGACAAGTGTTTTAGTAAGGGCTTCTTTGATTACTTCAAAAGATTGCTTGGCCTCTGCCGTCCACTTAAGTGTTGAATCCTTTTTCAACATGTTATTCGAACATCTAATTAGCTCTGCTAAGTTAGAACTAAATCTTCTAAGAAAATTTATTTTACCTAAGAATGACTGCAATTCTTTAATGTTCCTGGGATGGCTAATGTTTAGGATTGATTCTATTCTAGCTGGATCAATTCTAATGCCCTCTTTTGAAATTATGTGTCCTAAGAGTTTACCTTCTTCTAGTCCAAAGAGTGTCCTTTTGGGATTCAAAGAAATGCCAAATTTTCTACATTTAATAAAAGCTCTTCTCAAATGATCTAGATGTTCATTATCGGATTTGGAAAACACTATGATATCATCTTGGTAAGCAACTAAAAATTCATGGATTTCTTTTGAAAAATCTATGTGCATTGCTCTTTGGAATGTTGCTCTAGCATTCATCAATCCAAAGGGAATTTTTAAATACATGAAAATTCCCCAGGGAGTGGTGATCTTCGAGTTGGATGAGGATTTGATTTTTTCTAGAAAACCCATCAAGTAATGAGATTCTAGATGATCCTACCACCCTCTGTAAAATGTGGTCCATTTTCGAGAGGGGATAGTTATCCTTCAGTGATACTTTGTTCAAGTTTATGAAATCAACACAGAGTCTGATTTCTCTTGTTTTCTTTCTAGTGGTGACTAAATTAAAGACCTAATATGAATATCTAATTGGTGCTATGATTTGCACCTCCTACATCCTTTTTACTTCTTTTTCAATCAATGGCATAAGAACTGGATTAATTGTCCTAAGCTTTTGTTTAAAGGGTTTCTAATCTTCTTTGATGGGTATTTTATGTTGAATAATGATGGTGTCATAAGATTTGAGGTCTTCATAACTCTAGGCAAAGACATCTTGAAATTCTTTAAACAAACTTATGTATTTCATCTTTTCAACTAGAGGTAATGCTTTAGATAATTTAATAATCTTAGGTTTTTCTTCTGTTCCTATATTACATTCTTCTATGTCTGATCTTATAGGCTCCATTTTTGCTTTTCTAGCTACATCATTTGAGTCGAACAAATCTTCTAATGGGGCTAATCCCTTAGGCAAAAAGTTATTTTTAAGGTTTAAAATCTCAGAATCATGATTGACTGTTTCTTCTATTTCTACTTATTCTAAGTTATCTATTTCTACTTTAGTGAACTTAGTGATTTTATTTATATCTATCTCATTATTTATGATGTCATCTACTATACAATCAGTATCTATGTTACAGTTTTGGAATTCTCCCTCAGCATTTATAAAATTATAGATTTAAGAATCTTGTGAAAAAATCTGCCAATATTTCAGATTATCAGGTATAACAGGCCTATGCCTTACCTCTACAGTGTACTGGTGATTGGGCTGAAAAGGTAGTCTACAAGTACTAGAAAAAGTAGCCAAACTGTGAGCTTGCATGTTCTGTTTCCTTGGAGTAACAGTAAAATCAATTTCAAGAAGTTTTTTAATCATATCTAGAACAGTTTCTTTGTATTGGCTAAGTCTAGGATTATTTATAGAATACTCTCCTTTAATTTGTTTTATGATCAATTCTAAGTCTCCCATGATAGAAACTCTCTTGGTTCCAAGGTTTCTTACAATTTGCAATCCTAAGATTAAATCTTCATACTCTGCCATGTTCTTAGTGCATTTGAAGTTTAATCTGAAAGCATGACCTTCAGAATGGTTATTTTCCATGTTATGAATACAAACTCCTACACCTACTCCTAATCTATTCACTGAACCATCAAAATCTAGGTGCCACCTAGATTCATGAAATATATTATCACTGTCAGGTTCTTTATTTTTTTCTTCTAAAGTTGTGATTTAATTTTTCTCATTGTCTGAACTATACAAGATAAATGAGTCCAGATCAAAATGCATGGAATAAATATGGTAATTATGTGGTCTTTCTGAACTACTTACCATGTATTTCATCAAGGTCTCTCTGTAAAGCTTTCTTTGTTGTCCAAATATAGAAATGGTAGCATATGACATCTCTAATTGCATAGATCCTTGTAATTTTGTTCCCCATGAGCGAGATAACAACATACCATATTTAGGTGGAATATCAACAACTACTATGTCCATAACAATACCTTTTGCTGCGCATTGGACTATAGTTACACACAGATCTTTTATCAAGCCTAGGCATTTGACTTGACTAGAATCAAAGGAAAACAAGTCATTGTAAGGTCTAGTGATGTCTAAGTTTAATCTTTCCACGACTGCTTTAGGGATTAGGTTATGAGATGCTCCTGAATCTAACATAGCATTATGCAGGATTTTATCAACAATGTTTAAGCTAATGTAGAGTGGAGGAATACCCCCTTGTTGATGTTTTCCATTCACCTCTGGACCAAGTAAAACTCAGGTTCATCATCATTAAGGTTTACAACATCTTCGCCTTCACCTATGTTAAGTGTTTTAGTAATTTGTGCTTTGTATGATTCATTTTTCACCATCTCTGTTAAAGGAACTGGTATATCCAATTTGGCTATCTCAATTTTGATATTGAATGGCATTTGAGTCTTTCCTAGTTGAATGATTTTATCTTTAGCAATTTGGGTTTGTGTGTTTCTATCTTCTTTACCAGCACTTGGTAATTCAGTCTGTGTATCAACAGTTTTGCTTTCAATTTTCTTTTTCAGAATAGTTTGAGTAGCAGTTGAAGTTTGAGTTTCAACTAAAGTTATATCTACAATTTTTGGGCTGGAAGCCTCGTGGGTTCCTCTAGGTAGAGCTTGTAAAACTTTGGTCACATGAGCTTCTGCTATTTTCTTAGTTTGGGTTTGGACTAATTTCTTAGTAGGAAGTTCTGTGTTATTTTTTCTTCTAAGGCTATATTGTCTGTGGACATCATAGATAATAGATTCATAGCCTTATTTGTAGTCAAAGGACTCTCTGGATTCTAATTGTAATTGTTGTAACATGTACAATTCCTATTCTTCCTAAGTAATAAAAATGGAATCCTCGTTGTTTAATCCCATCAAGTGTATCTAGGTGTCCTGGTCTTCTTCAACTTGTTGTGAACCTTCAACATAATTTTCCTAGAAAGGTGGCCATATTGATTGATTGGATGTACCTTCTTTTAATTTTCCAGTATTAGGATTTTTCCTAAAGTTAGGGTTTCTGTTTTGAGGTCCTTGTTGATTTTCCCACTGAGGTTTTCTTTCCATATTCTCTAATCTATCCATTAACCTTTCTAAACTTTTAGCCAAAGTATCTATCTTAACATCTGAAGTGGATGGTTCTTATTTAATGGTAACTCTCCTTTCATTCCTCATTCTAGCTCTTTTAGTCAACAAGTTATCTTCTACACTAACTACATCACTCTGCATCTATTCTAAAGTTGGAGGGTTTCTTTCTCTCAATTGGTAAGACATATCAGTGTCAAAACCATCAGGAAATTTGATTAGTTCCAAGTTTGGTGGAGGTTTGATATTTGCAGGGATTGCATTATAAATACTGTTAAACCTAGTACAATAGTCCTGAACAGATTCATTAGGAGCTCTTCTAATGTTTTCATATTCAAACAATATTTGTAAAGGATTTTTCTTTATTTCCCATCTATTGATAAACAATCTATGGAAAATAGTTAAATCAACAATATGACCAGCAGGTAAAGATTTAAACCATTTCTTGACATCTCCTGCTAGTGTTTGTGCAAATAATCTTATATGTACATCTTCTTCATCAATTTCGTGTAATTCAAAATAATAATTCATTTTATTTACATGTTGTTGTGCAGTATATTGACCAGTACCATCAAACTAAAATATTTTACTTTGGTAGTCTTGGTGCATGGCATGTACTTGAGCTGCCAAGGTTAAAGGAGCATATCTGGCAGCCATGGCTAAGATTCTAGCTTGGGTAGGAGGTGAAGTGGTAGCGCTTGAATATGAGCTTGAAGGGCTTACAGATGATCTTGAAGTGCTAGAAAGTGTAGTATAAGTGCTAGAAGATGAACTTGAAGTATTTGGAGGTGGAAATAAAACTCTGGGCTAAAGTGGAAGCTTGGGGATGAATGATTTTGTAGAATGAAGTGTACTAGAAATAATAGATGAGGTGGTACTAAATAAAGATGAATTTAGAGACTGAAGGATTGGTAGAAGGCTTAGGAGTAGTAGCAATTAGGGTAGCTAATTCAACTAACTATTGAAAATAGGCTTCGTCTATGTGCCTTATCAAATTTGAGGTTAAAGCATCAAGTTAGTCAAAAGTGTCTAGAACATGTTGATCTAAATTAGGATGTATAGTATTCTTCTTTGATTCAATAAATTGAATAAAAGTAGGGTCTATTACAGTATCATGGACTAAAGTTTCAGATTTGGTACGCAACAAAGAGTGCTCAAACGATAAATCAAATTTAAGATCCTCTAAGTTTGATAACTCTTTAGGAAGTGAATTTGATTTGATTAGCTGACTAATGCTTTCTTGACTTTCTACTTTATTGTTTTTTCTTAATATTTTGTCTGGATTATAAAAAATTATAGCAGGGTTTGGATCTAGATGTGCCCTGGTATAGTATGCTCTTTTGGAAGCGAGAATTTTAAAATTTTTATTTTTTTAAAGAAACTTTTGACAACCCTAAAATGGCATTAAGGTGAAAAGATGAGATTTAGGATTTCCTTTAAGGTTTATTAAACTGAGGATTGATTTCCCCAGTATGGTCGCCAGTATGTTATCACTCTAAAATTTCCCTAGGGTTGTCATGTTGTGTTTAAAGAAATAATAGAGGTAACCACAAACCTACTTTTGAGATCAGGATCTAGCCTTCCTAATGCTCAGAGAGGGATCTCCCTTAATAATTTAACTTTGTTGAATTGATTGATTTTAGGCTAGTTACTTAAGCTTCGTTGTGTTTTGATTTGATTTGGTGGTGGAATCACTGATTTTGATGGATAGATAAATGTCTTTTTACCATTGGGCTATGGAGTCAAAATCTTGAGAAAAAAGGACTCAATCAAGTTCTAAAGGAAGTGTCCACAGGGCAAGGTAGTTGAGCAAATTCAGATTTTTTAGGTTGAACAGTGAAGTGGTTTTCAATCGAGATCAAGGAGCAATTAAGGATTCCTCAAACTAGATAATGGGGAAAATGAAAGAGGTCAATCGAAACTAGGGAGCAATGAAGAATTCCCTGCTCTAGATAACAGAATAAAACATCAAAATGAATAATTGTTCATGACAGAGTGTACTTAAACAAATTTTGTAATAACATTCTAGTTATTACATTTAAATTTGGAAAAAATACAAGTTTATGGAATACTTAAGAAAATAAAAAGTTGCACAATTGAAAGATACTTAACTAATCTTGCCCAACACATGAATCCTGTAATGAAATACCTTTATTACTTGTCCAGTCTACTGACTTGAAAATGTTACAATAAACCCTTAGGTTTCAGATCAATACAACCATCGAAAAGTTCAGCAAACCACCCTCAATACTTCGAATTGTGAAGTATTTATACAAAAACTATTAGAAAATATCCTAAAACTGATTTAGGAATTATTCAAGGAAAAGGAAATATGTTTATGCAAGAAGATAGAGACACCTAGGAGACTAAAAGGCTAGTTGTCCCTGCTTTTACTGATTTTGTTGTTTGCTGTTTTGATCTTTTGCTGCTTTCTCTCTTTTGTTGTTTCTCTTACGTTGGTTGCCCTTTACTCTGCCTTTGACCTTTAAACTCTGCCTTTCATATGATACTCTTTGATTTAGCTACTATCTTACTCTTTAACTTAACTGATCTGTTTTCATTATTTTACCTTTCACAATAAGTCATTCAACTTTTCCCAAGTCTCTCTATCTGGTAATTTAATCTTTACCATCCTTCTGAAGATATCATTACTTTCTGTGTACTTTGAAAAATGATGCTTGTTTATAAAGATATGTTTTACCTCATGCTGGAGGTAAAAGAGGTTCTCAAAAGTCTGATACAACACTTTTACTGTAGGAATTTCTTTCATGGAGGCATTGTTGGACTGTTCCTTGGCAACTTCTTTGATTTTCTTGTCATAATCTTCCCGTTTCATCAACCTGTCATTAATCACCAATGGATTAGACATACCTTTCTACCTCAAAACATTAAATCTTACTATAAATCTGGCTATTGCTAGCTCCATTGTTTGGCATTTCTCCTCAAGTTGTATCATCATATTCCCTTTGGTGATTACTTTCTTTAATTCTAGTATGGTTCCTATTCTATCAGTTATTCCAAGCTCTTGCAATTCATATTTGTTTTTTGAATTAAGGAACTGGATTATTCTTGAGGCTTCTTCTGGCTTATCTCCAAGTTCGGCTCTTACCCTTTGAATTGCCTCACCAACTTCTTTGACCAAATCATTTTGCTCAAATATCACCTATATAGAAGGCCAAATATCATTAACTGAGTTAATGATATTGGCCCACAACTGCTGCTTTGCTTGGGCAAGTGGTTCTTTCAATGTCAACTCTTTCTCTAACTTTTGTATTCTTTTAGTCAATCTGTTTGACTTCTGTGTTTCATCTTTATGCATGATTTGTACCAACTTCTTTTCATCTTCTAGACTTTTTATTTGATATTTAAGTCTATTTATTTCATTTGTTTGGATGGACATATCCTGCATAGCTTTGATTAATTTACCTGCTTCATCACTAGGATGAGCTACTGTTGTAGATGATTCTGTAACTGATGTAGTTGTTGATGTAGTGGGAAGTGTTGTAGCTACTGGAATTGCTGAAGTAGAAGGAACTGCTATAGTCACTGTAGGAATAGTAGTGACAATAACTACTTCCATGCTGGCCTTTTTCTCCTGAACTAACTTATCCATCTCATTTTCCATTTCAGTTAATTGAGCAGTTAACTAAAGAATGAGGTTCACCATTTCATTTTTTCGGTTTTGATTCTCTATAACTTCCTTGGTCTCTGGACATTCAGTAGGAGCCAATTTACGTCGTTTCTACAATGCAGCAATGTCTGCATTCTTTTTCTTAATGAGTTGTTCTGCACCTTTGACATTCTTTGGATCATATCCCATTTCAATAACCAAATCTTCAAGGGATTTAATTCTGTTATGTTTAGCCTGTGAGCATTCTTTTTCTAGTTTCAACTGTACTTTTACATCTTCCAAAGAATTGTAAAGACACTCATAGCTTTGTCAGTCATAGTTGAGTACATTATTTCTCTTGCTTGCTTATGAAATTCTATCTGGTCTAGAGGATGAACATCATTGGTAGAAATCTCATAATCGATATTTTTGTAATCTATTGTTCACTTAGGATGTTGTATCGTGGGATGCAAAAAGTTCATCTGCATTTTTCCTATCTTATAATCAAATGCAGAAAGTAATCTGTTATGGCGTCCAGGAGTCTGCTTCAAGTATTGTGAATATATTTCAACTTTAATTTCTTCGCTTTTTGCCTTAATATCTTTGTATCTTTCTTTGATGTCCATTTCTCTATCCTTTGGTTCACGTGATGAAGAGACTTCAACAATATGCTGCTTTTGGATGATCTGAGCACTAGAAGTTGAAGGTTGACGAGTTTCCTTTGAAACTAAAGGAGGTGCATTTTCTTTAATGACAGTGTCAGTATCAATGATCTCAATTGAATCAATTTCTTCTTCTTTCTCATTTAGAGGATTCAACGATGTTCTTTTTCTGTACATTATTTCAAATTTGTTATCTTTTGTATCTTTGTTTGAGGAAGAACCTTCTTCTCTAGTCCTTTTTAAGTTTTTGTCCTGTAGGGCTAGAGTATGTAGAATGGAACTAGTATCTATCTTCTCCTCCATATCCAGTAAGGTGTTTTCCAACCACTTTGACTAGTTGGCATATCTTTCAACCTCTAGCCTGGACTCATGCATAAAAGGGCTCAATTTAAACTTTAGTCTTAGTTTGTTTATGACACTCAAAGTATCATACTTCCATTTGAAACTATCTCTGAACTTCATCTCTTGTATACATCTTCCTGCTTCCTCTCCAACATCTCTATTATTCTAGATAAAAGGACCAAGGTTGTTCTTGATTTTAAACTGTGTTTTCTTCCTGGCTGATAGAAAATTAACATCATCTGAATTTATGAACTGCTTGATATATTCTAGTGTGAATATCCTCATGGGAAGATATTTGGGAAGCTTATATGGAGTGAACTGACATCCATCCACCCTAATTTCAGTGTAGTTCTGGTATAAATATCAGTCTCCTGTTCTACTGTGTTTGGAAACTATAAAACTTTCTTTATTTCATCACTGACCCTGGGTTGATTGCTACTGCTTAGCATGTTAACCATTGGGTGAACAAATGAATCAATGAAATCCTTGTAGCTGAAAATAGTGGAATATTTTTGGATTAAGGGTGTCCAAAAGATAACAGATCTAGGATTGCCCTTAGTGTCCAGTTTTTGGATGTTAAATGTAAACCTTTCTGACTGGAAGTATAGAAACATATGGAACAATACTGAAGATTATTTGAATACTCTTTCATCTAGAAATCTGATCAATTGATCATGGATTCTGTCTACTACGAATTGCGGAAAGTTGAAAACTGTAGCTGGAGGGTTGCCTGGGCAAAAAACAGAAAGGAAAAAAAGTATAGGCTCATCTACATGTTCATCAGTGGTATATCCTAGAATACAAGACAACATGGTTACAATCTGTCTCGCTTTCTCAGAGAAAATGGTGGCAGAATATGGAGGGTTATCTGTAGGATCTTGGACCTTTTCTAGGAGGAAAGTCTGAAAAATTTGGGATCTCTTGGGAAGGTCCAGCTTTATGTATAGATCAAGTAGGTTTTCAATAAAAAATGGGGCTTAATTAGGCTTTGGATGGATCTACAACATTTCATTTACCGATCCTGCAGTGATTGTGAACAAAATTTTCTAGTTAGGAGAAACTATGGCTCTTTGACTTGGGATATAGCAGACTTCACATAGGTGGATGATTTTAGGGAACTGGTATACCTATGGCAACAAGTATTTGGGTAAATTTGACTCCCATAGCTGAATATCATCATTCTGGTTGAGTTATTTATCTTTGCTCCAACAGTGGAGTTTTAATAGATTGTTAGGGGAGGTTGTATCTTTGATCTGGAAATCTCTATAGGACAATGGGAGGTGGCCAACATCTAAGTGAGGAGTTTGCAGGGGTGTTGCATCCATAATGGTTTGGGAAGCCATAGACTTGTTTCTTTTACTCAATTTATCACTATTTGGCTTAAGAAGTATGCTTAGGACCTTTGAATAATGTGAAAACGTGAATACGGTCTGCAAAAAGGGTTTTGGATGCAACAATGGTTTTCTTTAGGTCAGTAAGGCTTTTAAATTGGTTCAATTGATTAACATATTAGAAATGTTGTGAAAAGTTTAAGTACAGGCCTTTGGCACTTCAGGAATACCTAGAAAATGAAGCTTTGGTACGCATAAGGGTTCTCTGGGGGTAGTGGAGGTTTTCAGAGGCTTCAATGGCCTTTATGCTACTTCAAATCAGATTCTACAATGTCTTCTAGTCGTAAATGGCTTAAAATGGTTCAACAGATTTTATGGGCTTTAGAATAGGTTGGCAGAGGTTCTTTCTACAACCGCTAACAAAATAATAGTGAAAAGGTTGGAAAGGGCGGCTTCTTTTGTTTTTAACCAATCAGTGGTTAATCTTTGGGCACGGGGTTAAGTTTAAACAGCAGGGCGGTTTCATATAATGCACCAAGGTGGTAAGGTGGTTTATCACACCGCTTTTGAGTGGTAGGGTGGTATTATTTTAGAGGACACGAAATAGCGTGGGGTTGCCACGTAGCAAAAAGGCAAGCAGGCAAAACTGCTAATCTCGCGTTCTTTTGGGAGGTTAAAGGTGGGACGTCGGAGCACGCGATATGGGATGCGGGCCGTTAGATCTCGAGGTGGGTGATCAGAGGGTTATCCTGTGGTGGAGTTGTGAGGGATGAGTCAGGGTGTGGGGTTGGGTTATAGATAGGAGCGGTTTTAAATGATAGTGGGAGTTTAAATGGAGTGGGACCCAAGGATATTGTATGCAGAGGGGTATAATACATATTACAAAGGTTTAATATAGTGGGGGTTAGGATTATATGGAGGGGAATATATATATCAAAACTATATGTTAAAATAATATAAATGGGTCTTGTGGAAATATGAGAGAGAGTGTTAGAAACACATTAGGGATGAGTTAAATAATATTGGGGGGGATTTTCGCATGGGGCCCGATTACCTTAAGGGAAGGGTTTTAATGATGGGAATGGGTTTTTAAGCTAGGGAAAGGGTTTTAGGAAAGGGAAAGGGTTAGAATAAGGGGAAAATCAGGAAGGGGAATGTGTTAGAACAAGGGAAAATGAATAGGGAAGGGGTTTTCTTACAAGGGAAAATGAGTTTGGAAGATAGTTAGTAATATAAAATGAGTGAATTGATTCTCTCCATGCCCTGTGAAAACTGCTTCTGCCTACCCATCATTTACCCTAACATTTTTTCTTCATTTACTGCATGCATTTGAGCTTGCTGACCCTTTATTTCTTTTCTTTTGTAAGCAAACTATCTAATTCTAACCTTATGACTTTCCAATGGCTCAGATTAAACTGTTGAGCTCATTATTATTCTCTACCTAACTATTGATCTGCCAAGATTAAACAGTTTGGCTAGATCTTTATTCTCTATCTATCAGCATGAAATTTAAAGCATGAATGAATCAAGATTAAACTTTTTGACCATCATGGATTGTGGCATCTTTTACGAGCTGCACACAATCTTATTTTTCAAAGAAAAGTAAAAAGTAGTGGCATTTCAATTTTCATCACTTTCAGAATCTATTTTTATCTCTTTTTGGTGGGGTTCATATTTTATTTTCTTTCTTTGATCCTTTTCTCTTAGTCCTTTGATTTTTCTTTTAGGACTTCACCCTCTTTACATTTTTTATTTTTAATATGGGAAAACATTTTGTAGAAAGCAAAATTATGTACAATATTACAAGACTAATCATAGTCAATTCAAAATTATGAATCCTATTATTATATGACCCTAACAATATATTAATTATTCAATTTAATATAAGTTTTACTTAAATATATATATATATATATATATATATATATATATATATATATATATATATATATATATATATATATATATATATATATATTAAGCTCAGGTTTATTAAATTTTAAGGTTAAAAATTAAAAATGATTAAATAGCTGTGATGGAAATAAATTCTTAATAATTTGAACATAAATTTTCATTATAAATATTATTATATTTAGAAAAGGTAACCTGAAGAATAATAAAAAAAAAATCTCGTTTCTTTTTTACGATTTTACAATGTAAAATTTAATATTCATTAGTAAATTTGTTTTATGATCGTTTCTATGAAGATATCAAATTCCAGCCAATGTTTTGACACAAACTCTCATTTACAAAGCCAAATAAATATTTGATTTAGCTAAATAACAATGTTTTCAATCTCTTCTTCCAAATCAGAGTAATTGACATAAGCATCTATGTTGCCAATAGACACGCAATCACTAATCTCAAGTAGATCAACTATAGCATTTTATTTTGAACTCATGGGGAAGAATTTAAAACCCAGGCACCTTACATGCAGCATTAACTGCACAAGTCTCTTGCAAAATGTGTGTGTCTCATAGTTATCACGGGAAGGCATTTATGTAGATTATTGATTCTTGGAATATTCTTGGCTCTGATGGACATGGATGAGATCAAATAATGTACCTCACCCATGTCCTTAAGATCCCAAAATATTCTAAGAATCTTCCATATACCTATCATACCCTGTTTGCAATGAGAGTTCCTAACACACATTGCCACCCTGCTAAATAGATATTTTCATATGACTCTTTGTTGGGTAATTTCATAGGAGTGTCAAAATAATAATCATGACACTATTCAATAGTTAGTGTAGTACAAGTTCTAAATTGTCAGTAATTAATAATTTGTTTGAGTCAGTGACCATTGGTGAACTCATTGTAGATTCTACAATGGATTTTCTGTATTAATTGTCGTATGTAGAATGATATTGTCAGGCTTTTGTGTTGAGTCTTGATTTTTGATATGGTATCAGAGCCGGTGGAGGTCAAAGGGTCCTCAACTCCTAATGCGCTGAAGAGTTGTTGAGTGAAAGCTATAGAAGTGTTGAGTGCCTAGCGAAACATTGGAGGAGTCATTGTAAAGATTTCACTGTTGTAAATATTTTGCATTGTAGAGCCCTTCGGCCTTGCTGTAGTGAAATACTTTGAATGAACATGAGTCTACATTGTGTGGATGTGTTAGAAAGTGTAGCTGCCAAGAGTTTTGCATGGGACCATAAAGCATGAATTTTCAAGCTAGATGGCTTGTGAGCAACCATTATTGATCATGTAGATTTGCTTGAGTCAAGCACATGTGGAGCTGGTCGGAGTTTCCCAATGTGGTTTGACTACATCTAGCATGCAGTCGTGCAAGAATCGTATATGAGGGTCTCTTCTGGTGCAACTATTGATGTTGTGTAGGTAAAGGTTAGCCACTTTGAAGAGAGGTTGGGAACATATGTATTAAGTGTTTGTTTTGTAAGCTTTTGCTAATTATTTTTGGGATTTTGTTTGGAGTGATTATAATTTCTTATGGAGTCTTGTTGAAAGTTGTGGACCAAGAGTTGGATAGTTTTTTACTCATGTTTTTTGAACCCTCTTTGTTGGCCTATGTGTGGAAACCTATGCAAGAAGATTTACACCTATGTGTTGGGTGTTCTCAGTTTGTTCATTAAAGTGAAGGTGTTTTTTAAAAGTTTTATTGTGAAATTGTCACCCTCGATGATTGTCTAGGGAAGTTGTAGTGACAATTTCAAGGCATAGCCTAAGCGAGTGAGGGAAATGAGTGGGATAAATATTTTCTTGAGCATTTTTTTAGAATGGTTTTTTTTATGATCCCTTTTCAAAGAGTCCATTCATAAGTATTTTTGGGTCGAGTAATAGTTTTGATTCAGGTAATATTTTTGAGTCAAAAGAATTATTTAATAAACTAAATGACTTTATTGATGACCATGAATATCAGGTGTTGCAGTATATTCCACATCATCCTGCAATTGAAGAGTTACCAGTTGATTACGAGAAAATGTGTAACAAGTTGAGTGAGGAATTTGTTGAAGATACAGATGATGACCAAAGCGATGACGAAGACAAGATAGGATTGAAAGAGCATCAAATACGAGAAGGACCCAAGCGTGTGTTCAAGGGAATTGACAATTGTTATCCAAATCAGTCCATTGAACAAGACTTAAGAACATTTGATGATGGAAGTAAATTTGCTGAAAATGTTGAAATGAATTGGTATCAACCTATTTGTAACAAGGATCAATATCAGGTATTCATAACTTTCAATAAGAAGAAAAAGAAATAAGTTTGGAGCAACAAGTTCAAAAAAAGGTTTCGTCAATATATTGTAGATAAGAAAATCAAAATGAAATATTTGAGTCATGTTTGTAAGACTAATTGAGACTTAGACCAACAGGCAAGTTAACAAGTAGGTCGTGATTAAGGGTAGGTGTCATAATAATAATCACGACACTATTTAATAGTCTATGTAGTACAAGTTCTAGATTGTCAGTTATTAATAATCATCTTGAGTTGGTGACTGCCAGGGAATTCACTCTAGATTCTATAGCAGATTTTCTATATAAATTGTCGTATTGAATGCAATGTTGAGTCTTTATTTATGATAAAGAGTAGAAGCTCTAATATGCAAACAACTTCCAACTGCAAATATTCACACAACCCTATTCTCCCCAACACATAGTCGTAGCGTTTTACACAACATATAACTCACCCACGTAGCATGTAGATCCTTATTGCCTTCGTCATTCAATTCATGATGTAAATCGGCCCTCAAAGCATGCATTTAGAGGGTGTAACAATTAATTTTCTTCTATGGCCAAGAATTAAACATGTGCATGCAATTAGTTAAGCAAATTTGACAATTGAGAAATGAATTCAACCTATATAGGCTATTTTCCAAATTGGCGGTGAATCATTTCTTAAACTAAAGAATAATTCTACTTAGCCTTCATTGTTCATCATTAATTGGTTGCTTTTTAGTCCTCGAAAATGAACTCTCTTTAACTATTTTAATTCCATGGTCCGTGCTTTTCAAAAAATGAAATGATTGATAAGCTTCGTCACAGTTTTTACTTTTAAGTTAGTGACATATTTGGCCTTCATTTTATAAATTATTAATTGCTCTTTTAGGATCCGTGTATTATTAGTGCCTAACTGGTAGGCCACGATTATAGAAATGAGTTTTTCATTGACCATGTTCCATTCGACTTAGACATTTTATAATTTCCTTTGTCAAGTGTAAAAAATAATTTGATTTACGCTACAATAAATTAGAAAAAAAACTATTTTTTGCTATTTGATTGGCATTTAACTTCAAAGTTTTATTGCAGGGGTGATCTGTTTCTCTTTCTATTGTAGATGATCCCATCTAATGTCTGTTATTTTTGATGGAGTTTTTTTTATTAGAATTTGTTTTTAAGTGTGATTTTCTAAAGTTTTTTGTGGATTTTTGGCGAAAACCCGTTGGAAACATTTGTAGTGAAATCTTGATTTGTGTTGTTTAAACTTGTTTCTTTTACAACATATATGAATTCAGTAGCCTCAAACACTCTTGGGGAACTTCGATTGTGTAGAGTTCACCCATAAAAATTGTAATTTCAATGAATCCCTATCAGAATATACACAAATTAGATCGGAAAACAAACAAAAAAAACTTTTCAGATAATCACACTTAAAGACCTCCCGCTTATTATTATAGAGGTAATTTACTACAATTCATCTATTTGGCTTTGTTGATTTCATTGGAAAATTGAATTCAAATTCACTCTTCATTTATTACTACATTCCGATGAATGAGTGAATAACAAATTTGACACTGTAATTCCCACCAAATTCAAGTTACTACAATGAACAACCCAAATTGAAAGTAAATTATGACTAACAAGTTCGTTGGAAGGGATGTATGAAGGGATACACAAATAGTAAAAAGCCAAACAAGATGTCTAACTTAGCTATAATCATATCCCTCATATGGCTGTATATATCAAATCTTGTTATCTCAACTAATTTATTCATGTGAGTGACTGAAGTTGTGTCAATGTTATTTTGGTATTCTGCTTAGAAGTGTTCTTATTCTCATTAAACAATGGGACATGTGAACAACAGGACCTATGAACATTGAAAGACCATAGTTAGAGGAAACAACTTTAATTTTTGTGTGAAGAGACAGACAAGGAGTAAGGAAAAGAAGACATGTTCTAATGTTGTGAATAGTCTTTAGCTTTATAACGAGGTAGATACAATATAAATTGTAGTAACTTTGGTTAGCGAAGAAAACAACTATAGTAGCATTGCTCAAGGAAGAAACCATTATATAGAGATAAACATTTTAAGGATGTCACTCGTAATTAAGTTTGTATTTAATTTATAATCTATTGTAGCAGCTACAACATTCTCCAAAAATTTTCCTTCGATTTGTTTTGGAGCCTCCTTCCTCGAAATCATCGCAACTACCCTACCCTGATGAGGTACTTGTGCTTAATTGAGATGATGTATTGTTTCATTGCTTGTGTATAACTAACTTGTTCCATCGATCAAACAAAAGAACACCTAGTACTTTCTTCACACCCGGTCAAACTGATTGTCAGGCAAAACTGTGGAAACCTGGAGAGGAGCCTATCTTCCTCTCCAGAAATGTGCAAAGCAGCCCAGCAGTTGCCCTTCATTTAGAAATTGTGGAGAGTAGCCTAGGAAACCTAGCTCAAGAAATTGCGTAGAGCAGGCCAGTTGACACTGCTCTAGAAATTTGTGCAGTTCAAGCCAGTTATAGGAATTTCGCAGAAACTAACTAGGTTGCTTTATCTTCTAGAAATAAGCAAAGAACCCAGGCCAGTTGCATTGTTATCCATAATTGCACAGAACTAGCCAGCTACACTGACTCCTAGAAATGTGCAATGCAGCCCAGCATCACTTATTTGGAAAATACTTAGATTTGGCTAGTCATCCAAGGCCCCTCAGTCGAGAAACAATGCAAAAGCTCTCCCTCATTGATTGTCTGTCACACATGCCAACAGGTTGTCTAGCTCCCTCCAAAACTACGCAATCCTTCTTTGCATGTTGGACAACGTTTTCTAAAAAAATAAAAAAATAAAAATGTGAAAAAACATCCCTAGATTTTAGGGATCTATTTTTGGCAGCATGAGTTACATGCAAAACCCTTTTTAGAAACATTATGCCAAGTGTCACTCTTTCCCAGATTTGTGGCATTCATATCATAAATGTTAATTTCGCCAAATCTGTTTAATCGATGACTCAGAGCTCATTCTTCACATTAGATCTTGGATCTATGGAATTACAAAGATATCTAGGAACCTTCGACATGGTCAGCATAACGTTTCCAGGTAAGTTTTGCTTCTCACCCCTTTTGCCACTTTTTTTGTTGTTTTTTAGTTTTTGGCTTATATGAGTGTTGTTTCCTTGATTTTACTGAACGCCCGCTGTCTTTTCAATGTATTTTAGCTTGTAGAAGTGTTGTTTAAAGTTTTTCATTATGTTTCCTTAGTGTCACACACATAACACTATTTTTTCACTCAAAGTCATCATTTGGACAACTTTCTTCTTGAGCTTCCTGGTTTTGTCGATTGCTTGATTTTGGCATTCACTTGAAGTAAATGCATGTTTATTTCGCTTAGATATACACCAGTTTTTCAAATGTATTCAGTCCTTAGTGATTTTTAGTAGTGTGTCGGCCGGTCTGAGTTGCCTTGACCTGGACCTTGCCTTGCCTGACTTGCATTAGGAATTTTTGGGATGGAAGGCTCTTCCTTTCTCCCAGTAATTATGCTAAGCTTACCTCCCACTAGCTTCTGAGGGTGTGCTCTGCCTAGTTTTGGGAGACAGTGACCAGTTGGGCCCCAAGATTATGTAGAGCATTTTTCCCGGGAGGCAGTCACACTGACTGAAACTGCACCTTGCACAGTTCCATTCCCCAACAGGCCAAGCTAGACTATTCTCTGTGCAATTTCAATAATCAGTCAACTCACTAGTAGTCTAGATTGTGCTATGTGTAGTTTCAGCTATCAATCTCCCAACTTCTCTGAGACAAAGCTATGCAATTTTCCTAGGTAATCAACTATGTGTGTTGCATGTGAGTCCTCAGGTTGCTTTTGGTTTTCAACATATTTTTTCTTGCCATGAGTGTTTTGCGTTCTCTTGGTATCATAGTTTTTCATTAGTCTATCAGTAGTATAAGTACAATGGCTTCCAAGAAAGTAAGATCAAAAGACACAATTAAGAGTAGTACCGAGGACGTGGTTGAACAGTGGTCAATGAGCTTGCCCATGTATACAGACACACACCTGTTCATTGAGAAGGATGTCAAGATAACATGGAAAGACATCAACACCATATTTTCAGGTAGCTTTGAGGAGAATCTGGAGTGTAGACATGTCTATGTGAACATCCATACGTAAGGACTATATGAGGTTGCATGGAGGTTTCTAGTGTTCCCTTGCGCATATGTGATCCACTAGATTATCTCACATATTTATCCCAAGACAATGGAAATGAGTAGTGTCAGTGGAATAAGGCTTCCTTCCTTTAGGACTAAGGATTATCAGGAGTATTCCCAAACTGACTAACATATTGACTAAAAATTCCCACCATTTTTCCTTATTCAAAATATGGGCATTTTAGTTCCGCCTGAATATACCAAGATATATATCATTTTCCATTCCCATTGAGTAGGATGGATGCATCGTTTTACACTCCCAATGGTAGCACGAACACATGAAATATCTTAAAGTATTGGATAAAGGAGCCAACAAACTTCAGGACGGAACGCAACCAAATATACAAGACGAAGACACTTAGGAACGCATATCAGTTCTTGGTCATCTTTGCATGCTACTTGTATAGCCAAGGGAGTACAAAGACCTTCCCGTAGACTTGGGTTACTATGTTGGATCATCTCGAAAATGAAGGAAAACAATTCAACTGGTCTGATACGTTGGCTCTCTAGTTGAAACTACATTTTTACAATTCCCGTATTCCGCCCAAGGATCAGCAAGCGAAGTTCTTCATGTCTGCACACTTTCTTGATGCAATCTATGCCCATCAACAATTCCTTGGCATGGGTTGGGCATGGAAACCTTCTGAAAGTTTTGTGAACATATATTGCAAATTTCTCTTAGATTGCAGCTACCAAGGAGTCATGGCTTGAATATGTGACTAGTTCATCGCCCCTTTGTACATGGTGATTTTTTAACAAGATCCACCTTGCATGCCCCAGGGAAAAATGGAATCATTGCTAAACATTACATATTGGCACACCTCACCTGAGGGAACCTTCATTAGAATGTACAACGCGGAGAAAGATTTGCTTATGTTGCCAAGGTTCACCACAAACAAGTTGGTGATGGAAGAGGTTGCATACCACATCTCAATATGGTTGTCAGCTTGATTGCATAGGAAGAAGAAGGCACCATGGCCTAGGCTTTCTGTGCAAATTGGGTTGTACGCAATTAGCAGTTTGAAAGAATAATATGTTGAAGTGGAAGACTTAAAGAAGTTTAAGTTCGACACCAGGAGTTTCAACCCGTACGACCCACATGGTTTATGCAGGGACCATCATGCAAGAGTGTACTACCCTTGGATCCGTGGGGCATGTCATTGGCCAGAGGAAGACCCATGAAGATATTGTTACAACTCCTCTAGGCTCAATGAACCAGTCAACATTGCAGTGGAGTGGCTAGTAGCACTCAAGGCAACAACACCATAGGGAGTAGCAACAACAACAACAATAAGAAGCAAACATGTGCAAGACAAAGGCAAGAGGAAAATTGTCGAAGGCATAGAGATGGAGCAGAGCTACAAGTTTAAGGAATACCCACTTGTGTAAAAGGTAGCTATGGAGATAGACGCGAAGAGGTGACAACATGACAGGAAGATTATGCAAAGAAAGAGAGAAAAGAAAAGGATAGAAGATACTAAGAGGATGTTACAGGAAGTCCAACATAATCTCATGAAAGAACAAGAGTTGCGCAAAAGAGAGAAAAGAAAAGGATAGAAGATACTAAGAGGATGTTACAGGAAGTCCAACATAATCTCATGAAAGAACAAGAGTTGCGCAAAAGAGAGAAAAGAAAAGGATAGAAGAGACAACAGCATGAGAGGGAGATTGCACAAAGAAAGAGAGAAAAGAAAAGGATAGGAGATACTGAGAGGATGTTGCAAGAAGTCCAACAAAGATGAATATGGCCATACTTGCTGAAGTATCACCTCTTGACATTGTATGATAGGTTCGTCACCGAGCACCAAGATAGCATGAATCGTTGTAGACATACATGTCATAGTTGGTCATGTACATACATGGACGATGAGGTACAAGGGAGCCCCGCTTCACTTGCACGGGATGATGAAGCCACGGGTGGAGTTGGACAAAGAGCATATTCGGAGTCAGATCTGGAACTATGAGGAACTTTCGTCACTCATCACTGGTATCAAGGCTTCATATGCATGATTGTACAGGAGTTTGGATGTGGTGGTGAGGAAGTATGGCACCTCATCGATTGGTACACTCACTAAGGACAAATAGAAGAACCAAGTTAGACTGGAGCTCAAAACATACTTCGATCAATTGATGTTCATGGCTACCAGCACAGATAACATGCGGATATACATTGCCATTCCAACCATGCTCAATACTAAGTTGTGCATGTTACAGTATGAGTTGGATTGAGGTTCCAAAACAGTATACCAAGAATAAATGGAGGCAAAAGTTTGTTTCAAGAAGAACTTCATCAAAGAGTACACGGACACCCTTGCACACTATCAAGCATGATATCAGTTCATCATCGAGGATCATGGACAAAAGGCTAATGAACTGGTCTTTCCATAATCGCCAGATTCTTAGTGTTGTCTTGTCTCGCTAACTCAAGCTAATTTTTTCCCACATGGGTATATGTGGAAAATGTACCATTATTGTAAACATGAAGTAAAGTGAAATTCCAAGTGTCATTATTGGAATACAAATAATCATATGTAATGTAAAGAATCATGAGGGTAGTCCAAGAGTGGAAAAGGGGAATATCAAGGGTCATCCCACCCTTTGTTATAAATAGAACCTCATAACTCATAGAACAGGGCTTTTGGGAGCCAAGATTTTGCTAGGTGTTGTAGCATCCATTGTTCATTGTTATTTAAGTTTTATTTTCAGTTTTATAAAATCAAAAAATATGAAAGAAATGGTTGATTTTATATTTTCAATGGCTTTGAAAGTGATGAACCCGTGAGAAGATCTGGTTGTCTGATCAATAAGCCACAGATCCAATGGTAATCACATAAGTTAATTAGAATGGGTTTATTTCGGAGATCAGATGTGACAGTGTATCAAACATAGTTTAAATTTGCTAAAGTCCAGGCCAATCTCAGCCGTCCATCCAAAGAGATGGGATCCGATGGATATTGGTTGAAAAAGTAATCTGGTTTTAACGTTAAAATTGGACCCGATAGATCATTAACTGGCAGTTTATATTTCCTATCAAGTCCGTATGGGAGTCAATGGAGAGTTGAGAAGGCGGAATCGATAAGGTTTAGTTCAAACAAGTTTAAAGTCTCGTGAGTTCCGAAGGATCAAACTATTTATTGAATGAGTGATCGGATAGTTCGCGTACAGCTAAGGTGAACTCGACATGTTTATGAATCAGATTGTTAATCCTTTTCAGTTCCATGGTAAACTATGTTCCACATAAATTAGCCGATTCCGCTATTTAAGCAAAATAATCAAAATTAGAGGGAGATGATCAAAACTTCAAAGGGTCGGTGATTGGTCAGGTTTCCCTGTGTTTTGGCCAATCAAAACACTCCCGATACATACGTGGGCCCAGGTCCATGCACAGGGTTTTGTCAAATACAATTTATTATGATTAAAACAGTTTAATCATTATTAAAGCATTTATAGAGAAACTTCATCAGCAACCAAGCAACAGAGCTGAAAAGCTAATAGTCATCATCATTTTCTAAATTCTGTTACTTCTTGTTATTTTATTTATGAGGTGTCTTTTATCCTCTATGTAATATTCTGTAATAACTTTTACTATAGACATTTAGGAGAATAATTAAGCAATTTGACAGTTTTGGTGATCACCAACTGTCCTATAATGTATAAAAAGAGAAAAATCTATAGAGAAGGGGTTCGAATTTTGGAGAACTTGGATACTAGGCCACTCAATTCCTAATACAACTATTGATTAATGGAAGAATCAAAAGTTTTCCATACATTGTTGGGTATGATTTTGTGACTTCTCTGTTACGTGTCATCTTATGTTTTATTCCTTTAAGTATGGTAATGAAGCTGCAGGTCTTTGTTTTCTTATGTAAATGAAGTTAAAATCCCTTAAAAGAGCACTCCTATACTTGAAGTTCACACCTCTGCAATTCTTCTAAGTTACAGATGGTAGTTTTTGTAAAAGACAACATATTATCTTTAACTTCTCCAAGTGTCATAGATAGTAGATTCTGTGTAAAACGGCATATTGTCTCTGACCTCTTCAAGCTTTCTTCTTTTATCATTTATATTCAGCAATCAAATCACATTATGATATTTTCATGTCACCCAAGTATTGAGGGTTAAAAACCAAGCCTCCTAGGTCCTTCATTTGAGAACATAACATACAATTACGTGACAAACAAGTAACACTAATTAAAATCATTAATGTCTTAAGCACAATTTCTACACAGCCTGGAAATTGGTTTCTTAAAGTACAATATTAATTGGCGCCACTGCCGAGGAGAGAAGACAAGAACATTTTTCCTTGGGTTTTCAATATTTTCCTCTGGTTGTTCAGTGAGGAGGAAATATTTGGTTGTTTTGAACAAAATCAATAACTTTGGCTCCAAAAGGCGGCTCCACAAGAACAAGAACCACAACCTTCAAAACAATTGAATAAGAACAATTTTCCTTGGGTTTATTAAGTTTGAAGCTGATTCTTGAGGGTGACAAGTTTCAGCAGTTGGTTGTACATTCACACATGTGATCTTCACTTTGGAGTTTTCTTTTCTGGGATTTAATGGCTATCCCTGCATTCTTAGTGAATAAATTTAGCCCACTACATTTTACTGGGATCAATGGCTATCCTCATCATATGCCTACATTTCATGAGTGGAATGAGTATCTTCCAAGATTTAGTGGAAATGAATATGAAGATCTGGTTCACCATTTCCAAGAGTTTCATGAATGCATGGAACAACAGAATATCATTCATGAAAATGTGAAGATGAAGTTTTTTATGTTTTCTTTGGACCAAGAATCTGGGGTTTGGTACAGGTCTTTGCCTCATTCAAGCATTTCATCTCTGAAATATTTCCATTCAGTGTTCAATTGTTTTTGTAGAACTTCTTATGCACACAAGTTCATTTTTGAAGGTTGTTGTGAATATTACGATTCTAAAGAAACTTTAAAAGCTCATGATAATCCTTTTGAAGAAACTAATGATCATGTTGATAATATATCAAGCATTCAGAGAGGTTATAGCCAAATCAATTATGGGAAAATCTCTTAAAGCAAAGAACTATCATTTTCTCAAAATGATGCGGAAAAGTTTAAAAAAGACTTTTCATCAATAACCTCACAAGAAGAGAATTCATTGACCCTGTTCCAAGAAAATCAAGAGAGCATTCAAATGGAGAAAAGTTTAAACATGCATCAAGAATTTCTACCCAGCAGTCGAGAAGAGGGAGAAATAATTAAGTTGCAAATAAATTCCCAGAGATATTAATTTGTTAAATTTGATGGTCCTGCTATTTATAACAAAAATGTTTCAGATGAGGAGCAGGATGAAGGTCTTCAGGTTCATCAATTCAGTGTTGGACATAAAGAAGAAAACCACCAAGTGGGAAATGTTGGACAACAATATGTTGAGCCATTTATCATAGCAAAAGAGGCTATCTTATGTAAAAAGAAAGTTTATAAAGAGATTGTTTATCATTGCATTGAAGAACATAATGATGCCCATGGATCAGAGGTAAACAATCTGTTTGAAGTTGGCCATCTATCATATAGTGATGTGAAAAAGTTTCTTTTTCTTCTTGAGGTCATAATTACAAATTATTTTCAATCAAAGCTCAAAGATGAAAAATGGAGACATAAAAGTGACATAGATCATTTTCTTAAAGATGTTGTTGATTGTTCTCTTGAGCATATTATCCCAATAAAAGGTTTATTTGAGCAAGAACCTTCATACATAGAGACTTTCTTTTTTGGAGCTAATCAGGACCATATTTTTCCTTATACTTTTCAAGATCCTGTGGCAGATTACATGGAGAAATTGTTGGGTTGTGTTATATTCTTTCCACGACAGGGCTCTGTCGGGGGGTTAGAAGGGGGCCAGAGACCCCCTTCGTTGCACCAATTGCGTAGTGGGGGGAGTCATAGGGGGTTTGACGGGTGCAGGAACCCCTCTCTATGGGGTCCAGAGCAGCACCCCGAAAATTTTTGTTTTTTGGACCATATATTAGGTTGGGCATACCTACTTATGGTTTTGTGCATGATTTCGCACATGGTTTTGGATGTGATGGTTTTCGGTCCGTGGTTTTGGATGTGATGGTTTTCAGTCCATGGTATTGGATGCTTCGACATGTATAAATATGTATTGTAACATTGAAAGGAACATAATGAAAAATCAAGCTAGTAGTCTTGGTTTTGGGATCCAGGGGAAAATCTCTGTGTATATGTGTTTTATGTGTTATGCTCTTGCATTTTTTATTTTATGTGTTTTAGAATTCGTATGGAGGTAATTTTTGTATGGGGTTAAAACCTACATTTGGTTTCAAAGTTGTTTTGGCTTCAAGGGGATGCCTTTGTTGCTAAGGGGTTTTGATCGGGCCTGTGGTAGACCTTATTCAATGGGAGATCTATGGGATCGATTTTGGTGAAGATGGCGAGCAGTGGAAAGATTGAGATCGAGAAATTTAATGGTCAGAGTTTTGAATTATGGAAACTCAAGATGGAGGATTTGTTGGTCGATAAAGATCAGTGGATCGTGGTAGATCCAGGTACTAAACCAACGGGAGTGTCCGATGAAGAATGAAAGAAGTTGGATCGAAAGGAAAAGAGCACAATATGATTGTGTGTCTCAGATTAAGTATTGCTAAATGTACCAGTGGAAGGTATGGCGAAGGCTTTGTGGGACAAGTTAGGGACTTTGTACTAATCTATGTCTTTGGTGAATAAACTGTTCCTATGGAAAAAGATGTATAACCTGAGGATGAAAGATGGAGACTTAGTGATAGAGCATCTGAACGAATTTAATACTGTGGTAGGTTAGTTATTATCTGTTGATATTAAAATTTTAGATGAAGATAAGTGCATCAGTTTGTTGTGTTCTCTATAAAAATTGTGGGATAGTCTAGTTATTGCAATAGGTAGCAATGCAACTACCTTGCAGTTTGATGAAATAGTCTCATCCTTGCTGACGGAGGAGATCAGATGGAAAAATATGGAGAGCTAGAATGGTGATGCCTTTTCTGTACAAGGAAGATCCCAGAATAGAAACAAAAATAAGTCATCAAGTGGGAGATCTAAATCTAGAGGGAGATTTAAAACTCCATGAAAACATGTAAAGGTGGTTTGTTGGAAATGTGGAAAGGAAGGGCACTACAAAAGGGACTGTAAATCTAAATCTCCTGAAAAAGGAAAGGGATCTAATGATGCTACTTTTATAGAGACGAAAACCACCTCAGATGAATGTGGGGATGTGTACTTGGCTTCTTCGTGTACACATGTAGATCATGAGGCATGGTTGACTTACTCAGGTGCATCCTTTCACTTGACTCCCCATAGAGAGTGGTTCTGTGAGTATGAGAAATATGATGGTGGTGATGTCTTCTTGGGGGATGACAGGAAGGCTAGAATCGTTCGTCGCGGAGAAGTAAAGTTGAAGTTGCAAGGTGGAAGGGTTAGAACATTTCCGGGTGTTCTGCATATTCCTGCATTAGTCAAAAATCTGATTCCTATAAGAAAGCTAGATGATGTAGGTGTAAAAAAGGTGTTCGAGAAGGATACCTGCAAGATGGTTTGGTGGGGCACTAGTATTGATGCGGGGAGTTCGGATTGGAACTCTGTACAAGCTACAAGGTAGCATTGTTGTTGATGAGTGCAACAGTGTCGTGGTTCCTGAAAGTGGAGCAAAAAATCTAGTGGTCTCTGGATAAAAGACCATGCTGTGGCATCAAAGGCTTAGACATATTGGAGAGAAGGGCCTTCGAATACTTCGTGGTAAAGGTATGGTAGAAGGTATGAGTAATAGCTCTCTGGATTTTGAATTCTGTGAAAATTGCGTATATGGGAAGCAAAATTGGGTGAGTTTCCCCTCTAGTGGTAAGAGTGCAAAACATATATTGTAGCTTGTGCACAGTGATGTGTTTGGACCTGTGAAGGTTCCACCACTGGGTAAGTCTGTGTACTACGTATCATTTATAGATGACTTCTCAAGGAATACATGGATATATTGCCTTAAGAAGAAATCTGAAGTATTTGACAAGTTTAAAGAATTTAAGGCTCTGCTGGAAAACTAAACAGAGAAGAAGATAAAGGTGTTGAGGATAGATAATGGTGGAGAGTTTTGCAGTAAGGAATTTGAAGAATTCTGTAAGAAGAGTGGTATAGCACGGCAAAATACTACTCCATATACACCTCAACAAAATGTAGTTGCATAAAGAATGAACAAGACGATGATGGAAAGGGAAAGAAGCATGCTCAGTGGTGCCGGGTTAGGACAGGAATTCTGGGTAGAGGCGGTGGAGACAACATGTTACCTAGTCAACAGATCACCTTCATCAATATTGGAGGATAAGACTTCACAAGAGGTATGGACTGGTAAGAAACCCTCTCTTTCACATTTGAGGGTATTTGGATGTGATGCATATGTACATGTTCCAAATGAGAAACAAACCAAGTTGGATAGTAAATCTAAAAAGTGCATCTTTATTGGGTATACGGATGGTTTAAAGGGTTATAAGCTTTGGAACCTAGTAACAAATAAGGTTGTATACAACCGAGATGTGGTGTTTAGAGAGGTGAAAAATGTTATTAAACATGAAGTCCAACCAAAGGAACCTGAGAAGATAGAGTTCGAGCTAAAGGAGGAAGAATCAGACTCTACAATAGAGGAGGAATCAGAAGATGAAGAGCCACAAACTCTGGGTGTGAGAAGATCAGTTCAAGAAAGAAGACAACCAGAAATATATATTCCATCTGCTTTCTATTCAAATTTTGCTTTATCTATTACTGATGATGATCCCAGAACTATGAAAGAAGAAGTAGATTCAGAGGATGGAAAACTCTGGAAAGAGGCCATGGTTGATGAAATGACATCTTTGCACAAAAATGAGGCTTGGGATCTGGTGGAGTTGTTGGCTAGAAGGAAACCCATTGGCAGTAAATTGGTGTTCAAGAAGAAGACAAATGCAGAAGGAAAGGTGAAGAAATACAAATATTTGTTGGTAGCAAAAGGTTGTTCCCACGTGTCGGGAATTGATTTCGGTGATATTTTTTCTCCTATTGCCAAGGTAACTTCTATTATATTACTTTTATCTGTTGTTGTTGCTTTTGATTTTGACGTAGAATAGATGGATGTGAAGACAACATTTCATCACGGGGATCTAGAAGAGGAGATCTACATGAAGCAACCTGAAGGTTTTGCGGTGAAGGGTAAGAAAGAAATGGTATGCAAGTTAAATAAGTCTCTATCTGGGTTAAAACAGTCACCAAGGATGTGGTATCAGAAATTTGATACATTTATACGGGGACTTGGCTTCACCAGAAGCAAAGTAATTCATTATGTTTATTTTAAATTAATTGGTGACCGTGTTATTTATCTGGTCTTATATGTGGATGATATGTTGCTGGTTGGAAATGACAAAGAAATTATCAAGGATTTGAAGACCCATTTGTCCTCCAAATTCAACATGAAAGATCTTGGTGCTGCAAACTATATTTTGGGCATGGAAATTAAAAGAGATTGAACAAAGAGGAAGCTTTGGTTAAACTAGAGGAAGTATGTGGAGACAATATTGCAGAGGTTTAATATGCAGGATAGTAAACCGGTGAAGGTTCCTATTCCTGTAGGTGTAAAGTTATCTGCTGAACAGTGTCCCAAGACACAAGAAGAGGAAGAGGACATGTCCCATATTCCATATCAAGTGCAGTTAGTAGCCTGACGTATGCGATGGTATGTACTAGACCAGACATTGCACATGCAATGGGAGTATTGAGTAGGTTTATGTCAAAATCAGGGAAGGAGCACTTGACAACAGTGAAGCGGGTTTTTAAGTATTTGTGTGGCACTAGTGATTATGGTTTGTGCTACCAAGGAAGACTAGGATTGGACAGATTGTTGGATATTCGTGGCTTTGTTGATGCAGACTGGGCTGGAGATCTGGATCAAAGAAGATCTACAAGTGGGTATGTGTTTAACCTATTTGGAGGTGCAGTCAGTTGGATGAGTAAGAAACAATATGTAGTGGCACTATCAACTACAGAGGCAGAATACATGGCAGCCACTTATGCAAGAAAGGAAGCAGTTTGGTTGCAGATATCGTGTTTAAGTATGGGGTTAGTATAGGGAGCTATAAGGATAGACTGTGATAGCCAAAGTGAAATTTTCTTCACAAAGAACCATACATATCATTCAAAGACAAAGCACATTGATGTTCAGTATCACTTTGTGAGGGATATGATAGAAGACAAAAATGTGTTTTTGGTAAAGGTGGACACCTTGAAGAATATTGCAGATGCATTGAAAAAATCTGTGAGCTCAGAGAAGTTCTCTTAGTGTAGAGAAACAATGGGTGTTGCAGGGTTGGATAAATGACTAAGCTCTCTTGTGGCCTCTTGCGGAAAGAAAGCAAGTGGGAGAATGTTGGGTTGTGTTATATTCTTTCCACGACTAGCCCACGTAGTTAACGAAGGGGTTAGAAGTGGGGCGGAGCCCCCTCTTCGTTGAGCCGATTGCATAGCGGCGGGAGTCACAGGGGGTTTGAGGGGTGCAAGTAACCCGTCTCTATGCGGTCTGGGGAAGCGCCCCTGAAAATTTTGTTTTTTGGACCCTATATTAGGTTGGGCATACCTACCTATGGTTTTTTGCATGACTTTTACATATGGTTTTGGACGCGATGGTTTTCGGTCCATGGTATTGGATGCTTCGGCATGTATAAATATGTATTGTAACGTTGAAAGCAACATAATGAAAAATCAAGCTAGTAGTCCCGGTTTTGGGATCTAGGGGAAAATCTCTATGTATATGTGTTTTATGTGTTATGCTCTCGCATTGTTTATTTTCTGTGTTTTAGAACTCATATGCAGGTAATTTCTGTACGGGGTTAAAACCTACAGAATTTTATTAGCAGCCTACACATACCATTTTGTGGATATATTCTTATTTTTTATTGTGAGCTACCCTCATGCATATTTTATTTTCCATTCAGGATGAATGGTATTTTCAAAATTCATTGGCAGAATGGTTATAGATCAGGCACTCAAATGCTAACCTGGTACCATTGGAAGATTGATTTCCCTTGATTGAGATCATTTATGTACATATGTAGGAACCTATACATAAATAAGCTCAGGTGTTGAGCATTTGGTTTCCAGTTGCAGTTCTTTAGTTTAATTTTAGCTGATAAATAAGAGTGACTGTCCCAATTGGAAACCGGCTTCCAGAGGTTTTAGATTTCAAGAATGTCAGGTTTTAGTCTTTCAAAATTTAGGGTTTTTAGAATTTCAGACTCCATGCCCAACTAAGGCTACTGATCTATGATTCTTAGCACTTTGCTATCAAAGCACCAGCATCATATCATTGTAGATACCGGAGTGAATTCGGTGTACAAATGCCATAGAATTTGAATTGGTTAAGCAATATACAACTCCATGCCCGAGGTGAAGGCACTGATCTGTGGTTCTTAGTGCTTCTATGGCAAAAGAACTATCCCCAGGTGGAGCCAGATGTTGTAGCATTGATTGTTCATTTTTATTTAAGTTTTGTTTTCAGTTTTATAAAATCAAAAAATATGAAGGAAATGGTTGATTCTATATTTTCACTGGCTTTGAAAGTGATAAACCCGTGAGAAGATCTGGGCCATCTAATCAACAAGCCACAGATCAAGAGTAATCGCATAAGTTAATTAGAATGGGTTTATTTCAGAGATCTGATGTGACGGTCTATAAAACATAGTTTAAATTTTCTAAAGTCTAGGCCAATCTCAACCGTCCATCCAAAGAGATGGGATCCAACGATATCAGGTGAAAAAGTAATCGGTTTTTAGCATTAAAATTGGACCGAATAGATCATTAAATGGCAGTTTATATTTCCTATCGGGTCTGTATGGGATTCAATGGACTGCTGAAAAGGCGAACTCGATAAGCTTTAGTTCAAATAGGTTTAAAGTCTCGTGAGTTCCGAAGGATTAGACCATTTATTGAATGAGTGATCGGACGGTTTGCGTACAGCTAAGGCGGACCTTACACGTTTATAAATCAGATTGTTAATCCTTTCCAGTTCCGTGGTAAGCTATGTTCTGCGTAAATTAGCCGATTCCATTGTTTAAGCAAAATAATCAAAATTAGAAGGAGATGATCAAAACTTAAAAGGGTCGGTGATTGGTCGAGTTTCCCTATGTTTTTGCCAATCAAAACACTCCCAATACATACGTGGGCCCAGGTCCACGCACGGGGCTTTTTCAAATACAATTTATTATGATTAAAATAGTTTAATCCTTATTAAAGCATCTACAGAGAAACTTCATCAATAGCCAAGAAAAAGAGCTGAAAAGCTAACAGTCATCATCATTTTCTAAATTCTGTTACTTCTTCTTTTTTTATTTACGAGGTGTCTTTTATCATCTATGTAATATTCTGTAATAACTTTTACTTTAGACAGTTAGGAGAATAGTTAAGCAGTTTAACAGTTTTGGTGATCACCAACTATCTTATAATGTATAAAATGAGGAAAATTTACAGATAAGGGGTTTGAATTTTGGAGAACCTGGATACTAGGCCGCTGAATTCTTGATACAACTGTTGATTAATGAAAGAATCAAAAGTTTTCCATACATTGTTGGGTATGATTTTGTGACTTCTTTGTTATGTGTCATCTTATGTTTTCTTCCTTTAAGTATGGTAATGAAGCTGCAGGTCATTGCTTGCTTATGTAAATGAAGTTAAAATCCCTTAAGAGAGCGCTTTTATACTTGAAGTTCACACCTCTGCAATTCTCCTAAGTTACAAATAGTAGTTTCTGTATAAGACATCATATTATCTTTAACTTCTCTAAGTGTCACAGATAGTAGATTCTGTGTAAAACAACATATTGTCTCTGAACTCTTCAAGCTTTCTTCTTTCATCATTTATATTCAGTAATAAAATGACATTTTGATATTTTCATGTCACCCAGGTATAGAGGGTTAAAAACCAAGTCTCCTAGGTCTTTCATTTAAGAACACACCATACAATTAAGTGACAAACAAGTGACAATAATTAAAATCATTAATTTCATAAGCACAATTTCTACACGGCCAGGAAATTGGTTTCTTAAGGTAAAACACTAGGCATTTCTTAGAGAGGGTTTGGAGAGTATTGTTACGAGCCTTAGCTTCTCCATAGTGTAGAGCGAGTACATCTCTTTGGAGGAGTCGGTGGTGTTGACTGTAAGGTTCCACTATTGGGGCTAGTGGTTGTCATGGTTGTATGTATGGATGGAACTTTCGCTTTATATAATATAAAAAATCCCAACATGTTTCATGGATATGTTATTATTGTAGTTTCATTATTCTGGTTACTTTAGCAATGTATGTAGTTTTACTTACACATTGATGTATGGACTATTCCGTATGTGATTATATGAATCTTATTGAAGCATGTTGTTCATTTAACGCATCACCTTGGATGGCCAACTATTTTTCTTTCTCGTTTGTGATGTCATTCAACTTGTGTATTCATTTTAGGGAGAGTAGTATTACAGGCTTCGATGGCGCACATTTATTTTCCCCCTTCATGTGTTAGAACTTCCCCATGCATCTCTCATGACTCATTGCAAGGCCACACACTTGTTTCTGACAAGGATATCTTGTTTACCTCTCCACATTAACGCACTTAAGGTGTAAATTTACTACCCACTGTTGGTACTCCTACTCCAAACGGTTTGGGGTTTAGTTGGGACTTCTTACTGGGAATATCCCTTGAGATGTTGTCAGGTCCAGTACCATCAACATATTCTTAGTATGCTGGCTACATTATTGTGCAACAAGTTGTTGGTGCAAATGATAATAGAAACGAACTAAGAAATTATGGGCTACAACTAAATTTAATTATCATGTAATAATAAAGACTAAGAAGTGTATGAAAACTCTTTCATGTGAATATCAATGAAAAGGGTTTTCTTGTCCGGATGTGCAAGTCATTCAAGTTCTTGAATGGTTTTAATAAAAAACAAATCCCATGTAAATTAAACACTAACTTATGTGGAAATGTATTGGAATTAATGGCTTACAATATACAAAGAAATATGAAGCAAGAACACGAGCAGTAATAAATTCCTAACGGAAAAAATATATTATATTATCTCATTGAGTATAAATGGTCTCATGTATCGTAATTAGTGACTTTAATGATTTTTATAACTAAACCAAATGTTTATTTTTAACTTTATTGATTTAATATATGCCAAGTAGGATTCACTGTAATATACTGGAAAGTAGGATTTACTGTAAGATACTTCCCCTTAATGAGTATTTTTGTTTTCAATATGCATTATTCAGCTCTTTTTGAACTAGTCTCTTCTTCTTCATCATCTTCAATTCTCTTTTTTTTCACCGGTCTTGGTGTTTATCTTTGGTATTGTATGATCTTTGGACTTTCTAGATTATTTATCCATGTTCTTCAATTTTTATCATCTTGTACCTAAAACAAAATACGCAATTTCACTACCCATACAACAACATCAATCATCTCGTTTTTTTATTAACACATAATTATTACACCTAACAGTTTTTTCAATAGATTACACTTAACTGTCACAATCTTCGAGAGGTTGAGTGCTTTCTGCATACCACAAAGAACACATCACATCAAGTGACTTCTATGGTTTGTGCATATGAAAAGAAACACATCACATTATGTAATTTATGTAGTTTCTTCCTACAACAAACACTAGTGGTTTCAACCATCAGCCTTCAAGTTTTTACAAAGTGGTTTCCAAGGAACCTTGAACCTTTCAACATAATATATTTTGGGAGCATATATGCCTTTATTGGACTTACAACATCAGTGATTTAGGTACTTACAATTACAAAGTTCCATTTAGGCCAATCTATCCTTTAGACAAACATTGGGTTAAGATATTTTCCTTTCCATAATCTAAAAAATATATATTTAAGTATGACCATCATGCTGCTTAGAGATGTATTTCTATGGATTCATTGCATTTACATCTACATGATATTATTATTACCTTTTTTCTGTTTTTTCTTCTTTATTCCCTTGCAGTTTAACAAAATACATTCATGTTCACATAATCATTTCTTCTTTGTATCTTAAACATTCATTTTACGATGTCACCACATCATTTTCTCTATTATCTTCTTTCACTGTACCACTCTCTTAACCACTACACCATTTTCTCTCTTTGTTTCTACATCATTCTTTCTATCATCATATTCTATCTTAATTCTCTTTATTGTTGCATTGTTCTCTTTCATCTCTCTTTGCCGTTACATTTTTCTTTTGGAAAACAACTTCTTTGATCATTCCATTGTCATTTTGGCTATATAATTATCTCTATCACCATATTTTTTTCATCTAATTGATCTTTTTAAGTCATTCTCTTTTATGTTTCATATCGTTATCATCATTTTCTTTCATTATCATCTTTAAATGTGATGGAGTCTCCTTCTTCATTTTTATACCTATATATTAATATTTTCTTCTCCCTTAAAATAATTGATAACTCATGACCATATAAAAGGAAATCCATCTTATAAGATATATGACTTCCAACCATTGTATTCACTAATTTTTTAGAAATCCTTTTCATCTACATGATTCATCAACTTGTTAAACTCTATCTTTATTATAACTGGGTCCTAACCTTTTCTTATTATTTAAACCTTCTAAGGATAATCCATCTCACTTTCCCCCCTTAATCAAGGATTGAATTTCTCATATTTCACATCAAGCTAGCATACAAGTACCTGACACCCTCACATATACCCATAATTGATGTTAATCAAATGTAGTTGCAATTTTACTTCGAGACATATGCTAATCAAATGTAGTTATAGTTTTACTATCCATGTTCGAAAATTTCCTTACAATAACCCACACATTGATGCTAATCAATTATAGTTGCAGCTTTACTTCTCGTGTCTGAAAGTTTCTACCATTAAGCTTCTCCATATTTTATTGTATGTGTTTCCATATTTACATTTTCAATGTAAAAAATCCCTTTATATCTTAATTTCACAACAAAAATTACCTATGGGTTGATTTCCTCACAATTTTCTACTTCCTATATGATTTGAAGAGCATTGTCTGCACTATTGGTCTGCAATCTGCTTATGCCCTTTACTATGGAAAATTTTCTGCGTTGAACATAAATTTCTTCTACACGCTATAAGATATGATTATCTACCATGAGTTGACAAATAAATGTTGTGAAATTTAACCCACTAACTAACCTAAGAGTGAGTACCGTGTACAATATTTTCTTTTGTCTGAAATTTATCATGTAGTAACATGTAACATAATTTTTTTCACTAATATGAAAATACATTTTTTTCTCATTGGTTTTTATCTTTTCTAGTTGAGATAATACATTTATTTAAATGGTACTAGCTCAATTGAGGAGCACTTGCCTTGCAAGAAGGAGGTTGGTGGTTCGATTCCATCGTGCCCTAACATGAATTAATCATGGAAGAAACAAAAAAAATCACATTGTATATTTTGTTTCTAAAGAGAATTTTTTAGAGAGACAATAACTAGGATTAAAGACAAATGTCTCTGTAGAGACAACAACTACGATTTCTCTCTTGAGAGACAAAAATGAATTATCTCATAAGAGACAATAATACTTGTCTTCTATATTGTCTTTATAGAGACAATTTTTTAAGACAATAATTTGAGACACTCATTTGTCTCTTAAGAGGCAAAAATGAATTTCCTTTTAAGAGACAATAATACTTGTGTTCTATATTGTGTTTATAGAGACAAGTTTTTAAGACAATAATTTGAGACACTTTCTTAAAGGAAATTTACAAGTTCCTTTTATCTCAAGTTAAAACAATTTGCTAAAGAATTGTCTCAAAATACCCCTCTATGTACTATTTAGTAGTGATGTATTCTCATAATACATAACCTTAGAGATATTTGAAATATTTAAATTCAGCACATTAATTATAATTATATATTCAACATATTTTTTGTGGGTGTCTATGACTGAAATACGTTTTTATCGGGGATCTATGAAGTAAATTTGTAATTCGAGACATTTGATCCTTCTAAGCTCTTGATAGATCTGGGGCTAAAATAAATATGGATGGATTTATTTTCTAAAAATATTCTAACATATTACAGTTAAGATAAATATTTATCCATTTAATTACAAAACATTTGATCCCTCTCAAATCTTAATAAATCTAGGGCTAAAATGTATATTAGCTAATTTATTTTCTAAAAATATTCTAACATATTAGTGTTAGGATATATCTAAATCGATTATTAAACCAACAATATATTAATGCTACTTGTTGAAGTTGTGGTTTTAGTTTTTTTATTTTTATTTTATTTTTCTATACAGAATTTAACCTAGAAAGTTTACGGGGCAAACAAAAGTTTTAGACATTACAGAATCCACTGTTTCTTTGAATCCAGTCTTGCTTCGTGATAATCATAAAGTATTCTTGCTCGGCATTGTTTGCATTTCCAGCGATTCCATACGGTGATGAAATCTATTTGTCGCTCGTATAATTCGGAGAGAATTTGATGATATGAAGAGTGAAATTGAGTAGGAGCGCTTTTTTAGTCATAGTTCACAAATTCTGGTTAATCTCTCCAAAAAAATTGAAAATTTGGCCCCGGAAGCACTCGTAAAACTAGAGCCTATAACACAAGGAGATGTAACATTGAGATAATGATACGGTGGTCGACTGTTCCTACCAGTTCACAGTGAATATTGGAGTGCGCAGCTAAGCAAACCTGTTTTGCGCCACCTCGTAATTATTTAACAAATTCCACAAAATTCGAATTCCAACTTGATACCGAATTCGAGTTCCAACTTGATAACTATGACTTGAAGAGGTGTGAGGGTCACTTATCATTTTCATTCCACTTGGAATAATACGTTCCAGCACTCGGATGCTTTTTGGATGTTTCGTGTATAAAGCAAACAGTGGTTGCATTCGTGGCAATTTTGAGGCTATCAAGTGGAAACATAAGTAAAATACATGCAATCAGATAAATCAGCCTTTTGTGCATTACAAGCTTTCAGGAGTATACTATGCGTTGTCTTATTTCTAAAATTCAGGGTGACATGGATTCTGGTGCATATGCTAAAACCAATCATTTTAGTGTGGCAGGCGAATATTTTAATCGACGTGGACCATTATCCAAAGCCTTGGCGAAAAGGAAATCGGAGACCAAGATAGCGAGGTATCAGACATAATTGGAAAATATATCACAGCTGTGGATTAGACTGATGGGAGTATACAAATGTGAGACGAATGGCATTTGTTCCCATATTCTAGTTACGTCTTTTAATACAGGCGGAACTATTTGCCTAGATATGTAGTTCATAGGTTGTATTCAGCTCTTAGCTGTGAGGGCAGTGAGGTCTACGGCTACTCACATCCGACAAAATTAACTTTAACTTTACCGATGGATTTAATGTTTTATGCGTGGTCGTGTTTTTGGCGGTGTTAATTAATTTTTACTAGTTTGACCTGTGTAATAGGAGGGTGATCTTTTTGGAGTTTGTGGTGGATTTTTTGTCAGAATTTAGTGAACAAAATTTGTTGCCAAATCTTGATTTGTGTTGTTTAAACTGGTTTTTTTAACTACATATAAAGATTCAACACTCTCAAAAACTTACCTGGCACGTCAATTGTTAAGAGTTCACCTATAAAACATGTAATTTCAGTGAATCCCTCTTGGATTTTACACAATATAAATCAGAGAATAAACCAAAAAACTTTCCAAAAATTAGCACCTAAAAACTACATTTAAAATATCCAATTACTATTAAATTATGATTTTGGATGATAATAAAATTAGTGTTATAGAATAGATATAGATACCCAAATATATTGATAAATGAGCTGATTAAACTTATAACTTTCAAATTTTTTTTCTGAATATAGTTCAAATGATTACATTTTTAAAAATTAGATTCATATTTATCTATCATTAATTTAGAATTAGTAAAATATAAATTATTTGAATTATATTATATTATATATATATATATATATATATATATATATATATATATATATATATATATATATAAAGAGACTAAAAGAAATATAATTAAAAATAATACTAAAAAAATAACATTATAGATTTAATATCAAAATATTATATTTTAAAGAGAAACATGTAATGATAAGAGAATATTCATATACTTTTAAATGTATTAGGTTATATGTCAATTTTATATAAATATGAAAAAAATTACAAATATTTCTGATATTAAGTAACACACTATTCAATTGTTTTATCAATATTCATTTCAATTTTGGATATATTATGTATTAAGAGCAAGTCTGTGCTATTTGTGAATTTCATGTTAAATATCGAAGGAATTACACACTTTTAACCTATTGGAATGAACACTACTTAATTTTTTTAATTACCAATGTACATCTAATTCATTTTGTGTGTAAATGTATCTTGAGTCAAGAAGGATTGAATTTCTCTAGGAGAAATGTTTTTTCAACATAATTCATTTAAGAAAAATTGTCATATCACAATTAATATCTCTTTGAGTCCATGATATATGTAGAACTAAAATAGATTTACAATGGTTGATATATAACATGTCTTAATTCCATATTGACTAGGTAATAAATGAGAGAGATAACACACATCATTCAACTATTTTGATCAACAATTTTTTTTTTCTTTTACATACAATTATTTCATATACATATTTATATATATCAAATTGATATTGAAATATTTTAATTATTATTTATATAAAAATATTTTTTGTTCATATTATTATTTTTTACTCTATATTAAATATTAAAGTATTTACACCGAACCTTTTATATTAGGACCATACATTTATATTTTATTATTATTCTTTATATATATATATATAATTTATATAAATTATATTATTTAAGACTCTATTTAAATATGTTATTTATAAAACACATTAAATATTTTATATACACTACTAAAAATTATTGAAAAACAATAAAAACAAAAAAATTATAATCATTATCATTCTTTAATAGATAGGGAGGATTTAAAATTCGAAAGATTTTTTAATAAATATAGAGAATTTAAAATTCCAAAGATAATTAAAAAACTATGATTCCCCGTAACTCTCAATTTCACCTACTATTAAATAATAGGTATCAAATGCAGAATTTCAATCTCCAAACCAAATAAAAATTACAAAATCAAATCCAAAAAATAAAATTTTTAAAATTTAAAATAAAAATAAAAATTTAAAGGATAACAATTATATTGATAGATATAAGTAGATTAGGTTTATTGATAAATAAAATAGATTAGAGAAATTGTAGAGATACAATCTCATATGTCATATTGATATATGGTATTTATAAATCATGATATTGGATCACATATTGTAACAAAAACTATTTACAAGTTAAAAATTTACATAAGTGAATGTCTATAGTTAAGAATGTTGTTTAACTCATATGTTAATTGTTTTTATAATTAATAATAATAATAATTTAAAATAAAATTATAATTTATGTAATTTTTAAATATGGGGAATGTGACATGTATTTTGAGGAAATTATTTTGACGCTTATTAATGTTTATTGGTAGATATATAATTTATATAGCTATGTTATTAACAATAACATTAATAAACTTAAAAAATATATAATTTATTAACCATTTTTTTATATTTTATGTTTTGAACAGTGGTGGAGCTTTCTATAAAGAATTACAAAATATGTAATGAGTAGTTAAATTTAATGACTAAATGTCATATAATAATAATATAATTCTAATTATGATTTTCAAAATTCATTTAAAATTTAATTTAATTTAAATTTTAATGTATCACAAAAATAAAATAAAAAATTTCCTACTTAATATTATTTATAATCAAAGTAAATTAAAATAAATATACTAGCAACATAGTTGTTAAATTAAGATAATTATATTTATTATTATTATTTTATAAAGTTAGTCATTTTGTATTAAGTCAAATGAGGATTATCTAGACCAAAGAATCTCACCCAACACTCTGTCCACTAGGAACATAAGTTCAAACTCTTGAAGTGCCACCTAGTCTAGCTAGAGCATCTTTTAAATAGAAACTTATAAAACTAGTGTAGTTTTCATACCTTGACATATATTGACATGAGAAAACAAAAAAAACTACTAGTAGTGCAAGCAAAAAACTAGTGAGTCATAGACATTGGGTAAAATCTTTGAGGATAAAGAGATGTTTGCTCATTTCCAAGATATTGGGTTATCTACAAAGAAGGGTCAATTGTCAATTTTTTCCTCTAACTTTGCCAATCTCATAGATTTGTTTTTCTAAATCATCTTTTACCTCCCTATGTAGTCTGCAATATTCAAATGATGTTTAACCTTGTACATGTCATTATTGATAAAGTGAAAAAATGGAAACAATATGCAAAATATAGTGAAAATAAACTGACATCATATCAAAACTAGAGAGTAAAACTCTCACACGTAAACATCTCCAGAAAATAATTACATTTTCATATAATTAAAATTAGACTTCATTAATGATGGAAGATAACATGGTTCAAATTAAGTAGAGACACATGGTATGGAGATTTATCAAGCTCACTTATCATTAACAGCAAGGAACTCGTGTATGAGTACAGCAGTACAATCTACTCTCATTTTTGTAACGCGTGGGAACTATTACCCGTTTTTTTTTTTTATGTTTCCTTACAAAACACTTAAAACACATTCTAAATAGTGGAAATTCACATTTTCACGTAAAATTTTAATCATTTGATTCCTTGAAAACAAAATAAAAACGTTTAACGGTTAGACCATCATTGTGAAAATACATTTAAAAAAAAAAAACGTTTAATGGTTAGACAATCATTATGAAAATACATTTAAAAAAAACAAACATTAAAGTACAAAATTTCCATCACCAAATTCGAAAAAATGTTAAAACGTCTAATAATTAGCTGCCTGGTTTTGTAATATGCGCAGGCAGGCGAGTTTTTCACTCGGTTAGTAATATACATTTATTCCATTGCCACTGGGCCTTTAAATAATATTTGGGGCGACTAATTCTCCTGAATATCAAGCTTCTCAGCGCTGTGTACGGACTGAGCATCTGAACTGTCAACAAAAATACTCTTTCAGGAAATGAAAGGTTTCACGACTTTAGAGATTAAATACCAGCTGCATTTAGAGGAACAATATTTTGAATAGGGCCCAGGGAATAATATATTCCTAACACTCGCAGTTTCTTCCGAACATAGTGGCCACGTTTGTCAGTGCAGTTTTTTGAGATGTGAATGCTATTATCGAATGGAAGGGTGAGGAGAGATAGTGACAATCAGATAAAGGAGAGGTGGTTTTCTCGGCCTTTTGAGAAAATCATCAGACAGACTGTTGTACGTTACCAGCGTTTGGAATATACCACGCTTCCACTGATTTCGAAAATTCCAAGTTCATTGAACACGCCATGCAATTTTATCCTAACACCGTGTGTACCGTGTGATTGTTGTGGGCCGCCATTTTGATTGTTGTGGGCCATTCATTGCGGGACAAAGAAAAAGTGCCATGTTTATCAAAAAGAGCACTTATAATCCGCGTTGTCCCAATTTGGCCAGGATTGTAAATCAGATTTTCTGAAATTTAGGCCACAGTTATTCACATTTTTATTAAAAATTATATTTAATTTGGAAGGATATTTTCAAAATTTTATTAAAATCTATATTTAATTTCGGTCAGTTTTTCTTTTCAAAATTTGTATTGCGTTCCAAAAGAAAAAGTGCCATGTCTATGATCCTCAACATGTCAAATTGGTTGAATGTATTCCACCTCAAGATGTCAAATTGGTTGAATATATTCCATTGCGAGCTGTAAGGCACTCAGATTTGGGGTAGGTCCAATTTGTCCATAAAAAGGCTTCATCCCATAGGAGAGGATGTTGAATGTTTTGTGTGTTCTGGTGCTTTGGAATCTCACCTAACATTATAAAACCTTCTTTATCATTTTCGTTTTCTTCCATGTGGCTAAGTCCCTCTCGATCTCATATGAATATGCGGTTGATGGCAGAACTTGTGTCTGACTCCAACTCTTCATGAGGAACGTAAGGTTGTGGATAAAAATGGAGAATCTATTTCCTTTTCCTTTTTAGCTTTATCATTCAAGCTAACCTATTTATTTATTTGACTAATACAATTTATTTGTTAATATAGTAATTATATTAAGTAATTGTGAAAAAGTATATATAAATTCACATAATGTTTTTAGATATATTGTATAATAACTTCATAATAATCTTAATTTTCCACACAACTTCATAATAATCTTAATTAAATGTGGAAAAATACACATTGATTTAATAATACAAACTACTTAATATTTAAAATCTCATCCATTTGTAATTATATTAAGTAATTGTGAAAAAGTATATATAAATTCACATAATGTTTTTAGATATATTGTATAATAACTTCATAATAATCTTAATTTTCCACACAACTTCATAATAATCTTAATTAAATGTGGAAAAATACACATTGATTTAATAATACAAACTACTTAATATTTAAAATCTCATCCATTTTTGTAAAGATATGCCCAAAATATGCTAACATCTTCCATGTGAATTAGAAAAATTAATTTACCAAGTAGAGATTTATGTGATTATATCTTTTAATATATTATATAATTTATTTATTGGTATAATTGAATATGCATAATATAATTTTTTTGATTAAAAACATAAGTAATTTAAATTACGAAGATAATGTTATATATGTTATCACTCTAAAATTTCCTTAGGGTTGTTATGTTGTGTTTAAAGAAATAATAGAGGTAACCACAAATCTAATTTTGAGATCACGATCTAGCCTTCCTCATGCTCAAAGAGGGCTTTTTCTTAAGAATTTAACTTTGTTGAATTGATTGATTTTAGGCTAGTTATTTAAGCTTGGTTGGGTTTTGATTTGATTTGTTGGTGGAATCACTGATTTCGATGGATAGATAAATGTCTTTTTACCATTGGGCTATGGAGTCAAAATGATGAGAAAACAAGACTGAATCAAGTTCTAAAGGAAGTGTCCACAAGGCAAGGTAGGTGAGCAAATTCAAATCTTTTATGTTGAAGGGTGAAGTGGTTTTCAATCAAGATCAAGGAGAAATTAAGGATTCCTCAAACCGGATAATGGGGGAAATGAAAGACGTCAATCGAAACTAGGGAGCAATGAAGAATTCACTACTCCAGATATCAGAAGAAAACATCAAAATGAATAACTGTTTAGGACAAAGTGTACTTCAACAAATTCTATAATAATATTCCGATTATTACATTTAAATTTGGAAAACATACAAGTTTATGGAATACTTCAGAAAATAACAAGTTAAACAATTGAAATATACTTCGTTGAAGTTGCCCAACACATGAATCCTATAATGCAATGCCTTTATTACTTGTCCAGTCTCCTAACATGAAAATGTTACAATAAACCCTTAGGTTTCAGATCAATACGACCATAGAAAAGTTAAGAAATCCACCCTCAATACTTTGAATTGTGAAGTATTTATTCAAAAACTATTACAAAATATCCTAAAATTGAATTAGGAATTATTCAAGGGAAAAGAAATATATTTATACAAGAAGATAGAGACACCTACGAGACTAAAAGGCTAGTTGTGCCTGCGTTTATTGATTTTGTTGTTTGTTTTTTTGATCTTTTGATGCTTTCTCTCTTTTGTTGTTCCTCTTATGCTGGTTGTCCCTTTACTCTGCCTTTGACATTTAAACTTTGTCTTTCATCTGATACTCTTTGACTTAGTTGATCTATTACTCTTTAACTTAATTGATCTGTTTTCACTGTTTTATCTTTCACAGTAAGTCATTCAACTTTTCCCAAGTCTCTGCATCTGGTAATTTAATCTTTACCATTCTTCTGAAGATCTCATCAGTTTCTATGTACTTTGCAAAAGTAGGCTTGTTTATAAAGAGATTTTTTACCTCATGCTAGAGGTAAAAGAGGTTCTCAAAAGTCTGATACAACACTTTTCCTGTAGAAATTCCTTTCATGGAGGTATTGTTGGACTGTTCCTTGGCCACTTCTCTAATTTTTCTTGTCATAATATTCCTATTTCATCAACCTGTTATTAATCACCAATGGATTAGGCAAACCTTTCTGCCTCAAAACATCAAATTTTCCCATGAATCTTGCCATTGCTAGCTCCATTGTTTGGCATTTCTCCTCAAGTTGTATCATCAGATTCCTTTTGTTGATTACTTTCTTTACTTCTAGTATGGTTCCCATTCTATCAGTTATTTCAAGCTCCTGCAACTCATATTTGTTTTTTGAATTAAGGAACTAGATTTTTCTTGAGGCTTCTTTCGGCTTGTCTCTAAGTGCAGCTCTTGCCCTTTGAATTGCCTCACCATCTTCTTTGACCAAATCATTCTGCTCACTTATCACCTGTATAGAAGGCCAAATAGCATTAGCTGAGTTAATGATATTGGCCCACATCTGTTGCTTTGCTTGGGCAAGTGGTTCTTTCAATGTCAACTCTTCCTCTAACTTCAGTATTCTTTCAGTCAATCTGTTTGACTTATGTGTTTCATCTTTATGCACGATTTGTACCAATTTCTTTCCATCTTCTAGACTTTTTATTTGATCTTTAAGCCCATTTATTTCATTTGTTTGGATGGACATATCCTGCATAGCTTCGATTAATTTACCTACTTCATCACTAGGATGAGCTACTACTGTAGATGATTCTGTAACTGATGTAGTGGGAATTGTTGTAGCTACTGGAAATGCTGAAGTAGAACGAACTATTGTAGTCACTGTAGGAATAATAGTGACAGTAACTGCTTCCATGGTGGCCCTTTTATCCTGAACTAACTTATCCATCTCATTTTCCATTTCAATTAATTGAGTAGTTGATTGAAGAACGAGGTTCATCATTTCATCCTTTTGGTTTTGATTCTCTAGAACTTCCTTGCTTTGTGGATGTTCAGTAGGAGGCAATTTAACATGTTTCTTCAATGCAGCAATGTCTACATTTTTCTTAATGAGTTCTTTTGCACCTTTGACATTCTTTGGATCATATCCAATTTCAATAACCAAATCTTCAAGGGATTTAATTATGTTATCTTTAGCCTATGAGGATGCTTTTTCTAGTTTCAACTGTACAATTACATTTTCCAAAGAATTGTGAAGATTTTAGGCACTAATAGCTTTGTCAGTCATAGTTGAGTATAGCATTTCTCTTGCTTGCTTATGAAATTGTATTTGGTCTAGAGAATGAACATCTTTGGCAGAAATCTCATAATTTGTCTTTTTGTAATCTGTTGCTGACTTAGGATGTTGTACTGTGGGCTAAAAAAAGGTTATCTCCATTTTTCCTATCTTATAATCAAATGTAGAAAGTAATTTGTTATGGCCTCCAGGAGTCTGCTTCAAGTACTATGAATATATTACAACTTTTATTTATTCATTTTTGGCCTTAATATCTTTGTATCTTTCTTTGATGTCCATTTTTCTGTCCTTTGGTTCACTTGATGAAGAGACTTCAACACTATGCTGCTTCTGGATGATCTGAGCACTAGAAGTTGAAGGCTGGTCAGTTTCCCTTGAAACTGAAGGAGGTACATTTTCTTTAATGACAGTGTCAGTGTCAATGATCTCAATTTTATCAATTTCTTCTTCTTGCTCATTTATAGGATTCAATTTTGTTCTTTTTATATACATTATTTCAAATTTGTTATCTGTTGTATATTTGTTTGAGCAAGAACCTTCTTCTCTAGTCCTTTTTACATTTCTGTCCTTTAGGGCTAGAGTATGTAGAATTGAACTAGTATCTATTTTCTCGTCCATATCCAATAAGGTGTTTTCCAACCACTATGACCGGTTGGCATATCTTTCAATTGCTGGCCTAGACTCATGCATAAAAGGGCTCAATTTAAACTTGAGTATTAGTTTGTTTATGACACTCAAAGGATCATACTGCCATTTGAAACTATCACTGAACTTAATCTCCTATAAACATCTTTCTGATTCCTCTCTAGCATTCCTATTATTGCAGATAAAAGGACCAAGCTGGTTCTTGGTTTGAAATTGTGTTTTCTTCCTCGCTGATAGAAAATTAACATCATCTGAATTTATGATTTGCCTGATATATTCTAGTGTAAATGTCCTCATAGGCAGATATTTGGGCAGCTTATATGGAGTGAGTTGACATCCATAAACCCTAATTTCAGTGTTGTTCTGCTATAAATACCAGTCTCCTATTCTACTTTGTTTGGACAACTGTAAAACATTCTTTATTTCATCACTGACCCTGGGTTGATTTCTATTGCTTAGCATGTTAACCACTCGGTGAACAAATGAATCAATGAAATCAATCATTGTAGCTGAAAATAGTGGAATATTTTTGGATTAAGCGTGTCCCAAAGGTAATAGATCTAGGATTGCCCTTAGTGTCCAGTTTTTGGATGTTAAATGTAAACCTTTCTAACTGGAAGTATAGAAACATATGTAACAATACTGAAGAGTATTTTAATACTCTTTCATCTGGCAATCTGATCAGTTGATCATGGATTCTGTCTACTAAGAATTGGGAAAAATTGAAAACTGTAGCTGGAGGGTTGCCTGGGCAAAAAATAGAAAGGAAACCAAGTATAGGCTTATTTACATGTTCATCAGTGGTATATCCTAGAATACAGGACATCATGGTTACAATCTGTCTAGATTTCTCAGAGAAAATGGTGGCAGAATATGGAGGGTTGTCTGTAGGAACTTGGACCTTTTCTAGGAGGAAAGTCTGAAAAGTTTGGGATCTCTTGGGAAGGTCCAACTTTCAGTACAGATCAAGTAGGTTTTCAATAGAAAATGGGGCTTCATTAGGCTTTGGTTAGATCTGCAACATTTCATTTATTGATCCTAAAGTGATTGTGAGCAAAATTTGATGGTTAGGAGAAACGATGGCTCTTTTACTTGAGATATAGTAGAGTTGGCATAGGTGGATGACTTAAGGGAACTAGTATACCTGTGGAAACAAGTATTTGGGTAAATTTGACTCCCATAGCTGAACATCATCATTCTGGTTGACGAATTTATCTTTGGTCCAACAGGGGAGTTTTAACAGGGGAGGTTGTGTCTTTGATATGGAAATCTCTATCGGCCAATGGGAGGTGGCCAACATCTAAGTGAGAAGTTTGCAGGGGTTTTGGATCCAACATGGTTTGGGAAGCCATAGATTTATTTATTTTACTCAATTTATGACTATCTGGCCTAAGAAGTATGCTTAGGACCTTTGAATATTCTGAAAAGGTGAATATAGTCTGCAAAAAGGGTTTTGGATGCAACAGTGGCTTTCTTTAGGTCGGTATGGCTTTTAAATTAGTTCAATTGGTTAACCTGTTAAAATGTTCTGCAAAGTTTAAGTACAGGACTTTGACACTTTAGGAATACTTGGAAAATGAAGCTTTGGTATGCAGAAGGGTTATTTGGGGGCATCGGAGGCTTTCTGAGTCTTCAATGGTCTTTATGCTGCTTCAAATTGGAGTCTACAATGTCTTCTGGTCGTAAATGGCTTTAAATGGTTCAACAGATTTTCTAGGCTTTAGAATAGTTCGATAGAGGTTCTTTCTGCAACCGCTAATAGAATAATAGTGCAAATGTTGGAAAGGGCAGCTTCTTTTGTTTTTAACTAATCAATGGTTAATATCTGGGCATGGAGTTAAGTTTAAATAGTAGGGCGGTTTCATAAAATGCGAGGAGGTGGTAAGGTGGTTTATCGCACTGTTTTTGAGTGGTAGGGTGGTATTATTTTAGAGGACGTGATATAACGTGGGGTTGCCAGGTAGCAAAAAGGAGAGCGGGCAAAACCGCTAATCTAGTGTGCTTTTGGGATGTTAAAGGTGGGACGTCGAAGCACGCGATATGGGATGTGGGCCATTGGATCTCGAGGTGGGTGATCGGAGGTTTATCGTGTGGCAAAGTTGTGAGGGATGAGTTGGGGTGTGGGGTCGGGTTATAGATAGGGGGAGGTTTAAATGATAGTGGGAGTTTAAATGGAGTGGGACCTAGGGATATTGTATGTGGAGGGGTATAATACATATTGCGAAGGTTTAATATAGTGTGGGTTAGGATTATATGGCGGGGAATAAATATATCAAAACTATAGTTTAAGATAATATAAAGGAGTCTTAAGGAAATATGAGAGCGAATGTTAGAAAGACATTAGGGATGAGTTAAATAATATTGGGGGGGATTTTCACACGGGGCTCAATTACCTTAAGGGAGGGTTTTAATGATGGGAATGGGTTTTCAAGCTAGGGAAAGGGTTTTTAGGAAAGGAAAAGGGTTAGAATAAGCAGAAAATCATGAAGCTGAATGTGTTAGAACAAGGGAAAATGAATAGGGAAGGGGTTTTCTTACAAGGCAAAATGAATTTGGAAGAAAGTTAGTAATATAAAATGAGTGAATTGACGTTCTCCATGCCTTGTGAAAACTGCTTCTACCTACCCATCATTTACCGTAACATTTTTTCTTCATTTACTAGGTGCATTTGAGCTTGCTAACACTCTATTTCTTTTCTTTTATAATCAAACTATCTAATTATAACCTTATGAGTTTCCAATGGCTCAGATTAAGCTATGTAGCTCATTATTATTCTCTACCTAACTACTGATCCACGAAGATTAAATAGTTTGGCTAGATCTTTATTCTCTATCTATCAGCATGAAATTTAAAGCATAAATGAATCAAGATTAAACTTTTTTACCATCATGGATTGTGGCATTTTTTTACAAGCTGCACACAATCTTATTTTGCAAAGAAAAGTAAAAAGTAGTGGTATTTGAATTTGCATCACTTTCAGAATCTACTTTTTATCTCTTTTTGGTGGGGTTCATATTTTTTTTTTTATCCTTTTCTCTTAGTCCTTTGATTTTTCTTTTAGGACTTCACCCTCTTTACATTTTTTATTTTCAATATGGGAAAACATTTTGTAGAAAGTAAAAGTATGTACAATATTACAAGACTAATCATAGTCAATTGAAAATTATGAATCCTATTATTATATGAGCCTAACAGTGGCTCCACATGGGGATGGAATTTCCAGGTGAAATGTTAAGAACTTTAAGATCAGTAGCCTTTGAAACTTTGATTGTGCTTGCCTTGTAACTACCTTTCTATGATCTTCTTTATTGATACATATGATGCTATACCTTTCAAAGCTTAGGGCTGTCTCTTCGGGCTTCAACCTCAAAAGGTAATCATCCAATCCAATCTAAACTTTGCAATGTTATGTACAATGAGAAAAGTAAACATATGAACTAATGTTAACCTAGGGAAAAGTAATGCTTCAACATTATACGATTGACTTGTCCACCTGGTAGATCTGTTCCATCTAACTGTTTCAAGAAAAATCCATTGTTACCTCTATAACCATAAATGATGTAAGGGCCTTGCCATAGGAAATCAAATTTCCAATGTTTACCTTTTTCTTCTCTTCTGCAATCCCATTTGAGTACTTTGTCACCTATGTAAAAATCATCAGCTTTGGTTTTCTTATCAAAAATCTTTTCGATTTTATCTTGGATCACTTGGGATTTGTCATATACTTCTTCCATGTTTTACTGCAAATGTATTGTCTGGTTTATCCTCCTTTGGATATCATTGGATTCTACCTACAGTTCTTGGATCATCTTCGTCACTGGTACTCCTAAAGAGGATGAAAAAATAGCATCCATTCCATATACTAGTTGATAAGGAGGTGTACCAATGGACTTTTTTGTAGTTAGTATATCTGCCCATAAGGCATTAACCAACTTTTTGTTCCAGGTCTTCTTATTATCTTCTAATAGCTTCTTGATGATATTAACGAGGCTTTTGTTTGAGGATTTTGTAAGTCCATTACCTTGAGGGTAATAGACCGTGGAATGGCCAAGGGTAATGTGGTATCGGTTACAAAAGTCTACCATTTTCTTGGATTTGAAGGGAGCATCATTATAAGTGATGAGATTTTGTGGGCATCCAAATCTAGAAAGGATGTTGTTCTTAATGAATGAAATGATGACAGAATATATGGCTTGTCTAGAAGGGATGGCTTATATCCATTTAGTAAAGTAATCAATGGCTGTCAAAATCCATTTATGTTTGGTTGAGGAGGATGGGTGAATTTCCCCAATGGAGTCTAAACCCCATTGTTGAGAAGGAATTTCTACTGAGATAGGTTTGAGGGTTAAGGGTTTCTTCTTGCCTTCAAATATTTGGCATTTGTGACAAGAGGTCACATATTTTCTGACATCTACGAAAAGGGTGGGCCAGTAAAAACCAGCCCTTAAAATCTTATCAGCAGTTGTTTTCCAGTATAGGTGTCCCCCACAATCCCTTGCATGAAATTCCTGCATGACTTTGTCAGCTTCATCTTTTAATAAACAATTTAACGAAATGCTACCATTATCTTTCCAAAATAAAACATTGTCTAAGATACAATATTTCATTGCTTTCATTTTTAGGAATCTACTTTTGGTTCTAGATAAGCTAGGACAAGCTTGTAAGTTGAGTAAAACGAAAATGATGTTTGCATACCAGGGTGAATCTATGAAAGCTTCACTAATTTTTGGAGTCGCCATCTCTTCCTGATCATCTATAGCAGAAATGAAATTTATGTCTAAGGCTCGATAGTTTGATTCAGCCATGAGTTTGGCTAAACATTGGCCTTTAATCAACTTTGTAGGCTTGATCTCAATGTCATATTCTAGTATGGTGGCAATCCATTTTCCTCTTTCTCCATCAGGCCCATTCCAAGTTATAATGTCCTTTACAACTGAGTTTGGAACATATGCTATTATGTGAGAGTACAAAATATATACTCTGAAATCCTTTATGGCTTTCACTAAAGCAAGTGTTTGTTTTTCTATTATATTATACTTTAGTGTAGCATCTCTCAAAGCTTTACTGAAGAAGGTGATGGGTTGTTCATAACCCTCATCATTCTTTTGCAACAAGGCTACTGCAATAGTGTGTTCTGAAGAAAATGAAAAAATTATGAAGTCTTTGTTGAAATTGGGACTTATGAGGACAGGTGTTTTAGTAAGGGCTTCTTTGATTGCTTCAAAAGATTGCTTGGCCTCTGCTGTCCACTTAAGTGTTGAATCCTTTTTCAACATGTTATTCAAACATCTAATTAGCTCTGCTAAGTTAGAACTGAATCTTCTAAGAAAAATTATTTTACCTAAGAATGACTGCAATTCTTTAATGTTCCTGGGATGGATGATGTTTAGGATTGCTTCTATTCTAGCTGGATCAATTCTAATGCCCTCTTTGGAAATTATGTGTGCTAAGAGTTTACCTTCTTCTAGTCCAAAGAATGTCTTTTTGGGATTCAAAGAAATGCCAAATTTTCTACGTTTAATAAAAACTCTTCTCAAATGATTTAGATGTTCATTATCGGATTTGGAAAACACTGTGATATCATCTTGGTAAGCAACAAAAAATTCATGGATTTCTTTTGAAAATCTATGTCCATTGCTCTTTGGAATGTTGCTCTAGCATTCATCAATCCAAAGGGCATTTTTAAATACATGAAAGTTCCCCAGGGAGTGGTGATCTTTGGGTTGGACTAGGATTTGATTTTATCTAGAAAACCCATAAAGTAATGAGATTCTAGATGATCCTACCACCCTCTATAAAATGTGGTCCATTTTCGAGAGGGGATAGTTATCCTTCAGTGATACTTTGTTCAAGTTTATGAAATCAACATAGTGTTTGATTTCTCTTGTTTTCTTTCTAGTGGTGACTAAATTAGAGACCTAATATGAATATCTAATTGGTGCTATGATTTGCGCCTCCTACATCATTTTTACTTCTTTTTCAATCAATGGCATAAGAACTGGATTAATTGTCCTAAGCTTTTTTTAAAGGGTTTCCGATCTTCTTTGATGGGTATTTTATGTTGAATAATGATGGTGTCATAAGATTTGAGGTCTTCATAACTCTAGGCAAAGACATCTTGAGATTCTCTAAACAAACTTATGTATTTCATATTTTTAGCTAGAGGTAATGCTTTGGATAATTTAATAATCTTAGGTTTTTCTTTTGTTCCTATATTACATTCTTGTATGTCTGATCTTAAAGGCTCCATTTTTGGTTTTCTAGCTACATCATTTAAGTCGAACAAATATTCTAATGAGTCTAATCCCTTAGGCAAAAAGTTATTTTTAAGGTTTAAAATCTCAGAATCATCATTGACTGTTTCTTCTATTTCTACTTATTCTAAGTTATCTATTTCTACTTTAGTGAACCTAGTGATTTTATTTATATCTATCTCATTATTTATGATGTCATCTACTGTACAATCAGTATCTATGTTACAGTTTTGGAATTCTCCCTCAGCATTCATAAAATTATAGATTTGAGAATCTTGTGAAAAAATCTGCCAATATTTCAGATTATCAAGTATAATAGGCTTGTGTCTTACCTCTGCAGTGTACTGGTGATTGGGCTGAAAAGGTAATCTGCAAGTGCTAGAAAAAGTAGCCAAACTGTGAGCTTGCATGTTTTGTTTCCTTGGAATAACAGTAAAATCAATTTCAAGAAGTTCTTTAATCAGATCTAGAACAGTTTCTTTGTATTGGCTAAGTCTAGGATTATTTACAGAATACTCTCCTTTAATTTGTTTTATGATCAATTGTAAGTCTCCCATGATAGAAACTCTCTTGGCTCCAAGGTTTCTTACAATTTGCAATCCTAAGATTAAATCTTCATACTCTGCCATGTTGTCAGTGCATTTGAAGTTTAATCTGAAGGCATGACCTCCAGAATGGTTATTTTCCATGTTATGAATCCAAACTCCTACACTTGCTCCTAATCTATTCACTGAACCATCAAAATCTAGGTGCCACCTAGATTCATGAAATATATTATCACTGTCAGGTTCTTTATTTTTTTCTTCTAAAGTTGTGATTTCATTTTTCTCATTGTCTGAACTATACAAGATAAATGAGTCCAGATCAAAATGCATGGAATAAATATGGTAATTATGTGGTCTTTCTGAACTATTTACCATGTATTTCATCAAGGTCTCTCTGTAAAGCTTTCTTTGTTGTCCAAATATAGAAATGGTAGCATATGACATCTCTAGTTGTAGAGATCCTTGTAATTTTGTTCCCCATGAGCGAGATAACAACATACCATATTTAGGTGGAATATCAACAACTACTATGTCCATAACAATACCTTTTGCTGTGCATTGGACTATAGTTACACATGTATCTTTTATCAAGCCTAGGCATTTGACTTGACCAGAATCAAAGGAAAACAAGTCATTGTAAGGTCTAGTGATGTCTAAGTTTAATCTTTCCATGACTGCTTTAGGGATTAGGTTATGAGATGCTCCAGAATCTAACATAGCATTTTGCAGGATTTTATCAAGAATGTTTAAGCTAATGTAGAATGGAGGAATACCCCCTTGTTGATGTTTTCCATTCACTTCTAGACCAAATAATAACTCAGGTTGATCATCATTAAGGTTTACAACATATTTGCCTTCACCTATGTCAAGTGTTTCAGTAATTTGTGCTTTGTATGATTCATTTTTCACCATCTTTGTTAAAGGAACGAGTATTTTCAATTTGGCTATCTCAATTTTGATATTGAATGGCATTTGAGTCTTTCCTAGTTGAATGATTTTATCTTTAGCAATTTGGGTTTGTGTGTTTCTATCTTCTTTACCAACACTTGGTAATTCAGTCTGTGTATCAGTAGTTTTTCCTTCAATTTTCTTGTTTGGAATAGTTTGAGTAGTAGTTGAAGTTTGAGTTTCAGCTGAAATTATATCTACAATTTTTGGGCTGGAAGCCTTGTGGGTTCCTCTAGGTAGAGTTTGTAAAACTTTGGTCACATGAGCTTCTGCTATTTTCTTAGTTTGGGTTTGGACTAATTTCTTAGTAGGAAATTCTGTGTTATTTCTTCTTCTAAGGCTATATTGTTTGTGGACTTCATAGATAACAGATTCATAGCCTTGTTTGTAGTCAAAGGACTCTCCGGATTCTAATTGTAATTGTTGTAACATGTACAATTCCTATTCTTCCTAAGTAATAAAAATGGAATCCTCGTTGTTTACTCCCATCAAGTGTATCTGGGTGTCCTAGTCTTCTTCAAGCTGTTGTGAACCTTCAACATAATTTTCCTAGAAAGGTGGCCTAATTGATTGATCGGATGTACCTTCTTTTAATTTTCCAGTATTAGGATTTTTCCTAAAGTTAGGGTTTTTGATTTGAGGTCCTTGTTGATTTTCCCACTGAGGTTTTCTTTCCATATTCTCTAATCTATGCATTAACCTTTCTAAACTTTTAGCCAAAGTATCTATCTTAACATCTGAAGTGGATGGTTCTTCCTTAATGGTAACTCTCCTTTCATTCCTCATTCTAGCTCTTTTAGCCAACAAGTTAGCTTCTACACTAACTGCATCACTCTACATCTGTTCTAAAGTTAGAGGGTTTCTTTCTCTCAATTGGAAATACATATCAGTTTCAAAACCATCAGGAAATTTGATTAGTGCCAAGTTTGGTGGAGGTTTGATATTTGCAGGGATTGCATTATAAATATTGTTAAACCTAGTACAATAGTCCTGAACAGATTCATTAGGAGCTCTTCTAATGTTTTCATATTCAGACAATATTTGTAAAGGATTTTTCTTTCTTTCCCATCTATTGATAAACAATCTATGGAAAATAGTTAAATCAACAATATGACCAGCAGGTAAAGATTTAAACCATTTCTTGACATCTCCTGCTAGTGTTTGTGCAAATAATCTCATATGTACATCTTCTTCATCAATTTCATGTAATTCAAAATAATCATTCATTTTATTTACATGTTGTTGTGTAGTATATTGACCAGTACCATCAAACTGAAATATTTTACTCTGGTAGTCTTGGGGCATGGCATGTACTTGAGCTGCTAAGGTCAAAGGAGCATACCTGGCAGCCATGGCTAAGATTCTAGCTTGGGTAGGAGGTGAACTGCTAGCGCTTGAATATGAGCTTGAAGGGCTTACAGATGATCTTGAAGTGCTAGAAAGTGTAGTAGAAGTGCTAGAAGATGAACTTGAAGTATATGGAGGTGGAAATAAAACTCTGGGCTAAAGTGGAAGCTTGGGGATGAATGATTTTGTAGAATGAAGTGTACTGGAAATAATATATGAGGTGGTACTAAATAAAGATGAATTTACAGACTCTAAAGGAATGGTAGAAGGCTTAGGAGTAGTAGCAATTAGGGTAGCTAATTCAACTAACTATTGAAAATAGGCTTCGTCTATGTGCCTTATCAAATTTGAGGTTAAAGCATCAAGTTAGTCAAAAGTGTCTAGAACATGTTGATCTAAATCAGGATGTATAGTATTCTTCTTTGATTCAATAAATTGAATAAAAGTAGGGTCCATTACAGTATCATGGACTAAAGTTTCAGATTTGGTACGCAACAAAGAATGCTCAAACGATAAATCAAATTTAAGATCCTCTAAGTTTGATAACTCTTTAGGAAGTGAATTTGCTTTGATTAGCTGACTAATGCTTTCTTGACTTTCTACTTTATTGTTTTTTCTTAAGATTTTGTCTGGATTATCAAAAATTAGAGCAGGGTTTGCATCTAGATGTGCCCTGATATAGTATGTTCTTTTGGAAGCGAGAATTTTAAATTTTTTATTTTTTTAAAGAAACTTTTGATAACCCTAAAATGGCCTTAAGGTGAAAAGATGAGATTTAGGATTTCCTTTAAGGTTTATTAAACTAAGGATTGATTTCCCCAGTATGGTCGCCAGTATGTTATCACTCTAAGATTTCCCTAGGGTTGTCATGTTGTGTTTAAAGAAATAATAGAGGTAACCACAAACCTACTTTTGAGATCAAGATCTAGCCTTCCTAATTCTCAGAGAGGGCTCTCCCTTAATAATTTAACTTTGTTGAATTGATTGATTTTAGGCTTGTTACTTAAGCTTCGTTGTGTTTTTATTTGATTTGGTGGTGGAATCACTGATTTTGATGGATAGATAAATGTCTTTTTACCATTGGGCTATGGAGTCAAAATGTTGAGAAAACAGGACTCAATCAAGTTCTAAAGGAAGTGTCCACAGGGCAAGGTATTTGAGCAAATTCAGATCTTTTAGGCTGAACAATGAAGTGGTTTTTCATCAGGATCAAGGAGCAATTAAGGATTCCTCAAACCGGATAATGGGGAAAATGAAAGAGGTCAATCGAAACTAGGAAGCAATGAAGAATTCCCTGCTCTAGATAACAGAAGAAAATGTCAAAATGAATAATTGTTCATGAAAGAGTGTACTTAAACAAATTTTGTAATAACATTCTAGTTATTACATTTAAATTTGGAAAACATACAAGTTTATGGAATACTTAAGAAAATAAAAAGTTGCACAATTGAAAGATACTTGACTAAACTTGCCCAACACATGAATCCTGTAATGAAATTCCTTTATTACTTGTCCAGTATACTGACTTGAAAATGTTACAATAAACCCTTAGGTTTCATATCAATACAACCATAGAAAAGTTCAGCAATCCACCCTCAATACTTCGAATTGTGAAGTATTTATACAAAAACTATTAGAAAATATCCTAAAACTGATTTAGGAATTATTCAAGGAAAAGGAAATATATTTATGCAAGAAGATAGAGACACCTAGGAGACTAAAAGGCTAGTTGTCCCTGCTTTTACTGATTTTGTTGTTTGCTATTTTGATATTTTGCTGCTTTCTCTCTTTTGTTGTTGCTCTTATGCTGGTTTCCCTTTACTCTGCCTTTGACTTCTAAACTTTGCCTTTCATATGATACTCTTTGATTTAGCTAATATCTTACTCTTTAACTTAACTGATCTCTTTTCATTGTTTTACCTTTCACAGTAAGTCATTCAAGTTCTCCCAAGTCTCTCTATCTGGTAATTTAATCTTTACCATTCCTCTAAAGATATCATCAGTTTCTGTGTACTTTGCAAAATGATGCTTGTTTATAAAGATATGTTTTACCTCATGCTGGAGGTAAAAGAGGTTCTCAAAAGTCTGATACAACACTTTTACTGTAGGAATTTCTTTCATGGAGGCATTGTTGGACTGTTCCTTGGCAACTTCTCTGATTTTCTTGTCATAATCTTCCTGTTTCATTAACCTGTCATTAATCACCAATGGATTAGACATACCTTTCTACCTCAAAACATTAAATCTGACCATGAATTTGGCTATTGCTAGCTCCATTGTTTGGCATTTCTCCTCAAGTTGTATCATCATATTCCTTTTGGTGATTACTTTCTTTACTTCTAGTATGGTTCCTATTCTATCAGTTATTCCAAGCTCCTGCAATTCATATTTGTTTTTTGAATTAAGGAACTGGATTATTCTTGAGGCTTCTTCTGGCTTATCTCCAAGTTCAGCTCTTACCCTTTGAATTGCCTCACCAACTTCTTTGAAAAAGTTATTCTGCTCAAATAGCACCTGTATAGAAGGCCAAATATCATTAACTGAGTTAATGATATTGGCCCACAACTGTTGCTTTGCTTGGGCAAGTGGTTCTTTCAATGTCAATTCTTTCTCTAACTTTTGTATTCTTTCAGTCAATCTGTTTGACTTTTGTGTTTCATCTTTATGCATGATTTGTACCAACTTCTTTTCATCTTCTAGACTTTTTATTTGATATTTAAGTCTATTTATTTCATTTGTTTGGATGGACATATCTTGCATAACTTTGATTAATTTACCTGCTTCATCACTAGGATGAGCTGTTGTTGTAGATGATTCTGTAACTGATGTAGTTGTTGATGTAGTGGGAAGTGTTGTAGCTACTGGAATTGATGAAGTAGAAGGAACTACTATAGTCAGTGTAGGAATAGTAGTGACAGTAACTACTTCCATGCTGGCCTTTTTCTCCTGAACTAACTTATCCATCTCATTTTCCATTTCAGTTAATTGAGTAGTTAACTAAAGAATGAGGTTCATCATTTCATTTTTTCGGTTTTGATTCTCTATAACTTCCTTGGTCTCTGGATGTTCAGTAGGAGCCAATTTATGTTGTTTCTCCAATGCAGCAATGTCTCCATTCTTTTTCTTAATTAGTTCTTCTGCACCTTTGACATTCTTTGGATCATATCCCATTTCAATAACCAAATCTTCAAGGGATTTAATTCTGTTATCTTTAGCCTGTGAGCATGCTTTTTCTAGTTTCAACTGTACTTTTACATTTTCCAAACAATTGTAAAGCTTTTGGGCACTCATAGCTTTGTCAGTCATAGTTGAGTGCATTATTTCTCCTGTTTTCTTATGAAATTCTATCTGGTCTAGGGGATGAACATCATTGGTAGAAATCTCATAATCGATCCTTTTGTAATCTACTGTTGACTTAGGACGTTGTATCGTAGGCTACAAAAAGGTCATCTGCATTTTTCCTATCATATAATCAAATGCAGAAAGTAATCTGTTATGGCGTCCAGGAGTCTGCTTCAAGTATTGTGAATATATTTCAACTTTAATTTCTTCGCTTTTGACCTTAATATCTTTGTATCTTTCTTTGATGTCCATTTCTCTATCCTTTGGTTCACATGATGAAGAGACTTCAATAATATGCTACTTTTGGATGATCTGAGCACTAGAAGTTGAAGGCTGACAAGTTTCCTTTGAAACTGAAGGAGGTGCATTTTCTTTAATGACAGTGTCAGTATCAATGATCTCGATTGAATCAATTTCTTCTTCTTTCTCATTTACAGGATTCAGCTATGTTCTTTTTCTGTACATTATTTCAAATTTGTTATCTTTTTTATCTTTGTTTGAGGAAGAACCTTCTTTTCTAGTACTTTTTACGTTTTTGTCCTGTAGGGCTAGAGTATGTAGAATGGAACTAGTATCTATCTTCTCCTCCATATCCAGTAAGGTGTTTTCCAACCACTCTGACTGGTTGGCATATCTTTCAATCTCTAGCCTAGACTCATGCATAAAAGGGCTCAATTTAAACTTTAGTCTTAGTTTGTTTATGACACTCAAAGGATCATACTTCCATTTGAAACTATCTCTGAACTTCATCTCTTGTAAACATATTTCTGCTTCCTCTCCAACATCTCTATTATTGTAGATAAAAGGACCAAGGTTGTTATTGATTTTAAACTATGTTTTATTCCTGGCTGATAGAAAATTAACATCATCTGAATTTATGATCTGCCTGATATATTCTAGTGTAAATATCCTCATGGGAAGATATTTGGGAAGCTTATATGTAGTGAACTGACATCCATCCACCCTAATTTCAGTGTAATTATGGTATAAATATCAGTCTCTTGTTCTACTGTGTTTGGACAACTATAAAAATTTCTTTATTTCATCACTGACCCTGGGTTGATTGCTACTACATAGCATGTTAACCATTGGGTGAACAAATGAATCAATGAAATCCTTGTAGCTAAAAATAGTAGAATATTTTTGGATTAAGGGTGTCCAAAAGATAACAGATGTAGGATTCCCCTTACTGTCCAATTTTTGGATGTTAAATGTAAACCTTTTTGACTAGAAGTATAGAAACATATGGAACAATACTGAAGAGTATTTGAATACTCTTTCATCTAGAAATCTAATCAATTGATCATGGATTCTGTCTACTAAGAATTGGGCAAAATTGAAAACTGTAGCTGGAGGGTTGCCTGGGAAAAAAATAGAAAGGAAACCAAGTATAGGCTCATCTACATGTTCATCAGTGGTATATCCTAGAATACAGGACAACATGGTTACAATCTGTTTGGCTTTCTCAGAGAAAATGGTGGCAGAATATGGAGGGTTGTCTGTAGGAACTTGGACCTTTTCTAGGAGGAAAGTCTGAAAAATTTGGGATCTCTTGGGAAGGTCCAGCTTTAAGTATAGATCAAGTAGGTTTTCAATAGAAAATGGGGCTTCATTAGGCTTTGGCTGGATCTACAACATTTCATTTATTGATCCTGCAGTGATTGTGAACAAAATTTGCTAGTTAGGAGAAACTATGGCTCTTTGACTTGGGATATAGCAGATTTCACATAGGTGGATGATTTCAGGGAACTAGTATACCTATGGGAACAAGTATTTGGGTAAATTTGACTTCCATAGCTAAATATCATCATTCTAGTTGAGTTATTTATCTTTGCTCCAACAGTGGAGTTTTAATAGATTGTTAGGGGAGGTTGTATCTTTGATCTGGAAATATCTATAGGACAATGGGAGGTGACCAACATCTAAATGAGGAGTTTGCAGGGGTGTTGCATCCATAATGGTTTGCGAAGTCATAGATTTGTTTATTTTACTCAATTTATCGCTATTTGGCTTCAGAAGTATGCTTAGGACCTTTGAATATTGTGAAAACGTGAATACAGTCTGCAAAAATGGTTTTGGATGCAACAATGGTTTTCTTTAGGTCGGTAAGGCTTTTAAATTAGTTCAATTGATTAACGTATTAGAAATGTTGTGCAAAGTTTAAGTACAGGCCTTCAGCACTTTAGGAATACCTGGAAAATGAAGCTTTGGTATGCATAAGGGTTCTCTGGGGGCAGTGGAGGCTTTTAGAGGCTTCAATGGCCTTTATGCTACTTCAAATCGGAGTCTACAATGTCTTCTAGTTGTAAATGGCTTAAAATGGTTCAACAGATTTTATGGGCTTTAGAATAGGTCAGCAGAGGTTCTTTCTGCAACCGCTAATAAAATAATAGTGAAAAGGTTGGAAAGGGCGGTTTCATATAACGCACCAAGGTGGTAAGGTGGTTTATCACACCACTTTTGAGTGGTAGGGGGGTATTATTTTAGAGGACGCGATATAACATGGGATTGCCACGTAGCAAAAAGGCGAGCAAGCAAAACCGCTAATCTCGCGTTGTTTTGGGAGGTTAAAGGTGGGACATCGAAGCACGTGATATGGGATGCGGGCCGTTGGATCTTGAGGTGGGTGATCAGAGGGTTATTGTGTGGCGGACTTGTGAGGGATGAGTCGGGGTGTGGGGTTGGGTTATAGATAGGAGTGGTTTTAAATGATAGTGGGAGTTTAAATGGAGTGGGACCAAGGGATATTGTATGCAGAGGGGTATAATACATATTACAAAGGTTTAATATAGTGGGGGTTAAGATTATATGGAGGGGAATATATATATATATCAAAACTATATGTTAAAATAATATAAAGGGGTATTGGGGAAATATGAGAGAGAATGTTAGAAACGCATTAGGGATGAGTTAAATAATATCGGGGGGGATTTTCACATGGGGCCCGATTACCTTAAGGGAGGGTTTTAATGATGGGAATGGGTTTTTAAGCTAGGGAATGGGTATTTAGGAAATGGAAAGGGTTAGAATAAGGGTAAAATAAGGAAGGGGAATGTGTTAGAACAAGGGAAAATGAATAGGGAAGGGGTTTTCTTATAAGGGAAAATGAGTTTGGAAGACAGTCAGTAAGATAAAATGAGTGAATTGATGCTCTCCATGCCTCGTGAAAACTGCTTCTGCCTACCCATCATTTACCCTAACATTTTTTCTTCATTTACTAGGTGCATTTGAGCTTGCTGACCCTTTATTTATTTTCTTTTGTAAGCAAACTATCTAATTCTAACCTTATGACTTTCCAATGGCTCAGATTAAACTGGTGAGCTCATTATTATTCTCTACCTAACTATTGATCTGCCAAGATTAAACAGTTTGGCTAGATCTTTATTCTCTATCTATTAGCATGAAATTTAAAGCATGAATGAATCAAGATTAAACTTTTTGACCATCATGGATTGTGGCATTTTTTACGAGCTGCACACAATCTTATTTTTCAAAGCAAAGTAAAGAGTAGTGGCATTTGAATTTTCATCACTTGCAGAATTTATTTTTATCTCTTTTTCGTGGGGTTCATATTTTATTTTCTTTTTTTGATCCTTTTCTCTTAGTCCTTTGATTTTTCTTTTAGGACTTCACCCTCTTTACATTTTTTATTTTTAATATGGGAAAAATTTTTGTACAAAGCAAAATTATGTACAATATTACGAGACTAATCATAGTCAATTCAAAATTATGAATCCTATTATTATATGACCCTAACAATATATTAATTATTCAATTTAATATAAGTTTTACTTAAATATATATATATATATATATATATATATATATATATATATATATATATATATATATATATATATATATATATATATATTAAGCTCAGGTTTATTAAATTTTAAGGTTAAAAATTAAAAATGATTAAATAGCTATCATGGAAATAAATTCTTAATAATTTGAACATAAATTTTCATTATAAATATTATTATATTTAGAAAAGGTAACCTGAAGAATAATAAATAAAAAAATCTCGTTTCTTTTTTACGATTTTACAATGTAAAATTTAATATTCATTAGTAAATTTGTTTTATGATCATTTCTATGAAGATATCGAAATTCTAGCCAATGTTTTGACACAAACTCTCATTTACGAAGCCAAAAAAAAATTGATTTAGCTAAATAACAATGTTTTCAATCTCTTCTTCCAAATCAGAGTAATTGACATAAGCATCTATGTTGCCAATAGACACGCAATCACTAATCTCAAGTAGATCAACTATAGCATTTTATTTTGAACTCATGGGGAAGAATTTAAAACCCAGGCACCTTACATGCAGCATTAACTACACAAGTCTCTTACAAAATATGTGTGTCTCATAGTTATCACGGGAAGGCATTTATGTAGATTATTGATTCTTGGAATATTCTTGGATCTGATGGACATGGATGAGATCAAATAATGTACCTCACCCATGTCCTTAAGATCCCAAAATATTCTAAGAATCTTCCATATACCTATCATACCCTGTTTGCAATGAGAGTTCCTAACACACATTGCCACCCTGCTAAATAGATATTTTCATATGACTCTTTGTTGGGTAATTTCATAGGAGTGTCAGAATAATAATCACGACACTATTCAATAGTCAGTGTAGTACAAGTTCTAAATTGTCGGTAATTAATAATTTGTTTGAGTCAGTGACCATTGGTGAACTCATTGTAGATTCTACAATGGATTTTCTGTATTAATTGTCGTATGTTGAATGATATTGCTAGGGTTTTGTGTTGAGCCTTGATTTTTGATATGGTATCAGAGCCAGTGGAGGTCAGAGGGTCATCAACTCCTAATGCGCCGAAGAGTTGTTGAGTGAAAGCTATAGAAGTGTTGAGTGCCTAGCAGAACATTGGAGGAGCCATTGTAAAGATTTCGTTGTTGTAAATATTTTGCATTGTAGAGCCCTTCAGCCTTGCTGTATTGAAATAGTTTGAATGAACATGAGTCTACATTGTGTGGATGTGTTAGAAAGTGTAGCTGCCAAGAGTTTTGCATGGGACCATAAAGCATAAATTTTCAAGCTAGATGGCTTGTGAGCAACCATTATTGATCATGTAGATCTGCTTGAGTCGAGCACATGTGGAGCTGGTCAGAGTTTCCCAATGTGGTTTGACTATGTCTAGCATGCAGTCGTGCAAGAATTGTATATGAGGGTCCCTTCTGGTGCAACTATTGATGTTGTGTAGGTAAAGGTGAGCCACTTTGAAGAGAGGTTGGGAACATATGTATTAAGTGATTGTTTTGTAAGTTTTTGCTGATTATTTTTGGGATTTTGTTTGGAGTGATTATAATTTATTATGGAGTCTTGTTGAAATTGTGGACCAAGAGTTGGATAGTTTTTTACTCATGTTTTTTGAACCCTCTTTGTTGGCCTATGTGTGGAAGCCTATGCAAGACGATTTACACCTATGTGTTGGGTGTTCTCAATTTGTTCATTAAAGTGAAGGTGTTTTTTAAAAGTTTTATTGTGAAATTGTCACCCCCGATGATTGTCTAGGGAAGCTGTAGTGCCAATTTCAAGGCATAGCCTATGTGAGTGAGATCAATGAGCGGGATAAATATTTTCTCGAGCATTTTTTTAGAATGGTTTTTTTGATGATCCCTTTTCAAAGAGTCCATTCATAAGTATTTTTGGGTCGGGTAATAGTTTTGATTCAGGTAGTATTTTTGCGTCAAAAGAATTATTCAATAAACTGAATGACTTTATTGATTTTTTTGAATTTCTGATCGGAGAACCCACAGTAATGGAGTTTTTACACCAACGTTTCGAATCCCAAATGGGATCCATCATCAGGGAAAAGAGAAAGATGAAGAGAAAGATGACCATGAATATCAAGTGTTGCAGTATATTCCACATCATCCTGCAATTGAAGAGTTACAAGTTGATCACGAGAAAATGTGTAACAGGTTGAGTGAGGAATTTTTTGAAGATACAGATGATGACCAAAGTGATGACGAAGACAAGACAGGATTGAAAGAGCATCAAATACGAGAAGGACACAAGCGTGTGTTCAAGGGAACTAACAATTCTTATCCAAATCAGTCCATTGAACAAGACTTAAGAACATTTGATGATGGAAGTAAATTTGCTGAAAATGTTGAAATGAATTGGTATCATCCTATTTGTAACAAGGATCAATATCACGTATTCACAACTTTCAATAAGAAGAAAAAGAAATAAGTTTGGAGCAACAAGTTAAAAAAAAGGTTTCGTCAATATATTGTAGATAAGAAAATCAAAATGAAATATTTGGGTCATTTTTGTAAGACTAATTGAGACTAAAACCAACAGGCAAGTTAACAAGTAGGTCGTGATTAAGGATAGGTGTCAGAATAATAATCACGACACTATTCAATAGTCTATGTAGTACAAGTTCTAGATTGTGAGTAATTAATAATCATCTTGAGTTGGTGACTGCCAAGGAATTCACTCTAGATTCTATAGTGGATTTTCTATATAAATTGTCGTATTGAATGCAATGTTGAGTCTTTATTTATGATAAAGAGTAGAAGCTCTAATATGCAAACAACTTTCAACTGCAAATATTCACAGAACCCTATTCTCCCCAACACACAGTCGTAGGGTTTTCAACAACATATAACTCACCCAAGTAGCATGTAGATCCTTATTGCCTCCGTCATTCAATTCATGCTGTAAATCGGCCCTCAAATCATGCATTTAGAGGGTGTAACAATTAATTTTCTTCTATGGCCAAGAATTAAACATGTGCATGCTATTAGTTAAGCAAATTTGACAATTGAGAAATGAATTCAACCTATATAGGCTATTTTCCAAATTGGTGGTGAATCATTTCTTAAACTAAAGAATAATTCTACTTAGCCTTCATTGTTCATCATTAATTGGTTTCTTTTTAGTCCTCGAAAATGAACTCTCTTTAACTATTTTAATTCCATGGTCCATTCTTTTCAAAAAATGAAATGATTGATAAGCTTCGTCATAGTTTTTACTTTTAAGTCAGTGACATATTTGGCCTTCATTTTATAAATTATTTATTGCTCTTTTAGGATCCGTGTATTATTAGTGTCTAACTAGTAGGCCACGATTATAGAAATGAGTTTTTCATTGACCATGTTCCATTCGACTTAGACATTTTATAATTTCCTTTGTCAAGTGTAAAAAATAATTTGATTTACGCTATAAAAAAAAAAAACTATTTTTTGCTATTTGAATGTCATTTAACTTCAAAGTTTTATTGCAGGGGTTATCTATTTCTCTTTCTATTGTAGATGATCCCATCTAATGTCTATTATATTGGATGGAGTTTTCTTTTATTAGAATTTGTTTTTAAGTGTGATTTTCTAAAGTTTTTTGTGGATTTTTGGCGAGAACCCGTTGGTAACATTTGTGGTGAAATCTTGATTTGTGTTGTTTAAAATTGTTTCTTTTACTACATATATGAATTCAGTAGCCTCAAACACTCTTGTTGAACTTCGATTGTGCAGAGTTCACCAATAAAACTTGTAATTTCAATGAATCCCTATCAGATTATACACAAGTTAGATTGGAAAACAAACAAAAAAAACTTTTCAAATAATCACACTTAAAGACCTCTCGCTTCTTATTATAGAGGTAATTTACTACAATTCATCTATTTCGCTTTGTTGATTTCATTGGCCAATTGAATTCAAATTCACTCTTCATTTATTACTACGTTTTGATGAATAAGTGAATAGCAATTATGACACTATAATTCCCACCAAATTCAAGTTACTACAATGAACAACCCAAATTGAAAGTAAAGTATGACTAACAAGTTCGTTGGAAAGGATGTATGAAGGGATACACAAATAGTAAAAAGCCAAACGAGATGTCTAACTTAGCTATAATCATATCCCTCATATGGCTGTATATATCAAATCTCGTTATCTCAACTAATTTATTCATGTGAGTGACTGAAGTTGTGTCGATGCTATTTTGGTATTCTGCTTAGAAGTGTTTTTATTCTCGTTGAACAATGGGACATGTGAACAACAGGACCTATGAACATTAAAAGACCATAGTCAGAGGAAGCAACTTTAATTTTTTTGTGAAGAGGCAGACCAGGAGGAAGGAAAAGAAGATATGTTCTAATGTTGTGAATAGTCTTTAGCTTTATAACGAGGTAATATACAATATAAATTGTAGTAACTTTGGTTAATGAGGAAAACAACTATAGTCGCATTGTTCAAGGAAGAAACCATTATATAGAGATAAGCATTTTAAGGACGTCACTCGTAATTAAGTTTGTATTTAATTTATAATCTGTTGTAGCAGCTACAACATTCTCCAAAAATTTTCCTTCAATTTGTTTTGGAGCCTCCTTCCTCGAAATCATCGCAACTACCCTACCTTGATGAGGTACTTGTGCTTATTTGAGATGATTTGTTGTTTCATTGCTTGTGTATAACTAACTTGTTCTATCGATCAAACAAAAGAACACCTAGTACTTGCTTCACACCCGGTCAAACTGATTGTCAGGCAAAACTGTGGAAACCTAGAGAGGAGCCTATCTTCCTCTCCAGAAATGTGCAAAGCAGCCCAGTAGTTGCCCTTCATTTAGAAATTGCGGAGAGCGGCCTAGGCAACCTAGCTCAAGAAATTGCTTAGAGTAGGCCAGTTGACACTGCTCTAGAAATTTGTGCAGTTCAAGCCAGTTATAGGAATTGCGTAGAAACTAACCAGGTTGCTCTATCTTCCAAAAATAAGCAAAGAACCCAGGCCAGCTGCATTATTATCCATAATTGCATAGAACTGGCCAGCTACACTGACTCTTGGAAATGTGCAATGCAGCCCAGCATCACTTATTTGGAAAATTACTTAGATTTGGCCAGTCATCCAAGGCCCCTCAGTCGAGAAACAATGCAAAAGCTCTCCCTCATTGATTGTCTATCACATGTGCCGACAGGTTGTCTAGCTCCCTCCAGAACTATGCAATCCTTCTTTGCATGTTGGACAACATTTTCTAAAAAAATAAAAAAATAAAAATGCGAAAAAACATCCCTAGATTTTAGGGATCTATTTTTGGCAGCATGAGTTACATGCAAAACCCTTTTTAGAAACTTTATGCCAAGTGTCACTTTTTGCCAGATTTGTGGCATGCGTATCATAAATGTTAATTTCACCAAATCTATTTAATCGATGACTCAGAGCTCATTATTCACATTAGATCTTGGATCTATGGAATTACAAAGATATCTAGGAACCTTCGACATGGTCAGCACAACGTTTCCAGGTAAGTTTTGCTTCTCACACCTTTTGCCACTTTTTTTGTCGTTTTTTAGTTTTTGGCTTATATGAGTGTTGTTTCCTTGATTTTACTGAACGCCCACCATCTTTTCAATGTATTTTAGCTTGTAGAAGTGTTGTTTAAAGTTTTTTATTACGTTTCCTTAGTGTCACACACATAACACTATGTTTTCATTGTCACACACATAACACTATGTTTTCACTCAAAGTCATCGTTTTGACAACTTTCTTCTTGAGCTTCCTGGTTTTGTCGATTGCTTGATTTTGGCACTCACTTGAATTACATGCATGTTTATTTCACTTAGATATACACTAGTTTTTCGAATGTATTCAGTCCTTAGCGATTTTGAGTAGCGCGTCGACCGGTCTGAGTTGCCTTGACCTAGACCTTGCCTTGCCTGGCTTGCATTGGGAATTTTTGGGATGGAAGGCTCTTCCTTTCTCCCAGGAATTGTGTTGAGCTTACCTCCCACTAGCTTCTGAGGGTGTGCTCTGGCCTAGTTTTGGGAGACAGTGACCAGTTGGGCCCCAGGATTACGTAGAGCATTTTTCCCGGGAAGCAGTCACACTGACTGAAACTGCGCATTGCATTGTTCCATTCCCCAACAGGCCAAGCTAGACTTTTCTCTGTGCAGTTTCAATAATCAGTCAACTCACTAGTATTCTAGACTGTGCTATGTGTAGTTTTAGCTATCAATCTCCCAACTTCTCCGAGACAAAACTGCACAATTTTCCTAAGTAGTTAACTAGTTTTGTTGCATGTGAGTCCTCAAGTTGCTTTTGGTTTTCAACATATTTTTTCTTGCCATGAGTGTTTTGCGTTCTCCTAGTATCATAGTTTTTCATTAGTCTATCAATAGTATAATTACAATCGCTTCCAAGAAAATAAGATCAAAAGACACAATTGAGAGTAGTACCGGGGACGTGGTTGAACAGTGGTCAATGAGCTTGCCCATGTATATAGACACACACCTGTTCATTGAGAAGGATGTCAAGATAACATGGAAAGACATCAACACCATATTTTCAGGTAGCTTTGAGGAGAATCTGGAGCGTAGACATTTCTATGTGAACATCCATAAGTAAGGACTATATAAGGTTGCATGGAGGTTTCTAGTGTTCCCTTCCGCATATGTGATCCACTAGATTATCTCACATATTGATCTCGAGACAATGGAAATGAGTAGTGTCAGTGGAAGAAGGCTTCCTTCCTTCAGGACTAAGGATTATTAGGAGTATTCCCAAACTGACTAACATATCAACTAAAAATTCCCACCATTTTTCCTTATTCAAAATATGGGCGTTTTAGTTCCACCTAAATATACCAAGATATATATCATTTTCCATTCCCATTGAGCAAGATGCATGCACCGTTTTACACTCCCAATGGCAGCACAAACACATGAAATATCTTAAAGTATTGGATAAAGGAGCCAACAAACTTCAGGACGAAACACAACCAAATATACAAGACGAAGACACTTAGGAACACATATTAGTTCTTGGTCATCTTTGCATGTTGCTTGTATAGCTAAGGGAGTACAAAAACCTTCCCGTAGACTTGAGTTGCTATGTTGGATCATCTCGAAAATGAAGGAAAACAATTCAACTGGTTTGATACATTGGCTCTCTAGTTGAAACTACATTTTTACAATTCCTGTATTCTACCCAAGGATCAGCAAGCGAAGTTCTTCATGTCTACACACTTTCTTGATGCAATCTATGCCCATCAACAATTCCTTGGCATGGGTTGGGCATGGAAACCTTCTAAAAATTTTGTGAACATATATTGCAAATTTCTCTTAGATTGCAGCTACCGAGGAGTCATGGCTTGAATATGTGACCAGTTCGTCGCCCCTTTGTACATGGTGATTTTTTAACAAGATCCACCTTGCATGCCCCAGGGAACAATGGAATCATTGCTAAACATTGCATATTGGCACACCTCACCCGAGGGAACCTTCATTAGAATGTACAACGCGAAGAAAGCTTTGCTTATGTTGCCAAGGTTCACCACAAACAAGTTGGTGATGGAAGAGGTTGCATACCACATCTCAATATGGTTGTCAGCTTGATTTCACAGGAAGAAGAAGGAACCATGTCCTAGGTTTCTTGTGCGAATTGGGTTGTACGCGATTAGGAGTTTGAAATAATAATATGTCGAAGTGGAAGACTTAAAGAAGTTTAAGTTCGACACCAGGAGTTTCAACTCGTACGACACACATGGTTTATGCAGGGACCATCATGCGAGAGTGTACTACCCTTGGATCCACAGGGCATGTCATTGGCCAGAGGAAGACCCATGAAGATATTGTTACAACTCCTCTAGGCTCAATGAACCAGTCAACATTGGAGTGGAGTGCCTAGCAGCACTCAAGGCAACAGCACTAGAGGGAGCAACAACAACAACAACAATAAGCAGCAAACATGTGCAAGACAAAGGCAAGAGGAAAATTGTCGAAGGCATAGAGATGGAGCAAAGCTACAAGTTTAAGGAATACCCGCTTGTGTAAAAGGTAGCTATGGAGATAGACATGAAGAGGCGACAACATGACAGGAAGATTGTGCAAAGAAAGAGAGAAAAGAAAAGGATAGAAGATACTGAGAGGATGTTACAGGAAACCCAACATAATCTCACGAAAGAACAAGAGTTGCACAAAAGAGAGAAAAGAAAAGGATAGAAGTGACAACAACATGAGAGGAAGATTGCACAAAGAAAGAGAGAAAAGAAAAGGATAGAAGATACTGAGAGGATGTTGCAAGAAGTCCAACAAAGATGAATATGGCCATACTTGCTTAAGTATCACCTCTTGACATTGTATGATAGGTTCATCACCGAGCACCAAGATAGCGCAAATCGTTGTAGACATACATGTCACAGTTGATCATGTACATACATGGACTATGAGGTACAAGGGAGCCCCGCTTCACTTGCACAAGATGATGAAGCCACGGGTGGAGTTGGACAAAGAACATATCCGGAGTCAGATCTAGAACTATGAGGAACTTTTGTCACTCATCACTAGTATTGAGGCTTCATATGCACGATTGTACAGGAGTTTGGATGTGGTGGTGAGGAAGTATGGCACCTCATCGATTGGTACGCTCACTAAGGACAAATAGAAGAACCAAGTCAAACTGGAGCTCAAAACGTACTTCGATCAATTGATGCTCATGGCTACCAGCACAGATAACATGCGAATGTACATTGCCATTCCAACCATGCTCAAGACTAAGTTGTGCATGTTACAGTATGAGTTGGACTGAGGTTCCAAAAAAGTATACCTAGAATAAATGGAGGCAAAATTTTGTTTCAAGAAGAACTTCATCAAAGAGTACATGGACACCCTTGCACACTATCAAGCATGATATCAGTTCATCATCGAGGATCATGGACAAAAGGCTAATGAACTGGTCTTTCCACAGTCGATCGAGTCTTAGTGTTGTCTTGTCTCACTAACTGAAGCTAGTTTTTTCACACATGGGTATATGTGGAAAATGTACCATTATTGTAAACATGAAGTAAAGTGAAATTCCAAGTGTCATTATTGGAATGCAAACAATCATATGTAATGTAAAGAATCATGATGGTAGTCCAAGAGTGGAAAAGGGGAATATCAAGGGTCATCCCACCCTTTGTTATAAATAGAACCTCATAACTCATAGAACAGGGCTTTTGGGAGCCAAGCTTTTGCTAGGTGTTGCAGCATCCATTGTTCATTGTTATTTAAGTTTTATTTTCAATTTTATAAAATCAAAAAATATGAAAGAAATGGTTGATTTTATATTTTCAATGGCTTTGAAAGTGATGAACCCACGAGAAGATCTGGTTGTCTGATCAATAAGCCACAGATCCAATGGTAATCGCATAAGTTAATTACAATGGGTTCATTTCGGAGATCGAATGTCACGGTGTATCAAACACAATTTAAATTTGCTGAAGTCTAGGTCAATCTCAGCCGTCCATCCAAAGAGATGGGATCCGATGGATATTGGTTGAAAAAGTAATCGGGTTTCAACGTTAAAATCGAACCCGATAGATCATTAATTGGCAGTTTATATTTCCTATCGGGTCCGTATGGGAGTCAACGGAGAGTTGAAAAGGTGGACTCAATAAGGTTTAGTTCAAACAAGTTTAAAGTCTCGTGAGTTTCGAAGGATCAAACCATTTATTGAATGAGTGATCGGATAGTTCGCGTATAGCTAAGGTGGACTCGATAGGATTATGAATCAGATTGTTAATCCTTTTAGTTCCGTGGTAAACTATGTTCTGCATAAATTAGCCTATTCCACCATTTAAGCAAAATAATCAAAATTAGAGGGAGATGATCAAAACTTCAAAGGGTTGGTGATTGATTGGGTTTCCCTGTGTTTTGACCAATCAAAACACTCTCGATACATACGTGGGCCCAGGTCCATGAACGGGGTTTTGTCAAATACAATTTATTATGGTTAAAATAGTTTAATCATTATTAAGTCATATACAGAGAAACTTCATCAGCAACCAAGCAACAGAGCTGAAAAGCTAATATTCATCATCATTTTCTAAATTCTGTTACTTCTTGTTATTTTATTTATGAGGTGTCTTTTATCCTCTATGTAATATTCTGTAATAACTTTTACTTTAGACAGTTAGGAGAATCATTAAGCAATTTGACAGTTTTGGTGATCACCAACTGTTTTATAATGTATAAAAAGAGAAAAATTTACAGAGAAGGGGTTTGAATTTTGGAGAACTTGGATACTAGGCCACTGAATTCCTAATACAACTATTGATTACTGAAAGAATCAGAAGTTTTCCATACATTGTTGGGTATGATTTTGTGACTTCTCTATTATGTGTCATCTTATTTTTTCTTCCTTTAAGTATGGTAATGAAGCTGCAGGTATTTGTTTTCTTATGTAAATGAAGTTAAAATCCCTTAAAAGAGCACTCCTATACTTGAAGTTCACACCTCTGCAATTCTTCTAAGTTACATGTTGTAGTTTTTGTATAAGACAACATATTATCTTTAACTTCTCCAAGTGTCACAGATAGTAGATTCTTTGTAAAACGGCATATTGTCTCTGACCTCTTCAAGCTTTCTTCTTTTATCATTTATATTCAGCAATCAAATGCCATTATGATATTTTTATGTCGCCCAGGTATTGAGGGTTAAAAACCAAGCCTCCTAGGTCCTTCATTTGAGAACATAACATACAATTATGTGACAAACAAGTAGCAATAATTAAAATCATTAATGTCTTAAGCACAATTTCTACACAGCCTGGAAATTGGTTTCTTAAGGTACAACATTAATTGGCACCATTGCTGAGGAGAGAAGACAAGAACACTTTTCCTTGGGTTTTCAATATTTTCCTCTGGTTTTTCGGTGTGGAGGAAATATTTGGCTGTTTTGAACAAAATCAATAACTCTGGCTGCAAAAGGCGACTCCACAAGAACAAGAACCATAGCCTGCAAAACAATTGAATAAGAACAATTTTCCTTGGGTTTATTAAGTTTGAAGCTGATTCTTGAGGGTGACAAGTTTCAGTAGTTGGTTGTACATTCACACATGTGATCTTGACTTTGGAGTTTTCGTTTCTAGGATTTAATGGCTATCCCTGCATTCTTAGCCAATAAATTTAGCCCACTACATTTTGTTGGGATCACTATCTATCCTCATCATATGCCTACATTTCATGAGTGGAGTGAGTATCTTCCAAGATTTAGGGAAATGAATATGAAGATCCGGTTCACCATTTCCAAGAGTTTCATAAATGCATGGAACAACAGAGTATCATTCATGAAAATGTGAAGATGAAGTTTTTTATGTTTTCTTTGGACCAAGAATCTAGGGTTTGGTACAAGTCTTTGCCTCATTCAAGCATTTCATCTTTGAAAGATTTCCATTCAGTGTTCAACTGTTTTTGTAGAACTTCTTATGCACACAAGTTTCTTTTTGAAGGTTGTTGTGAATATTATGATTCTAAAGAAACTTTAAAGGCTCATGATAATCCTTTTGAAGAAACTAATGATCATGTCGATAATATATCAAGCATTCAGAGAGGTTATAGCCAAATTAATTATGGGAAAATCTCTGAAAGAAAAGAACTATCATTTTCTCAAAATGATGCGAAAAGTTTAAAAAAGACTTTTCTTCAATAACCTCACAAGAAGAGAATTCGTTGACCCCGTTCCAAGAAAATCAAGAGAGCATTCAAATGGAGAAAAGTTCAAACATGCATCAAGAATTTCTACCCAGCAGTCGAGAAGAGGGAGAAATAATTAAGTTGCAAATAAATGCCCAGAGATATTAATTTGTTAAATTTGATGGTCCTGCTATTTATAACAAAAATGGTTCAGATGAGGAGCAGGATGAAGGTCTTCAAGTTCATCAATTTGGTGTTGGACATAGAGAAGAAAACCAGCAAGTGGGAAATGTTGGACAACAATATGTTGAGCCATTTATCATAGCAAAAGAGGCTATCTTATGTAAAAATAAATCTGATAAAGAGATTGTTTATCATTGCATTGAAGAACACAATGATGCCCATGGATCAGAGGTAAACAATCTATTTGAAGTTGGCCATATGTCATATAGTGATGTGAAAAAATTTCTTTTTCTTCTTGAGGTCATAATTACAAATTATTTTCAATCAAAGCTCAGAGATGAAAAGTGGAGACATAAAAGTGACATAGATCATTTTCTTAAATATGTTGTTGATTGTTCTATTGAGCATATTATCCCAATAGAAGGTTTATTTGAGCAAGAACCTTCATACATAGAGACTTTATTTTTTGGAGTTAATCAAGACCATATTTTTCCTTTTACTTTTCATGATCCTGTGGCAGATTACATGGAGAAATTGTTGGGTTTTATATTCTTTCCACAACGGGGCTCCGCCGGGGGGTTAGAAGGGGGCCAGAGCCCCCCCTTCGCTGCACCAATTGCGTAGTGGGGGGAGTCATAGGGGGTTTTACAGGTGCAGGAACCCCTCTCTATGGGGTCCAGAGCAGCGCCCCGAAAATTTTTGTTTTTTGGACCGTATATTAGGTTGGGCGGACCTACCTATGGTTTTGTGCATGATTTCGTACATGGTTTTGGATGCGATGGTGTTCGGTCCATGGTATTGGATGCTTCGACATGTATAAATATGTATTGTAACATTGAAAGGAACATAATGAAAAATCAAGCTAGTAGTCTCAGTTTTGGGATCCAGGGGAAAATCTCTGTGTATATGTGTTTTATGTGTTATGCTCTCGCATTGTTTGATTTATGTGTTTTAGAATTCGTATGCAGGTAATTTCTGTATGGGGTTAAAACCTACATTTGGTTTCAGAGTTGTTTTGGCTTCAAGGGGACGGCTTTGTTGCTGAGGGGTTTCGCTCGAGCTTGTGGTAAACCCTATTCAGTGGGAGATCTATGGGATCGATTTTGGTGAAGATGGCGAGCAGTGGAAAGATAGAGATCAAGAAATTTAATGGTCAGAGTTTTGAATTATGGAAACTCAAGATGGAGGATTTGTTGGTGGATAAAGATCAGTGGATCGTGGTAGATCCAGGTACTAAACCAACAGGAGTGTCTGATGAAGAATGGAAGAAGTTGGATCGAAAGGCAAAGAGCACAATACGATTGTGTGTATCAGATTCAGTATTGCTGAATGTACCAGTGGAAGCTATGGTGAAGGCTTTGTGGGACAAGTTAGGGACTTTGTACTAATCTATGTCTCTGGTGAATAAATTGTTCCTATGGAAAAGGCTGTATAACCTAAGGATGAAAGTTGGAGACTTAGTGACAGAGCATCTGAACGCATTTAATACTGTGGTAGGTCGGTTATTATCTGTTGATATTAAAATTTCAGATGAAGATAAGTGCATCAGTTTGTTGTGTTCTCTACCAAATTCGAGGGATAGTCTGGTTATTGCAATAGGTAGAAATGCAACTACCTTGCAGTTTGATGAAACCGTCTCATCCTTGCTGACGGAGGAGATGAGATGGAAAAATATGGAGAGCTAGAATGGTGATGCCTTGTCTGGAAAAGGAATATCCCAGAATAGAAACAAAAATAAGTCATCGAGTGGGAGATCTAAATCTAGAGGGAGATTTAAATCTCCATGAAAACATGTAAAGGTGGTTTGTTGGAAATGTGGAAAGGAAGGGCACTACAAAATGGACTGTAAATCTAAAGCTCCTGACAAAGGAAAGGGATCTGATGATGCTACTTTTATAGAGATGAAAACCACCTCAGATGAAGGTGGGGATGTGCAATTGGCTTCTTCGCGTACACATGTATATCATCAGGCATGGTTGATTGACTCAGGTGCATCCTTTCACTTGACTCCCCATAGAGAGTGGTTCTGCGAGTATGAGAACTATGATGGTGGTGATGTCTTCTTGGGGGATGACAGGAAGGATAGAATCATTAGTTGTGGAGAAGTAAAGTTGAAGTTGCAAGGTGGAAGGGTTAGAACACTTCCGGGTGTTTTGCATATTCCTGCATTAGTCAGAAATCTGATTTCTATAAGCAAGCTAGATGATGCAGGTGTAAAAAACTTGTTCAAGAAGGATACCTGCAAGATGGTTTGGCGGGGCACTAGTATTGGTGCTGAGAGTTCGGATTGTAACTCTATACAAGCTACAAGGTAGCATTGTTGTTGATGGGTGCAACAGTGTCATGGTTCCTGAAAGTGGAGCAAAAAATCTAGTGGTCTCTGGAGAAAAGACCATGCTGTGGCATCAAAGGCTTAGACATATTAGAGAGAAGGGCCTTCGAATACTTCATGGTAAAGGTATGGTAGAAGGTATGAGTAATAGCTCTCTGGATTTTGATTTCTGTGAAAATTGTGTATATGGGAAGCAGAATCGGGTGAGTTTCCCCTCTAGTGGTAAGAGGGTGAAACAAATATTAGAGCTTGTGCATAGTGATGTGTTTGGACTGTGAAGGTTCCACCACTGGGTAAGTGTGTGTACTATGTATCATTTATAGATGACTTCTCAAGGAATACATGGATATATTACCTTAAGAAGAAATCTGAAGTATTTGACAAGTTTAAAGAATTTAAGGCTCTGGTGGAAAACTAAACAGAGAAGAAGATAAAGGTGTTGAGGATAGATAACGGTGGAGAGTTTTGCAGTAAGGAATTTTAAGAATTCTATAAGAAGAGTGGTACAGCACGGCAGAATACTACTCCATATACACCTCAACAAAATGGAGTTGCATAAAGAATGAACAAGACGTTGATGGAAAGGGAAAGAAGCATGCTCAGTGGTGTTGAGTTAGGATAGGAATTCTGGGCAGAGGCGGTGGAGACAACATGTTACCTAGTCAACAGATCACCTTCATCAATATTGGAGGATAAGACTCCACAAGAGGTATGGACTGGTAAGAAACCCTCTCTTTCACATCTGAGGGTATTTGGATGTGATGCATATGTACATGTTCCAAAGGAGAAACGAACCAAGTTGGATAGTAAATCTGAAAAGTGCATCTTTATTGGGTATAAGGATGTTTTAAAGGGTTATAAGCTTTGGAACCCAATAACAAAGAAGGTTGTATACAACCGAGATGTGGTGTTCAGAGAGGTGAAAGAGGTTATTAAACATGAAGTCCAAGCAAAGGAACCTGAGAAGATAGAGTTCGAGCTAAAGGAGGAAGAATCAGACTCTACAACAGAGGAGGAATCAGAAGATGAAGAGCCACAAAGTCTGGGTGTGAGAAGATCAGTTTGAGAAAGAAGGCAACCAAAAAGGTATATTCCATCTACTTTCTATTCAAATTTTGCTTTATCTATTACTGATGATGATCCTAGAACAGTGAAAGAAGCAGTAGATTCAGAGGATGGAAAACTCTGGAAAGAGGCCATGGTTGATGAAATGGCATCTTTGCACAAAAATGAGGCTTGGGATCTAGTGGAGTTGTCGGCTAGAAGGAACCCATTGGCAACAAATGGGTGTTCAAGAAGAAGACAAATGAAGAAGGAAAGGTGAAGAAATACAAATCTTTGTTGGTAGCAAAAGGTTATTCCCAGGTGCCGGGAATTGATTTGGGTGATATTTTTTCTCCTGTTGCCAAGGTAACTTCTATTAGATTACTTTTATCTGTTGCTGTTTATTTTTATTTTGACGTAGAATAGATGGATGTGAAGACAACATTTCATCATGGGGATCTGGAAGAGGAGATCTACATGGAGCAACCTGAAGGTTTTGCAGTGAAGGGTAAGAAAGAAATGGTATGCAAGTTAAAGAAGTCTCTATATGGGTTAAAACAGTCACCAAGGATGTGGTATCAGAAATTTGATACATTTATACGGGGACTTGGCTTCACGAGAAGCAAAGCAGTTCACTGTGTTTATTTTAAATTAATTGGTGACCATGTTATTTATCTGGTCTTGTATGTGGATGATATGTTGCTGGTTGGAAATGACAAAGAAATTATCTAGGATTTGAAGACCCATTTGTCTTCCAAATTTAACATGAAAGATCTTGGTGCTGCAAGCTATATTTTGGGCATGGAAATTAAAAGAGATCGAACAAAGAGGAAGCTTTGGTTAAACCAAAGGAAGTATGTGGAGACAATATTGCAGAGGTTTAATATGCAGGATAGTAAACCGGTGAAGGTTCCTATTCCTGTAGGTGTAAAGTTATTTGCTAAACAGTGTCTTAAGACACAAGAAGAGGAAGAGGACATGTCCCATGTTCCATATGCAAGTGTAGTTAGTAGCCTGATGTATGCGATGGTATGTACTAGACCAGACATTGCACGTGCAGTGGAAGTATTGAGCAGGTTTATGTCAAAATCAGGGAAGGAGCACTGGACAATAGTGAAGCGGGTTTTTAGGTATTTGTGTGGCACTAGTGATTATGGTTTGTGCTACCAAGGAAGACTAGGATTGGACAGATTGGTTGATATTCATGGCTTTGTTGATGCAGACTGGGCTGGAGATCTGGATCAAAGAAGATCTACAATTGGGTATGTGTTTAACCTATTTGGAGGTGCAGTCAGTTGGATGAGTAAGAAACAATCTATAGTGGCACTATCAACTATAGAGGCAGAATACATGGTAGCCACTTATGCAAGCAAGGAAGCAGTTTGGTTGCACATATTGTGTTTAAGTATGGGGTTAGTATAGGGAGCTATAAGGATAGACTGTGATAGCCAAAGTGCAATTTTCTTGGCAAAGAACCCTACATATCATTCAAAGACAAAGAACATTGATGTTCAGTATCACTTTGTGAGGGATATGATAGAAGACAAAAATGTGTTGTTGGTAAAGGTGGACACTTTGAAGAATACCACAGATTCATTGAAAAAATCTATGAGCTTTGAGAAGTTCTCTTAGTGTAGAGAAACAATGGGTGTTGCAGGGTTGGATAAATGACTAATCTCTCTTATGGCCTCTTGTGGAAAGAAAAAAACAAGTGGGAGAATGTTGGGTTGTGTTATATTCTTTCCACGACTAGCCCACGTAGTTAACCAAGGGGTTAGAAGGGGGGCGGAGCCCCCTCTTCGTTGCACCGATTGCATAGCGGGGGGAGTCACAGGGGGTTTGAGGGGTGTAGGTAACCCCTCTCTATGGGGTCTAGGGCAGCGCCCCTGAAAATTTTGTTTTTTGGACCCTATATTAGGTTGGGCATACCTACCTATGGTTTTTTGCATGATTTTTGCATATGGTTTTGGATGCGATGGTTTTTGGTCCATGGTATTGGATGCTTCAGCATGTATAAATATGTATTGTAACGTTGAAAGAAACATAATGAAAAATCAAGCTAGTAGTCACAGTTTTGGGATCCAAGGGAAAATCTCTGTGTATATGTGTTTTATGTGTTATGCTCTTGCATTGTTTATTTTCTATGTTTTAGAATTCGTATGCAGGTAATTTCTGTATAGAGTTAAAACCTACAGAAATTTATTAGCAACCTACACATACCATTTTGTGGATATATTCCTATTTTTTATTGTGAGCTACCCTTATGCATATTTTATTTTCCATTCAGGATGAATGGTATTTTCAAAATTCATTGGTATAATGGTTATAGATTAGGCACTCAAATGCTAACTTGGTACCATTGGGAGATTGATTTCCCTTTATTGAGATCATTCATGTACATAAATAAGCTCACGTGTTGAGCATTTGGTTTCCAGTTGCAGTTCTTTAGTTTAATTTTAGCTAATAAATAAGAGTGATTGTCCCAATTGGAAACCATCTTCCAGAGGTTTCAGATTTCAAGAATGTCAGGTTTTAGTCTTTCAAATTTTAGTGTTTTTAGAATTTCAGACTCCATGCCCAACTAAGGCTACTGATCTATGATTCTCAACACTTTGCTATCAAAGCACAAGCATCCTATCATTGTAGATACCAGATTGAATTCAGTGTAAAAATGCCATAGAATTTGAATTGGTTAAGCAATATACGACTCCATGCCCGAGGTGAAGGCACTGATCTGTGGTTCTTAGTGCTTCTGTGGCAAAAGAACTATCCCCAAGTGGAGCCAGATGTTGTAGCATTGATTTTTCATTTTTATTTAAGTTTTGTTTTCAGTTTTATAAAATCAGAAAATATGAAGGAAATGGTTCATTTTATATTTTCACTAGCTTTGAAAGTGATAAACACGCAAGAAGATCTGGGCCATCTAATCAACAAGCCATAGATCAAGAGTAATCGCGTAAGTTAATTAGAATGGGTTTATTTCAGAGATCGGATGCGACGGTCTATCAAACATAGTTTAAATTTGCTATTGTCTAGGCCAATCTTAGCCATCCATCCAAAGAGATGGGATCCAACAATATCAGGTGAAAAAGTAATCGGGTTTTAGCATTAAAATTGGACCCAATAGATCATTAAATGGCAGTTTATATTTCCTATCGGGTCTGTATGGGAGTCAATGGACCATTGAAAAGGCGAACTCGATAAGGTTTAGTTCAAATAGGTTTAAAGTCTCGTGAGTTCCGAAGGATTAGACCGTTTATTCAATGAGTGATCAGACAGTTTGCGTACAGCTAAGGTGGACCTGACACATTTATAAATTAGATTGTTAATCCTTTTCAATTCCGTGGTAAGCTATGTTCCGCGTAAATTAGCCAATTCCATTGTTTAAGCAAAATAATCAAAATTAGAAGGAGATGATCAAAACTTAAAAGGGTCAGTGATTGGTCAGGTCTCCCTATGTTTTTTCCAATCAAAACACTCCCGATACATATGTAGGCCCAGGTCCACGCATGGGGTTTTTTCAAATACAATTTATTATGATTAAAATAGTTTAATCCTTATTAAAGCATCTACAGAGAAATTTGATCAATAGCCAAGCAAAAGAGCTAAAAAGCTAACAGTCATCATCATTTTCTAAATTATGTTACTTCTTCTTATTTTATTTACAAGGTGTCTTTTATCATCTATGTAATATTCTGTAATAACTTTTACTTTAGACAGTTAGGAGAATAGTTAAGCAGTTTGACAGTTTTGGTGATCACCAACTGTCTTATAATGTAAAATGAGGAAAATTTATAGATAAGGGGTTTGAATTTTGGAGAACCTGGATACTAGGCCACTGAATTCTTGATACAATTGTTGATTAATGAAAGAATCAAAAGTTTTCCATACATTGTTGGGTATGATTTTGTGACTTCTTTGTTATGTGTCATCTTATGTTTTCTTCCTTTAAGTATGATAATGAAGTTGCAGGTCATTGCTTGCTTATGTAAATGAAGTTAAAATCCCTTAAGAGAGCGCTCCTATACTTGAAGTTCACACCTCTACAATTCTTCTAAGTTACAAATAGTAGTTTCTGTATAAGACATCATATTATCTTTAACTTCTCCAAGTGTCACAGATAGTAGATTCCGTATAAAACAACATATTGTCTCTGAACTCTTCAAGCTTTCTTCTTTCATCATTTATATTCAGCAATCAAATGGCATTCTGATATTTTCATGTCACCCAAGTATTGAGGGTTAAAAACCAAGTCTCCCAGGTCTTTCATTTGAGAACACAACATACAATTAAGTGGCAAACAAGTGACAATAATTAAAATCATTAATTTCTTAAGCACAATTTCTACACGGCCAGGAAATTGGTTTCTTAAGGTAAAACACTAGGCATTTCTTAGAGAGGGTTTGGAGAGTATTGTTATGAGCCTTGGCTTCTCCACAGTGCAGAGTGAGTACATCTCTTTGGAGGAGTAGGTGGTGTTGACTGTAACATTCCACTATTGGGGCTAGTGGTTGTCATGGTTGTATGTATGGATGGAACTTTCGCTTTATATAATATAAAAAATCCAACATGTTTCATGGATATGTTATTATTGTAGTTTCATTATTCTAGTTACTTTAGCAACGCATGTAGTTTTACTTACGCATTGATGTATGGACTATTCCGTATGTGATTATATGAATCTTATTCAAGCATGTTGTTCATTTAACGCATCATCTTGGATGGTCAACTATTTTGCTTTCTCGTTTGTGATGTCATTCAACTTGTGTATTCCTTTTAGGGAGAGTAGTATTACAGGCTTCGAAGGTGCACATTTATTTTCCCCCTTCATGTGTTAGAACTTCCCCATGCATCTCTCATGACTCATTGTAAGGCCACACACTTGTTTCTGACAAGGATATCTTATTTACCTCTGCACGTTAACGCACTTAAGGCATAACTTTACTACCCACTACTGGGACTCATACTCCAAACGGTTTGGGGTTTAGTTGGGACTTCTTATTGGGAATGTCCCCTGAGATGTTGGCGGGTCCAGTACCGTCAACATATTCTTAGCATGCTGGCTACATTATTGTGCAACAAGTTGTTGGTGCAAATGATAATAGAAACCAACTAAGAAATTATGGGCTACAACTAAATTTAATTATCATGTAATAATAAAGACTAAGAAGAGTATGAAAACTCTTTCATGTGAATATCAATGAAAAGGGTTTTCTTGTGAGGATGTGCAAGTCATTCAAGTTCTTGAATGGTTTTAATAGAAAACAAATCCCATGTAGATTAAACACTAACTTATGTGGAAATTTATTGGAATTAATAGCTTATAATATACAAAGAAATATGAAGCAAGAACACGAGGAGTAATAAATTCCTAACGGAAAAAATATATTATATTATCTCATTGAGCATAAATGGTCTCATGTATGGTAATTAGTGACTTTAAGGATTTTTATAACTAAACCAAATGTTTATTTTTAACTTTATTGATTTAATATATGCCAAGTAGGATTCACCGTAATATACTGGAAAGTAGGATTTACTGTAAGATACTTCCCCTTAATGAGTATTTTTGTTTTCAATATGCATTATTCAACTCTTTTTGAACTAGTCTCTTCTTCTTCATCATCTTCAATTCTCTTTTTTTTCACTGGTCTTGGTGTTTATCTTTGGTATTGTATGATCTTTGGACTTTCTAGATTATTTATCCATGTTCTTCTTCAATTTTTATCATCTTGTACCTAAAAAAAAATACACAATTTCACTACCCATACAACAACATCAATCATCTCGTTTTTTTATTAACACATAATTATTATACCTAACAGTTTTTGCAATAGATTACACTTAACTGTCACAATCCTCTAGAGGTCGGGTGCTTTCTGTGTACCACAAAGAACACATCACATCAAGTGACTTCTATGGTTTGTGCATATGAAAAGAAACACATCACATTATGTAATTTATGTAGTTTCTTCCTACAACAAACACTAGTGGTTTCAACCATCAACCTTCAAGTTTTTACAAAGTGGTTTCCAAGGAACCTTGAACCTTTCAACATAATATATTTTGGGAGCATATATGCCTTTATTGGACTTACAACATCAGTGATTTAGGTACTTACAATTACAAAGTTCCATTTAGGCCAATCTAGCCTTTAAACAAACATTGGGTTAAGATAGTTTCCTTTCCATAATCCAAAAAAATATATATTTAAGTATGACCATCGTGCTACTTAGAGATGTATTTCTATGGATTCATTGCATTTACATCTACATGATATTATTATTACCTTTTTTCTATTTTTTATTCTTTATTCCCTTGCAGGTTAACAAAATACATGCATGTTCACATAATCATTTCTTCTTTGTATCTTAATCATTCATTTTACGATGTCACCACATCATTTTCTCTATTATCTTCTTTCACCGTACCACTCTCTTAACTACTACACCATTTTCTCTCTTTGTTTCTACATCATTCTTTCTCTCATCATATTCTATCTTAATTCTCTTTATTGTTGCATCGTTCTCTTTCATCACTCTCTTTGCCGTTACATTTTTCTTTTGGAAAACAACTTCTTTGATCATTCCATTGTCTTTTTGGCTATATAATCATCTCTATCACCATATTTTTTTCATCTAATTGATCTTTTTAAGTCATTCTCTTTTCTGTTGCATATTGTTATTGTCATTTTCTTTCATTATCATCTTTAAATGTGATGGAGTCTCCTTCTTCATTTTTATACCTATATATTAATATTTTCTTCTCCCTTAAAATAATTGATAACTGATGACCATATAAAAGGAAATCCATCTTATAAGATATATGACTTCCAACCATTGTATTCACTAATTTATTAGAAATCCTTTTCATCTACATGATTCATCAACTTGTTAAACTCTATCTTTATTATAACTGGGTCCTAACCTTTTCGTATTATTTAAACCTTCTAAGGATAATCCATCTCACTTTCCCCCCTTAATCAAGGATTGAATTTCTCATATTTCACATCAAGCTATCATACAAGTACCTGACACCCTCACATATACCCATAATTGATGTTAATCAAATGTAGTTGCAATTTTACTTCAATACATATGCTAATCAAATGTAGTTATAGTTTTACTGTCCATGTCCAAAAATTTCCTTACAATAACCCACACATTGATGCTAATCAATTGTAGTTGCAGCTTTACTTCTCGTGTCTGAAAGTTTCTACCATTAAGCTTCTCCATATTTTATTGTATGTGTTTCCATATTTACATTTTCAATGTAAAAAATCCCTTTATATCTTAATTTCACAACAAAAATTACCTATGGGTTGATTTCCTCACAATTTTCTACTTCCTATATGATTTGAAGAGCATTGTCTTCACTATTGGTCTACGGTCTGCTTATGCCCTTTACTATGGAAAAATTTCTGCGTTGAACATAAATTTCTTCTACACACTATAAGATATGATTATCTACCATGAGTTGACAAATAAATGTTGTGAAATTTACCCCACTAACTGACCTAAGAGTGAGTACCATGTACAATTTTTTCTTTTGTCTGAAATTTATCATGTAGTAACATGTAACATAATTTTTTTCACTAATATGAAAACAGATTTTTTTCTCATTCGTTTTTATCTTTTCTGGTTGAGATAATACATTTATTTAAATGGTACTAGCTCAATTGAAGAGCACTTGCCTTGCAAGAAGGAGGTTGGTGGTTCGATTCCATCGTGCCCTAACATGAATTAATCATGGAAGAAACAAAAAAAATCACATTGTATATTTTGTTTCTAAAGAGAATTTTTTAGAGAGACAATAACTGGGATTAAAGACAAATGTCTCTCTAGAGACAATAACTACGATTTCTCTCTTGAGAGACAAAAATGAATTATCTCATAAGAGACAATAATACTTGTCTTCTATATTGTCTTTATAGAGACAATTTTTTAAGATAATAATTTGAGACATTCATTTGTCTCTTAAGAGGCAAAAATGAATTTCCTCTTAAGAGACAATAATACTTGTGTTCTATATTGTGTTTATAGAGACAAGTTTTTAAGACAATAATTTGAGACACTTTCTTAAAGGAAATTTACAAGTTTTTTTAATCTCAAGTTAAAACAATTTGCTAAAGAATTGTCTCAAAATACCCCTCTATGTACTATTTAGTAGTGATGTATTCTCATAATACATAATCTTAGAGATATTTGATCTATGACTGAAATACATTTTTATGGGGTGTTCTTATATATTCAACATATTTTTTGTGGGTGTCTATGACTGAAATACATTTTTATGCGGGATCTATGAAGTAAATTTGCAATTGGAGACATTTGATCCTTCTAAGCTCTTGATAGATCTGGGGCTAAAATAAATATGGACGGGTTTATTTTCTAAAAATATTCTAACATATTACTGTTAAGATAAATATTTATCCATTTAATTACAAAACATTTGATCCCTTTCAACTCTTAATAAATCTAAGGCTGAAATGAATGTTAACTAATTTATTTTCTAAAAATATTCTAACATATTAGTGTTAAATAATTTAGGATATATCTAAATCGATTATTAAACCAACAATATATTAATGCTACTTGTTGAAGTTGTGGTTTTAGTTTTTTTATTTTTTATTTTTATTTTTCTATACAGAATTTAACATCGAAAGTTTACGGGGCAAACAAAAGTTTTAGACATTACAGAATCCACTGTTTCTTTGAATCCAGTCTTGCTTCGTGATAATCATAAAGTATTCTTGCTCGGAATTGTTTGCATTTCCAGCGATTCCATACGGTGATGAAATCTATTTGTCACTCGTATAATTCGGAGAGAATTTGATGATATGAAGGGTGAAATTGAGTAGGAGCGCTTTTTTAGTCATAGTTCACAAATTCTGGTTAATCTGTCCAAAAAAATTGAAAAATTGGCCCCGGAAGCCTATGACACAAGGAGATGTAAAACTAGAGCCTATGACACAAGGAGATGTAACATTGAGATAATGACACGGTGGTCGACTGTTCCTACCAGTTCACAGTGAATATTGGAGTGCGCAGCTAAGCAAACCTGTTTTGCGCCACCTCGTAATTATTTAACAAATTCCACAAAATTCGAATTCCAACTTGATACCGAATTCGAGTTCCAACTTGATAACTATGACTTGAAGAGGTATGAGGGTCACTTATCATTTTCATTCCACTTGGAATAATACGTTCCAGCACTCGGATGCTTTTTGGATGTTTCGTGTATAAAGCAAAGAGTGGTTGCATTCGTGGGAATTTTGAGGCCATCAAGTGGAAACATAAGTAAAATACATGCAATCAGATAAATCAGATGTTCATTTTCAGCCTTTTGTGCATTACAAGCTTTCAGGAATATACTATGCGTTGTCTTATTTCTAAAATTCAGGGTGACATGGATTCTGGTGCATATTTCTAAACCAATCATTTTAGTGTGGCAGGCGAATATTTTAATCGACGTAGACCATTATCCAAAGCCTTGGCGAAAAGGAAATCGGAGATAAAGATAGCGAGGTATCAGACATAATTGGAAAATATATCACAGCTGTGGATTAGACTGATGGGAATATACAAATGTGAGACGAATGGCATTTGTTCGCATATTCTAGTTACCTCTTTTAATACAGGCGGAACTATTTGCCTAGATATGTAGTTCATAGGTTGTATTCAGCTCTCAGCTGTGAGGGCAGTGAGGTCTACGGTTACTCACATCCGACAAAATTAACTTTAGCTTTACCGATGGATTTAATGTTTTATGCGTGGTCGTATTTTTGGCGGTGTTAATTAATTTTAACTAGTTTGACATGTGTAATAGGAGTGTGATTTTTTTGGAGTTTGTGGTGGATTTTTTTGCCAGAATTTAGTGAACAAAATTTGTTGTCAAATCTTGATTTGTGTTGTTTAAACTGGTTTTTTTAACTACATATGAAGATTCAACACTCTCAAAAACTTACCTGGCACTTCAATTGTGAAGAGTTCACCTATAAAACTTGTAATTTCAATGAATCCCTCTTAGATTCTAGACAATATAAATTAGAAAATAAACCAAAAATCTTTCCAAAAATTAACACTTAAAAACTACTCCATTTAGAATATCCAATTACTATAAAATTATGATTTTGGATGAGAATAAAATTAGTGTTATAGAATAGATATAGATACCAAAATATATTGATAAATGAATTGATTAAACTTATATTTATATTAATTTTAAATTTATAAAAAAAATTATAATATTTTTAGTAAGTTTAGATTTATTTTAATTTTAAGATTGATTTTAAAGTTGTTAAAAATTTATAACGTTTAAATTGTTTTAGGGGTTGATAATTAAATTCATTATCATTTAGATAAAGTAATATTAATTTTAGATTTAGTACCATTTTATAATTTTCAATTTTTTATATTAATTTTAGAGTGGTTAAGAATTTCTAACGGTTAAATTGTTTTAGGTATTATAATTGAATTAGTTATCCTTTCAATTTAAATTGTTTGAGGGGTTATAATTGAATTCGTTATCATTTCAATAAATTAATAGTAGTTTTAGATTTATTAACATTTTAAAATTTTCATTTTTTTTATGGATTTCTAAAATTATTACGTTTTAAAAAACTAGATTTATAGTATAATTAATTAGAATTAGTAAAATATAAATTATTTGAATGGCATATTATATATATATATATATATATATATATAAAAGAGAAAATAAAATAAAATAAAATAAAAAACTAAAAGTTAAATACAATTCAAAATAGTACAACAAAAAATAACATTATAAATTTAGTATCAAAATATTATATTTCAAGAGAAATATCAAATAATAAGAGAATATTCATATATTTTTCAATGTATTAGGTTATATGTCAATTTTATATAGATATAAAAAGAATTACAAATATTTCTCATATTAAGTAACACTATTAAATTTCTTTATCGATATTCATTTTAATTTTACATAATAATTAAATTGCTTTATCAATATTCATTTTAATTTTACATATATTATGTATTAAGAGGGAGTCTATGCAATTTATGAATTTCATGTTAAATATTGAAAGAATTACACATTTTTGTCATATTAGAATGAACACCACACAATTTTTTTAATCACCGATGTACATTTAATTCATTTTGACTATAAATGTATCTTGGGTTAAGAAGGATTGAATCTTTAAAAAAAAATCTTTTTTTTCAACCTAGTTCATTTAAGAAAAGAATTCACATCATAATTATCTTTCCTTGAATCCATGATATATGTAGAGCTAAAATAGATTTATAGTAGTTAATATATACCATGCCTTATTGATATTGATAATATTAAAAAAATACAAACGTTTTTTCCTTAAATATTGAAGTATTTACACATCATCTTTGTATTAGGTCATAAAAAATAATATATATTTATATTTTATTCTTTTATTTATATATAAAATTTATACAAATTATTTTATTTAAAATTTATATTTAAATATTTTATTTATAAAACATATTAAATATTTTATATACACTGTTAAATAAATTAATGAAAAATAATAAATAAAAAAAATTATAGTCATTATCATTTTAATAGATATAAAAGATATTTTCAGAGAATAGATATAAAAGATATTAAATTCCAAAAACAATTACAAAACTATGATTCCTCGTGACTCTTACTTTTACGTACTTTTAAATCACAGCATCAAATAGAAAATTTCAATCTCGAAACGTAATAAAAATTACAAAATCAAATAGACATAGAGGATATCAAATTACGAAGACAATTACAAAATTATGATTCCTCGTGACTCTTAATTTCACGTACTTTTAAATCACAGCATCAAATAGAAAATTTCAGTCTCCAAGCTTAATAAAATTTACAAAATCAAATGTAATTTTTTTTCCTTAAATATAAAAATAAAAGTAAAAAATTTAAAAGATAATAATTATATTAAAAAGAAAAATATGAGTAGATTAAGTATATTGATAAATAAAATAGGTTAGATAGATTTTAGAGATATAACTCTATGGGATATGCTAAAATATTCATTGTAGTATACATAAATTAAGAGTTAATATTTAATTCCAAGTTAATTATATTCTTTTAATTAATTAATCAAGGGAAATATCTTATCAATAAGTGTCATATTGATATGTGGTATTCATAAGGCATGGTATTAGATCATAATATTGTAACAAAAGCTATTTACAAGTTAAGAACTCCTGTATATAAATATCCAAAGTTAAGAATAATATTTAACTCATATATTAATTATATTTACAATTAATAATAATAATAATTTAAATCAAAATTGTAATTTTTAAATATGGGGAATGTGAAATGTATTATGAGGAAAGTAGTTTGATGCTTATTGATGTATATTGGCAGCAATATAATTTATACAGTTGTGCTAGTAATAACAATATTAATAAAGTTAAAAAATATATAATTTATTAACCATTTTTTTAAGGTATAAATTTAAAGTTTATATTTTTTGGATATATTGGACGTTAATCATCATCATCATCAATAGTGGAGTCTTTTGGGAGAGACTAAAAAATAAGTAATGAGTAGTTAAATTTAATATGACTAATGTCAAATAAAAATAATTATTATTATCACCACATTGGTGTGCGAGACCCCCTTGTTTGTGGGACCCCTTGTTTGTGGGACAAGGCACCCACCTCTGGGCAGTGATTTGACTACAAAGTCTACAAAGGCATACATACTCTACCCCCTCTTTTTTTGAACCTGTGACCTCTTAGGAGGAAACACATGATCATAACCACGAGGCCCACTAAACCATTTAATTTAATCAAAATTTAATATATCACAAAAATACAAAAATTATCTACTTAATATTATTTATAAACAAAGTAAATTAAAATAAAGATACCAGTCACATCATTGTTATAATATTAATCATTAAGAGTAATAGATGTTAAATTAGCATAATTATATTTATTATTATTTTTTTCTAAAGATAGTCATTTTGTATTAAGTCAATGAGGATTATCTAGACCAAACATTTTCTCCCATTAGTCTATCCGAAGGAAAACCAAACTAGGAACATAAGTTCGAAGTCTTAAAGTCGCGAAGACCTTGTCTAGCTAAAGCATATTGGAAATAGAAGCTTATAAAAATAGGGTAGTTGTCATACCTTGACATATATTGACATGAGAAAATAAAAAAGATTACTAGTATCACAAACAAAAAAATAGCTAAAACTAGTGAGTCATAACCATTGTGTAAGATGTCTGAGGATAAAAAGATGTGTGCTCATCTCCCAGATATTGGCTTATCTACCAAGACTAGTCAACTTGCTCTCAATTTTTTCCTTTAACTCTGTGAATCTCATATATAATTTTCTTTCTAAGTCATCTTGTACCTCCCTATGTAATATGCAATATTCCAATGATGTTTAACCTTTTGCCTTCCATAATTGATAAAGTGATAAAGTGCATGTAATGTGCAACATATAGCTAGAAACACTCCTTTCATGTAAGCTAGCATCATATCAAACCTAAAGAGGAAAATTCCCACACTTAAACACCCTCCTACAAAATAATTACATTTTAATATAACTAAAATTAGACTTCATTAATGATGGAAGATATCATGGTTAAAATTAAGTAGAGACACATTATAAGAAGATTTATCAAGTTCACTTATCATTAACGAAAGGAACTCTAACACCAAGGAACTTGTATAGTCCAATCTACTCTCATTTTTGTAACGTGTTTTTTTTATGTTTGTTGCAAAAACATATTTGAAAAACACATTCTAAATAGTGGAAAGTTACAGTTTCATATAAAATTTTATTCATTTTATTCGTTTGAAACAAAATAAATTTTTTTAATGTTAGACGATTATTGTTAAAATACATTAAAAAAAAATAAAAATCCACACATGAAAATGTTTGTCACCAAATTCCAAAAAAACATAAAAACATCTAATAATTAGTTGCTCGGTTTTGTAATTTGCCTAACTAAGTGAAAAAGTTAGTAATATATATTTACTCCATTGGATTTAAATAATATTTGGGGCGACGAATTTTCTTGAATATCATTTTTATGAGCTTTTTGCATACATTTATTCTCAATTCAAAAGCTTGGTGTTCTCAACACTTTAGCAACTAGAGATTTAAGAGTTTCGGATGGAAACCATCTAAATGATGAGAAATCGAACCTCTCGAATGTTTTCTTGAATAATGGGTACAATAGGCACCAATGTACTAAGGCTTTCCTCAAAGTTGAAAAAGGTCCTAAGGCTAAAATAGAACCCAAAGATCGATTTTCAGGTGTTCATCTCCCATTTATCCAAGGGACCAGTGATAAGATTGCGAGGATCCTAAGGAAGAATAAGGATCCTTCAACATTTATGCCTCTGAATACCATTCGGAGCTCCCAAAGATTTGCAAAAGACCTAGTGGACACTAAAAATATGAAAAGTGTTTACATTCTCCGTTGCTCCTGTGGGACACCCTACATAGGCTCCTGTGGGACACCCTACATAGGTGAGACTGGTCACTCAATTAATCAAAGAATTTGGGAGCACGCTGCTGACATCAGGCATGGAAGGACCCGCTCCTCTGCTTGGCAGAACATGTAGAAAAAAGAAAGAATTACATTTGCATTGAGGAGGGCCAAGTCACTACCAATATTAGTCATTTTCATCATCGAAAATTCATGGACGCCTTAGAAATCGAAAAAAGGCCCACTAATTTAAAGAAAGACAATGGTTGGAATATTAGTAAAACTTGGATCCATACCTTGTCCTCCTCGAGGTTTTTAAGTTTCTTTTTTACTCTTGTGATTATTGTTTCATCTTGTTTTCCAAGCGTTGTTGTTAATAATTAGGTTTTATCTTATGGATCTTTCTTCTCTCTTTAACTATCTTTATCATCTTGTTCATTCTAAGATCCTTTAAATATTTATTTTATTTTATTTTAGACTTTGGTCATCTTTTCTTGGCTTCTTGATTTATTTGTATGGCCTTAGCCCCTTATTTATCTCTGACCCTCATTTAGTCATTCTTACTCTGATTATTTTTGTTTGAATTTTATTTATTATTTTTTCTAATTTCTTCATTAATTTGTTTTTATTAATAAGCTCTTTTATTAATAAGGCCTTGACCCTATTTTTGTTAATAGGATATTGACTCTTTTTGTTATTTTTGACTATGCTCCTTGGTTCAGGTTTGACTTTGATTATTTTTTTTATTCTATATATATTTGGAAACATAATCTATTTCTTGATCTTATTTAATATAGTTGGATCCTAGTAATTAATGTTACTAATTAAATAATATTTATTGTAAGTTAGCAGTTTATTAAGGTTTGTATTTTTTGACTTTGTATGTTTGATTCCTTTTATTCTTTGAAGATTTGGTTTCTTATCTTATTTCTTGATTTAATTATTATAATTGGCTCCTCTTAATTAATGTTATAAATTAAATATTATTATTAGTAAACTAGCCATTTGATCAACTAAGGGTCTCTACATAGATCTCTATTTAATCCAGTGCCATGATATGCCTTTTCATATAAATTAAATATTATTAATCTTATACTAGTCATTTGATCAACTAAGCGTCTCTACATTGATCTCTATTTAGGCTGATTACATGATATGTCTTTTCATCTTGTCCTGGGGATGACTGGTGCCATGATTTGCCTTTCATCTTAACTGCAAAAATTCTCCTATATAATATTTACAGAAAAAATTTGTTCTTAATTCAATATACATCAAAAATTTTGTTCTTAATTCAATATACATCGCAAAAACCTGAATTCATAAACAAAAACTTAAATTCATATTTAAAAAAAACACACACACGCAGTAACAAAAAAAAGGTAGTAATTTGATTCAGAAAGATTGATCAATATTTTGAATATTTCAGCCCCGGGCTAGTAATATATTCCAACACTCAGTTTCTTCCGAGCATAGCGGCAATCTCGGGCATAGTGGCCACGATTATCAGTGCAGTTTTTTGAGATGTGAATGCCTATTATGGAATGGAAAGGTGAGCAAAGATACATACATTCAGATAAACGAAAGGTGGTTTTCTCGGTCATTGAGAAAATCATCGGACAGACTGTTGTACGTTACCAGCTTTTGCAATATAACACGCTTCGTCTGATTTTGCAATATAAGACGCCACGTAGTGAAGTTTATCCTACATCGTATGTACAGCCGTCGGAGCCATTCGCTTCGGGACAAAGAAAATGACATCACCGCTGACGATACCCTAGAAGTCCGAGATTTTCTTCCCCCTCTTCAACAGGAAGAGATCACAGTTTAAACATATAAAACAGAGCACTTATAATCCGCGTTGTCTAACGACCTCACAATTTAGCCGTCACTTGATTTGAAATATTTTTTTTCAGATTTTGTTAAAATTTGTATTTATTTTTCACTAAATTTTCTCAATTTTTTTTAAACTACTCGCTTATAATTTTCACTAAATTTAAAAAAAAAAATAAACAAAAAAAATACCATGTTTAAACTACCCGCTTATAATCCGCAAGATGTCAAATTGGTTGATTATATTCGATTACGAGCTTTGAGGCACTCATATTTGGGGTAGGCACAAGGCTTCATCTGAGAGGAGATGATGTTGAATGTTTTGTATGTTCTGCTGCTTTGGAATCTCAGACAACATTATAAAACCTTCATTATCATTTTCGTTTTCCTCCATGTCTCTAAGTCCCTCTGGATCATGAATAAGCGGATGATGGCCGAACCTGTGTCTGACTCCAACACTTCATCAGGAACATGCGGCTGTGGATAAAAATGGAGAATCTATTTCCTTTAGCTTTTCACCTTTTTCGTTCAGATATAACCTATTTATTTGTTAATGTAGTACTAAAAATAGGTTATGTATTTAAATAATGTAATTTATCTGTTAATGTAGTGATTATATTAAGTAATTGTGAAAAAGGTAAATATGTATTTACATGATACGGTTTGTTTTTAGATAAATTGTATAATAATTTTATAATATATTAGTTCAATGTGAAAAAATACACATTAATTTGTATATAAAACATGTTAGTTAAGTGTGAAAAAATACACATTAATTTAAAGATACAAATTAATTAATATTTAAACAGGCCCAAAATATGGGTTAAGATCTTCCATGTAGATTAGAGAGATTAATTTACCAACTTTTGATAAAAGACTATATGTAATTATATCTCTTAATATATGATATAATTTATTTATTTATATACCATAATTGATTATGCATAATATTAATTTTCTAATTATAAAAATTAATAATTTAAAATATGAAGATGACGTTATATATTAATCATTCAACTTAGTATAAGTTTAAGTTAAATTAAATATATACTTTAAGTCTAAGGTTATTAAATTTTAAGGTTAAAAAATAAAATGATTAAATAGTTGTTATGGAAATATATGTTAATAATTTGATTTGAATTTATATAGGAACGCAACAAATTATACATGTAACCATAAATCTAGAGATGCAATAGAAGTAACATTTCTTTTCATTAATATCAAATAATGAAATATGCTTACAAACAGAATGGAAATGAGACTAGCTCGGACGATGGTAGCTTATCTCTGAGAAGAGATGTGGTGGCTACACACCTCTGATCTTAGTTACAATGTGGCTCAAGGGCTTTCTTTATTATTGAACAATAGGAAAAAAACCCTAAACAACCAAAATCCTAACCCGAAGATATGTAACACCAAGAGTTTGTGGGCCCTGTTGGGGTTCGTTGAGCAGCCAACTTCTTGGGGTCATAACTTGGTCATATTATCTTCATTTAACGTGCATGATACCTCGTTGGAAAGATATATCTGGGGAATACAACTCAAAATGTGATTACAATGAAATCGTCCAAAATAATATTGCCAAAAAAACGTCATTTATGGCCTCAAAACGGCTCCGGAAGTTCACGACCCAAGAAACTGCCAAAAATAGTAAATTGTGCTACAATTAAGGAAACTGAAAAAGAACTCATAGAACAATGGTGGGGATCGAAGTGGAATAGGCCGGTGGCCACCAATATCCACTGGATCTTTCCTCCCCCTTTAGGAAGCAATGGTTTCCATTGCATTGAGTTCCTCCATGAGATGAGGAAACTTCTACTGAACTTGGTCCAGGTTTGACAACTCAATACCGTTGGATCTTCTGCTGGCGAGTGTTCTTGATTTGCGTGTCCATGATCTTATCAGTTGGAGCTTGTTCCACGCAGTCTAGATTTAGCTCTGTTGGTGTGAGGTGTTCTACAATGTCGAATGTGTCGAGTAATGGCGGAAAGTATGGCCGAAGATGATCTACATTGAACACTCGGTGTAGGCCAAGGAATGGGGGAATGCTGAGCTCAAAATCATTATCTCCCACAGCTTTGGTGATGGTGTATGACCCATATCGAATTAGGCAAATCTTGTAGAGGGGCCCAACGAGGCGCTCCTTCTGCAAATGTAGCCAAACTTTATCACCCACCTAGAACTTGTGTGGCACTTGATGCTGATCCTGTTGCTACTTGTACTTAGCATTGGATTTTTCCAATATGTCATGGACCTGTTGGAAGATGCGTTGACTCTACACAATGAAGCTATTTTCCTTGTTGGCTTCGGACTAGACATGAGCCGAATCTGTTTTGAGTCACTGCAAATGGTATGGCCACATCAATGGGGCATAGAGGTTGGAATCCCAAGCCTACCTGAAAAGGGTTGTGGCCAGTCGAGTTATGGAGATCCCGGTTGTAGCTATGCTAGACATAGGAGAGGCTCTCATTCCATGTGTATGATCATCCTATTGATGACCTCTGTCTCGCCATCAGTTTGGTGATGGAAAGTTGTGTACTTAGTGAGCTTGGTGTCCAGCATCAACTAGAGACTGGACCAAAATGTACTGAGGAACCTGTTCTCCCAATCTAAGCTGATAAACTGTGGGATCCCAAATTCTACCCACACTCGTTCAAAAAAGATTTTAGCAGTGGCTTCCGTTATGATATTCTTCTTGCAAGCCACCATAATGGCCATCTTCGAGAATCTATCAATGACCACAAAAACACAATTGTTTCCATGCTTAATAGAAGGAAGGCTTGACATGTAATCCATGGAGATGGATTCCCAAGGTCAACGAGGGGTAGGTAACGAAGTATATAGACCTTGATTCTGATGGTCTATTTGGCAATGGCGCAAGTAGTGAAGGATCTGATGTACTTCCCAACATCGTGTCGAAGATTTGGCCAATAGAAATACTTCTGCAGTATTGCCACTATTTTCTCGACCCTAAAATGCCCAATGGCCTGACTGTAGTGCGCTTCCTAAATCATCTTTGCACGCTCGCCTGAAGGAACATAAAGGTGTCCCAGGTGGCATAACAAAGAATCCTTGAGGTGAAAATCTGGAACTTGATGACCCTCCAAGTGCGTGTGGTATGTGTGGCCAAATTTTGGGTCGCTTTTGTAGAGAAGTGGCCAATCAGAACTCTCATGCCCACAAGAGTTGAGCACAGTGGCTAACGCCATGATCGGTGGTCGGCTGAGGCAATCTGCATCATTATTTGTGCTGCCCTTCTTGTACTTGATATTCAAATGGAATTGTTGCAGGTATGTGGACCACTTCTAATGGAAATCATTCTACAACTTCACTTGCATCTATATGAACTGCAGGGGTCGGTGGTCTGTGTGGATGACCATTTCCTTCCACCAATGTAATGCTTCCATTGTTGGTAGGCCTGCACAATGGAATACATATATTTATCATAAGTGGGATACTTCCGGACTGTGTCTAAATGTGTCTCACTATGATATGCCATTGGATACCCCTATTGAATAAGGACTGCCCCATTAGCATAGTGAGAGGCATCTCTCTCGAGCTCAAATGGTTGTTGCAAGTCTGGTCATGTGAGCATTAGTGCAGAGTAGATGCGATGTTTCAACTCTTTGAATACCTTTTGTCGAGATTCAGACCAAAATAATATTTCTTTCACTCCTCCTTTGGTGTCTTGACTCAAGGGCCAAGCGATATGAGAGAACCCTGACACAAAGCTGCAGTAGAAATTGGCAAGACCCAGAAAGTTGCGGAGCTCTGTCAGAGTTGTTGCTGCTGGCCAATCCCGAATGACTTGGATCTTTTTTGGATCCACATGCACGCCCTGTTGATCGATAACGTATCCTAGATACTGAACCCGAGTCAAGCAAAAAGTTCATTTCTCTAAATTGACATACATCTTATGTTGCCACAGTGTTTGGAGAACCTATCGGATGTGGTGGAGGTGATCTTCCTAACTCTGGCTGAAGATCAGGATATCATCCAAGTATATCATTACAAATGAGTTAGTGAATGGCCGCAAGATGTCATCCATCAGCCTCATGAAGGTTGCAGGAGCATTCTTCAACCCAAAAGGCATAACCAACCATTCAAAAAGGCCCTCCTTGGCTTTGAAGGTAGAGTCTTCCACACATCAGAGGGTTTAATTGGTACCTGGTGATATCTGGATTTCAAGTCAATCTTGCTAAAATATTTTTCCCACTTTGAGTTGGTCCAGAAGGTTATCAATCCATGGGATCAAGTACCTATTTTGGGAAGTGATCTTGTTCAGCGTTCGATAGTCAATACAGAGTTTGCAATTCCCATCCTTCTTCTGTGTAGCGGCCGAATGTTACCTTTCTGCAGCAACTCCTCAATTTGCCTCTTGATTTCATCGTTCTCCATAATGGAGCACCGATAAATTGGTCCATTGGGTAATAGCGCACATGGGGTCAGATCGATGGAGTGCTTGACCTAAGAATGTAGAGGCACCCTTGTGGGGGAAGTGAAGATGTCCTCGTACTCCTCAACTATCTTGTCCATCTATTTTTCTCATGCAAAGGGGCCCTGTCTGGAGGTTGTGTCCGCTGTCTTATTCTTTCTTTGAGAGCGTATCATCAGGAAAACAAATTTAGGGTTTTTTTTAAATGAGCTTACTGAATTGTTTTGCAATAACTAGAGGGCCTCTTCTGGTGCAACTATTGATCGTGTGTAGGTAAAGGTGAGTCACTTTGAAGATAGGTTGGTATCATAAAGTAGTGTGCTAGGAAGGTGTAAATACATATGTATAAAGTGTTTGTTTGGTAAGTTATTTTCTGATTATTTTCAGACTTGTGTTTGGAGTGACTATAATTGCTATGGACTATTGTTGAACATTGTGGACCGGGAGTTGGATAGTTGTTTACTGGTGTTTGTTTAACCCTACTCGATGGCCTATGTGTTGAACCCTATGCTAGATGATTTAGATCTATGTGTTCAGTGTTCTCTCTTTGTTGATTAAAGTGAAGGTGTTCTTTAAAATTTCTATTGTGAAATTGTCACCCCTGGTGACTGCCAAGGGAAGTTGCGGTGCCAAGTCAATGAGTTTAATGAGTGGGAAATATTTTCTCGAGCATTTTTTTACAATGATATTTTTATAATCCTTTTTCAAAGAGTCCATTTGGAAGTATTTTTGGGTCGGGTAATATTTTTTATTCAGGTAGCATTTTTGAGTGAGAAGAATTATTTGATAAATAAAATAATTTGATGATAATGAATATTAGTAGCTGCAGTATATTCCACATGATCCTCCAATTGAAGAGTTACCGGCTGATTATGAGAAAATGTGTAACCAATTGAATGAGCAATTTGTTGTAGATCCAGATAATGACCAAAGCAATGACCAAGACAATATGAGATTGAGAGCGCAACAAAAAAAAACAAGGACAAAAGGGTATGTTCAAGGGAACAAACCATTCTTATCCAAAGCAGTCCATTGAATAAAACTTAAAATCATTTGATGATGGAAGTAAATTTTTTGAAAAGGTTGAAATGAATTGGCATCATTTTATTTGTAACAAAGAGAAATATCCAGTGTTCATGATATGGAGTAAAATGAACAAGAAAAAAGTTTGCAGAAACAAGCTCAAGAAAAAGTTTTGTCAATACACTTTAGTAAACAAAGTGAAATGAAATATTTGAGTCATGTCTGTAAGCTTCGCTGAGACTTAGACCAACAGACAAGTTAACATCTAGGTCGTGATAGGGGGACTTGTTAGAATAATAATCACAACAATATTCATTAGTTTGTGTAGTACAAGTTCTAGATTGTCAATAATTTATAGTTAGCTTGAGTCGGTGGCCGTCGATAAAATCACTGTAGATTTTATGGAAGATTTTATGTAAAATTGTTGTATGTTAAATGCAACTATCAAAGATTTTGTGTTGAATCTTCATTTCTGACAAGGAGTGGAAGCTCTAATATGTAAACAATTTCCAATAGCAAACATTCACAAAACCAATCCTCTTCAACACACAGTCATAGGGTTTTACACTTGGAGATTTAACTCCTACTTATCTTATGCATATTGAATGAGATTCATCACCATAAATGTAATTTTTTTGTGTGTTAATTAGTTGGATTTGAGAGATTTAGTCCAGCTAATATAGCTCCTACATTGGTATTTGGTTGTGTTATTTATCAACTAGTTGATTGTATAGTTAAGATATAATTTCTATCTTGAATCAATACTTGTTGTATTTATATCTGATATTTAATAAACTGCTATAGAGTTTTGCTATCCAAACTAGTTTCTCACTTTGGTATCAGAGAACCTATTTAGACTAATTCCCTTTTGGAGGGCCCACAGGTATAGAGAGAGTGTAATTTGTTGCAGGGAGAGTGTTGGCTTTGATACCACTTGTTGGAGTCACCATTGCCGTTACACCAAAACCCGCAGGTGTTAGTAAACAAACATGTCGCTGGATTTAAGCACATGCCATGAAACACATGGGGAGCACAGACCTTCTACACCGCCATTAACAGGGAGCCACCAGCATGTTAGTTTATATATGGAAGTGTGAATTGTTTGTTAGTAAAACCTATAGAAATAAGAGGGTTTTTTGCAAGGTTGTGGATACTATCGATAGTGCGCTTTCAATAGGCGGATGTCATTGATGTGGGGTCTCTTTGAGTTGAGATTTAAGCATACTATCGATTGAAGGTTGTTTCCATTGAAGAGCTATGGATCTGCGTCAACAAGCAGATGAAAGTCACATCACGTGAGATCTATTGTCATTGATCTAGTCAATTCTCAGGATGAGGATCAGTTCGTTGGCGGTTCAGACAGACTTTGGTCTTACACTAAAATAAATTTAAAAAATGCAGTTTTTGCTATTTAATGGGATTTTAACTTTGAAGTGTTATTGTAGGGGTGATCTCTAGGTTTTCTAGATGCTTCTATTCAATGTTTATTAGTTTGAAATTTTTTTAAGTTGGATTTGTTTTTAAGTGTAATTTTTTTGGAGTTTTTTTTGGATTTATGACCAGAAATTATTGGAAAAATTTGTAGTGAAATCTTGATTTGTGTTGTTTAAATTGGTTATTTGATTACATATATGAATTCAGCGCTTTGGAAAATTGAAAAACCACTGGGCACTTCAATTGTGCAGAGTTCGCCCATCTAAATTATAATTTCAATAAATCCCTCCCAATTTCTAAACAAATTAAATCCAAAAATAAACCCTTTTTTTTCAGAAAATAATTATTATAAAAATAATTTACTAAACTTGGTATTTAGCTTTGTCGATTTCATTGCCCAATTGAATTCAAAGTCACTCTTCATTTAGTACTCCCTTCCCATGAATGAGTGAATAGCAGTTATGACACACTCTAATTCCCTCCATATTCAAGTTCCCACTATGAACAATCCAAATTGAAATTAGAGAACACTAACAAGTTCGCTAGGAGGGATGTATGAAGGGATATACAAGTAGTAAAAACCCGAAAGGGATCTCTAACTCAGCTCTACTCATCTCCCTCATATTGCCGTATATATCAGCTCCCACTATCTCAAGTAATTTATTCATGTGAGTGAGTGATGTTGTGTGGCTGTTATTTTGGTGTTCTGCTTAGAAGTGTTTTTATTCTCCGTTGAACGATAGGATCTTTGAACATTGAAAGATCATTGTCAGAGGAGACGGCTTTAATTGGTGCGTGAAGAGACAAACCAGCAGTGAGGAAAATAAGTTAGTTCTAATGTTGTGGATCGTCTTTAACTTTATAAGGAGGCAACATACAATATAAATTGCGGTAACGTTGTTCAACGAAGAAACCAACTGTATTAGCATTGTTCAAGGAAGAAACCATTATATAGAAAAGGACAGTTTAAGGACGTCACTGGTAATTAGGTTTGTATTTACGTTATTGTTAACATGCTGGCTACATTATTGTTCAACAAGTTGTTGGTGCAAATGACGATAGAAACCAACATAGAAATTATGGGCTGCAACTAAATTTAGTTAGCATGTGACAATAAAGACTAAGAAGTATATGAAAACTCTTTCATGCAAATATAAATGGAAAGGCTCTTCTGGTGAGTACGTGCAAGTCATTCAAGTTCTCGAATGGGTTTAATAAAGAAAACGAAATCCCATGCAAATTAAACACTAAGTTATCTGGAAATGTGTTGGAATTAATAGCTTATAATATACCAAGTAATATGAAGCAAGAATACAGGGACTAAGAAACTCTTGATGAAAAAAATATATTATATTATCTCATTTCCCAATGTTATATTTTGAGTATAAATGGTCCCATGTATAGTAATCGGTGACTTTAATGATTTAATTAGTTTAATGAATTTTATAATTAAATTAAATGTTTATTTTTAACTTTCTTTACTTAATGTATGGGAAGTAGATTCATTGTAAGACACTTTCACTTAATGAGTATTTGTGATTTCAATATACATTACTTAACTCTTTTTAAATTGGTCTTCTCTTCATCTTCATTTTCAATTCTCTTTGTTTTCACTGGTTTTGGTATTTATTTTGGGTATTCTATGATTTTTGGACTTTCTAGATTCTTTATCCATGATCTTCTTCAATTTTCATCATCTTGTACCTACAAAAAAAAACAATTTCACTACCCACAACAACATCAATCATCTCAGCCTTTTTTTATTAACACATAATCATTACACCAATCGGTTTTTGCAATAGCTTACACTTAATTGTCACAATCCTCGAGAGGTCAAATGCTTTTTGCTTACCACAAAGAACACATCACATCAAGTGACTTCTATGGTTTTACATATGAAAAGAAACACATCACATTATGTGATTTATGTAGTTTCTTCCTACAACAACCACTAGTGGTTTCAGCCATGAACCTTCTTTATTCCCTTGCATGTTAACAAAATACCTGCATGTTCACATAATCATTTCTTCTTTGTATCTTCATCATTCATTTTACCATGTCACCACATCGATTTGTCTATTGTCTTCTTTCATCGTACTACTCTCTTAACTAGCACATCATTTTCTATCTATGTTGCTACATCATTCTTTCTTTCGCCATATTCTATCTTAATTCTCTTTATTGTTGCATCGTTTTCTTTCATCATTCTCTTTGCTGCTACATTGTTCTTTTTGGAAACAACTTACTTCATCATGCCACTATATTTGTTGCTACATAATTATCACTATCACCATATTCTTTCATTCTATTGATCTTTTTATGTCATTATCTTTTTTGTTTCATATCTTTATCACCATCTTCTGTCATTGTCACGTAATAATGTGATGGAGTCTCCTTCTTCCTTTTTATACCTATATATTATTTTTTCCTTCTTCCTTAAAATAATTGATAATCAATCACCATATAAAAGGAAATACATCTACTAAGATATACATTTTCCAACCATTGTATTCATAAATTTATTAGAAATCTTTATCAACTACTTGGTCCCAACCTTTTCATATTATTTAAACCTCCTAAGGATAATCCATCTCACTTTCCCCCCTTAAACTAGGATTACATTTCTCAGATTTCACATCAAGCTAGCATAGAAGTATGAGACACCCTCACATATATCCATAATTGATGTTAATCAAATGTATTGCAGTTTTACTTCCAGACATATGCTAATCAGATGTAGTTGTAGTGCTACTTCCCATGTAAGAAAACTTCTTTACAACAACCCATACATTGATGTTACTTAATTGTAGTTGTAGTTTTACTTTTCATGTCTCAAAGTTTCTGCGATTAACCTTCTCCATATTTTATTGTACGTTTTTTTAATTTACATTTTCAGAGTACAAACTCTCTTTATATATAAATTTCACAACAAAAAATACGTATGGGATGATTCCCTCACAATTGTCTACTTCCTAGATGATTTGAAGAGCATTATCTGCACCATTGGTCTACTTATGCTCTTTACTATCGAAAATTTCTTCCTTGAACATAAATTTCTCCTACATGTTATAAAATAAGATTATCTATTGTTGGTTGACAAATAAATGTTGTGAAATTTAGCCCATTAACTGGTAGCTCAGTACCATGTACAATTTTTTCCTTTGTCTGGAATTTGTCATGTAGCAACAAATAAAATAATTTTTTTCACTAATATGACAACACATTTTGGCTCATTGTTTTTTTTATTTTCTCATCTAGATAATACATTTATTTAAATCGTATTTAAATTGTCTTTATAGAGACAATTTTTTAAGGCTATAATTTGAGGCAATCACTTAAAGAGAATATTGAAGATAATTTACAAGTTTTTTTTTTTGTCTCAAATTAAGACAATTTGTTAAAAAATTGTCTTAAATATTGTCTTAAAACACCCCTAGATGTAATCTCATAATATATAATGTTAGATATATTTAAAATATTTAAATTGAGCAAATTAATTATATATTCAACATATTTTTTATCCATCTGAATTCTGGATCTATCAAGCATAGGAAGGGATCAAATCTCTTGAGACTCACACATTTCCTCATGTTTTACATTCAAAAAATAGATTCGCAACTTGAGACATTTGATGCCTTTCTACTCTTCATAGATCTGGGGCTAAAATAGATCTAGACTTGTTTATTTTTTAAAAGATTTTCAATATATTAGGGTTAAGATAAATACTTATCAATTTAATTTTGATATATCTGAATTGATCATTAAACCAACGATACATTAATGCTAATTGTTGAAGTTGTCGTTTAAGTTTTTTTTTTGTTTGGACAAAATTTAATATCGAAAGTTTAAAGTACAAACAAAAGTTTTAGGCCTTACAGAATCCATTGTTTCTTAGAAGCCAGTCTTGCTTTGTGATATTCATAAACAAGTACTCTGGCTTAGAACTGTTTGTAATTCCAACGATTTCATACAGTGATGAAAATATATTTGTCACTCGAATAACTCAGAGAGAATTTGATGATATAAAGCGTGAAATTGGGTACGAGCACTTTTTTTAATCATAGTCAACCAATAGTCAACAAATTCTGCTTAATCTGAATAAAGTTTGAAAATTTGTCCCCAGAAGCACTTGTACAACTAGATCTATGACACAGGGATCACATTAGCGGTGAGCTTAAGTCGATTGCATATTCTTGGAATATTCCGGGATCCGACGGACATGGGCGCGGTCAAAAAATTGACCACGCCCATGTCTGTCGGATCCCGGAATATTTCGAGAATCTGAAATCGACTTAAGGATGGCCTCACATTAGACATGTAACATTGATATAATGATGCAGTGGTCAATTGTTCCTACCAGTTCAGAGTGAATATTGGAGTGCGCAGCTAAGCAAACCTGTTTTGTGCAGAGCCCTACACCTCATTATTTAACAAATTCCACGAAATTCAAGTTTAATCTTTATGTCGAGGGATCTTTGGCAAAGGCACCTGGAGTTTAATCATCAGGAAGGACATCGACTTCGTGGTTTGGCTTCGTAGAGGGTGTATTGGCTGTAATAGTTGGGTAGAAGGTGTATTGGCTGTAACATAGGCTTAGTTATCTGGCGCAACCTTACAAAATTCCGCCACTATTTTCTATCATTCCTCTCTTGGAAATTGGGTTCTGGTCACCACATTGCCATTGGATAGGATTACATCCGGGGTCTTGATGATCTTGACAATATCATGGTTTCCCTCCTTCATGGACTAAACAACAATGGCATTTTTTTCTGGCAACAAATCATTTTGACTTGGCATAACAGATGCCCCATTTGGAAATGATTTGAGGAGCAGGGACTTATTGGACAGAATACAGAGGAATGGGAAAAGCTACACTCACAGCTATAACTCGCTGGAATCTGCAGAGATGATGAAAGAGATTCGATTGTATGGAAGGGAAAAATGAAGGGCGACAACATAATGTTGGCAGATACATATTACTTTCTTGCAGTCGAGACACCATACATCCTGAGATATGCTAGTTTTTTAAATTCTGGAATTCTTACATTGCTTCAAAAATCACACTTTTTCTCTGGTTAGTCTGGCGAAATAAAAATTTGACATGGGCAAACCTCAAGAAAAGAAATTGGTCTGGTCCTGGGATATGCATTCTTTGCAAGAGTGCGGAAGACGATAATTTACACATGTTTATTACGTGCCTTGTTGCTTCTAAAATGTGGCAAAATCTAGCTGCCATTTTTCGTTTCCGAGTCTCACACTTCACCTGCATTTCTAACTACCTTGAATGGTGGAGTCAGCAGTCACCTGGCGCTACATTCCTCCTATTTTCTTTTGGGAGATCTAGAGGCGGAGAAATAACATTATCTTCAATAACTACAGAGAAAATAGTGTTTTGGTGATGGAGAGAATCAGAATCACACTCTACTGGACTACAAATTGGCACGGGCACCAAAAAATCCAAAAAATCACAAACAGGCCCAGAGTTCATATACCCAGCTGGGTTTTCTTATGGTGCATCACAAAGCAGCAGATGCGGATGTGGTTTCTTGATCCAATATTCGCCTGAGAAGGCATTTCATGTTCACTGGTGTGTGGGTATAGGAACTAATACAAAGGCCATGGCATTATGGGGCCTACTCTGGTTCACTAATTTCTTGAATATTCCTACTATCCACATATTCGAAGATTCCAAGATCATCATTGATTGTTTCGGTGGCTAGGTTACTATCTTCAAGCTCTCACTACAAGGTTGATTACAACAAATTACATCTCTTTGGAATTCACAACATCTCTCTTCGATTCAACATATTGCTAGAGAGTTCAATCATGCTGGAGACGGTCTCTCCAAGAAAGGCTTACTGAACCTGGATGGACTACACATTGAGATCAAGATGGGAGACACATGCATGGAGGCCGGGGTGCTGCCACTGACAGGATAAAACTACTCACCCTGACTTACTTCTTTTTTTATTATCAGATGGACCTTTTCTGTCAATTGTCTACTAATACTATTTGCACTATTTCTGAAGAAGTTTTCTGGAATCTTTAGATTTTTCTGTTATCTTTTAAATTATATATACCCTATACTATCTATATGAATAGTATTGGGAGCTTCCCAATAAAGCAAATGTATCTTTTTTGATAGTGAATATATAGCTTTTTTCATACTCCGGAAAAAAAATTCTGCTTACTCTGTCCAAAAAAGTTTGGAAATTTGACCCAGAAGCACTCGTGAAACCAGATCTATGACACAGGGATCACATTAGAGATGTAACATTGAGATAATGATGCGGTGGTCGACCGTTCCTACCAGTTCAGAGTGAATATTGGATTGCGCGGAGGGTACACCTCATTATTTAATTCCACAAAATTCGAATTCCAACTTTATATACCAAATTCCAGTTCCAACTTCATAACTATGATTTGAAGAGGTATCAGGGTCACTTATCATTATCATTCAACTTGGAATAATGCTTTCCAGCCCTCGGATGCTTTTGGGATGTTTCGTGTATAAAGCAAAGAGTGCTTGCATTCGTGGCAATTTTAGGTCTAGCGGCGCGATAGCCACTGCAATTTTGAGGCTTATCATGCTTAATATGTAGCATTACAAGATTTCAAGAATATACTATGCGTTGTCTTATTTCGAAAATTCAGGGTGACATGGATTGTGGTGCCGATGCTAAAACCAATCATTTTAGTCTGGCAGGCGAATTTTTTAAATTAAGGGTGACATTAATTCTTGCTAAACCCAATCATTTTAGTGTGGCAGGTGAATTTTTTAAAATCAGGTTGACATTGATTCTTGGTAAAACCAATCATTTTAGTGTGGCAGGGGAATTTTTTAATGGACGTGGAACATTATCTAGTGACGTGGACGGGGAAAAGCAAATCGCAGTGAGGTATCCAGACATGAGTATAATTGGAAAATATATTAGAGCTGTGGATTACACTGATGGGAATATAGAAATGTGAGACGAATGACATTTGTTCGGATGTTCTTATTTGTTGGAATGTTAATTCCAACTGCAGGCAGCAGGCGGACGTGGGCAGCCGACTCAGCAGGCGTACATAAACCCAAAACTGTCGGAGCCAAACCAACAAACCACCCTGATGCATTTCGCACCGCTTTTCCGAAAAAGCTGTTTCCGTAACGGAGGCTCCGAACACCCACACTCTCCGCCACGTGTCCCATGTACGAACACCCAAAAACCACTTTCCCCGGATGGTAAAGGTCGTTTGGTTTGCTGGAGGTTGGTGTGCGAACCACGTTGGATCAGCCAAGTGATTTGATCGCGTGATCTCAGCCGTCGATTTCTGAAGTTGTCCTCCGCCCACGTCAAATCAAGTTTCTGCGTGAAGTGTTAGGCATTTCGTTGACCGCCGAGAAGGGAAATTTATTGTATTCATGGTTGTTCGTAGTTTTTTGGTGAGGCCTTTAATAAGGTGATGGGCATACGTCCCATGCCTTTTAATATGCTTATGGGCACATACTATTATATATGTTTTTTATATATGTTGTAGAGTAGAGGCTACGTGCCGTAATTTTTTTTGTATGTTTTATATATAAAACGTTGTGTTGAGCCCGCATATATATGCAAAAAAAAAGGGGGCCGATGTGAATTAGTTTTTGAGTGTAGTAGTGACTGCGCATGTTGTAGTTTTAGGGTGTCTGCGCGTTGAAGTTTTTTTTGTTGTGTATTTGTCACTGCGGCTGCGCACGGTGGTGTGTTGTATTTTTTTTGTTTTGTTCATGGAAAAGTAATGAACGCACAGTAGTGCGAGATATCATTGGAATGGTTTTGTTCATGGAAATGAATAGAACGCACAGCAGTGCGATTAGAGTTTGAAAAACAGGGATGTAATGTTTTTCCGCTTTCCATTGAAGAACAGAGGACTGTTTATGTAATCTCCACAGCAGTGGAAAATCTGTGAGAGAAGCAGAGTTTTATTTTGTGAATCCCTCTTTGCACAGAGGATGGAATTTGTATCAGTCTTTCAGTTTTAAATTAATAGAAATTCTTTGTGACTGTGTAATGCTGTCTTATGAGTCATTCTGTTTTTAAAAAACTTCCCTGTGTAAAGATCCTGGACAGAGTAAACAGAGCATTGTCTCTGTGGTGAATTTTATTCTGGTTTTGGTATTTCTCCATTTAAAAAAAATAATACCCAACAGTGGTATCAGAGCTAGTCCAGGCTCTTTGATGGTGACAGAGCTAGTCCAGGCTCTTTGAAGACTCAAAGAAGCTGAAGGAAGGTGTGGTTGCAGCAGTCAAACTTCTCCAACAGTGTGAAGCCACAGCCAAAAGGGGTAAGGTATTTCTCAAAGCTTTCCACTGTGTTACTGTTATAGAAACAGTCAGTGATTAAAAAAAACACAGTCAAGTATTTGAAGCCTAGTTAAGAATGGCGAGGTCAAAGAAGAAAGCCTCCAAGCCTGCTAAAAATGTGTCTCCCTCCTCTACTAAACTAGAAGGCAATCCATTAGAATACATTCTATTTGAAGTTCCAAAGTTTGATGGAAACTTTGATGTATGGGAAATAAAGATGAGGGCTTTCCTAATGTTTGAGGGGATTGAAGTCTGGGAGTCAGTTATTGATGACAGCAAGATGGATAAAGAATCCATGGAGTATGATGCACAAGCAGCAAAGACTATCTTGGATGGACTGCCTGATTCTGTGAAGAGGAATCTAGGAAAATATACATCAGCAAAGGATATATGGGACAGACTGCATGACCTTCATGCAAAGGGAGCACTGACCATGACAATGAGTCAAGAAGAACCCATCATAGAAGCTGAGAATGAAAAGATTGACCTCATCAAGCTTCAGGTAAGAGAAAGGGATGAAGAGCTTGCCAAGCTTAAGAAGGAGCTTGACCAATGCAAGAGGAAACATCATGAAGAAGTCATATCCATGACAAATCAGCTGAATAGTGCAAAGAAGTAGGCAGATGCCTTGACAAGTCAACTTGAACAAAGACAGAAGAGAATGAATAAGCTTGTGGAAGAGATTGGACAGTACAAGGTAGAGGTCTCCTCCCTTAAGTCTGAACTACAAGAAGCCAGGAAGCAGGCACAAGGAGCTGAAAAGAAAATGAAGAGCAGTCAAGCAAAAGATGAAGAAATCTCCAAAATGAAGTTTGATATTATCTCCTTCAAAATAGTAGCAGCTGAAGCTACTCGTAGCAAGGAAGAAACTGAGGGACAACTAGCAAAGAAAAATAATGTATGTGAAAAGTTAGAAGAAGAGATTGTCCTCCTCAAGAAGAAGGTTGAAGGGATGAACAAGATCATGAAGAGCTCTCAAGCTTTGGATGACATGCTCAGCTATCACAGATCTCCATTTGATAAATCAGGACTTGGGTATGTAGCTGAACCCTCAAACAAGGATGAGGATGCTTTAAGCAAAGGAGATGTGAAGAAGCCAGAAAGAGATGGTGATGTTCCTAGTTCCAGCAAAGGCAAGGAGAAAAATGAAAGCTGCAATAGAAGAAATCCCGCTCCAAGCAGAAAACCAGCTCCAAGAAGAAATGTAGCTGATGTCAAAGAGGCAAGATGCAATGGTTATCATCAAAGGATCTCAAGGCAGCAAGGCTTCAGAAGTACATCAAGGAAACCTCCATCTCCCAGGTACCAAAGTTCATTTTATGGTTATTGTTATGTTTGTTCAAACTTTGGTCATATGGCAAAAGACTGTAGAGCATTTCATGGAGATAAATGTTGTGGTCCCCAAAAACCTCCAAGAAACAATTTTAGAAGAAATCATGAAATGTCATTCATGAAAAATGTAGAATGTTTCAAGTGTCATAACATTGGGCATATGGCACGAGATTGTAACTTAACATGGGATCTTACACAAGCTAGACCCATGCAAAAGAAGAAAGTTACACAAGTATGGAGAAGGAAGGAAAGGCAATCTGAAAACCCCTTGAACTCCCCAGTGGATCTAAATTTGTTTTGAGAAGAGTCTGCTAAAAGAAGACAAGCACACATTAAAGGGGAGCTTGTAATTTTTTGTTGCTGAACTATATTAACAGTCATTTTTTATGAAGACCTTTTTATAAGGGAAAAATATGAAGTTAAATCTGCCATAAGAGCAGAGAAGAAAAGGGGACAACGCTCAAATGTAAAGAGCAGCAGCGCAAGAAGAAAAGTATGCAGAGCATGGAGACCCTCACAGCAGTGGGAGGACAAAACATAAAACAGCAGTTTGAAATTTTTGTTATGGAGCACATGCAAAGAAATGCCTAAAGAAAAACAGGGACAGCAGATTTTTAATGCACATGGGTGAATGATAATGTGTGGCAGCAGAAAAATGAAAGGAATTGCACAGTAGTGCATTGTGTAAAAAAAAAATGAAGACTAAGATTGTGTGAAGCAAGGGTGTAAAAAGAAAAGGCAGCAGCCCGTGTTATTTTTTTGTGGAGAATGAAGTGCCAAGTGTATGTGCACACAGCAGTGCAAATTGCAGCAGCAACACAACAACAAGTGTATGGACAGCAACAGCTTGAAGAAAAGTTTTCCCATCGTGAAGAAGGAGAAGCACACAGCAATGCAAACAAGAAAGATGCATCAGCATTAAAGTTTTGTTGAAGAAATGAGATGTAATGGACAACAGCACATGCAAAAGAAATTTTCCTTACAGCAGTAAAGGTAAATGTAATGAATTTGTTGTTCATTGAATTGAAATGCAAAATATGCAACAGCAGTGAATATAAGAAATATTTACACACAGTAGTGTAAATTTGTAAGGTGGGACAGAGTAATTGTTCCAGAAAAGACAGAGTATTTGTCTTTGAAAAGTGCACAAGCAGTGCAGGTGTAGACACAGCAGTGTGGGGTAGACACAGTAAAGAAGATGGCACAACAGTGCAACAGAGAATATGCAGCGGCATAATGTAATGAGTTTGCACACACAGCAGTGCAATGATTGTTTGTTTTGGAACTACATTTGAAGCAGTCATTTGGTGAATCCCTCTATCAAGAGGAAGGTGCTCTTAAGCACAGTCACATGGTGAATCCCTCTGTCATGAGGAAGGTGCTCTTCAGCACATTGTAATGGTGAATCCCTCTGTCATGAGGAAGGTGCTCTTAAGCACAGTTTCAGGTTAATCCCTCTATTAAGAGGAAGACAACTTTGATTGTTTATGCAACTGCATCAGAAGCAGTTGGTGAATCCCTCTATGTGAGGATGATATTTTTGTAACAGCAGTGTTGAGGAATCCCTCTATGAGAGGAAGTATTTGGGTATGTCCTAATGCCCAGCAGTTGAAATTAAAGGGGAGTGTTGGAATGTTAATTCCAACTGCAGGCAGCAGGCGGACGTGGGCAGCCGACTCAGCAGGCGTACATAAACCCAAAACTGTCGGAGCCAAACCAGCAAACCACCCTGATGCATTTCGCACCGCTTTTCCGAAAAAGCTGTTTCCGTAACGGAGGCTCCGAACACCCTCACTCTCCGCCACGCGTCCCATGTACGAACGCCCAAAAACCACTTTCCCTGGACGGTAAAGGTCATTTGGTTTGCTGGAGGTTGGTGTGCGAACCACGTTGGATCAGCCAAGTGATTTGATCGCGTGATCTCAGCCGTCGATTTCCGAAGTTGTCCTCCGCCCACGTCAAATCAAGTTTCTGCGTGAAGTGTTAGGCATTGCGTTGACCGTCGAGAAGGGAAATTTATTGTATTCATGGTTGTTCGTAGTTTTTTGGTGAGGCCTTTAATAAGGTGATGGGCATACGTCCCATGCCTTTTAATATGCTTATGGGCACATACTATTATATATGTTTTTTATATATGTTGTAGAGTAGAGGCTACGTGCTGTAATTTTTTTTGTATGTTTTATATATAAAACGTTGTGTTGAGCCCGCATATGTATGCAAAAAAAGAAGGGGGCCGATGTGAATTAGTTTTTGAGTGTAGTAGTGACTGCGCATGTTGTAGTTTTAGGGTGTCTGGGCGTTGAAGTTTTTTTTGTTGTGTATTTGTCACTGTGGCTGCGCACGGTGGTGTGTTATATTTTTTTTGTTTTGTTCATGGAAAAGTAATGAACGCACAGTAGTGCGAGATATCATTGGAATGGTTTTGTTCATGGAAATGAATAGAACGCACAGCAGTGCGATTAGAGTTTGAAAAACAGGGATGTAATGTTTTTCCGCTTTCCATTGAAGAACAGAGGACTGTTTATGTAATCTCCACAGCAGTGGAAAATCTGTGAGAGAAGCAGAGTTTTATTTTGTGAATCCCTCTTTGCACAGAGGATGGAATTTGTATCAGTCTTTCAGTTTTAAATTAATAGAAATTCTTTGTGACTGTGTAATGCTGTCTTATGAGTCATTCTGTTTTTAAAAAGCTTCCCTGTGTAAAGATCCTGGACAGAGTAAACAGAGCATTGTCTCTGTGGTGAATTTTATTCTGGTTTTGGTATTTCTCCATTTAAAAAAAATAATACCCAACATTATTTACGTCTTTTAATACATGCGGAACTATTTGCGTAGATATGTAGTTCATAGGTTGTATTCAGCCCTGAGCATTGATCGCAGTGAGGTCTAGGGCTACTCAGATCCCACAAAATTAACTTTAATTTTAATGATGTATTTAACAAAATTAACTTTAATTTTAATGATGTATTTAATGTTTTATGTGTTGTCGTGTTTTTGGAAGTGTTAATTAATTTTAACTAGTTTTACATGTGTAATAGGGGGATTTTTTTTGGAGTTTGTGGTATATTTCTTGATCAGAATTTAGTGAACAAAATTTGTTGCCAAATCTTGATTTGTGTTATTTAAATTGGTTTTTTTACTACATATAAGGATTCAACATTTTAAAAAAATTATGGGGCACTTCAATTGAGAAGAGTTCACCTATAAAACTTGTAATTTCAGTGAATATCTATCAAATTCTAGACAAAGTAGAAACTTTTCAAAAAGTAGCACTTAAAGACTACTTCATTTGGAATATCTAACTGATATAAAGTTATGATTTTGGATGAGAATAAAACTAGTGTGGCAAGATAGATATAGATACCAAAATATCTTGATAAATAAGTTGATTAAATTTATATTTATATCAATTTTAATTTTACAAAGATATTATAGTATTTTTAGTAAGGTCACATTTATATTAATTTTAAGGTTGATTGTAAAATTGTTAAAAATTTATAATGTTTAAATTGTTTAAAGTGTTGATAATTGAATCCACCATCATTTCAACAAAATTAATATTACTTTTAGATTATTTAACATTTTATAACTTTCAATTTTTTTTAATGAATATAGTTCAAATGATTACATTTTTAAAAATTAGATTCATATTTATTTATAATTAATTTAGAATTAGTAAAATATAAATTATTTGAATTATATTATATTATATTATATATATAGAGAGACTAAAAGAAATATAATAAAAAATAATATTAAAAAAATAACATTATAGATTTAATATCAAAATATTATATTTTAAAGAGAAACATGTAATGATAAGAGAATATTCATATACTTTTAAATGTATTAGGTTATATGTCAATTTTATATAAATATGAAAAAAAATACAAATATCTCTGATATTAAGTAACACACTATTCAATTGTTTTATCAATATTCATTTTAATTTTGCATATATTATGTATTAAGAGCAAGTCTATGCTATTTGTGAATTTCATGTTAAATATTGAAGGAATTACACACTTTTAACATATTGGAATGAACACTACTTAATTTTTTTAGTTACCAATGTACATCTAATTCATTTTGTCAGTAAATGTATCGTGTGTCAAGAAGGATTGAATTTCTCTAGGAGAAATGTTTTTTCAACATAATTCATTTAGGAAAAGTTGTCACATCACAATTAATATCTCTTTGAGTCCATGATATATGTAGAACTAAAATAGATTTACAATCGTTGATATATAACATGTCTTAATTCCATATTGACTAGGTAATAAATGAGAGAGATAACACACATCATTCAACTATTTAGTCAATAATATTTTATTTTTTATTTTTTTACATACAATTATTTCATATACATATTTATATATATCAAATTGATATTGAAATATTTTAATTATTTTTTATATAAAAATATTTTTTGTTCATATTAATTTTTTTACTCTATATTAAATATTAAAGTATTTACACAGAACCTTTTATATTATGAGCATACATTTATATTTTATTATTTTTTTATATATAAAATTTATATAAATTATATTATTTAAGACTGATATTTAAATATGTTATTTATAAAACACATTAAATATTTTATATACACTACTAAATAAATTATTGAAAAACAAAAAATTATAATCATTATCATTCTTTAATAGATAGGGAAGATTTAAAATTCGAAAGATTTTTTTAATAGATATAGAGAATTTAAAATTCCAAAGACAATTACAAAACTATGATTCCCCGTAACTCTCAATTGTACTTACTATTAAATACTATGTATCAAATGCAGAATTTCAATATCCAAACCAAATAAAAATTACAAAATCAAATCTAAAAAATAAAATTTTTTAAATTAAAAATTAAAATAAAAATTTAAAAGATAACAATTATATTGATAGATATAAGTAGATTAGGTCTATTGATAAATTAAATTTTTAAAATTAAAAATAAAAATAAAAGATTAAAGGATAATAATTATATTGATAGATATAAGTAGATTAGGTCTATTGATAAATAAAATAGATTAGATAAATTGTGGAGATTTAATCTCTATGGTATGTGTAGAAATATTTATTGTAGTATATACAAATTAAGGGTTAATATTTAATTTAATGTTAGTTATATTTTTTGATTAATTTATTTTAAATTAATTAATCAAAAAAATGTCAACTGTCATATTGATATATGGTATTTATAAATCATGATATTGGATCATCGTATTGTAACAAAAGCTATTTACAAGTTAAAATTTTACATAAGTGAATGTCTATACTTAAAAATGATGTTTAACTCATATGTTAATTGTTTTTATAATTAATAATAATAATAATTTAAAATAAAATTATAATTTATGTAATTTTTAAATATGGGGAATGTGACATGTATTTTGAGGAAATTATTTTAATGTTTATTAATGTTTATTAGTAGATATATAATTTATATAACTGTGTTATTAATAATAATATTAATAAACTTAAAAATATATATAATTTATTAACCATTTTTTTATATTTTATGTTTTGAACCGTGGTGGAGCTTTCTATAAAGAATTACAAAATATGTAATGAGTAGTTAAATTTAATGACTAAATGTCATATAATAATAATATAATTCTAATTATGATTTTCAAAATTTATTTTAAAATTTAATTTAATTAAAATTTTAATATATCACAAAAATAAAATAAAAAACTTTCTACTTAATATTATTTATAATCAAAGTAAATTAAAATAAATATACCAGCCACATCATTGTTAAATTAAGATAATTATATTTATTATTATTATTTTATGAAGTTAGTCATTTTGTATTAAGTCAAATGAGGATTATCTAGACCAAAGAATCTCACCCAATACTTTGTCAACTAGGAACATAAGTTCAAACTCTTGAAGTGGCACTAGTCTAGCTAGAGCATCTTTTAAATAGAAACTTATAAAACTAGTGTAGTTGTCATACCTTGACATATATTGAGATGAGAAAACAAAAAAAACTACTAGTAGCACAAGCAAAAAACTAGTGAGTCATAGACATTGGGTAAAATCTCTGAGGATAAAGAGATGTTTGCTTATCTCCGAGATATTGGGTTATCTACAAAGAATGGTCAATTGTCAATTTTTTTCCTCTAACTTTGCCAATCTCATAATTTTTTTTTTCTAAATCATCTTCTACCTCCTTACGTAGTCTGCAATATTCGAATGATCTTTAACCTCGTACATGTCATGATTGATAAAGTGAAAAAATAGTGAAAATAAACTGACATCATATCAGGACATCATATCAAAAATAGAGAGTAAAACTCCCACACGTAAACATCCTCCAAACAATAATTACATTTTCGTATAATTAAAATTAGACTTCATTAATGATAGAAGATAACATGGTTCAAATTAAGCAGAGACACATGGTATGGAGCAGGGTTAAATTTGATGCCCGTATGCCCGTATTTCTCTTTTTTACTCGTAAAATACGTCTTAGTTTTAAATTTCCACGTCATGGGCAACTTGCTATTAATTTTCAAAAATGTCATATTGATGGGCAGGTTTAAAAATTAAAAGTTTATATATTTAATCTTATGTCATATATTTTTTATACATGTAAGTTACAATGTGGCCACTGGATTGTTGAAGAATTGTTTGTGACTGTATCTGTAACCTTATAATCTCCGGCCGGGGCAATAGGCAATTTGCAAGTTTAGCGTTTAGTGACAAAGGACAGTGATCAGATGGCTATCAGATCTGCGGATTTTGCATTCAATTCGCATTCGGGTTTAGCGCTTGAGCATTTACCACTGTAAACTTACCACTGTACCAGACTACCGCGTGTCCAAGATATGGCAAGTAACAAGTTACAAGGCGAATCGGCGATCCTTGACATGGAAGCGTGCTCAGTTGGATTTTCATTAAAAAATACAATTCTGGGAATGTATGCCCGAGCGGCGAGGGCCGACTCGCCGAGTCGTCAACTATACTTTTGTGCCAGAGACGCTACACAGTTAAAACCAACATCAACCCCGGTCCCCAACAGAGTTCTGGTCGTGTGTCTGGTGCGATTTCTGTTGAGTTTTCAGCTTCTGTCATCAGTTTATATACATCGCCGATTCGCGGTGGCGGAAGAGCAGTGCCCAACTTAAATTTTGCGTTGCCAGGTTTTTGAAATCCCTCCCTCTCTCTGTGTACAAATAACAATTACACTGTTATAGCTGGTAATTTCTTGAAGTGATTCATGGATGATATAATTGTGTGGTGCCACATTTTATTTTTTTGGATGTGCTTTGCTTTAATTCCAATAGACAGCGTTGCTCTTTCAGTGGTATTGTTAAATAACTTTATTCAAACTTAATCACATCCTGTGGGGTTGAGAGGAGTTTGTGAACACCGACAACGATCCTCTGGGGTTGAGCGGATGTTAGCCTCTCTGAAAACAAACAACGTCCCTTTCGCCCAGTCAACTCTCAAAGTCTGTTTGCCAAAGAAAATATTTGGCATGTAAACTCTCAAAGTCTTTGTTTGCCAGCGAAAATATCTGGTATGTTAAATACAGACAGTTTGATACTGGTGGCGCGGTTGTAAACTCTCAAAGTCTTTGTTTGCCAGCGAAAATATCTGGTAGGTTAAATACAGACAGTTTGATACTGGTGGGTAGGCTGTCGTGGCCCCATTTTAAATGTTAAATCGGTTTTTCAAGCTTTTACCGTTGCGGTCGGTAAATGTCCAGTTCTAAGTATATTGCGTGGGATCCACGAGGGTTTGTTCACGACTTTAATAAAAATTGTTTTGTTTTACGGGTTAATCGATTTATTAGTCCCATTCAGTATTAGATTCCATGAAAGTTAACGATTAACGTTACTGGAGTTCCGTCAAAAATAACTGTTTTGAAAGTGAAGGCTCATGATTGATTACCTGTACCCCAGTGTTCGAGTGGGGCTGATTTCAGAGAGGCTTAGTCATGCCAAGACAAATATGAATGGGACCGGGGACCTACTTGTGTTGATTTCAAAAAGGCTGAATCATGCCCATACAAATCTGAAGGGAATATTATGGAATCATCTAATTTTATAATACTTTTATTTTTATGTGGTGAATATCCAGTGAATCAAAACAAAAAGTTTCTAATAATCGAATTCTGAAGACTAAAATTGACTTAGAATTAGATTAAGATTTTTAAGAACGTCACTACACTCTACGCAAATCTTAAATTTTAGTAAGACTTTAATTAACCAAAACTTTTGACCTAATATTCATCAAATGTAATTTAAAAAAGCCCTTACTACCAAAATAACTTTGGAACTTTCTGTATTCTGATTTTGCAGGATAACATCGATCCAATAATGGGTAGGATTGTTGGACACTGGTGGGTAAGATTATTTGTAAAACGATTCCAAACACGAAAATTTGAGAGACAAAAATCAAAAATTAATAAAAAGTTTTTTTTGTATTTTCCTACAATAAAAACTTATAAATGACCTTGTTAGCTCTGCTATACAAACGGATCAAAAATGGATGCTAAACGCTCTCAAAGTCTGCAAACTCACTGAAATTCATGCCAAGAGATCCGTGAGTGCTGTTGAAATCTTCAATGTTGGGTTAATAGCCTTCCACCGATCAAAATAGCGCAAGAGGAAAAGCCCTTGAGAAGGCGGAAATACTCTATCAGGAGGCACAAATGCGCTAAAATCATGCGAAAACCCAAATAGCAGGCTTAGCAGTCCTAATTCATATCAGCCGTTGGATCTGGCCCATCAACGGTCCAGATCACGTCGGCATATCACAAGTCGGGGGAGGCAGCAGCAGCGACAGAAGACTTCGCCGATCAGCGATCGCCGATATTGCATCGGCAGGTCATATCGCATCGGAGTATCGGTGGGTCGGAGCACCGGAGCATCGGTGGTATCGGCGACTCCATGAGGACCGTCCATCGCGCATCCAGATCAACGGCATAGATTGCATCGCAATATCGCAATCGGCATTATCAATGACATAGGGGCTTTTATGTTTGCGATGAGCAATCGCCGATATCGCTATCGGCGTATCGCTATCAACGATTCTAAAGGGGCAGGGCTTTAACATATGTTGTGTGGCGATGCGATGGGCCGGACCCGATAGCAATTCAGCGCTCCATTTCATAATATTTCAGATCCGTGCCCTTCGCATTTTTAATGTTTTTAATGTATTTTCTTTGTATAAAGAAAATATAAACGGAAGCCTTGGGTAGATGCCGATTGTGATGGGTTTCGGATCCGATGGTATTCGAAAGTAAAATATATATATTCTTCAAGTCCGCCAGAGCCATTTTTCATGATTTTGCAGCTGTTTTATGTATATTGTTCAAATATTAAAAAACAGAGGATCGGCCAGCTTAAGGTATGCCTCGCAGCCCAAATGACGGACCCGATAAATGATTAAGCCATGAATGAACCTTGTGAAGTCCAGGTGAAGCATTAATGGGCGGGAATGAGCAGTTTGGTAGCGTTTCACTGTTTAAAAGCAACACAGTCATAACTAAGCCATTTCAATGTTCAGCAGCCACATTTAATCAACATTATGGCCGAGGAGGAGCAGGACACCGCCGATCAAATCAGAGCATTCAATGGTTATGGGTTTCACCCATATTTCATTCCACCTGCCCAAAGAAGGACCGCAGAGAGCCAGAGGGGGGCAAATCCATTTACAACACGGCCAGATTTGTATCAGTGGCCCATATCTAATTGTAAATGTGGTTGGTGATCATTTATTGACTCCTCCACGCATAGCTTAGCAGAGCAATTTTGTAAACAAATTGTATATATACCCAGAACAGAGATGTAATGGATGGATGAGTGTTAGATGAAGAGAACCCTGTTGTAAGGTTCAACTTCTGGAGACTGTAACTACTTTGTAACCTGCAGCGTCTGGTCTTCATTTCCAGCTAATGCAAGCTTCTTTTGCTGTTTATTGCTCACTTTCCACTTCTCTTTCTTGTTCCAGGCTGTGCCTGTTTGCATTTGTTCTATTGTTGTGAATGTTTAGCATCAGAGGGGCTGTCATCCCACCTCTGTGTTAGGATTTAGCATGTATCATAGAACATGTGTGCAGGTTTCTGTTGTTTAATGCATAGAGAGCTGTCATCCTGTCTGTGCATTAGAAACTAGATTTACAGACCTCTTAACTGGTTGCAGCCGGCCATCACAGGGTCCTGTGCATCTGCTGGTGTGGTCAGTCTTCTCCATTATCACCTTATCCTCAAACTGTGAGTAATAGGTGGTTAAAAGCCTTGTAGTCTGGGGGTGTTCACCCATGTCTGGGGTCAATCATAGTAGAAGTGGTTATCTGGCTTGAATATGTAGCATTTGTTCCATTCATCCACCATTTATCCAACTATATTTGGTTGAATTTGTAATGTTCCCGAGCATCACCGATATGCAACCTAGGTGAGTTTCTTGGGGTGATAACATTAAATGGCGTCGTTGCCGGGGAGAGGAGAATCGAAGCTCAGCTTCCTTGGGAGACGACACAGCTTCAAGCTTTGATGACAGACAAGGTTTGAGCACAGATTTTGGTTGTAATCATCTGTCTGGCGACTCCACTGGAGGAAGGCCATCCTTTGGCGACTCCACATTGAAGTTCTGGTCTAGTTCGTGAAGCATGCTCGGAGAAATCTTCAGAAATCACTAGCTGGCCAGTGCCTGATCCTGAGAAGACCGTTAAGCAGAAGAAAATATTGCAGAAGGAGCATCAGGGTCAGGTAAGCCTTAAAGAAGTTTATGTATCTCTGCTGTTGAAGTATTTCCTTCAGGGATTCATTCAGCTCCTTCCCCATTCAGTTCCCTTTCGGACCTCAGTTGAAAGAAGATTTCCATGTTGTCCATCGTATTCCTCTGTTTCTGTCAACCTTTTCATTGATATCTAGGTTATCAGCATAAAAATAAATGTCTTTCCGTTGATTATTTCCTCTCAGCCTACCAGTATTCTTTCATATACCTCAGTCATGGCAAGCCAGCAAGCTCCCACAAAAATAGAAAAAATCATTGCTGCTAGGTATAGACCCCTGGTCTTGCCGGTCCCATTACATGCCATGCCTGCAGGAGATTATCAAGAATACATGCCTAAGTTTACTGGTACAGAAGGAGTATCAGCAGAAGAGCACCTCGAGTCTTTTTATAATTATGCTGATAACCTGGACATCTATGAAGAGGATGTATGGATGAGGGTGTTTATCCAAAGCCTAGAGGGAGATGCTAAAAAATGGTTCAATGAACTAGCCCCTAGGTCTATTGCAGACATTGAGGCCCTAGATGAGGTATTTTTAAAGTACTGGGGGAATAAGGAAGATCTGCTCTATGATAATACTAAGTCTGGAAACTCGCAGAGGGATGGGCTCTCATCATCATCAGATCATGAGATCGACGAAATGGCCAGGATGATAGAGCTATTGGCCTTTGAAATTTCCAGGTTAAGAGTTGCGCAGCATTCAGAAGAAGAGCAGTTTGATGAGGAGGAGGAGGTCAATGGTTTGGAAAACAAGGGCAATGCCCCCTTCTTAACCAGAGCTGCTTATGAAGAAGCTTTATCCAGAGGCGCTGCTTATCAGTTTGTTGTACCTGCAGAACAACAAGCTTATCAGCGGAGGCAGCTAGCAGCAGATCCTTCCGTCCTCGAAGAGTCTGAGCCCGAAGCCAGCTCAACTTCCCATGACTACGCAGATCTGCAATTTGAGCAACCTGCCGATGTCCCCGCACCAGTAATCAAGAAGGGAGAAGAATGCTCCCCATCATCTTATGTTTCTCTATCTGCTCAAGTAGAATTCCCTCAAAGTTGTTCCTTGAACACTGAGGCAGCAACTAATTTAATGCTCAAGGCTGAAGCTGATCATCTCAGTCTTGATATTCTAATGTCTGCTCAGATGGCCTCCACACTGAATGAGAGGGCAGCTTGTCAGATGACAGAGGAAGAAAATGTTCAGTCATGGGAATCCTCCTTGGATGAGGATAGTTCAAAGAAAGATTCAGGGGCAAATGTCATCTCTGTGTCTCCTGCACAAGAATTCAATGGTGCCTCATTCATATTAGTCGTGCAGACCACAGAAGACAAAGATAAGTACATAGCAGCGATAATTATTCAGCAGGTGTACAAAGGTTCCTCTGAACAACGTACAAGGAGGAAAACACACAGAAAGGGAATGAAGAATCGATCATCTCTACCTATTAAGCTCAAGTGTCCTAAACTGTTTGAGGTGGATGATCAAATAAATCCAGTCCTGTTGATCTATGGTGAACCGGGCTGACAACAGGAGAAACAATTTTGATTGCCCAGCAAATGGGCAAATTTTGAAGTTTATGTGTTCAGGCTTTTAATGTTATTGTAATTATGTTCTTTTACAGTTTTTATAGCAGTCTGCTGTATGCTTAGTTGACTCCATGCCCAATGGACACTAGGCAAATGTTTTTATAGCTATTTTTGTATGAAGGCATTGGTCTGCAGGTTCTTGAGACCTCACAGGGAGGATCTCATCCCCAGAAGGAGCCAATGTTAGCTCTGCTATACAAATGGATAAAAAATGGATGCTAAACGCTCTCAAAGTCTGCAAACTCACTAAAATTCATGCCAAGAGATCTGTGAGTGTTGTTGAAATCTTCAATGTTGGGTTAATAGCCTTCCACCGATCAAAATAGCGCAAGAGGAAAAGCCCTTGAGAAGGCGGAAATACTCTATCGGGAGGCACAAATGCGCTAAAATCATGCGAAAA